>CM068492.1:15177500-15789166 GCA_034769265.1 Remorina albescens | reverse complement strand
TGCTTCAAGTCTTTGTGGAAATACCTGAAGTCACTGACAAAAGTAGAAGTGGGTGAGGCAGGATGACTCCAATACAGGAAAACAAGATGATACAATAATTAATGCCGCACAAGCACCCCAGGGTGGATAATACCTTCATTACACATATCCTAATTTTCTTCAGTTCACCAGAAGAAACAAGGGAATTTAATTTCTACCACTTTCTATTCTGAAGCATTTGAGTTTCATGACAGTCTAATTTAGTTTGATATGTCGGGGTAGCCTGTATAAAAAATAGCCCAAACTTTGAAGTAAATAGAGCAGCAGTAGTGGATTGTGGAAGCCGAGTTGCAGCATTATCAACCCCTTCGGCTATGCTGCTACGAATGTTTGTCACATGACCATTGTTCCTCCCGTCAATACTCGTCAATAATCTTCTACTTGTCATATGTTGCTTCTTGTTTTACACCAGTGCATCACCAACCTGGGCCATCCCGCAAAAATTAGCTGTCATATATACATATATATAAACAACCTTGAGAATTTCATTAAATTCACATTAATCCTAAATGAAGTAACTGTGGACTAAAGCGATGGTTGACAGATCCAACATGCTTATTCTTCATGTGCTGTAAATGAAAGGAATACGCCTGTTGTATCATGTCATTGACCAAAAGATGAGAAAGGCAAGCCAGAATAATGTTTCTGTTGCTTTGAGCTTTTTATGGTGTGGGTCTATTTTCTCTCTTTCCTTGTTCCTCTGTGTTTTATGTTGTAATCGACAGTATTGATTATGTCTCCAAGGCTGCATAGTAGCTGTGCTGTGAATGAACCACACTTAAATTCTGTGAGTCTGTGCTCTGCGGTCTTTGATAGACAAATCTTTCTCTCAGAGACTGAAAACACGAGGTTGTGGTTGGTTTAACCAAATGATACAGTTTGGTTGTGAATTACCAGCTGGCAACACAGTTAACAGCTTTCTTATGCAGTTCATGAATATGAATATGTACAGTTATTATGCTATTCATTCATTCATCTATTACATATCATTAACTTGTGTGACTATGAGGTAACGGTTGGACTTCATAGTTAGTTGAGCAGTAAAACCACGTATAGTTCACATTTGATGTTTAAAAGTCTACTTCGGTGATTATTTTATTGTAAATCATTTCTAATCATGCAATGGTAGTGAATTTTTCTTTGGGGGCGGGGGGGTACAATGTTTTCAGTGATCATTTCAAATAAAATTTTTAAGCATTACATTATTGAGCAATTTAGAAAATAGTGTTACAGCTGAAAGTCACCAAAACCCCCAAACACACAAAGACACACGTCAGCCTCATATAGTCTGGCTTTGGTCCATGCTTACCAACACCCCATTCTATTTTCCCTTTTTCATTACATGTTGATATAATTTTCTCTTCTCTTTTTCTTTTGGGAGGGGGGGTTAAAAACTCTCCCTCTCTCCTCTGAGTCATTGTGTGGAGCGACTGTACATCCTCCACTCTGCAGAGTGACCTCGTAGAGGCCTGGCCGGTGAGATAAGCTCACACCTTTCTCTCCTGTCCAGCTCTCCTGCTCTGCTCCTTCCCTCGTTCTTACCACATCTTCTTTTCCTTCAGCCTACACCATTTTTTGCTCTGTCTCTCTCTCTCCTCAGCATTTTCTGTAAAATTTTCCACTGTCTCGCCCACATCTGTGTTTCCTCAACCCTCTCTTTTCTGACATTTCCTCTTTCTAGCTCCCTCGTTCTCTATTTGTCTCTTTACAAGACTGTAATAAAGTTAACATATAGGATTACCACAGGCAAATAGACCACCAGGAGCTGTTTTTCTTCCCAGGTGTGTGTGTGTGTGTGTGTGTGTGTGTGTGTCAGAGAGGGGATTTGTGCTGACTCGCAAGGGTAAAAGATTCATGACCCAAAAAAGCTTGTAAAGCTTGTCAGGGCCACACTCACAGACACACACACATACACAGGTACCTACACATGATCAACATCTACACAACACACACTCAAAGCAGGTGAGTTGACATGTTGTGCTCTTGGGGCGAGACAAATGGGGAGAGATATTTAAAGAATTGGAAAAGATTTGCGAGAAAGAGAAAAGGAGAGACAGACACGAACAAACATGTAAGAGGAGGAAGAGGAGGAGGAGAAGCAGGAAAAAGAGGCAGCTCATGAAGCAGAAAGGTCTTTCAACCATTTAATACATGAGGGATTTCTTGGCTGGGATGACACATCAGAAGAAATAAACAGAAGAGAAAATGGACGGAGGAAGCACAGCAGCTGAAAAAGACTGACTCACCTTTCCAACTACGACTGCGTGCTCTGCCTTCAGCTCGTCAAATTTAGGAAATCTTAGGTTCATTTCAATGCCAAATTGATATTATTAGCAGTATCTTGGTCAGAGCAAGCATGTCAGTATTTTCCAACAACCAATAGACAGCATCATGTATAGTCTTCTTTATCTTCCTACAGTTATGATCTAATTTGAGAAAATCTGGAGGACAAGAAACAAAACTAACTGAGCATCAGTATCTCTGATACATCACAGCGTTCACTGCTGTTTCCCTTTTGATATATGACACATTTGGGTCCCTATTTGCTGTTTTTAATGAGGAAATATGACTCTCCTAAGATGGCACATCTCCTTTGTTTTACCAATTGCAATGTGAAAGACGTACAACAATGTCCCTGAGAACATTGTGCTTGCAGAACCCATCTGACTCGTTCTCATTTTTAGAGACTAAGCTTTAGAAAAGACACAGCCAGGGAGTGAGACATGCTGTCCTTCACAACAGAATCTCATGAGCCCATGTTCAGTGCAAATGGCATTTTTGTTTTTTACACCTCAGCAATCTGTGAAAACTGTTTTTGCAATATTTTTTGCCTTTTTATTCAAAGTTCTTGTGTCTCTGCTTTAGTATATGCAACAGCTGGATCGATGCCCGCTTGTCTGACACAAGATATCTTTTGTGATTATTATTCTTACTGACTCTCTGTACCACCAGTTGCATATTGTTGCGTTGTGGTGTGTGTATGTATGTGTGTAAAGGGATTTGTCTTGTCCACCTGTGTGCATGTATATATCAAGTGTGCTTATGGACTTATGGACATGCACATCCAGCTCTCTTCAGGTTCACCCAATGACAGCATCAGAGAAGCTCGGCGTGGTGTGAGAGAGCAAACCATTATTTTATCTAAATACATTCAACTCCCTCTCTGTCTCTGTGCTCCAACAGAATCAATAGTCATTACAGTCAGAGCGAATTGATCTCTCAGTGCTGTTTGCTCATTCCTGGGACTAAACTAATACCAAATGAATCTTGGGTTCTCTGTACGGCCTGATAGTATCAGATGAATGAATATCGAATGTGATGTGGGCAGCAGGGGAAGTCAGAGAGGAACAGAGGTCACATGTAATAGGATCTGCTTCCTTTCAAACCACAGCATCAGCTTACTGAGATCTCAACGTGTTTACCAGGTAAACCAGCAAACTGGAACCAAGTGCTACTAAACGGCTGCTGGTTCACTCTGAGTGGTTTGTGGAGATGGAGGAGAGAGTGGTGGGTCAGGGAGGTAGAGCTGAGATACAGATGAAAGGGAATGAGACAGAGATGAGGTGTGAGTGAGTGGGAGAGTGAATACGTATAATTGAGAACATCAAAAGAAAACCTACCGTGGCACTTGGAAATGATCATTATATTTTCAAAAGCGTAGATTCTTGCTAACGCACAGAAGTTTTTAATGTGGTATTTTTTGTTACTACCTGTATCTGTCAGTGTGCTTCCTTTGGTTTGTTTGAATAAATTGACCGGTGAAGTGCTCCGTCTAGAAAAAAACTGCTTTTATAGCAAAAGCCTGTCTTTTTATTATTAATACTTGCCAATAAAACAATACTTCCCACCCTATGTTGTCCACTAATAAAGCAGTAGTTCACGAATGGCTGTGGTATAGTATGTGCTCGTTATATGACAGATAAAGAGCGTTGCTCGACCCAATGTGAACCCCTCTCTTGTTAAATCTAGCACTTCAGTTAGAGTGTGATTAGTTTAGCTTAACATAAAGCCTCGAAGCGAGGGGAAACAGCCGGCCTGAGACTCTCGAAGTAAACAAAATCATCCCATTAATATTTTTAAAGCTCATTTGTTTTACATGTATCTACTTTAATTAATCCATACAGAAACTGAAATATAGGCTACAAATAAAATTGATGTGTGTTATATGCCATGAAGTTCATTGGTTCATCCACCTCCAGGTGCCGCTTACTGTAGCTGGTGAGCTCTAGTTTTAGTGCTTGTCTTTGTAAACCTCACTGTGCCCAAACGCCACAGCATATTAGTGAGAATTAAAGGTGTTGGTAGATCAGATATGGGCAGCGCACTTTCCTAGTAGATTACAGAAGATATCATATAGCTATTGTTTATCACACCTTCATTTTGACAAAAGATAAAATAACTGTGACATTAAGCAATCATGATTGACAATCGATTTTTGTGTGCATGTTTGTTCAACAGGATAGATAAAAGATAGGAGAACAGATATTTTGATATACTTGATCCAAGCCGTTCTGGAGCAGGAGGAAGAAATTACTGAATTGACTGTGCAAGTGTGTATGTGTGTGCTTGAGTTTCTGGCTTTCACCACACGGATACTTTGTCAGTTTTCATTTTCAAACAGCAGTAAACAGAAATATTTCCATTTATGGTGGAAGGCAACTTAAGCTGATAGTCAATTCCAACTCTGAGAGGATCTACAGTGGAATGGGATTGAAACAGGATTTCAAGTAATGTCACGTCCAGAGTTGTGACAGCGTAATCAAACATCAGCATGCGCACGCTCAGCCACACTTATTTATAACATAATCTGTGGTTGTGGATATGGGTTTACGGCTTTGGATATCTCTCTCACACACATACACACAGCCAAAGTCCTGCTAGCACAATTATAACATTAACTTCTTTGCATGTGAAGGATAATTAGCATTTCTCCTCTTAGTGACCAGCCTGCTACCAGTACAAACACTGATCCTTGATAGATCTTATCTCTGCCTCCTCCTCCTCTCTCAAGGTGGTTTAATGTCCTTTTATCATTCAGCATCTCCTGTAGGTTTTGCTGACAGAACTGACACCAAAAACTGGAGTTTAAATTGCTCGTTGCAGCATTTCTGTTCTGCCAGAAAGACTCAATACATCCTCTGTCATGCACCTATATGGCCATTGTAGCTTATCAACGCAACCAAGAAATTACTCACAAATTACAAAATGCATGAATTGTTTTGCAATCAAGCTGAATAGGATTTTTTAAACGAGCTAAACTTTAAATGTGCTGAAACTGGTGGCATTGAAGCAGCCAAAGGCCTTTCTGGGCCATGTATAAGGACTACAACCCTTTGTCTTATGACAAAAGCTAGTGAATAGTTTTGAGCTTTCAGCCTTGACATTATCTCCTGTTGATGTGTCCTTTTGATGGATTTATTTTTAGCCTCGTGTCCTAAAGCACTCCACTATGGTCATCAATTTGATGTCTAATGGAGCATGGACCTCATTTTGAAAGAGGCTTCTGTCTTCACATTGGCAATAAAGCTTTAATTTGTTCACCTTTTCTGGGGTCCTTACTAACTAAAAATGGGTGTCCTTAAAAAGAGGTTAGATCACTCAGAGTTTCTGAAAGCCATAGATCCTTGAGGTTGAAATCACAGCAGCAGATGGTTGCATGAACATCAAAGGTTCAATAAACAATTGTCACAGCCACTAGATATCACATTGCACACCTCCCTGCCTCCATGTTGTCTGCAAGGTGTTATGAAGGCCAGTTTTAGGCCACAGCAACAGTGTCACTCTACACCTTCTGTTTTTGTCCTTTCTTTATGGTTTTACTGCCAAAAAATATTAGAAAATAGACTAATTTAACACTGGTGGTATGAAGCCAAGTCAATTGTTATGGTTTTGTTTGCCTTGGATTTGTGGGTAATTTATCTCCATTGTATATAATTAATTATTATGATAAATGAAACCAGTCTATGTTTACCTCAACTATCACAAGTATGGTTGTATGACCATTTAAGGTTTGTTACAATTCTTGCTGCCAGCAGATTTCACACTAGACACCCTCCTCCTTTCATTGTCCAGTACTTTACAGTGAAGTTACCAGTGAACTGAGAGCCAACAAAGAACAACCCGGCTGCAACCATTAGCTCCTGCTAGCATTAGGGTTACAAATCCAGAATATCATTAACAAGTCAGCTCCCATTATCATGCCTGCTGTAAGTCACTAGTGAAAGTACACACACACACACACAACAATATATGTCATTCACATGCACATATATCACATATATCATGCACATGCAAAAGCTCATCCACTGGACACGAACTGAAACAATTTACAGAAACTTCAAGTCAGCTTTAAGATTCATCTGTTCACAAAATATTGCTGGAGAGGTTCCCAATGTATTTTCCTTGTGGTCTTGAGTTGCAAGGTTTAAAACCTTTTTTCTCCATGTGCCTAACAAAGATCAATTCATGTACAGTAATATTTTTCTGCACCAAGACAAGGCTTAGGAATGGAGTTAATTGGAAAGGACACGCTCCTCCAGCTTTTCAGTGATCCTCAGGTGGAAGTGTCTATGAAAGAGAAAGTGACAATCAAATCCATTCTGAATACAGTTCGACTGCTGCTACACTGATGCACTGCTTTCCTCTGAACTCTATGTTACATAAAGCACACACACACACACACACACTTTTCACCATGACAGTTGCATTAGCATGAATGAGAACCTCCAAACCAATCACTTTATGGCTTTATGGATCATCTGTCAGCCCAACCATTAGTCTGCCAACTTCTTGACATTTACCAACAAATTCATATTTCCCACACACCACCACTTTTGTATGCACACCCACACACATGCACACAGAGAGAAAAAAAAACACTCAGTCACCCTGTTGGTCCTCACCATGGTAGAAGCACACTCACTAAAACCTACACCAACAGACACTGAACGCTTGTTGACATTTGCCAGCTCAAAACATTTTTCTGCCAGCCATTTTCAAATGAAGGACATGAAATAGATCCCTGTGACTTAAGACAGATTGATCCGTTCCCGCCATAAAACTTGTTTCACAGCCTCTGAAGATGTCCTTCTCTGCAGCGTGCACATGCCTGACACAGACAGATCCAATTCAAGCATAAAATTTACTCGCCGTCTCTTGTTATCCTCTTCTCTTCAGAGTGTGTAAATTAGATTATGTGAGGGTGATATAATGGATGGAGGCTGAGCAAGCCCCAGCCACTGAGAGCTAGTTTGAAAGATTAACAAGACATCACGACTTAGTTATGACACATCTTAAATTAGTCAGTGAAGAAAGGGGAAGAAACTTTTAACCAAATACCAAACTGTGAAATCAGTCAGCTAAGATCAGCAGCTGTGAAACTGGAAAATAACTTTTACACAACCATTTGAACTCTGAGGGTAGGGAGATAGCCTTGAGAGTGAAGTATTTCTTTAATATTTGTGAGGATCAGATGTTTATTTGACTGCAAAACTATTTGCAACTTTTGAAAGCATGTAGGCCATAAATGTATACGTATTTATCAATAATCTTTCATCTATAGATTCAGCATCGATTCAGTAGCTCATGCCTTGAAGTTTATTTTCACTCCTTTATGTCGTCAGTTAATCTAAGTGTTTAACCTGAAAGTCTTTTTAGATCTGTTCACTGACTCATTACCAAAAATGGCAAGAAATGAGATGAAACTATAAAGAAAAAGCACATTTTCCATTTTTGCACCTAGCCAATCCCCAGAAAGTGAGCATGCTCATCAGATTGTTGTTGACACAGGCCTGTTATCAGACATATTCAAAGTATTTTTAAAACCCTAAACCCAGACAACCAAAACTTTTTCAACTTGATCATTGACAGAGAAGACTTGATGGGGCACTTCCTAATTCCTATGGTGTCCCTGGAAACAGAGGTGAGGTCAGCAGAGGTTGGGACCAATGGGAAGTGGGGACAGGGGGGATGAGAGTTCATGTGTGAAAGGCTCAAGAGGTCAGACTGAAGTGTCCACACAGAGGCATAAATGCACACATAGAGTAATGAGTGTTAGGTATTAATAGAGCTGTATGGACAGGGCCTGGTTGGAGCTAATGAGGCCCCAGGGTTATCAGAGATTCACAGTAATACGACACTTTCTTTAATGTGTTAGAAGGTGAAAGCAATAAGCCATGTTCCACTTTCACTTTGTAGAATCAGGCCTGCTTGATGTTTCTGAAACCCTTAATCCTGGTTTATTTCAATTAGAGTCTTACTTTTGTCTTTTTGGCTAAACACAGTGTATCTACTACAGCATTTTGATCTTTTTATCATGGTTAATATATTGTAATGCTCAATCTTGTTGACTTAAATCTTTATATTTGGTATTTTAATTGTGCTGTTATAGACTAATATCTGAAAGGCTACTGTATGGATTCACATGAAAGGTCACGGTTCCATGATGATGTGCCCCAAAGACTATGGTCATCTCCAGCGTCTCCTGCTGTCTCTAAACACGACACAAGAGAGATTTTGATGTGTTGTTTCACAACTCGCTAAATTTATCTACCACAGTGTTTTGATGTTTATATGCTGATCTGTCCCTTCAGACTTTGTTGGTGACGAGGGACGCTCACTACACCAACACTGTATCAGCCAGATGTGACACTTACACAATGAATATGTAGCCCACCTGGAGGGTAAGTGTATACTAGAGTAAAGTACAACCAAGGTTCATCAAAGGGGCGATGAACATGAAGCAGATGAGTCAACCAAATATAGTTTGTTCAAAGCCATTTTACAATAACACAAAACAATTCTACAAATATTACTGGTATTCTGTGATGTCCTTAAAATGCACTTTTGCACAGGGGGCACCTTAAATAGAATAATTGTCAGCTGTTTACACCTATCACAAATAATTATCGGATTTTAACTTCCTTTGAATAAAGTGCAAAACTGCTAAAATGAAACAATACATTTAAAAATAGAATAAAATGTAAAAGTGCTGGTATAAAATTGGTATGTAATATTCACAGATACCTTGAGGTTTGGTACCAGAAACTGTATCAGATGATAGATAAAAAGGAAAATAAGTTTGAGGGTATCTCTTCAGGACTTAGATATACTTTAGTGAGAACAGTGTGATCATAAAAGGCATAAATTAAAAGCGAAAACAAAATTAAGAGATGAGTCAAAATACGACTGCTAATAAAAATTTGTGGTAAACATGATTCCAAAACTTTCATTACTGTTCCTAAACCAATAAATCATGTGATTAAAAAATGATTGACATCAAATTTCACTTTCAATATCATACTTCCCATTAAATAGCATCTAAATCTAACAGCACAGGTTCATACACCTCATTTTCAAAGTTGTTTCAAGGTAACATTACGGGTCACCCTAATTTAAACACAATATCAGAGCAAGTAAGACCACATCTCTTCTGGTGGACCTTCACAAAGCCTTTGTAGTCATTGCTGAGTGTTCACACACATACACATACATCTACTGTACAAGGTTGGAGCTGTAAAGTCACATGAGTGTGCAGGGATATGCTGCACGTGTGTTGTCCGTAAAGCACTTTGGGACATGTTCTCTGATCCATGACAGACTGAAAGGCTGGGCAGGGGGAATGGAGCAGAAAAAGGAGTTTGTGTGTTGTATATAGGCATGCATGTGTCTGTGTGTATGTGTCTGCCTGTGGGATCACATTGCGATGTCCAGTCTCTGTAAACTAAAGCAATGTGGGCAGAGGAAAAATTAAATCACTTCCTTGTGGCCAAACTTGAGTATTTTACAATAAAAAGCTACTTTCAAAAAATACTCACTGCCATCATCAATATCTTTATATTAACAATAGATTAAATGTCCACTAAAAGTCTTTCATAAAGATTTGGTTTTGGTGTTACAGCTCACAACTTATGAGAATCCAGACAGCTGGTTCAGTGACAAAGCAGGACACGAAAGGTTGTTGACTAGCTGATGCAGATGGCAGATTTATTAAGTGCCCAGAAAACTTGAATCCAAATTAATAATGATGATGCAAAATAGGCAGCATGTGCTCAGACATTCACCATCACAACTTATGACGGATGATGTGAGCTTGCAGCTTGTTTCTGCTGTTTCACATTATATAGTTATATATTCACATTAAATTACAGCTGGATTAGCTTGAAACCTGAAGGTGACACAAACTATTAAACAGATGAGTGTTTGTTTTGGTTTTTTTTTTTAAATCACATCCGTTTTATTAAATATCAAGACTGACATATTGAAGCTCTCCATTCATTAATATAGTTTGGCTGTTGATGTGAATGTTAGTTATGAAAATGCATTAGAATATGTTACTACAGATACATGTTAAGTGAAACAGGAATTCATCTCAATGTACAAGCTCTCTTCCTTGTCTGTCGTTTATCTGCATCAGAGATGTTTACATGATAAATTGCTGTTCATCAGGCTTGCTTTAGGACATACTGTGATCATCCCAAATGTAAAGTTTCTCGAGATAATTACCATTGATTTTCATGCATTTTTTAAAACATTAATGTGTCACCAATTAATTAAAACCTTGGCACAGCTCCAGGGTTACAAACCAGAGGGACAGGATCAACTCAATCAATTCAAAAATCACAAAGAAAAAAGGCAACATTATGCTTATTCTGTTTGCACAACTAAGTCCAATGAATGAATTAAAATTAAAAAGTTATTTGGTCACGGCTCAGTGGTGAAAGTCGAGGTGCTTCTGCTCCTTTTATTGGTGGCACTGAGGCCAAGTGACTCTGTGTGTTGTGTGTGTGTGTGTGTTGTGTCACCGGGGGGCAGGGGGAGAGAAAGAAACAAAACAGACAGACCCCCGGAGCAGCTGCTGTCCCCAGCATGCCCAATGATTCACACACAAACATGGAGTTTTATTCTACTTGCATCCACTCACACATACATACTGCACCTTCTTCCCTTACCAATCTCCCCTGTTCCTTTGAGCTTTCCATTTGTGTGCTCTAAGCTTAAGCGCACGCACACACACACACACAAACACACAAGCACACACACACACACACACACACACACACACAGTGTTGCCAAGCTTACACAACCTCAAAGAAAGCTAGAATTAAAGGTTTTATTTACCAACAGAAGGTTAGATGTAAAAGTCTCAAGTTTTGTTTGGGATGAGCACCTACAACCAGGAATGGAGGTTCGGAGAAAAGTGTGTATCACTGTGTGTGACTGTGTGTGTGGGCATGTTGAGGGGTCTTGGTCATCATTTAGTGTTGAAATTAGGGCCATAACACCTCCAGACGGCTTCGGGTATAAATTCAAACCACCCCTCTCCACATCTGCTCTCAACTCTGATCAGACCCAGACTCAGCTCCACTCCAGCTCATTAGAAATCGTCATGGGATTGCTTTTAAATACACGCTCTCCAAGACCTCAGCTACTTCAAGCACGTCCACCAGATGTCTTTTTCTACAGTATTAATCTTTCCTCCTTCTCATCTCTTGCTCCTCTTTAAACGTTGCCTTTCTGCCTCACCTCATGTCTCTGATTAGCTCTCTAACGCGAGTTGTTTCCCTGGGGGTCAGATGGACAGATGCGCAGCCCCGTGTCCCATAAACACGCACATACACACACAT
Organism: Remorina albescens; assembly: GCA_034769265.1. NCBI lineage: Eukaryota > Metazoa > Chordata > Actinopteri > Carangiformes > Echeneidae > Remorina > Remorina albescens. Next base: position 15,777,503 of record CM068492.1, on the reverse strand, counting down.
TTCTGACCTCATTTCTCCAAGGAGGCCAGTTTAACACAGCCTATGAAAAGACAACAGCTGTACAGTACAAACACACACAAGCACACAGTGGAAAGGGGGTTTGAGATCTTCTTTTCTTCTTCATCATCTTTAAATCTGCACAAAGTTGAATAGTTGTAATCATCTTAATTATCTTAAGTCTAAACTAGAAACATCACTATAAGCTGTTTGTTGTTGGTTGAGGTGATGGTGAGTGAATGTTGGGTCTAGATTTTTTTTTTTTCAACATCCTTGTTTTTTTGAGGATAAAAAATGAACTGTCACACTGCAGCATTAACTGTTTCCTTTGTCATTTATTCACTGGCCTGCTTCATAGACAGTAAATGCTTCATCTATAGGTAAAACAAACATTTCAATACAAGTGTAAGGTGCAAAGAACCTGATATATTCACAGATACAGATTGTACCTTAATAACCATCATGAGAAACATGCATTAAAATGCACACAGAACGACAGGCTTAAATCTGCACCTGCATCTGTAAAAAACAGTTCATGTGTTCAAGTCTTTTGGGAAATTTTGTACCTGAGGGGAGAGCAGAGCATCATCAGAGGCTCAACACAAACTCACTGGGAGTTCAACATCGGGCTCTTTAACACCCCGCAGTGATTTCATAATTTTGCTTGAGATCCAATAACTTTTTGGAAAAAAAAACAAAACAAAACAAAACTTTGTTTTTCTATATTAAACCTGCAGAAACACTTGCATTGAGAGATATGAGCTAAAATTAGAAAATAAATAAATAAATCTAAAAGGTATCAGGTCTAGTCAAATTGGTATCATCTTTGCAATGAATTATCTCAAGGATTTGATTTGATTTGGTAAAGTAATGAGTACAGTGCAAATCAACCTCAGAATATTTGCAGATGTGAGCTGATATCATGCAGCACAAACCTGATAATAAAATGGAAAAAGATGAAATTGTGTGTCCTTCATCTACTATATTCACTTCCCCAAGGATAAAGTTTAAAATGGTATTTTCCATTGATTTTATGGCCATGAAAGTTGAAAAAAGTATTTTTGAGCTAGCTTTGGAAATGCAATCAACTGCAACAACATTTATATTTAACACCGCTTTCACTCAAACCAACGCTTTAATCATTTTTCATCTAAGGCATCTGCCAGACTGAGACCAGTACAGGTGTTGGTGTAGGTGTTTAAGTGTGAATGAGAGGAAAAAAAGAAAAGCAAGAAGAAAGTGTCTTTAGCATGCCAAGAGCCAGCGGCAGGAATTAATCCTCATTAGGATCTGGCACCACCACCCCTCTCTCCATGTAGGAGTGTGCGTTAATGTGTAAAACTACATGGCACAGATACAACTACACAGTAGCATTGAGACATATGTTTGAAGATCACAGACCTCAGTTAAAAGTTTTTTTTTCCTGCATATTGACAAATTAGGCAGACAATCAAGTCTAAACAAAAAGCCTGCAAAAAGTCTTTCTAATGGTCAAGCTGCTTAAATGAGTCACTTGTAGCATATCACCATGTGACAGTGACAACAGAATTACTTTCACTGCAAGATGATAAGTGTGTAACAGAGTAGTGAACAAATCACTCCCAACCATGCACCATAAAACAATAAACGTTCCCTTTATAAAATTATGTTTAGTACTTTAATCCACTGGCACATACAACAAACATTTAAAAGAGCAAATAGTCCTTCAACTCTAGAGTCTGTCTTCTCAACTAATTTTCTGCAAGAAAGAAAATAAGAGTACTTCTCAAAATGTTATTCCTTTAAGTCTGATTTGAAATGATTGACCAGATACTGCATGTAACATGCAAAATAACTGGACCCCTTTTAAAGATATAAACCGTCAGATTTCTGATTATTACAAACCCAAACTAATCTGTATTCAACTAATTTAATTTAGCATACATACAATTGAAATTCACCCAGAAATAAGTAGCCAATCTGATCGCTGCTCATAAAATAAATAATTTGACATTTGATAAAAAGGCACAGAGAGCACCATACCAATAAATAAATAAAAACAGTGAAGATGCCCAGAAAGTAGATAAAGAAAAATAGATACCTGTGACTAACAATAACTGTCCCATGTGTCACACTTTCTCTCACACACACACACACACACACACACACACACACAAACACTAGTAAGTAAGGTAACACATTGTGCAATGTGTGCAGGTTGTTAGACTGAGAGGTGACTAACTGACAAGATATTGACTTTACTCATTCACCGACCGACTGGTTTCCAGCCCATTGATTGATCCATCGACTGTCATACAAAACGACTGATTATCACTGATCAAATTCACACAAATTGACGTTCTCTCCTGTAAGATCGACTGGCAAGCTTGTTACCAACTCAAACACTATTTTCTGGCACTCTCTAGATTTCTGAAATTAATTTGCAGCTTACTATACCTGCTAAGAAGCCTCGTCACAACCCGTCATTCCCATTCTTTTGTTTTTTGCCTTTAATCTACTGCTGTATACTGTAATTTTGGCAACATACCAGTTGAATTCATTTTTTCAGTAGTTCCTATAATCAACAGGACAGATTGTATATCCAGCTGTGTGCAGATGTAACACAATTATATCTGATAGCACAGGAAGGATGGAAAATGTTGTGACTCCAGTGGAGTTGCGTTAATAGATGCAGCAGTTTGGCTACATGCTAGTAAAAGCTGATAAATATTTCAGATCGTAAGTCGACAACCAGAGTGTGCCTTGCTGTTTGGAGAAAACCCAGTGCTCCGTAGATACGTATGTATCTCAGGTAGAAACAGCCTGTATTATTAGTATTAACTTTTCAGGTTATGAAACTCTGTGATTGCCTTCAATCCAACAATATCTACAGAGGTTTTAATGCTTTTTTAAAGGAAAAGATAACTTCTTCCACAAATAAAGAAAACAAAACAATTCTTTTTGTTGCTTCATTTTTAAATTATCCCTCCCACTGTTCTCAAATCGTCACTATAAAATGATTTTAAAGCACATTAGTGAATTTTTGAGGAGACATATAATGTATAATAAGAACTGTGTCCATGTGCTGAAGCTCTGTTGACGGCTGTTCAGGATGGATGTTGGCGCAAACCTGCTAAATATTTTAAGCATGTAAAAGTATTGGTGTCTTCATAATACTTTTTCAGCAGCAATGGGCCAGATAAAAACAGCTAAAGAAAATATTTAAATAATATTAAAAATATGAATTTCACTTCCCCCTGCAAAATGCACCTGCAAAGGGCCAACTGCTTGTATTTCGTGCTGTATGCTGTGCTAAATATTCCCATTTTGTGCCAGATACAGCTTTTGTCGTCTGTCAAACACTACTGTTAATATAAGTGACTAGCATGTGGATACTCCACTATTAAAAAGCTCACAGGCAAATCTCTCCCTCCATCGCTACGTCTTTCCCTCCCACTCTCTCTTTGCTTAAACTGGAAGCTTTTAGCAGCAAACACTGCTGTTTAATAATTTGCATTCTTGTGTCATCCTGCTGGCTACCAGCACTATTGGCTCTCAGCTATGGCTGCTGATCCAACAAGCATACAATAGCACTTTCAACAGAAATCCAAGATGAAAACGTAATGTGAGTTATCAGCAAAAATAATCAGTGAAAATGAAATACACAGAGAAACATCTGACATGGTATAACAATGGAGGCATTCGAGCACCAGCTTAAAAAAGTAAGTGTTAATGTCTCACATGCATGGATGGATGATGAGACAACTCGCCCCTGAAAGTAACATATAATGCGTCCTTTGCATCTCTTTGAGGTTATTTTGCATCTTTTATAGTTATTTAGAGTCTTTTGGTAGCTGTTTGGTTTGTTTTTTTTAGTAGTTCAAGATGTTTGTCTTTAAGTTGTGTTTCTTTGCAGTTCTTTTAAATCCATTTGTTCTAATTTTGTGTTTGTTTTGCACCTTTTACATCACTCAGTGGTTTGTTTTGCATCTCTTGGTTATCATTTTGGTTCTTTAATAGTTTTACTCCTTCTTTGTGATAATTTGATTTGATTTTCCATCTAGAAATGTTCCCAGTCCCTTAAAACCAGAGGTTCTAACCCTGGAGACTGCTGGCCACTTGGGCCCCCCGGCCTGTGCCCAAAAGGCCACAGGCCTGCTGCCACGTGGTATAAGGTCTGGCATGCATGCTTAAAAACATGTAACACACATACACCTTCTCACACACATGCACACACATCTTGAGGCTGTCTAGTGGTTAACATATGTTCATTGTGGTTGAGTAGCAACAACCTGTTTGGAACCAAGATAACTGACCTCCTGTTTTTCTCTACCGTGCCATCTGAGCACAGGATGAGATTTTTCAAAGTCTGCATTTGCGTATGTATTTGTATGATACTGATCCGTCAGAAGAGCGGATGTGTCTGCTTTCACCACATGGCAGTGTGTATATACAGTCTAAAGCCCCACCGCCACGTCAGAATAGTTGCAGTAGCACCTCAGGTCCCCAGTCCATGGCCGTCTGAGCCACAGCGAAAACAGCAACCCCGAGTGTAGCCGACAGCCCCCACACTGCCATCTTCACCATCCTGTTCCCCTTCCCCCACAGCTGGACCTGGTCCTGGGGCAAAGCTGCTTCCAGGCCTAAGTGTCAAAATACCACAGTCCAATAGTTAATGTCATTGTCTGTACCTGAAGTTGGACTTGGCTGAGTATATATATCTTGTCTAATGTGGTTCTAAGGTTATAATGTTGTGTTTTTTCTTTAGAGGGATGTTAATTTAACATGTTAACATGTATGAAGCATGTTGCTGGTGATTTGCTATTACACTGACAGTTATTTCATTTATTTTATACAGTCATTTATGTTAATGAAGGTAGATTAAATATTTGATACACCTTTGAGTATAAACAATTATATGGCAGAATGGTCATGCATTAACATGAACACCTCTCTAAAACTGTTTAACCAATAACTGAATAGTACAACCTTTACGGAAAGAGGATTAATTGTGGAGATTTTGTCTTAGACTAAAGTGAAGTTGAAGTTATGTGGACTGATTAAGAGTGTGGCTGTAAATTTTCTGCCACACTTCATTTATTGAAACCTAACAGGAAATTATGACACTGATTGCAGGAAGCTCATCTTAAATTACACTGTCAATGAAGCACCAGAGGAAAAGCTTGTACAGTTGTTTACAGCCCAGCCAAATAAACTGCCAGCAGAGAGGTCATGTTGCTTTTAAGAGTAACTTAACACCAGACAAGCAGCATTTCACTGCCCTCTATGGCTAAAAATGTCACACGTACAGCATTTCTGACAGAAGAGGAAGAAATGCTATAAGGAGAATTTTATGTGCGAGACATAGCCACACCTAACAAATATGCCACAGTGTCAATCATATACAAGAAAGGATCCTCTGCCGGTAATCATACAATATACTTTGACAAAAGAGTCTGAAAGACGATTCATTCGTTTTCCAAGTAAGTTTTGACGTTTGCGGATTTGTAAGCAAATCAATCAATTATTATCAATTAAACCATAGTTCCGAAGCTAAAGAATGGACTTAAACACTCAATAAATAAAACAATCCCACATTACATATATACACTGAATAGCCACTGCTGAACATATGCAAACTGTCTCCAATCTGGTTTAATATAATGGAAATCTTAAGGATTATCTTTTTAAAGTCCACTAGTCAGTCAACATTTATCTCCGGTTTAAGATTTACATGCCAGCTTATTTCTCGGGCTTGCTGACTCCAATTCATTCTCCGCTAAAGTAAAATCAGGAGGTGGTATAGATCAGCCCTCTCTCTGTCCGTTATGCCTTTTGTGTTGGATGCTGCTAATTGAATTTTGATGAAACTGCAGGGAATGGTGTGCATTAATTTTAATAATACTGTCTGGCCTGAGGGGAATGCAAGAACATGTTTTTGATTGCCTGTACATCACGGACAATATGTCAGATGCCGCTGATCAGATTTTCAGAAAAACCTATGGGAATAATGCATCTCTGTTTTGTTCTGGCACATTTAAATTTGCACTTGATTGGTCTGATGGGGGTGCTACAATATTTGTTTACTTGTTATTGATTGGCCCAAAGGGGGGCATCATTTGTTGGGGATGACATATTTACTGTTGCCTTGTTTTGAAGAATTGTGCTCTCATGTAGGGCACAAAAAAAGCGAACAAGTGTGGATCCATCAAACTATTTTGAGGAGAAATGTTTGTTCTTAAAATCTCACAGTCAATGTTCGTCTTTTCCCAAGTGTGAAAAACTTCCAACAAGAAATCATGATTTCTTCAATCATCTACAGAAGTGCCTGTACTGGCTGTATGTGTGGAGTCAATCTTCAGAGCTAGTAATAACATTACAGTTACTATTTTTACCGTGTCTGGAGGTGGTGGCGCCCGGGGCCTTGGTGAGACGTTGAAGAACAGAGTCTGGCCTCTGGTGGAAGGTGGAGAGCTGGAATGCCTGGAAGGTGCTGATGGACAGACTGGAGACAGAAAAAAAGAGGAAGAAGATGATGAAAAAGAGAGAGCAAAAGCAGAGCCGGGTCTGATGGGAAGCATGGGTGGATGGATGGACTGGCAGATGAAGGCAGGTGAGGTAGAGAGTTATTGATGATTTCAGAAAACTGCTAACTCAGTACTTCTTGTGAATAGAAAGCTGTGGATTAAAGGATATCAGTATCTTTCAGCATTGCTCAGTCAAGGCCTCATGTCAGTGATGTCACAACCTACAGTGAACAATGACTGTAGGAAAGACCACAGGTCACTGACAAGGATAGAGAGAGTGTAGGTGTGTCTCTACTGTTCCATTTTCAATAGTAAAAACGTGGAAAAACACACACTCACACACAAAATGTTTTGAGCATGTCAGCAGCATCACTGTGTCTTAATATATTTTTCTAGCACCCCCTCTTGCTTACTCAAGTAATCACATTGCAGTGGTGAGATGTATCCTAAGGAATTTGAGCACAATAATTTATTAGTTGCCTTACAGACCTCACACAGGAATAATTTTGATAACTGAGTCAATTATTAAGCATATCTGCTCACCGTTTCCATCTTCAGATGTAAATGTTTGTTGTTACTCTTCTTTATCACCTGTCTGAATTTGGTACATTTCTACTGGTAAGACAAAACACTGAGCTCTAGGATATTCTGATTCTGGCATTCTATAAAGCATTTGGTTAATCGATTAGTCAAATGACAGCTTTATAGTTGTTCAAAGCACAACAGCTGCTCAGAAAACTATAAAGTTAAAAATGCCGTGCAAGTGGAGAAAATGTTAAATCTGCACTCTTGGTCAAATTGCTTGGATGGTCTCATATGAAGTCAGCTGTAAAAATTTAATTTTACTTACATTGCCAAAATTAGTCCCAAAGAGTTTTACAGTAGTTTTACCACAAGACCCTTTCTATGTCAGTTTTCTGTAGGTTTGGAGAAGGAAAAGCCCCAACATACAGGTTAAAAGGTAAGGTCGAAATTTCCATCTCTTTCAACTCAATTACTTTGAAACTTAAGTTAAATTGTTGTGTTCGTGCTACCCTTTTCACTGCACTGTATTTACAGCTGTAGTCATCACATGGTGGCCCCTCACCTCTTTCGAGACTGCAGTGCTGCTCGCTTGGCCAGTAACGATGGAGGGTACTGGTCGAACAAGTCCTGGGACCAAGTGATTAGAAGTTCATATGGTAAATCCTGAGGGATGCGGGAGAGGAGGTGGTGGACCATGGCCATGTCACACTCTGTCTGCTTCACGTCCTTCTCTCTGTGCAATACGATCTGAGGAAGAGGGGTTAGAGATTTTAACTCTTCATCTTATCACTGTGGTAAAACATGAAACACGTTGAAAATGTTGTACATTAGCTGTTTTCTGGTTTTCTGTTCTACCTTTGAGGCAGAAGGAGCAAAAACAGGGAGATGAAGAGTTAACCCCCCATGCTGTGCATTGTAATCAGCCTTGGAGGAAACATGAACTATATTCTGCTTTGTTGTTTTATACACTTCAAAAAGAGCTTTCCCTCTGCCCAGCCTCTACACACACACACTGCAAATTAGCAAATTGAGCACAACTGTAAACAATAATAAACATGCATGAACCCTTTCAGTAAAGCAAAACCTCTTTAGACACAAGTAACCTCCAAAACTCAAAAGAATACATGTACAGTACAGGCATACAAAAAATTAATTATTTCAACATGCAGCCATGCACACATATGTTCCAGGAGAGGATGGTTGTGCCGAGCAGTGATTATAAAATGCCAGAAGACTGAAGAAGCTACTCCACAATAGAACAACAACAAAAAAAGAAAATCAGAAATGTTAAAAAACAAAAACAAATAAAACAAAAACCTTTGTGATCTGTTTCTGTCCCTGCTTTTCCATCAAACACCAGTCAGCTTCCCTCGCCATTCTGGTTTTTGTTGCAGCCTTCATCTTCTTCATCCTTTATTTTCTCCTTCCCCTTTGTATCTCTCCCTATGTCCTTCTTTTCTCTGTACACTTCATTCACTCTCTTGCCTCTGTTCATTAGGAGGTATCTAATTAACTAGTCCAGTGACTCCACAGTGCACATTCCTCTACTGTTTGAATGAGTGCCTGCCTCTGTGTGTGTGTGTGTGTGTGTGTGTGTATTCAGTTGTGAGCATCCTGGATTACAGGCAAACAAAGTCACAGCCGCTTGTTCATTTCCTGTTAGCTTCAGCATCCTCTCACCGTGGCTGCAAGGTAGATGGGCATCAGTGGATGTGAAGCCAGGAAGAAGTCATAGAGTCTGAGGGTGTGTCTGAATTCTGACAAGACGTGGCCATACCATGTGATGAGCCAGGAGAGCGCAAAGATGGTTCCCACCTCCGCTCTAAAAGAAAAGCAAAATAACAAAAAACATATTAGCAACTCCAATTAAAAAACGGTAGTGTGCTTTTAAAGCTTTTTTAAATCTTTTATCCTATTTTTATGTTTGTCTTTTATTTTGTCATTCTATTTTTATTTTTATCTAACTCTTATTTTAACTGAAAAGCCACAAAAAATGAAAACTCTATTTACAGCATTCTATGTGTACCAACATGTATTGGCATTAAAATAAAAAGTAATAACAGAAAATAAAGAAATAAAAGCAATAAAAGTTACAATAAAAACCATGGAAGCAATGGCAGGCAGTTTCACACTGGTAAGAAAATAAAACAGAAATTCTCTGCCAGATTCATACTAGAGGTCATACCAGATTAGTGAAAACCAACACTTGACTGGAAGGCTGGAGGCTACTCTTATAAATACTGGTGCTGTGGGCACCAAGCAGTATAAGGTCATTTATAGGCAGGTGGATAAAATGTGGAAAATCACCAGCATGAATCCTAAATACCACATTTCAGCAAAATTTCCATTTAGAAGTCATCAGTCAGGTGGTGGACAGAAAGGCCAAAGAGAACATTCACACGCAATCATGATTCTCATCCCCCTTCAGTAGGTTGTCTTAATCCCATGATCAAAAAATATTGGAGCTACAATAGTTTTTCATTACTGCAACCTCTGAAATACTTTTCTTTACTTTGACACGAAGTTTACAACTCCATTAAGTCAGATTCTTGAATAAAACCGGTGATTATTTTCAATAGAGTCTCATGCAAATGATACTAGCAGGCTGTTGATATATATTAAATAGGAGTATTCAGGGAGGAAGAGGCGAAAGGAGGGACAATTAAACAAATGTCTGTGGGAGTGATGGACAGGGGGAAGGGTAAAGGGGGAGAGCAAAGGGCAGAAAGCATGTATTAATGGGAGTGACAGAGATATAAAATGCAGTAAAAGAGAGAGAGAAAACAAAGGCTCAGGATCAGGGGGAGTGAATAAAAGAACCGAAATAAGAAGGAGAGTAAGGAGTAAGGAGAAGAGGAACCGTGCGATAAAAAAACTGATCCGAGCCTTGAAGTTCATTGTTGTTTATCCTGACGTGGGTTCTTTTTTTTTTCAGTTTTTTGTGTTTATGTGAGCTTGTATATCGACAGGCGGATTGCAAATATTAAGGTTGCCAGTGCGGCATCAATTATGAACAGGCCACAAGACAACTTAGGTACTGTAGAAGCAGCCAAACACATCAACACATAAGCACATGCATTAAAATACCTTAGTGGGCAAGTTTGCAACCATTCCTAACCCAGTCATGACTTCACACATTGCAGAATTAACCTTCAGTAACTCGCTATACGTTCAAAGGCTTTTATATCTATGTTATTCAATGTCCTACACACGAATCATGTATCATTTTTGAAAAATTTGACTGTAGGACATCACAATTAAAGGAGATGTCACACACCTTGGTGGGACTTAAAGGCCTCTGAAACATCTGTTGGACCATCTGACACAAGATTCCCCAAAGGGGCAGATGCATTTTGGAATTTTTGCAAAACCACTCAGCACTTTGTTTTACTGTGAAGACCTCAAGCGAAAGTCATTTGGTGTCCTCTAGTGGTGATTACTTGCATTACATTACCTACATTTGGCACAGGTTTTTCTTGCAATTAACTTGGTGGAAGAAAGAACTAGATCCCAAGTAAAAGATGGCAGTGCTTTACTCTTAAACAGCCCAGTCCTAAACAATAAGATGTGTTCAGTGCAACAGCAAAAATGCCTCAGGGGTTTTTAAAAAATAAGACATAAAAGTGCTGTTATCCATTTGAAAAGTGTGCATTTGCCTGTACATGCCTGATCATGAAGTCATGTAGCTCTGTATCAACTTGCTCCAGTATAGGCATCAGGTAATTTAAAATGTGTTTAGTGCTGTCCATAGTAGGATCCATGAAATCCCTGCAGACAAAGAAGGCATGTAGAAGTGAGTTACATGATGAACAATAACACAAATAACATACATCCTAGATAAGTGTTTTGGTAAGAAAACATACAACCTGAGGTGATAATTGGAGAGTGTATCCAACATGGCGATGGCCATCCGCTCTCCAACCACCAGCAGCAAAGTGACAGCCACATCATGATAGCCCTGGTAGTAATGGAGCTGAGGGTTGCGTTTCAAAACCTCCAGTATGATGTCAATAAGCTGGTCTTGCAGAACAGCTCTCTCTGTGGCTGGCATACCTGGGGGAGGGCAAAGGATCAGTACATTTCACCACGCACTAGGCTGTTAAAGATGGAGGTAGAAATGGGATCTCTCTGAGACTTTGAAAACTGTCTGGAAAGCCACAGGGATTTAAACAAATCCACACATAAATCCAGGAAATGCCTGTGTGTGTGAATAGGCCAAGATGGATTATTGAACCAATCCGTCTACTTCCAACTTGAGTTTTTCTACAATTGTTGTATAAATCGTGAGATCTCTACACAACACAGGCATAAATATCACCATAAATGTATTCTGCATTTTGTTAGATAAGAAACTTTCTTCTGTTGCTCTCCCAACTTTATGTTATCTCCATTTAGCTGCAAGATTAGGGTTAGTTTAACGAATGACACTGAGATCTATGCCGTCATCTTTACAGATAACAAACACACACACACCTTTAGGGAACCGCTTCATGGACCTCCTGACATCTAGGAGAACCTGGTTGTAGTCCTTGTGGTTCTCCCTCACATCTCGACCTACAACAGAAGAAATAATTGTTATTAGTAATAGCAATAATAAGTATTACAGTGTACTCTTAGATCTAGTAAACATTAAGTATACCACTAACCAGGTTTATACGGTAGATCATATACATTGATGTTCAGTAGTTTGGGCCAGACTTTCCTCCTCAGCTCATCAGTGAACAGTCCCCCTTTACTGGCAGCTGCTCTTCTCAGGGTCTCAATGTCCACTGGATCGCTGTACATGTAAAAGTCAGAATTGGCTGATGTTCAGTGCAATGTACTACAATAACATCTACTCATACAGCAAAAATCAAAAAAGTAGAAACCAGCTAACTGCTTTAAAGACATAAACTGCCTCTGTTTAAGTTAACTTCAGTGTTCTGGAGGTGCCATTTTATTTATACTAATGAAGTAATGACAATCCTACATGGTCAGATTCAATTGCTTTAATCCCTCAAAATTTTCCTGACACTGTGTCATCTGCCCTGCATTGATGGTAGTATATGTGTCCAAATGGTGAATAAGATGAACAGATAAAGAAAACTTGTCTTGCTTTTGTCTTTTCAGTTTGGCTGATCTGTTAGGGCATTGTAAGAATACATAATTCTTGTTCAATTCTCCATTATTGCACCATTTCACATCTCGTCTCATTTTCCCCCTGACGCCAAGGTCCTCATGTTCATTGTCACACTGGTCCTCTGGCACATGTGGGTCACCTTCATGTGTGAAATTAGCATTTCAAGGAGTGATGAAGGTTATGAAGGCCTTACAGAAATGCATGCCATCTAACTGAGGGATATTTTAGATGAGTAGGCAGAGAGAGGGAGGCATTCCCACGTGGCTTGTTACTCTTGAAAATATGAGAACTGGATGTTTTAAGTATAAAATATATGACTCTAAAGACAAGTATTTTAGTCATACTTATAATTGATTGCTCAGAACATTGAATCAACAGGATAAAAAAGCCACAAAGAGCCAAAAGAATTTTTTTGTTATGAGTTACACACATTTTTCTCTTTCCCTCTTATATTTCCCAACTTAACTCAACTGGTCACATTTCTGTCAAGGAAGGAGAAGAGAGGATTTCTCTCTGATGCTAAATAGCAGCCTGCAGATTTATTGTGTTTTATTTTGTTTCTTCTCTCGGTAGAGGGATTGAAGCCTAGTAGACATTTGTTTGGCTTTTGTTGCCAGTTTAGTTATTATTTATATTGGGTTAGCTGCAGCAGGCAGTTCGGGGTCTTATGTGTGACTTCATCCATTCCTTTTGTTTTTTGCATCCAGGTTTTGGTTAAGGTTTGTGTATGTTGCAGGATAATGCTGAGCTAGTTGTGGCCATAGTTGCATTTTGGCTCTTTTACACATTATTAAAATTTTATTTATCAACCCCCAGGGACACTAAGTAATTGTATGTCAGAGCTCAGAGAATAGTGTGCAACCAAAGCAGTTTTAAAACAAATATTTATTAATATTAATTATAATTCTGACCTGATCAAAGCCTGATGGATCTCAGCCAACTTCTGTTTCCTCCCACAATCTGCTTCTGTAAAGGAGAGAAAGATGAGAGGATGAAAGAAATTAATGATTAAGCAGCCATCAAAATTGCTCAGAATTTTCTGCAGTCACAAATCAGATATTTGATAGAAATTTCTGGTTCTATTCAAAAGCACAGTTGGCGCTGCAATGAAAACAATGTCATTAGAGTTAACCAGTGACAGATCATGAAGAATCTCAAAAGTGTTTGAATAGTGTTTGAATGGCTTGGTTGGTTAAACACAGTGGATAAATGGATCCTTCCCAACCCATCTCTGCCTGGCTTACAGCCTGCAACTTCCCCTACTGTCCAATGTGGCTGCCACGCAAGCAGCAGTTGTAGATAAGTGGCCTTAGTTTTTTCTCACAAAAACCGTGTTAACAAACAGACAACAGGCGGATTAAAAATGTGCAGCAACTTGTGACTGCAGTTTATGTCAGCAGGCTGCATTAACAATATTACGTTCTCACTACATCTCCATACTTAACTCGACTGTTAACACGTTTCTGTCAACAAGCAGGCTAAATCCGTAAACACTAAATACTAAATCCACACATACGTACGTGTTTGGGTTTTTACAAAAGAACTTGGTTTGTGTAACTAGTCTGTATTTATATCTACTGTTGCCGACGTTTATTAAACAACATTTAGCTGTCCCTCAGGTTTACTTGCCTCTATGAACAGATCCATTTCCATTCAGCCCAACTCTGGCGTTTTGTTTCTTCCTCTTGAGCCTTTTCATCCCTTTTAAAAACTGGCTGCAGAGTGACAGTGTGTGTGTCGTGTCATAGGAAAGTCAAAAAAATAAAATTGTGTCACTAAACGGGTTAAAACGCTGATAATACCGGGACAAACGACGACGACCCAGACAACAGCTGTCCGGCTACAGGAAGACACCGACCGTGACGTACATCCGTGCTACGGTTCCATTGGTCACGCGTGGCACGTGATACCATGCACGAATTCTATTGGCTTTCCTTCGATATGCGCGGCGGCGATAGGAGTTTTGTAGCTTTGTACTTCTGCTTGTCTGCTTGTCTCAGTATAATAAATGGATACACACGATTTGGTCATAACTACAGTTGTTTTGTTTTTTTGAGTTTTCAGGCACTACACATTGAAGGCAAAAAGAAAAAATTAAATGCTAAACCTAGCCTATCAGGTGAATGTACTGCATGGACTGGCGTGCTTTATTATTATTTTTTATGTATGTATGTATGTATTTATTTATTTGAAAATGTATAATCGTAAAAATTGTATTGATCACTGGTAGGAACCAAAATATGAGAGAATCCTCAGTTACCTTCTACTAACTGATTCCCTTACTGTCCGATAAAGGTCAATTTAGGACACAGAGGTGATTGGAGAAAAGGTGCCCTTAGTTTTACCTTCATCAGGTAGCACTTGGTAGGAAGGGTAGAAACAAATTGTTCATAATGGCAAATCCAAAACCCATCTATGGCCCTGCCTCCCCCCAAACCAAAAACAAACAAACATACATACATACAAACAAACGAACAAACAAACCAAACAAAAGATAAAACGATTTAATTGAGGAAGACAATGTTCAGCAGGATGAAAAATAATCAGGGGAGGATTTCTTAGTGTGATTTTAGAAGGAGCATTTCTTCAGGACTAGGTCTCCAGCAGAGGGCTGTACTACGAAGCGAGATTAGTGCGTTAGCGAGGTATGTTGAGCCTAAAGCCAGACTTTTCCATGTCACGAAGGTCGCTCTCTTTAAAGCTGGCTATATCACCGTGGTAACTTATGCTGTGAACATAACCTGGTCCGGACCAGTTTTTGTTCTGACTTTCAGCTTAAAGTCGGCTATAAAGAGCGCCGCCCTTTCACTGATTATCCTCCTTGAACGTGGCCTCACCGTTTTTGGAAAATCCAGTGGATTTAGGTACCCGAATTATTAGAGGTGCTCTTCGGAGGTACAGTTTTTCCAGACCGGAGTGATCTGTTGGCGTTTTCTGACGATATTCTCTGATTGATACAGATTCTCAGTTGAGAGAATACGTTACATGTGCAATCTTGTTGAACCATATAAGTAATGCGACCAAACGAATCCATTCACTTACAGTAACGCAGCCATCAGCAGCACTTTTTCACCCCCCCCCCAAAAAAACAAAAACAAACACCAATCACATGATGTGTTTTATTATTTATTAAAGTTCTGCTTTTTCTGGGAAAAGAAAAAGTCATAAGTATACAATGTCAATCATGCTTAACAAAACATGGTACTTTTGGTACAATGGTACTTTTAAAGTACCATTTACTGCAGTACCTTTTTCTCATACTCCAGTTGCTCGATCTCAAGTTTTAGTTTCTTAATTTCCAGCTCAAGAAACTAAGACATAGGACTGCTAGAAATTATAAAACCCTCACCCCTTGTTTTTTTTGTGGGCCTAGAGGTGGAAGCCACAGGCTGAGGGGAGGGTTGCACAATGTCCTCTCCCTGTGACATTAATGAGTAAGAAACTTAATTATTTCAAATTTAAAAATATTAATTAAATTTTAAATTAAATTCTTATTTAGATGATTAAGATATCTACCCCCAAAGGTACCTCTGAATACACTGAAAGTGTCTCCTCGTCATTGATCTCCACCTGTGGAATAGTTTAAGAGAAATGAATAAAGTGGATTCAACACAGCAAACAAAGATAAGAGTACATGACAATTTGCTTTGACAGTTACCTCTGTGTGGGGGTCAGCAAGGGTGTGTGCTGGAGGCTTGAGCAACACTACAGTGTCTCCTTCAACTGTAAATTAGATTAAAACGTTTCTCATCTGAGAAACAATAAATATGCATTTAGTATTTTACCACCGAAGCACCTATACATACCCTGGACAAAGAATTGCTGCTGGGAGCTGCCAGCAGCAGGTCTGATTGAATACCCCCTTGTACCCCCTCCATGATCGGCCGCCCTTCATCTATTGCAAGGGCCAACTCCTCTGAGGCCGTGTAATCGGCTGGAGTGGGGCCCCCTCAAATCCTTCTCCTCTCATTTTTCTTCTTGTTTCCTTCTGATAATTTTAACACTTAATATGTTACGCAGTGTATCATCCACATTACACTAAAAGAGTGATGAATGCACAGCAAATACATACCACTTTGGATTATATTTTTTGGCTTGGTCTGGATTTGCTGCCAGGCCGTTTTGCAGTGCTGGTATTACAACTAATAGAGCACCAATTAGAAAATTGGACAAATCAAATTAATTTCACTTTGATTTGGCCCTAATCTGAGTCATTTCCATGTATCCTTCATTGTGAGACAAAATCAGGGAGGGAATTAAAGTTATATAGTGATATATAATATAATATAATATTATATTACATAGGCTATATTAACTTACGCATTTACACGATCTGCAATCTTTTTCCAGACGTCCTCTCTTGCCTTGTTTACAGCAACAGTGTTGCTTTTAGCTGTTATTATTGGTCTGAACTCTTCATAGCCCTCCATTATCATAATCTGCTCCTCTTGGCTGAAATATGCGGCACGTAATCGGTCCAATTTTCTGCGGAAATAGTGTCAAATGACGCCTAAACGCCCATTTTTATGTGAACGCGCACAAAGCTTGATGAGGCAAGCCTGGGTCGACAAATGAAGTTGATAACCACCGTCGTGATACTTGTTATCTGTGGTTGGAGGTTTCGGCTTTGTCGAGCCAGCTCACCCAAAGAAATCCCGGCTCTGTTGAGCTTCCTTCGTAGTACGCCCGTCAGGAGAGAGTTGGTTTGACATGGGCCATGTGGACCATAGATATTTGTTGCTGCACAATTGGGCCAGCTGGGAGTAATGCCACCTAAACGACTAAACTCAGGGCACAATACGAGAAGTACTAATTTAAATCTATATTAAACAAACTGCGATATAAAACTGAAGTGATACATAATTACAAGATTTAAAAAAGCAAAACAAACAATTGATACATAAATATACAATAGGTCGGTTATGTTTTACCCTCAATTTTATCATATCAGATTACTAAAGGATCTATGGCTGTTAAAGGTTAAAATAATTGTGTTTCTTTACAACCCGAAAGTTGTGATTTTAAGACAAAGTATGACCATTGAGTTACAATTGGTCCAGAAATCCCCAGTTTTAGGTTGCTCATCCGGAAATGGGTTGGGACTTCGGCTAGATAGGGGGATTCATTCAGACCTGGCAACCCCGCTGGCCGTGTACCTTGGACCGCGGCGGGTTTTCCTTCAGTGAGCGGGGACGCCGGTCGGACTCTGTTTATTCAGAGCTTATTTCAAAGCTGCAGAGAGAAAAACAGAAATAGTTCTCGTTTGTTTGTTTTTTAGTTTGGCCCAGCAATGACAGGCGGCTAGGAAACACTGCACCGACTAAAGCCGCGGAAATGAGCGACAGAGCCGAGATGAGAGGGCCCGTAACCCGCCGGAGGAGGACGACCATCTCCGGCGCCGGGGGAGCGGTCAACCTGAAGCAAGCCAACGGCAGCAAGTGGCACGATGCCGGGGAGAAACCTCCACCACCCGGTAAAGCCAAAGCCAAAGCGGAGGAGGCGGAGGTGTGCAGGCATGTGGGGAGCACCGGGAAGATGGACAGAGACACGGGGATGTCAGGACAGCAGCAGCTCACAAACAGCCCGACAAAACACAAGAGTGCTGTGGATGACATCAACCAGAGGCTCAGGTCATTCTAATAATAATAATATAGTCAATTAACCTTCTAATTACCAGGTGACACAAATTAGTTTCGCCGAATCAATGTGGTCTGATGTGATCTAGATGGGGGAACATGACATGGCACAAGGTTTTACACTCTCATAGTAATTTAGTCCATAACAGACAAATCTAAGTATAGTTGTTTTTGGATGGGGAGAAACCGTGAAAAATGAGGGATATGTCAGACTTCTTTAGCTTCAGTGAGGTAATGTGGTCCAGATTTTATCACTTCAGGTACAATGCACTCACAAAATGTTAAGACCTCATCACGTTTCTAGTATTTTATGTTTAAAAAAGAAGTTTCCCTCTTTAATTAATATTCCATGTAATGGCAAAGTAAACGCAGAAATTCACAGCTAAAATATCACCTTGACTTGACTTGACTATTTGAGCCCCTTGTTGTGACACAGGTCAGATATCTCCCATTTCTCTCAGTCCTCTTTATGGTGTTACTTCACCTTGATTGGAGTGGACACAGTCAATTCAGTATATCCTCCACCGGTTGATCGAAAGTCTCAGTGTTGATTATGTCAAAGCAAAATATGTGAACTCACAAGAACTAGCTACAGATCTCAGAGATGGGATTGTATCAAAATATAGATCTGGGGAAGACTGCAATAAAATTCTGCTGCATTGAAGGTTCAAAAGGGTAAATTTGACTCCATATATCTTAGATGGAAGAACTTTGGAACAAATAGAATTATTAAAAACCATCTAGCTAATTTAGATTCCATATATAAAATCATGAATTTAAGTATTTTGGTTACATTTCTATACAAAATAAGACAGGTGACATGTAGTAGCCTGTAGTGAAAAGAGGAAAGAGAGAGGGGTAGCTATACATATGGTTACACCAAATATGAACAGAATAGGTTTGACATAATGTGAGAACACACAATTGCGTAACCCATACCCATTCATTCTAAGATAACACATCAACTGCAGATATTTCTTCACCTTTGACAACACACATTTCTTCAGGTTTAAGGTCTCCTTATAAGCCTGACTGGGATTCTCACATCTCTCGACTTGAACCAAAAGATGTTAAAGTTCTAATTACACTGCAGACAGTGCTGAAATAAAGTTATTGTAATACTGGAAGCATGCCAGCTGACGTACGTGGGAAGTGTCACTTATCTGTATTGCATCAGTTGAGAAACAACTATGGCATGTGATTTTGGAATACAGTGCCTACTTTTATGTCTACACATCCTTCTGCTTGTCTGCTCTTGCCACAATAAGTGATCTCTCAACTCTTTCCTAAAATGTTCCTTCCTTTGGTGACTTTCTATGATTCACTCTTCTATTTTTTTTTTTCTTTTTTTAAACTTTAAAACATTTTCCCTCCTTCTTACGATATCTACTGTCCCTTCTGGTCCATGTTCTCTTCCTCTCTGCTGACTCCCTGGCACGTACTTGGCTAAAAATTCTTTTGTAATGTAATAAGTATATAAGTATTCTCAGTTTTCACAACATTTTAAAATATTTTTTCAAAACTTTCTCCTTTTCTGTTGCAGCTGCAAAAACAAAAAAAATCATGTTCATTCATTCAAAAATGAAACGTTTATGTGTGGTTTTCTTTTATCCCAGCATAGATTTAGATTTAATTTATTGACAAAAAAACAAAACATAGTTGGAACTCTGTTTAAATGTTTTGCTGCCACAATTATGCCTGATTAAAGTAAAGTAAATTGAGTGAAGACAGAGGGGGATGGGGAACAGGCCAGGAAAGAAGACGTTAAATTTGGGTTTGGTTCAAATTTAAAGGTCAGGTAATAATCTAGACCACACATGCATGTGCATTTGTTTGCCCTTTGCAGAGGCATGCACCACTCTAGTTGCAAATACTGCAAAATGACCAAGTGCTCCACAGTCACAGAAGTGACTGGTGGGCCCTCAACACTGTAATTTCTAATGTTTTAAATGGTTTTAGTCTAATAATGAGTTGATTTGCAGTGAGTCATTAGTGCTGTTTAAAATTTGAATCATGCCTCCTTTAAACCATGTAAGCACCCAGTGTGTAGGCCAGGACTGCTTAACTGGCTTTTGAAAATGAAAAGGGAATATTTGCACGCTGAAGTTCAACATTACGGAAAAAGCAGGAAGGAGGACAAATGGTTCACCCAGTAAAATTGTTAGTTTCATATTTCTTGCAGCTGCCACGTCTTCCAGGAGTCTCTCTTGAGCTCATCTAGCGGTTACAGTAACTACAGAGGAATCCTTAACTGGTGTGTTGTCATGCTGGTGAGTAAAACACAGAGTAACTAATGCCTTCATTTTTCAGTGTTTTATTGTCTTTCTCTCACACTCACCCAGCCACGTACACTATCAGTCAAAAGTTTGGATACACTTTCTCATTCAAATGAATAGGAAAGTGTGTCCAAACTTTTGGCTGGTAGTGTACACACACAGTATATTAGTACCACATACTTTTCTTAAACATTTGTAAGTCGTATTTGCATACTATATATTTCCACATCCTCTTTCAACACAGTCACTTCCTGTGTCTGGAAGGAGTCTGAGTTGATGTATCTTTATTATTGCTGTTCAAAAAGGTAGACTAAACACATACACAAAAAAAATCAATAAGAGGCATTCTCAAAATGACAAGAAACTGAACTAGAAGTTGAAAGGCTGGGCTGCAGCATGTGCACATACAGCACTTGTGTGCAGCCACTCCTTTAGACTCTAATGAAGATGCTATGGCTGCCACGATTTATGAGAGGTCAGAACATCAGACTCTGGCTGTGGCTGTTGAGTACCGACCCTAAACCAAATACCAACAGGAGCATCATAAAACACGAACATGTGCCTTCCCAAATCTACTTGGCAACACTGATGTACAATAAAAATTAAAAATCTTGAATGATTAATCTTGTGCTAGACACAGACCCACAATGTTTACATGTTACTGATCACAGTTATATCCAACTATGTCCTCATCAGTTGAGGCCACTTAAGGACAACAAAGACTCTTTGAAGAAATTTATTTTCTGCTCCCTTCAAATGGCCAAATTTAAGTGTGTATGTGTGTTTTCAGTGACTCCATGCTGTGCCTCTCAAAATCACTGTAAGCTTTTTGATGGATACAAACACCCAGTTAGCTCTAATCTTAATGAAACTGAAAATGACCCAGACTATAAATAGAGCACTGAGACATGGGTGGAAGTGTGTATGCTCAAACATGTCTCTGCATTTGTGTGCAATATATGTGAGTGCCTATGGAGATTTGTGTATGTGTTAGTGTGTGTGATCGCAGTGTATTTTTGTGGGTTTTTCTAAATTGGGCTTTTCGGACAGAATTAATGCCAGCTATGAAAGTTTCTATTGCTGTGACAACGTGTCCTCCACTTTGTGGTTGCCACGGACAGCCAAGGCCTTTGTGAATAGGCTTTAAGAGTGTGAGGTGAAATCACTGAGTCGTGTGTTTGTGTGTTCCTGCGTGCCTGCGTGCATGTGTAGCTTTAGTGTTATTGGGTAATTTGCCCTTATTTTACCTCCTTCATATCTGCCCGCTAAAAAGTTGAAGCCAAGTGTTTACAGATATTGGTAATGAATTAATACACAACATTAAAGAGTTGATGGAGGCCAAAGTAACAGAGATTCCTACTTTGTTCCTCTGTGATCTCTCCATCTGTGGTGACCAGGAAATTGAGTTGGTTTGAGTTGGTTTTCATGTTTTCTGGTTGTAATAGATAAATGAAAACATATTTCGATATAAGACACAGTGTTGATCCTTGACCAGCAAAAGTCATGTCAGGATGTGGCACAAATATCTGATGCTTCAGCTGGTTCATATCATCGTTCACTCTGATGTGCAGCCAAATAGTCGGTTTGAATAGCTGAAATGACCACAGGCTGACAAGGTCAGAGCAAAGCAAAGCAAAACTACATGCTGTCAGCTGCATAAAGCATGACTAGTAAAACAGATGGGGATGGGAGAAGTATAAAATAGACAGCTGATCGTTTTGTTGCATTTTTGGAACATGAATAGAATTTGTTGAGTAGTTATGTAGCTTCTGATTTATGTATATGTTGATATATATTATAGTTTTGGTTTGTTGTTTCATCATTTGTGTTTTATTACTTAGGAAATGATCAATTATGATAAAAAAATTGGATAAGAAAATTACTCAGTTCATGATTATCCCAGTCTTTGGATGCAGAAGAAGATCTGATGTGATAAATAAATATTAAAAAGAAACTCAGCATTCTCATTTATGAAATAATTCTTATTGTTGATTATGTATTCTCTTTATAAAGGGTATTACTGACTAAAAGGGAGGTAACAGATTACACACAACCATCTCAACTACTCGTGTAACAGGACAGAATAGGATCCCTAAGCAGGCAGCCTGGGCTCAGTTAAAATTACCCCCCACTGAAGAATCATCAAGTAAAAATCTGAGTTCCTACCAGCTCCTGCCAGCTGAGAGAAATGACACAATTGCAGAGCTAAATAATGCAAAATCCGCCCTCATCCCATTTATTGTGTTATAGGTGATGTCTGGGCCGAAGGTTACTAAGGCAGAGGTTAGTGATGTGGAAAAAATGAATAGTTGAATCAAAACCACATTACTGGAGGGTCTTGGCAGACCAGTGGGTTAGGGGGCAACATGTTGTGTAATCACTACACTGTGACCTTATCGTGTGTCATATCCTCACACTCCTCATTATATTAACTGCCTCTGTAACTCACATTTGGACCTTTTACTACCTTATATCTTCTCTGAAATCATGTGCGATGTTGCCTCTTTGTGTGTTGAATGGGTGAGAAGGCAAAATAACTGACTGAGATAAAGGCAGTTCAGTCCTTGAACTTTAATATATAGTATAATAAACAACAGGTGTGTAAACCTGTTTAACAGTCGCAGTAAATTTGGAAGGCCCTGGCCTGTTCCCAGCTTGAATCGGCACATTTTAATCTGCTGACTAATCAAGCAAAGACAAAGAGAAAACTAACGAGCTAAAATAAGCCATAATTACAGCGAAGCAACAGTAAAAGTTCAGATACAAGGCAACCTAAAATATTTGTTTTGCATGACTCTTGATTGATAGTATGAATGGTACTGATTATCTCCTGGGGGCTTTTGTGTCCTCTCTGTCAGGTGTTGAGTAATGCACGTCTCTTCTTGGAGAACATCATAAAGTGAGTATACACCTACACATACTGAACTCATTTACATTTACAGCATGCAGTGCATATATACAAGCTGGAGGTGACCTCCACCTCACCTCCATCAGCAGGACATTACATTTCTTTATTCACTGTCCTATTAATCATCTCACAGCAGTCCTTTGTGTCCATGTTTAGCGGATATACTTATTTCGTTCTTATTTTCTATCTCTAATTTCTTTAATCTGAATGTCCAAAGAATTGCACGGCACCATTTGTATAACTTTTTTTCTCAAATTTTGCCCAGTGAGTTCAATAATTTGACCTCTCACTCTCCTCATCTAGGTATGGTATCTTGGTAGATCCTATTCAAGTTGTATCTCTCTTCTTAAAGGACCCCTACAGCTGGCCAGCAGCTTGCCTTATCATAGGTAGGGAGCCTTTATCTCACTGTTATTGTCGAACTGTCCAGTGAATGATTTCTTTTGCCCACCTCTGACCTCATGTTGATCTGAGCACACAAGTGTTGTACTTTGTGTTGCTTTAATCAGGTTGCTCAGGTCATCATAAGTCTCTCTAAGCAGTGTTTATGTTGACTATAATGAAACATTATTAATGACTCTCTTCTGTTAAGAATTAGATTTAGCATGTGTGTTGCTGTAGTTCATTTTTGCCTTTTTGTTTTCTGTGTTTCAGCGTCTAATGTGTTTATCTTAGCAGCCTTGTACACAGAGAGACGTTTAGCTGTGGTGAGTCTTCACATTTCCCCAGACAACACATATTTTCATTTACACACATGACTCAAATTTCAGCCATTGCATAACTGCAAATTTGGCGTATTACTGTTGTGCTGATATATTCCTGAAGCCCTTGAGTCAGCCTATTATTAGATTCCGAAGACTTGGTGTTTGATTTATCAAAATGATTGCTGTACTTTTGTATGATAAGTAGCAGTTGGGAGTGTGTGTTTGCTTATCAAGTATCTCCCATCAAGGATGTTTACTTGAAATATGTAGTTCCTGGAGTCTGCGCAGTAAATTCAGCAGTACAACCCTACCCACTTCATACCAGCTCTGACTTTTGATAAGAACACTACTGCTGATCTAGATTAGACTGTATGTGATCAAAAACACTGTTCCAGCATAATAAAACCTCCTGAGTTTTAGTGTTGTACAGTAAAAACGCTTTTCCACTTCTTTGCTTTTAGGAAACAGATGTGACAGATGTTTCACAGTGACACTTCTTCTGTCTTTGTTTCTTTGTGTCTGTTTAGGGGACAATTTCGAAAACCACAGGACTAATTCTTCACATTCTCAACCTGACATCCATGTTAATCTTGTCTTCAGCCACAGCACTCACTGTGACCTCCATGACCCCAGGTTCATATAAACACATACATGTATACATGTCATATTAATGTGACACATACATGAAAAGCTTCTTGAATTGAAAGACTTGATTGTTGTGTATATTTAAATACACAAAAATAAAAAGTTTAAAAAGTGTAAAACTTTTAAATTATTCTGTACACACTGAGCAGTGCCACGTTCATATGTCAAGCCATTCTCATGTGCGTGTGTGTGTGTGTGTGTGTGTGTGTGTGTGTGTGTGTGTGTGTGTGTGTGTGTGTGTGTGTGTCAGTGGGTGGAGTGCTTTCCCTAGGAGTCTACACTGTGCTGTTTCTCAAGCTGTACTCCTACCAAGATACCAACAGGTGGTGCAGAGAAATCAGGCAAGCCAAAGCCAAAAAGATGACACGATCATGCTCATGTAAGTCCGCGCGCACACGTGCACACACGTACACGCAACACAAGCCATTAAACTTCTCATAATTCTGTCAATAAATCAAAAAGTTGACTCGCACACACAATTTCCCCTGCACGCGGTAAATTTATGGCTGCATCGCTATTGCCATCTAGTGGTGGCATGGTAAACTGAACCAATTAACTATCATGTTGTCTTACAGACACACACATACACATACACATAGATCATACTTGTCCATCTATAGCAGTGTTAACACTGTGGTTTTTAGCAACTTAGAAATTCAAGAGTGCTGATTTCTTTGTTTTGAAAAACATGGTGATGCTGCTTAATGGAAAATGACCTAATGAGCTTGAGACTCATTTATTTAGTTTGTGTTTTTCAGGTCCGTCTGTGGCTCAGTCCAATGGTTCAGCAGCTCACACTCATGTTTCCTACCCAGGCAACCTCACGCACAGAGGTAACCATGATATCTGCAAAGAATTGAGCTGCATACTATAAAATGAAACATTTTAGTGGTGAACATTGTTGTGTTGTTTCTTGTTTTGTCTGTAGACATGTACTACTTTGTCTTTGCTCCAACTCTCTGCTACCAGCTCAACTTTCCACGGTCACCTCGAATACGAAAAAGGTTCCTGATGAGAAGACTTTTTGAAATGGTGAGAGAAGCTCACACACACAAGATTGATGCTATTCAGATGTCACAGGTGTTTCTTGTTGTAAACCGAACTTGCCCTCTCTTGTAGCTTTTCCTCATGCAGCTGCTTGTCGGATTAATACAGCAGGTACATAGATTATTTATATCGCACACATAAATGAGAAGTCATTAGTGTACACCGGGTGCATCCTAAATCATAAGGTTTAACTGAGCCATTTTTGCACAAATATTTGCCTGAAATCTTTGAATCCTTTTTTTTTTTTTGTATTCACACTAGTAATCTAAATAATTAAAATGTTTGTCTTTCAGTGGATGGTTCCCACTATACAGAACTCAATGAAACCATTCCAGGTGTGTATAATGTCTAGACGGTAAGGGGAAAGAAGCTGTGGACTGTAGTAGCAGTTTTATTAAAGATAAAACGTAACAAAAACTTTATAAGTCTTATTCTTTGGGTCTCTTACAGGAAATGGATTTTTCTCGGATGGTGGAGCGCCTTTTGAAGCTAGCTGTGAGTATTATGATAAAACTACACAGGACACACAACAAAGACCTTCCATAACTTTGTAAAAACCAACTTTCACATGTGTATCAGGATTTAATCAGGCCTAATCTTACCCACCCAGACATCCGTCCTCTGCTCCTCCGTCCTCTCCTCTCCTCTCCTGTTCTCTCCTCTCCTCTCCTCTCCCAGGTCCCTAACCATCTGATATGGTTAATATTCTTCTATTGGTTTTTCCACTCCTCTCTGAACTTTGTGGCAGAGCTCCTGCAGTTTGGAGACAGAGAGTTCTACAGGGACTGGTGGTGAGTTCATATATGTACAAGCAATATTCAAACAAGACCAAAGTTAATGAAAGGCCAAATATATGCTTACACATGCTCCGTGTACCCATTTATATTCCTCATTAATTTGGTCGAGTTAATATATGACATATTTCCAGCTGTTCTAGACTTACAAATGCTAATAATTCATGTGTATCACTCCAAACTTGTGTGCACATACAACTATGCATCAACAAATTAGATCCTACACAGGAAATGTTTGTATGAGAATGTGTAGCCACCATTCAGAGCAGACTGCTCTTATAGTTAGACACTCAGTGTCTGCTTTCTTTTGTTCATTTCAGGAACTCTGAGACTGTCACCTATTTCTGGGCTAACTGGAACATCCCAGTGCATAAGTGGTGCCTCAGGTGAGCACCAACGTTTCTATAATGAGTTTTCTGACTGTGGACTTAAATCTAAACTAATACCTAAAGGTAATTTCAGCCAAATTTAAGAGATGTAGGTTGGTGTAATTTGTAGTGAAAGTGCCTGTGTCATTCATTCATTGGTCTCTGTGTGTTACAGACACTTCTACAAACCAATGTTGAGGAAGGGGGTCAATAAGTTTCTGGCTCAGACTGCTGTCTTTCTGTTGTCTGCATTCTTCCACGAGGTAAACCGTCATTTTTCAGAATGCTACGTATGATATTCAACTTCAAAACCATTTCAACCATTTATGCTTGATATTTTTTTACATTAAAGACTTAACAGCCACAACTTATACAAGTAGTGTTAATAATTTAAAATGTTATATGAAATAGTTTGAATTACTGAAAGAAAGTGCATACTTACTGACTCCTACAGCTCGTACAGCTGCAAAAACATAGAAAAGTATATTGAGTAAGCAACTCTTCTACCATTTATACATTTAGCACGTTGGAAAAAAATATCTGTGTAGGATTCATTATAATGTGTCCTTTTTTGGGGGGGGTCAGTACCTGGTGAGCGTTCCTCTGAAGATGTTCAGACTGTGGGCCTTTATGGGGATGATGGCTCAGGTGAGGAACTGCTGTTCTTTCATTTTATTTGAAATAACTTTCTTTCCAACTTACTGTTTTTGGTCCCCGTCTCTCTACACTTTTGTTCAATGCTGTACACAAATACATCATGATGTTTCAACTCAAATCACCTGCAGGTTCCTCTGGCTTGGTTTGTGGGTCGCTTCCTGAATGGAAACTATGGAAACGCTGCCATGTGGATATCTCTCATCATTGGCCAGCCTGTTGCTGTGTTGATGTATGTTCATGATTACTATGTCATCCATCATGGGAACACCACATAGTACCAGACAAATGCATATAAGTGCCAACGTTACACTCTCACACTCTCACACACACACACACACACATATACACACAAACACTACCCTGCAGTGAGTGAATGTAGTAGAATTTAAGACGAGTGTAATGGAAAGCCCTGCAAGCTGTCAGTTATTGCAGCACTAACAGGAAAACTGTGACTTTTTCAGTTTTACACTTGAGGAATGGACCAGAATATGTCAGGAATTTATTGTAATAACAGAAGAAGTGTTTGATTCAAAGCAATATTCCACTTGGGTATGACATACACCTTTGTGGTCATTGTCAGCAAACCTTTGGAGCCACCATCACTGCCAGCTGTCAATATCTGTATGTAATGTAGGCTGTTTAAAGTCTAAACATTTGTAGTGCTTACTGGCCTTTGGATTCCTATTATGGAAGTGATCACTTGCTTTGTCACCTTGTACATTTAAAACCAAAAACAAAAGGAAAGGTGTGGTGTTTTCCAGAGGTGGAGATATTGGCAGCAGATGATCAGTGAGCTCATATAGAGGTTGGGTGCCCTGATATAAACGGTCTTAGTCAAGCTTTAACAATTTGTTGAACTTCAAGTGGAAACGCAGCTTCCAACCAAACACTCCTCCCTGTGGATATTTTACAATGCACACACTGTGCTGTGAAGCCACTGCAGAGTGAGCACAAGCCAGAACAAAAGTCCACCTCCAGAGCCAACAGAAAAATGCTGTTTCTACATCAATGGCTGAGAAGTTGCACTTTTGCAACAGAGAAATTTTTAAGCTAGTTTGCCGTCAAGTGTCACAGACTTTATTATATCGTACTAATGATAAGGGGAAAAAACGTGACGGACCCCTTTCCAAAAACAAAGTGTTAAATGATGACTGTCATGGACCTGCAGGCCTTCCATCAGCTCAGCTACAAACATCAATGCAAGCTCTTACTGTAACAGATCCCACTACTGGAGATTTGTTTGCTTTGGCTTGATTGGATTTTTGTCTTGCACTACAGCTATCCAATGGTTTATTTGTTGAAGTGATGGCAGTTATGTTGTGCCATCTTGAATTTCTTGTTTGTGTTGGATTTTACGTTAAATGTATGATTTAATGCACTAGTTGATTTACTGATCTGAACCAATGAATGTTTTGGGGTTTTTTAGCAGTTTAAAAAGATGCATACTGATAAAGCAATAGATATCTATGAATTTATTCCTTAAGTTGTATCAGTCGCTGTATAATTTCTTTGTTTTGTAATTTGCTTGTTGACATTTTCTTTTATATGGTTGCCTTAATTTAAGTATTTTTATTTATATATTTTGAAACTGAAGATGCAGCAGGAATAGTTTGAGTTTTAAACTGCCTTTTCATGCCAGAAGTTTTACCAAATCCTGATGAGAATCTTTTTCTTAACTTCATCCTGAAGTTATGCCAATATGGATATTGACATATAAAGTTAATATAGTAAGACATTGTCTTTTGCTTTGCCTTTTTATCTGGTCTAAATATCCAATCAAAGCTGAGCAACCAGGTTATATCACAGTATTTTAGTCTTACAAAATATGTCCTGTATTAGTTCTGTATTAATCACTTTTCAGGGAAAACACTGTTGTTAAAACCAGTTATTTAAAATAACTAACAAAAAAAAAAAAAACCCACCGTGTTCACATTCCTTGTTGACAAATTTAAGTGCCTGCCATAAAAATATGATCAAACTCAAATTCTTATATAAAAATTGCTATGTAGAGGACGAAATACTTTCAAAGAAAAATAATTTCCTTGTTCTCTGTAGCCAATAGATTCACAATATATTTATATTTATGGTGTGTGGAGGTTCTTTGGAACCTTCACTAACTTTGGTTGAAATTAATGTACAAATGTGACCTGAACCTGAATTTTCTTGACAACAAAAGTTTGAGTTTTATTTTGGAGCTGTGCATAATATTATCACACGATGGGCAGCTTTAAATATCTATTAGCCTGATCCTCTTTTATCTTGCCCGTATGTGGGCTGTAAGCAACAAATGCTACATATTTGCTCAATCTGTAGTTCTTACTTGTATTGTTGGTACTATATGAACATCTCACAGCAAAGATTTTCTTCTCCAGAAAAGAGCTTCTTCACAAAAGTTTAAATTCATTTGGGTGTGGATAAAAAAAATTCTCTTTTGCGTGACCCTTGTGAAAATTGTATGTACTAAACCAAGTTTTGTTGTTGTTGTTTTTTCTTGAGGCAACTGCAAAGTATGAAGTAACAGGATGACTTTTTGGTTTAACATATGTACACATGTTTTGAGAATAAGTTTCATGTCTGTTTGTCTTTTTATGTTGGTTACCTGAAACCTAGCACTTCCTGTTTTTACATTATTACTTCTTTTGCCATAATAGCTTATGCAACTTTAATTTGAACTTTTTTTCTAGAGTTAGTTAAGCCATTTAATTATATGATGCAACATGGATTAATTATTGGTAATTTGTTGATACAAATATAAACCGCAATCCAAAATGAAACAAAGATATGTTTTGGGAATGAAAATGACTTTCATAGCCTTTCACTTGAAATAATTTGTGTTGTTTGATAAAGATTATTTATATTTAGTGAATGGACTCGTCTGTTTTTGGATCTTAAAAATAAGCACTCGGTCTTCTGGGTTTTCAAGAAAAAGTGGATTATCAGATTTGTTTTGGTTGTTTATCAGAACATAAACTATGGTTCTTGTAAAATCTATATTTTCTAGATCTGTTGTCTATGGCATAGATATCATCTTATGAGTTGATTCAGTGAAGCCATAAAAAACATTTTAATGTGTAGACAACAACACTCAAAGTTTCAAAATTACAATATTACAAAGTTTTTAAGTTTTTATTACTACAGACAAAATTTTATAGCTAGTGGTCACACCAGGTCTGGGGGAATGGTGCAGGTTGAGAAACTCTACTGCTGTAAGAAACAAAACACAAATAGATGATAAGACAACCTGTTGTCTGTGTACTTATCGATCAAATCAAAGCATGATTTACTGTTTATGTAAATCATTTACATAAACTTTATGGAGGTGTATGTGTAACCTTGGCTTTCTGATTCTGGACAGGCAGATAGAGTTTAAACTCTGCGGGAAGCTCATCCTCAGAGTACAGTCTGTCTGAGAAATAAACCCTTCTAATTCGACAGTTGGCATGGATCTGAGAGGAAAAGAGACAAGACAATCAAGATCTTACAATCTCACAAGTGGCAGTAATGTCTGAAGACAGCTAATTCCAGGTCTGTCTCACCATATGTATGTACTGACCTGTACGCGTAGCGTCTCAATATAATTAGTTCCATAGGCTCTTCTGGTGAAATCTGACAAGTTGAACTGAATTTGGTTCCACCCATCATCCAGCCTCATTGGCATGGTGCAGATGAACGGCTTCACTCGTGTTGTGCTCTGATAGTTACTTGCCCGAAATCGTCGCCTAACATTTTTATCATCTAGTACCTGAGAGTTAAAAAGATAGACACAGATGAGTGATCCAATGACTGACCCAAAACCCCACATAAAGCAAACATTTTTAAATCCACCCAACCACAAGAGCAAGCGCCTTTACAACCTGGACTTCAAAGGTGAAATACTTCTTTAAGTTCTTAATGATCATGACCAGAAAAGGAAGCTTGATGCCCAATGTCTTCTTAGGGTCAGCAGGACATGTTATATAGGTTGTGCTGTGGAATCACAGAAAAGAAAGTGAGAGTGTGTCATAAAAGTTGACCTTAGCTGAAGGATAAATTAAACTCACCTGACATTCGTCCCTTCAACCTCCAACACCAATGAATGGATGTCATTGTCAGTGATTCTCTTGATATGGCCATTCCTCACCTGTGAACACATAATGATATTGCAGCTTCTTGTTTTAATGGAGAGACAACCTGGAGCACCATCACCTTTCCATTAGATTGATATCAGTTTGTAGCAGATAAAATATCCTGTATTTGTGTGTATGATGGCTAAAAACAAGTAGGATTTTTTAAAATCATATATACAAACAGCATCACAGATAGTTTTCCAGCCATATATATATATATATATATATATATATACACATACACACACACATAGTGCACATGTTTTCTATAACATACTTGCAGTTAAATGTGTAATTTATAGTAGTATTACAAACTATAAGTTGATCTCATCTTTTTAAATCTCTTAAATCTGAATTTCATTTTAATGAAATCATTTCAGTCGTGCTATAATTCATAAGCTGATGTCAGCGAGACAAGATGATAAAGTCAATGCATACCATCTTTAATACACATTTAAAGTGCCACACAGTTTGTAGAAAATGGCAACTATTTTCATTGTTATTATTATTATTATGTTGCATAGCAACAGGGCCTTCTGTCTTGGCCTGTTCCCCGCAAATCTCACAATTCCCACCAACTAAAAACTGGGAGCTTTTCTGAATTCAATATTCAATTATGAGTTCCTTCATGTATTCATGCCACAAATCAGCAAAAATGAAAATCAATATTGATAATCGAGTTGGCGAGAATTGCTGTGCGTTTGATTTCAAATGACCGACAACTGGAAATATCAGCAAAAATCTGAAAGCTTGACAGAGAAGCAGCAGTAACTAAAGAAATCCTGCTATTTATTTTAACTTTTTGAATTTTAGTGGAGCAAAATGGCTCCTGTTAAAGCTGCAGCTCTTTTCTATCTTCATAGTTATTGAACTGTCATCGTGCAACGGTCTAAATACTGAATCCAAAATATATAAAAAATATTAAAACTTTAATATTATCCTTCTCAAGGAGCAAGACACACAATGCTAGTTAGCATTAGCACGACATGCTAAGGAAGCCCGGTGGGACTGCGCTCCGCTTGCTTACCTTTTTATCCCAGATTTGAAGCGGCTTGCTGCCGATGCTGTATAAGATGGATAAAAATCCGCTCTGGAACGTGTTTTTAAACATTTTCTGAGTTTATTCCCGCCGTCGTTTCGCACATGTGTTTTGGGCCTCCTCCACTGGTTGCTAACAGGCAATGCGTTTGTTTACAGCTTTGGTTTCTGTTCCCAAAGTTACGGCTTCCGTGGAGTACTAGATAATCAGTTCCGCTGTTGAAAAGGAAAAAAAACAAAACTCCAGTTTAGAAAATAATTTTTTTGTGGGTTTTTTAATATACACCCCACCAATATCCTGCCTGCTTATTATTTTTATGTTACTAAGGAACAGAAATGCGTGGCCTTTTTTTGTATGCTTTTGTTTACAGTGGTGCTTAATCGGTGACGTATCTCGGTCGCCGTAGCAACGGAATGCTGGAGCGCCCACGTAAACTTGTTGATTTCGTTTAGGCTTTTAATGAATGAATGAATGAATAATAAAAAAAATACCATTTGATAATTGGGGTAATAAAAATGTATCTCAATTTGAAATTCACTTTGAAAACAGCTCACTATTTGGATTCAGATGTGGCAGCCGGAGAGGCCACAGTTCACTGAGCTCAGTGTCGTGTCCAGTTAGAAACCAGTTAAAGGGGACTTTGTTGTCATGACATGAAAGTAGCAATCAGAAGATGGTGTGGTCATGGAGGTTAGGACTGACTCATTGATGATATCCATTAAAATATGTTTAGACTTTAAACTCCCACCAGGAGCTTGAAATGTTGACACAAGACATGCTGGTCCATGGAAACATGGTGTTGAGACTTACTGTCCAAATGCCAGTAAATCAGGATTCATCAGACCAGGTTCATTTTCAAAGTCTTCAAATGTCCAGTTTTGGTGAACCTGGAGAAAGCTCCTCCACAACCAGCTGTGAAATGAAACAGCTGATTCAGGGCCTGTTGCACTCTGTGTGCACAAGTAAATTAACTTTTGGATGTAAAATTGCTGGAGAACTCCTTTAACCCCCCCAAAAATGATAGCAGCAGCCCCAAGAAATAAATGTCCCTCACAGAACTGTATCTCTGCACTTCTTTCACCCACCAAATACCACTAAAGTGTCAAGTGGGACATCCTTCCTCTCCGTCTCCAGCACTTTAAACAAACTCGGCCAGGATAGATCTGACAATGTCTTCAAATATTTGAACAATCCAAGAAACATTCAATCAAACATTAGCCATGCCTTTTGCACCATGACATTCATAACAAGGACAAATAAATCAAAAGTTTACTATTAGTTTACTTCATACTAGAGTTATACTGGACTGAAGGATTGATCCCGCATTGTTTGACATTTTAACATGTACTTTGGATCTTTTTACTGACTCAGGTCTTTTAATCTTGTTCAGTAAAATGAACAAATCTTTTTGAAGTCATTCGTTCATTTAATTCATTGGAACCAGTGTGGCGCTGTAGCTGTCATTTGAGTAATGACTTAAAAAGCACGGCTTTCAAACACTGAAGAGCAACATGGTTTGCTTCACTTGGCATATAATACACAAGTTTGCTTTTCTTAAACTATTGAGGACCCTTTTGGGTCAAAGCCTACTGAAGTTGAAATGACTGATTACTTCATTTGCTGGTAGGCGAGCGCTCCGCCTATCATTAAAAAATTCTCATTCTATGATGGCTATTCACTTTAGCCTACCTGTATGGAGCATCAAAGGGGACAGAATGAAATATATAAATAAATCTTTAAATAATTACTTAAATGTGTCATTAACTCATTAAAATATCAGTTCATTTAATGTAAAAATATATATAATTATTTCATTATTAAATTAATTATTATTAATTGTTGCAGTGCTTCATGAATTTATTTTATCTGTCAAACTCACCCATCAAAGTCTAGTCTCTGGAGGGGGGGGGGGTGTTGGTCCGGTCTCTGGAGGGGTCTGGTGTAGTCTTTAGTCTCTGGAGTGGTCCCGTCTCTTTGGAGGGGTCCAGTCTAGTCTCTAGTCTCTAGTCTCTGGGGGGGTCTCTGTGGAGGGGTCCAGTCTCTCGGGGGGGGGGGGGTTTGATCTCGTCTGTATGAGGGGTCTGGTCTAATCTCTGGGGGGGTCCGGTCTAGTCTCTGGAGGGGTCCCATCGCTGGACTCACACCAAGTCAGTCAGCGTGTTATCAGATAATCCATATCATATCATAATCCATCCATCTACCACTTTTCCGTGCTGTGGCGCACATGCACGGACCAGCGAAAAAAGAACGAATCACCTACTGAGATGACTTGTTACTCCCGAGTCATACAAAAGATTAGTTCAAAATGAACAACACATCACTAATAGATGCAGACACACAGATGATGCACCTGGACACACGTTTGCTTGCACTCACATTGTAGATTGGCCACCTCTAACCACTGTTTATGTTCATGTGGTTTATGAGCTGCTGCTTCTTTTGGAACAATATATCTGTGTCTGGATGGATGTAAAAGACATCAGCATTTTCCTCTCCACCATTCTCTCAGTTACTAGAAAGCTGTGTAAATTTTCTTCTGGCCCCCAGGCTGGCAGGCTAATAAAAACAGTTTACACTTGTTTGTCTTTCACTCTTATTTCTTCCCTCTCTTTTGTCTGATTGAGCCATGTAGTGGAATAGAAAGAGAGACCCTTGCAGTGTTGGACCACCCAAGAGACGAGAAACCTTATTAAAACATACTTGAATAAAATATGGCATTGCAGCTCCTTTTTTTCTGTTGTCTCACAAAAGTTACATATCCTTTTTATGTCATATCACCCATCTCTTAACCTTTGCACATTTTACCTTTGTCTATTTTGCCAGCCACTTACTCATTACTCCCATTTGGGAAGAAAGACTGAGACAGAAGTTTGAAAAAATAAATAACCCGGAGAGAGTGGAAGTGGAGAAAAACAACGAGGATGAGGATAATAAGAATGAAAGGATGAGAAATTCTTTTTCATATTCTCTTCAATATGTTACAAGAGAGAGAAATAGAGGAGGAGGTCCAGCTGGAGGAATCCCGCCTCAGAGAGGTTCACATTCAAACACTCACTCTCTTCTGTCTTTCTGATGCCCAACTAAAGAAAGACAAGAAATAAAGCAGGAACACTTACAGCAACTTTGATATAAAGGCACAAGCATCGCGACTCTAAGAAACTGTGGGTGGATTTAATCAACAAAGATCTTTTCACACTTTCCTTCTCTTCACCGGGTATGTTTCAGAAAGACTTTAATTCACCAGTTGAGTTTCTATTGTTTGACCAATGTTTTCCTGGGTGTTGTTTTTTTTTGTTTTTGTTGTTTTTCCAGATGCAATCAGATCATAGTATTATACATTTACTCTGCCTCACTCTGTTTCGAACCATCAAAATTCCCACATAAGAGCTCTGTAGTTTTGAACTGTTGAGCAAGTAACTCCAACTGAGTATCTTGTACCTAAGCATCCCACTGTGATTAAATTTGAAGCTCTCAGATAGAAGTTATATGCAGCTTATTGATGTTTTGAATGGGACCTTGTACAATTACAGCAGCTTTTGTTCTTTTAAAATTGCAAAGAGAGGAAAGGAAGTACTTCACAGGTCATTCTGAAAACAGGAGGATTTGCTGATTCAAGGTTCATCTTCAATGATGTCTTGGAATTAATAATTTATTTAATCCAGTCTTTGTGGTAAATGTGAGTCCAGGCTCAAGGCATTTAATGTGGAGACACACTTACTTCCATTAATAATTTGGCAGGTTAATTGTTTATTTTATTGGGTCTCCATTAGCTACTGCCATAAATTTCCTAATCCTCCTAGAGTCCACACAATAAAAAATGTCCAAATAAAACATTAATACAACCGGAGAGCAAAGCCCAAGGGGGGTTGGTTAACAATTATAAAATATAAAATATTTTTCTGGCCTTTAATCCAGGCCCCTGGCCATGTTTTGTCCAACTGTCTGTATGATGATGAAGAGTGGAAAGACCTTCCTCGGCAGGACGTGTTAACACATAGGAACTCATCCGTCTCTGGTCTTTATAAGGAGAGTAAAGACATTTTTGACCGTAACCAGTGGTTCTGTCAAGTAACTTTTAACAATAAGCTGTGATTCAGGAGAAATCCACCTAAATAACTTTTCCAGTCCAGTTTGAAAACATAAAAAAAGTGGTCACTCAGGTGTCAAGCTCATAAAAGTTTCATCAAATCCCTCAAATGTTTTTTTTTTTTAAGGATCATCATAATTTTTCAATCTAATTTAAGATTTATATATACAGATGTGTTTTCAACAGATATAATGGCAGCTTAAAAAAACTGGAACAACTAAAAGTTATTTTTTGCCATCTAGTCAATGAATTATATCATTGTCTTTGTCTCGCCTTATAGTGTAAAGAAAATATAATACATCTAAGACACTTTCTTTTCTTTTTTTTAAACAATCATAATATTATTTGGGATGGATTTTAACACTAAAAGCTCAAGATAAGCAGTTACAAATACTGCATAATTTTCTATAATATCAGGAAGTCAGGACTAATAAACAAATGTTTCACTGGGACATGTCGCTGTGATTTGAACATCCATTCAAGAATTAAAATATGTTTGAACAAAATGATAACTTCCACAGTGTATGTATAGAAAGAGAAGAATCTCATTAACAAGTCAGTTTCCATGGAGACTCACTCCGGTCACTGATGACGACTTCATGGATGTTGGATGATTGGATATTGGGCATTGCATCTTCAGACCCTGACCAACACATTGTGACATGACTATCTGGTTTTATTTGACACAATTATGACTTTCTTCAAATGCCTTGGAAAGTGTAAACTTATGTTCATCTGATAGATGAAAATTTTAAAGCCTCTACTGCTCTAAACATTCATCAAATGCATGTGACTTTTTGAAGTCATAGATTTTGTGCTCAGTATAGAATATGCCAGCGTTGCGTTGATGCACAGCACACACTGATATAATACACAATGTTCAAAGTAACACACAAAGTCATTCAGCTTTGTTGAAAGTGTCACATCCTTTTAGAGAGCATATTAAGATGGATTCAGTCATGTCCACAGCACAAGAGTACATTGTTTATAAGACAAGTCTCTCTCTGGATTAACTTCTGCAGATGTTGACCACTTTTCATCGCTAGAAGTCATTACTCTTTCAGTTTTTAGTGTGTGTGTGTGTGTGTGTCATCTCTCTAAGCTTGCGCTATCAGGTTGTTTTAAACTAAATGGAGCACTCTACATCACTTTAGATTGGAGCTGTTTTATGTCTATTCACGATATAATATCTACGGTTGACTTCAGGGTAAAAGGTTGAGCCATTTGTGTGCAGTAAACAAAATGGGAGTCATTAGTGAAAATTCTTTCTGCACACCAGAAGTCTGATGATTACAGTATCAGTAGAGCAAAAATTGTTCAAAGTAAACAGAAACGGCACAAGTTTTGAGACAAATTAATGCTTATTTTTCTTTTCACCTTGCATTTCCCTTTCTACCCGTTAAAAGACAACCCGTTATTCGTTAATAGTGTTTAACAAATGGAGAGTCTTCCCACCAACATCAGCTCCACTCCCTTTACTGAATCCCTGCTGACTCCGGACGCCACTAACTGCAGTGCCTGGGACCAGCGATGGGGGACACCACATTTGCACAGATTAGCCCACCTAGATGTGCAGCTCTACCAGGACTTTTACAATGTGTGGGTCTCTCTTATGGTAAGCGAAAAATACAAGCTCATTTTGGTTATTTCCACTATTGTTGAATTAGTATATCAAATTTTATTGAGTTTTTATTTCAGGGAATCATGGTATGTTGTTTATCAAGGGAAATACAGTATATACAGACCCAATCTGCTCTTGAGCAAGGCACTAAACCTTCAAACCCTCCGTTTCTCCTTGCTACAGGTGTGTAACTGCCTGATGCTCGTAGTTGGTGTGGTCCTCAACAGTTTGGCCCTCTATGTTTTCTGCGGGGCATCCACCCACCCCTCAGCCTCTGTAGTTTACACCATAAACCTGGCTGTTGCTGACCTGCTGGTGGCGCTGTCGCTGCCCGCTCGCATTGCCCTGTATCACAGTGGAGGGAGCTGTGTGGCCTGCTCTTACGTTCACACCTTCAGCTACTTTGTCAACATGTACTGCAGTATCCTCTTCCTGACCAGGTAGGGAGGTCGGATCACACTATTCAGCATTTAAAATGAATGAACACTGAAAAACTTTCTTCACCTTGTCTTTCCTGGCCTCCTCAGTATCTGTATAGATCGGTACCTTGCTGTTGTCCACGCATCCAGCACCCTCCATAGATGGAGGACCACAGGAGCAGCCCGGTGTTTCAGCACCATAGTGTGGTTTGTTGCAATTGTGGTCACCTACTCTTTCCAGGTGAAGATACAGTATCTGCATCACAAACACAAGATTTCAAAACTCAGTGGACACAATCAGAATCTGGTTAAAGCTAATTAGTTTGAACTAACAACCTATATCGTTATCTTTTATGTGAGAGTCAAAAGTAGATACTGCTGAATATTGAATTAAATAAAAATGAAAGAAGGTTCAATTTCTGTATATGACTAATATATTGGTCATGGGAAATAGAAAAAAGATTGGCCAATATGTTCAATATTAAAATCAATGGTTTAAAGGGCTCACAAGCTAAAATGCATGTGGTGGGGAAAAATCAATTTAAAGGAGGTACTTTTATACCTGATCTCCCCTAATCCTCCTCTCTCCAGACCACAGCATTGGAGTTCAGCTCATCCTGCGTGCTCATCCCTGCTCTCTTCTACCTCACCATCCTTGAGTTCCTGCTCCCCCTCCTCGCCGTGGTGGGCTTCACACTGCGCATTGCCTGTTTTCTCTCTTCCACTCATGGCCTGATGCCCCAGCAGAGCAGGGCAAGGAGGGCCCGAGCCATCAGGCTCCTAGCCACAGTCCTGGTGGTCTTCACTGTGTGTTTCACGCCCTTCCACATCCGCCAGGTGCTGGTGTACTTCCGGGTGAAGGTCGGAGGTGAGAGGCTGGGCCAGGGGGCTGGGCACGTGCTCGCCTATCACATCACAGTGACCCTGAGCAGCCTCAACAGCTGCCTGGACCCAGTGGTTTACTGCTTTGTGACGGACAGCTTTAAGAGAGTTTGGAGAGCGAGGAGGAGGGGAGGGAGGGAGGCAGACGGGGAGGCCGGCCTTACGAGTGGGGGAGATGTGGAGAGGAACTCTGTGAATAAATGTCCGGTTACAGCACTGGCAATAGCTCACAGCGTAGCCGCTCTCACTCTCACCAGCACACCTCTGTCTGCAGCCAGCATGGAGCAGTCTGCTTAGACGAGTGGAAAAAAATATAAACACAGCAAATCTCCAAATATATGTGAACAAAACTTAGTGGCCTCGTCCATCCTCATCAGTTTATCTCTTCATGTTTCCACTTTTCTTTCCCTCTGAAACTCTGTTTGGACGTTGTTTCAAGGTTGGTTAGAGCAAAAACTGGAGCACAATGGGATGGTTGTGAAGTGAAACAGATCCCTGTGGCTTTGAGGTTAAAACTGTGACTGTGACCTTCAACACCGTGGATGAAGCCTGGCTAAGACTTTTGTTGCCTGCCCTTGTCACTTTCTCTCATTAACTTTCCTTTCTGATTAACATGTTAAGGCAAATAATACCAGACATGGTAAATGAATAAAATGTAATGTGAATTAAATGAATGAATAAAATAGTTACTGAAACAGTCTTGTGGCCAAACTGGGATGGTTTAAATGGAAGCAGTCTGTTGCACATTCTCTGTCACTATGTTGGGCTCTTGTTGCTGTGTAAATCCAAAGTGCAGGTTAAAAAAAAATTTCAGGAAAGAGGACGTCAGTGACAGTAAAATAGAGAATGACCTAGCGAAAGCATTAGAGAACAATACAATGAGATAGTCTTGAGTTAACACACTGAATAAGCTAGAAGCAAAGCTCTCTTCAGAAGTGTGAACACTTGTAACACACTCTCAAGTACACAGCATAGCTTTCTTTAAGGCCAGGCACGGCTCATTCAATTAAACAGAATTTCTCTTTTATCCCTCAGGAGGAGCAGCAGGTTACTATAGTTCATTTAATGTTGTCTGTTCACACACAGACACAGACAAACACACACAAAGACGCACACAGAACAGTTTCAGGTTCTCTCTGATGAGAGACGAGTTCTGACCCCACGTGTGAGACAGAAATCTGATTCTGCAAGGAACAACGTTTTCTGCTCTTCAGTGTGAGCCTGCAGCATCGAGGGAAAATAGTCAGCTGCTTTGAAGATGCTGAACGACGTTGTTTTGGTCAGCAAGAAACGAAACTGCAGATGACAGCAGGTTATTTCACCACACAAAGCTCTGTGGATTTCACAGTAAAATTAAACTAGTATTGTATTTAATTAGAGGGAAAAGCCAATGAACTAATATGCATTCTGCATGTATAACTTGTAATCTGGACCTGAGTTTCCTTTATAACGCCTGTGATTTATTGTCCCTCCACTGTTAAATACTGGGTTTTTATTAAGTCTAGGACAGAGTTTTGTTTTGGGTTGTTTTTTTTGTTTGTTTTTTTTTTTTAGGTGCAATAACATCCCTTTACCATCCCTTGATTTTTTTTTTTACATTTTGACAGAAAAATGTTAAATAATGAAACAAGACAAGGTTGGTTAAATTCTGAACAGATTTTAAAGGTGCGTTCCATACAGTGTTCATCCAGAGTCCTACATATGAAGGCTCAAGCATATTTACAGAACACAGAGAGAGATATATACAGTCTTTATATAGAAAACAAAACTACTAACAAAAATAATCATCTTTTTTTATAGCAGCAAAAAGAAGAAACTAAAAGAGAAATATGTATATTTACACTTTTTTCAAATAACAAGGCATGTCATATATAATACACTGCACATACTTGCTTTCCCATTCTTTAAGCATTTTCTTTATTTATTCTCTGTGAGGATTAATGTATATAGGTATATCTTTCCTCTGTCATTCGCACAGTTCACCAGAGGCAGAGCCAAACACAACAGCTTCAGCCAGGTTGGGCTAACTGCATGGCAGCCAAGCTGCTGCCACAGGCATCAGCTGGCTGGAAGCATGAAACGGTGACAACACGTCGCCTCATTTACTCAACGATCAGGAAGGTGGAGCCAACATGGCCGCGACTGAAAAAGTGCAACGACTAAGCTATGGTGTGTGGCTCTGCCTAAAAGTCAGAGAACAGATACAAAAAAAAGAAAAAAAAAAAAAAGAAGACATTTTCTAATTGAGTTAAAACACCAGAACAGAGACAAAAAGACTCCAGTACTGCAACCATTGACTCCGTAGTTAAGTGTAAACCAAGCGATTGCAAAGAACAGAGAATAAGAACACTGAGAATTTTTCTTTTTTTAAACACACTCCTGGCTTTTGCCTTAAATGTGAAAAAGGTGTGAGACTACTGCTCACAAACACACACACACAGAATCCTGTCCGTTTAAGTAACATCTCCTGCAAATAGAGTAAACAGAATAACTTTAATTTTCTCCCTCGGAAGCTAAGTGAATGTCCTTTATAGATAAGAAAACTCAAAAAATAAATATCCAGTTATTTTTTTCTCCTTTCCCCTGCAACACAATTCTTTTGTTTCTGTATTTTATTTTTAAATTATTATGTGCAAGTTCTGTGCAATGTCTGACACAAATGATCCCCACTCCCCCACGGCTTGTCGGTCAAAAGAAATAGGATTTCAGCTGAAATCAACTCACATTCATTTACTTTAAAAAACCCCAAAACATTTAAGTCACCAGTTGGAATCAAAAGTTAGAACTCAATCAAACTCCCAGCAGGCCGAGCGAGCGGTCGAGCTGTCTGAACATTCCAGAGTCAATAGTAAAAAGGCTTGGGACATTAAAGACAACCAACTCCCCCTTTTCCCTCCAAAAAAAAAAAAAAGAAAAAGATTTTCCACTGCATTGGAAAAGAAACAAACACTCATGTTGCGCTTCAAGTATTCTCGCCTACACTTTTAACAAGGAGTGTCGCTCCGGAGAACATACGTCTCATCCTTTTACACTTTTCAACACCTTCCATCCACACATGTCGAGTTGAAAAGTGACCAGTCTGAAAAGAGTGATGTCTGAAAACTTTACTCATGAATGTGCAAAAATGTAAAAAGTCACATGCTTGTTAAGAGTGTACTGACCCAGACCGAGCACAATGCTTCAGCTTAAAGAGTACATGCTGGGTTTTTTTGTTTTTTAAAACATTTAAGTTGAAAAAAAAAAAAGACACAAACATCCAGCCATGCATTAGAAAATACATCCCTGACCTATTGAAACAATGAAAGAAAAGAGTTTGAGTGATTTGTAC
The DNA here is from genome assembly GCA_034769265.1 of Remorina albescens. Classification (NCBI taxonomy): domain Eukaryota; kingdom Metazoa; phylum Chordata; class Actinopteri; order Carangiformes; family Echeneidae; genus Remorina; species Remorina albescens. Next base: position 15,734,839 of record CM068492.1, on the reverse strand, counting down.
AGAGTCATACTTTGGTGTTCCACTCATTCATTACTGCATGCAAACCTCCAAGACCCAAAGTTTAGTTTTTTTATTTTATCTTCATGTTCATCCTTAAACTGAAGTTGTGTCCATTTTTAAATCCAGAATATTGTATTGCCCTAATGGTTACAGAAGCCGTGCAAAACTCTGGCACCTGTACCTCCTTGTCTATTGCCAACGTCCCACACACAAACGCTTCTATTTTATTCTCTTCTCTTTCTGTCTCAGCACCACAACCAGAGCAGAGATCAACCCCTGAAGCCAGACACGCCTCCTCCTCTCTGTCCTGTTTGGGAACTGACTGTATGTACCTGAAATCATGGAAGGAATCTGTTTTCTGAACAACACCCACCCAAATGAAAAAAAAGAAAATATGAAAACCACCACAACATCAGTGAGTAAATTCTTCTCTAACATCCAAAAAGTTTTAAATAGCTTCTGCGCTAAATTGCTTCTGCAATTTCCATTTCTATTCCTTTCGATTTGCATTGTTCAGCTGATAGAGCTGAGAGGAAAACTGACCCAAATCCACTGCTTTTCAGACGGCGACAAAAAAAAAAAAAAAAACCTGGAACAAACAACCCTGCTCTGCCCACACAAACCTCTCACAGCCCCCCACCAGCTGATTAACAGAGGCCATTATTGCAACAAACAATCTGATTTGTCAGAAAACAAAACAACAACAAAATCTTTCACTTTGCCATTCTTACTTCAAGTTCGGTTTTATACGTCCAGCATCATCAGCTATGAAAACATCACAAAGATTAAGATTTTTCGACTTCATTGGTCTACACCCAAAATCAATAAGTACGATTAAGAGATTAGTTTTATGTAACTTGAATTTATCCTATTTGTTTTTAATAAGATATTTTTGTAATTAGCCTGTTAGTCTCACCACTGTGCATGGATGTTGACGGGGTTGAAATAAAGCCACCCTCAGGACTTTCATTTCCTTTTCCACAACCAAGATCTCATCAGCTGTTTTGCCATTTATACTGTTGTGTTAAATCAGCATTAGGGAGATTATTAAAGATTTTTTTATTAAGGGTAAATTTGGTTAATTATTCTTGCTTCAACTGGAACATTTAAAGCAGAAGTTGAACATTTTGGGAAATTTGCTCCTCTTTTTCTTGAGCAGTTAGTTAAAAAGATTAATATGATCCTCATGTGTACTATACCTACGTAGCTGAAGACTGCAGATCTAGCCTGGCTCTCTCCAAATGTCACAAAATCCACCTAACTGCACCTATTTAAATGAATTAACAGATTATTTTATGTGTTCTGCAGCTGAAGCAGAAAAGTAGCTTGTAGGACTTTGTTGGGGAGAGCAAGCTAAGTTAACCAGCTGTTGACTGTAGCTTCACAGTACAACCATAAAAGTGGTATCAATCTTCTCATCTAACGCTCAACATATCAGAAAATATTGAACTATCTTATTTCAATAAAAAGTCTTCTCCAATTCTCTCCTAATCTCACTTCTAATCCCTCTCTAAACTAATCTTGAATATTACTTCATGCAACACACAGGTAATTAGCAGATAAAATACTATTTTCTGCTTCTCCCTACCGATTATATATTTGGCCCATTAGAGGGATTTATTCTGTTTTTCTCTCTTACATCACAAAGGCCCCAGAAACCTGACATTTGCTAAACTCTTTTTTCTTTTCAGATGAACTAGGAACCATTTTAATATGCTTATTTGCCGTTGCCAACACTGGTCATTACTTGTAGAGTTACTGGATCCACTGGAAAAGAAAACAATCAGGAACCTGCTGTTAACCTAAGACAACCCCATTTTGCAGCTATTGTGCAGTCAGTGGCAAACATGGTGTTACCACTCCCCCCCCCCCCAAAAAAAGAAAAGGCAAACGAAGGAGAGAGACAGAACAACTCAATGTCTCTCTTCTCGTCTCCCCTGCTGTTTGGTTTGTCTCTTCCTCGCTCCTCTAACATGCAGCATGTAGGTTAGTTAGATTATTCCAAACAAACAGAAGCATCTTCATCATTATCATCATTTTCTCTGGGCCCTCACAAAAACTGTATTTTGGATTGTAATGCCCTGTATGCTGCACATATTGCATCTTTGCTCTTTTTTTCCTGGAATTTCACTCCATAAACACCTGCACTGTTATACTATATACAGGCAACTTCACACTGTGGTACTTTAGATCAGAGCATCTGAAATATTTGTTGTGTTTGCCCTGGTGTGCAAGCTAAATTATAGATTTTCACACTTCTACCATGTACAAAAACATAATGCTCACAACCAATTTAGAGGCTCAAGATCAACAGTTTGCCCCTGGAACCAGATTTTTGGGCTCTTAGTTCCAGAAATGCCACTTCCAACCATCTCTCAATAGTCTTAAAGCTACTGTTGCAGAGCATTGTAAAAATCCCACAAAAGCTGAGTGTGTATATTTTGGTGCATGCTGATCTTCGATTGGAGACGCCAAGTAGGCAGATATACACATGCACTCTGGTCGATCAGCGTCCACATCATGGAACAAGGCTGAATCCGCAGCGAGGAAGAACGATTTTCAGCATTTTTTTTTTTTTTTCAATGATTGCAGCTTTGAGGACTAATGTTCAGCAGAGTTCATTATTCAGGTGTTCGTTGGATTCAGATGTGGAGGGTTGTATGCATGTTGGGATGGATTTTAATGTGAATGAATGTGAATCCCCTGAAGTTTCTTGTTTTCCGTCGAGGCGGTTTCTAGGTAACAACTCCTAGGCCCTGAGAGACAGAGACGACCTCTCCTTAAAACCATGACCTGTGGATTACTCACCTCTGGAGACCCCTGATGGATCTGTCAAACGTCCATGAGGGTTGAGTGGAAGGAATTTCGGTGATGGCTGAAACAGCAATGCGACCAGAAGGATTTTTTTGGGGGGGGTGTAACTCGGTCCGTTATTACACTGGTCCCACGTCAAATTAAGTTATTTTCTGCAGGAAATCAAGATGCACCGAATCATAATAATGAAGAACATTTTTGAGGGTGTACCAACTGCCTCTTCTCTCTCCCCCACATCTGTAAGCTTCAGCAAGATGAGGAAGGTGGCACATCCTTTAGACTTTTTCAACAGCATTGATGATAAAAGTGAATTTATTTGTGTCTGCAGCCAGCCAATCACAGCACAGACTCATCCTCCGTGTGACAGACGGTGGTGGTGGTGGCCTTTCCCTCCTTGTTCAGTTTCAGGAAGCTGGGCTTCTCGATCGCCACGGTTACAGCCGCTTCGTTGTTGTTGGGATTTTCCAGCGCTGTCAAAGCACGTTTTTCTGAAGCTTTGGCTGATTCCCCCTCCCTGGAAATTACAGGTAAAATCATAGCTGTTAGGATGGAATTTGCAAATATAAATTTTTCCTGACATATATTGCTGTAATAATACCACGAATCTGAGACCAGCTGGATTTCTCACCCATTGTTTGGAGATGGGTAAATGACCAAGAAGCAGGCAGTAAGGAATCCAAGGAGGGAGCCCCCAGAGGCCACCATGGGAATGACACTGACGCTGCCAACAGCTTCCACCACTGCACCCAGAGCAGACGCCACCAAGATCTGACTGATGTACACCTGCAAAATAAAATCAACACTGCAAAATAACTCCACCATTTTAGCCTACTGTGAAATATAAGCTCTTGCCGTGGACGGTGTGAACACACACCTGGCACGATAAGATGGCGCAGTCGATGCCAAAGCCTCTCCGGGAGTTACCAGGGCTGTGCTCGATGTACTGCAGCAAGTAAAAGTCCCACTTAATGAATGCAACTCACAGCGATGAAACAAGTAATTTACAGTTTCAGATATATAAATTAAAACATATTTTCTTCTCCTTAAATAAGAGGGCTCTGTGATTTTTAGCAAATATTCCTCAATCAGAAGTAAATGGTGCATTTCCCAGGGACTGTTTTTGCGGAATGGCCAAATAAACTGCGATGCTTGTTGACAGAGTTATCACTGTTGAGCTATGTGCCTCATTTATACATTTTGAGCAGTTCTGGGAAAACACAGGCTTTGTACTAAAATATAGTGGACTCTATCTATGGCACCATAAGGTTAAGTCTGTACCTCTTTCATTTCGTGATACTGCCCTAGAAGAGCATAAGGACAGTAGGAGATACTCATCGAAATGATGCCCATGCTGCTGATCATCACCATGGAGACATACACATTATGGAAGATTGCCATGACAGCAGTTCCTGAAAAGGGAAAAGCAGAAAAACTTTTTAAAAAGCTGAAAAATTTTACTTATAAGCTGCTCATATTTATTTTGTTTTGTTCTGTGTCTGCACTGTGGTTCATACCTATGGAGAATCCAAGTGTCCCTAGGATGTAGATGACCTTAATGCTCAGGTCAAAGTTGTCAAGGTACTTCTGAAGAACAGCTAGAGAAGACAAATCAAACCTTTGTTAAATGTCCACACCTGTACTTTACAACTTATAAACTTTGGCAGAGTTTGTTTTTTTGAAGACAGTCACATGTGATGAAATACATAATACCCATATAAAGCAAGAAGTGTTCTTATCTTTGTGTTACCTGAGCATGTAGCAGCAGTCAGGGCATATATGACCAGTCCCCAACATCCCATCTGAACTCCTTTGTGATACTTATCAAGCAAAGTAGAATTAGCAGGAGCCTGCGAGTGAGAAAACCAGACAAGAAGAGGTCATTTTGTTGTTTTTCTAATGAGGATCATCAGCCAAAAGTCATCAGCTCAATAAGGATTTATCTGAACCAGACACACAGAGTGATGCTGGTGATTATAAATAAAAAATGTCCATAGATAAACAGATCCAGTTTTGTTTTTGTAGATTCAGATGAAAGAAATATAATTTGAATATGTGACTATGTGTTCTGGGAAAAAAAGCTGACAGAAAGACATTTACAGACGCTTACTGGATATTAAAATGTCAGATATGATAACAATGATGATATCTCCTACTGGCTTCTAAATAATTTGGTTATTTCATATTCCACTGGGTTGTGTATTAATAAATGTCTCTTTCTAATCACTTTTATGTTCATTTTGACGATAAGTCATGAATGTCTGCATGTTCAGCTGCTAATGCTCGTACAGTTGGATCTCCTTCGTAGATGACTTGTCCCATGAAGTCGGTGAAAAAGACGGCCTCGGCAATGATGGAGAACCAAGTGAGCAGGTGACAGGCGCACAGCCGCAGAAGCTCTGGAGGCATCTTCAACATCGAGAGCCACAGCAACCGCACAGTGGTTTCAACCTGAGGAGAGCAGGAGAGTCAAAATTATACAACATTACAACAAGAAGACACTAGATTAGATTAGATTAGATTAGATGCCTTTATTGTCATCGTATACTCGATACAACGAAATTTCATTTCACTGGAGAGAAATGAGAGGGCTGTCTTGTTACCATAGTTACATGTTATATAAAATGACTGTTTGCCCAGTATCCAATATGGGCAGTGCTGCTTGCTTAGCAGTGCATTAGAGGTAACAGCAGTGATATTAATAGTATCACTGGCTGTTAAACTCCCTCGCCCATTCTTCACCTCGCCCTCTTCGCTCTCTGTGTCTCCACTAGAAGAGGTTGTGTTTCCACTTCGGTGTCTGTTTCTCTGCCTGTTCCTCCTCCTGTGTCTGGCCTCCACTTCATACAGGTCGTTCATGCTGCGAGACGGCTTGATGAGAAAAGCGGCGTTGGCTCGGCGGTAGCGGTAACGGTGGGTACCCACTCGGCCGTAGTAGGAGAAGGTGCAGGACGGCTGTCGGTAGAAGGTGTGACGGTGACGTGACTGCCTCACAGGAGCTCCTGTACTGGCAGCTGAGATAAGAGACAGGTTAATATGGTGACAGCTTGTTCTTCTCTGTACGTTTTTTATAAAGACTTTAAAGATAAAAATTCATAGTTTACTCACAATAAGTACGTATAATATGACATGAAGATACTGACCTTTGACCATTCCAGCACGGTGGGCCTGGCCTTTGGAGCTCAGTCTATGAGAGCTCACCTTATCAACATTAGTCACACTAGCTAATAGCCGCCCATTCAGTGTCCGCTGCTCATTAAGCTGGTTGTTAAGCAGCGCCTCCTGTCCATCGTCATTCTCCATTTCTTTTAAGAAAGCAGATAGGCGGCATATCCTGGGGCTGGAAGCATGGGTATGGTGGTTGTGGTGTTGGGTGGCAAGCAGGTCCTGGCTGCCTGTGCTGCTGCTGCGTCTGATGTTGGTGAGCTGCTGAGGGGAAGCACTGTGACTGGGGTTGAAGAGGGGAGAATTGATGGGCGGCGCGTCGTGATAAGGCGAGAAGCGGTCAGCGAAGATGGACGGCTCTAAGTGGCACAAGAAATGCGCGTCATGGTCCAGGTGGTCGAGGGTGCTGTCCGCCATTGCAAGGACGCTGTCACTTTTACCTGAAGATGCACAAGGAGAGGGATGATCAGTAAAGATGTGTAGAACAGAGAAAATGATCCACAAACAGGTAGGAAAAGGTGAGCTTGAGTATCATCTGTCTTAACAGAAACCCTTTTTTGAAAAGACAGGCAAACCTCATATGTTTTTGCCTGGTTAGGAAACATATTAATCACCACAGTCTCAAAATTAAATGACTTGTGCATCAAAAAAAATAAAAATAAAAAAAGACCAGACATTTTCATCCCAAGGTTCATTTTTCTTGTCAATTGCCTTTGGATGTAAAGAAGACGTTGTTAAAATAAAACATACTTCTCACAAGTGCAACCTCCAGAAAGTCCATGTCCATATCTCCTCGCTCTGAGTGATCATCTCCATAGGGATCATAGAGGTTGTAGCTGTCCACCGTTTCATCCTCTCCAATCATTTCCAACTTGGGAGCGAGTCCGGTCCTGTTGGCTGATGGCTGCGGGTTGGTGGGATTTGGACTCTCCTGGTGTGAGAACAGTCAAAGGACACAATGGAAAAATGTGTCGTTTGTTTTTTTCTTGATTAAAATGGAATCTCTGATTACCTGCCGTACCCGGTCCACCCTGTCCTGTTGGGGCGAGTACTGCTGCTCCTCGATACTGAAGAGATGTAACACCACAGAAATAGAGAAGAGGATGGCAGCAAAGAAGAACAGGATTTGCTCCTGAGACTTGAAGGCTGCTCCAAGGAAGGTGTGTGTCCAGTCTAAACCTCCGAGAGCATACCCAACTGCGCCGCCAAGACCTGCAAACAGGTTTTATTAGGGAAACATGGGCAGAAAGGAGAAATGTTATTTATTTAATTATTTCATTATTGTATTTATTGGTGTCCAATCAGCTCAATGAATTCCTTCTTTCCACATTTTTTAAAATCAACCATTTCATGATTGTGTGTGCATGTGTACATAAGTATAAGAGACGGCAGCCATACCCGCTGAGGCGGCATGAATGTTCAGCGCCATGTCTTGTTCCTCCGTATCCGCTACATCTAACAAGTACGCTCTAATTGGTCCCTCAGTGGCGTCTGCACAAAAGTCCAACACCACGACTCCCAGTACAGTCAGAACGATGCCTATCGGTTGTCTCCCCTGCTCGTCACCGAGTGACAGGCCTGATGGAGAGAGATGAAAATAATCTGTGCCTTGTTGCAGCGCAACAGGCAAACCAACAACGGAGGCAGTATGCAACAAAATCATGTGAATTCTTCACAGGAGGGACAGTAAAATAGTGCAGCTAACAGATCACATAAATAATACAAATAATAGAACATAAAAATAAAGAAATCTTTTTGAAATGTGCAGGACAGATAAATCAGCATTGGTTCAGAGGCAGAGCATAAAGGAGAAGCATTTTAGCAAATTTACTTTTTTTTAATAGTTTCAATTCATCATAGTAATATTGGTGGAAAAATTGGAGTTTTGCATAGAAAGTTATTAAATTAACCTTGATGTTGAATCAATTTTAAAAAGCTACACAAAGTAAATAATCAGTATGGACGTTTTCCTGTGCTAATGCTGATGTAACCGTCAGCGCTGTATATATTATCAATAGCTGTTACACACAGGTCATCGCACATTTTCCATACTGCTTTAGGTGACCTGTGTGACCTTGTGTGTCCTCACATTTGTGACCCAGTCTTCCCCTCAAACTGCTCATTGTGTGTTTGTGTCTCGAAGCCTGAGTGAAAATGAATGTATGAGAGGACACATTGTGTGAGATGGGAAGGATTTAGTAACCTGCATATGAAAGAGCAAGAGAGAGAGAGAGAGTGACTCAGCATGACTTCATGAGCAGAAATCCATTAATGTTTGGAAAACAGATACATTCATAGAAGGCAAAGCGTGCACGTATGTGTATGTTTGTGTGGGACAATAGAGCCACACTACTCCACTAGTCGGGCAGGCAGACAGGAAGTGAATTGTGATTGGTAGAAAGAGAGACGCAAACAGGAAGCATTTCCCTGTGAACTGCCTGCCTCTGTGTTCTCATGTCAACACACACACATACACACACATGCACTGATTACAGTTTTCCCATTTGTTGTTCAGGCACTTTCATCTATACACAACCATGGAAACATACACTTTCTCACTTTTATTCTCTCATTCTTCTCATACAGAGACAGTTTAACAGAGCCACACACACACACACACACACCCTGGTGCCCTCAAGTGACCTGAGTGCCAACCTCTGGGCAGAAGAATGGAGATACAACAGAAGAGAATTGAATAGAAGTGAATAGAGTCTGCTGACAGAAAAACAGTTCACACAGCTTTTGGTCTTGTTATTTATATCGACTGACGATTTATTTCATTTTGCTCTATTTAGAGACATTTAAAAGGCCTGCTATTGTTGCACTGTACATTTGTCATGAGGCATGTGCAGTCCATTATTCAATGGGGACAAATGTTCAAAATGACAAACAACAGCAGGGGATTTTAAGTTGGGAACAACACTGATGCGTTAATCAGTTAGGTTTGCTATTAATGTCTGATTCTATTATATATTAATCAGTCAATTACTCTGGCATTCAACTGCTTAATTCATGAAAACAAAAAATTGTGAAAATAGTTTAGAGGTTTGGAGGCTAGATGTGACTTCTTCGTCAGTTCTTTGGCATTTATTATTACTTCTCCTGAGAAATGACTGAAAGGATTAATTATATTACATATTATTATTAAGTTTTATGATGAAATAGTTCACTAATTGTTTCAGTTAGTAATAATGATCAAAACACAGACCATCAATGAGTTGATAACAAAATGATCCTCATCCCTAAACCTATTCTAAATTATGTGCTTATTTTATGTAAAAAAAACACAAGATATGTAACAAATAGGATCCTCTGTAATTATGCTTTCTCTCCTTATGCCTTCTTTTGCCTCTTATACATGTGTGTAGCCAAACTATATTATGTTTAATGACATTGTAGCTGGAACTTCACCGCTATAGTTAACCTGAGATCAATATCAGTGTGGTATGATTGAATGATCACTTTGTTTGATTGGATTGGATGACTGTGACCTTGTAATAATGTTGGAGTGATGTAATAAGTGAAAAGTTTGACTGGGGATAGGAACACAAGGACATGACTCCCTGCAGGCAAAGCTTTTGGCAAATGATGCTATGATGCAAGCAGCGCTGCTCCTTTGGTTCATCTGTGGGACACGTGCATGCCAGGTAAAGTGACAGTGCTGCACTAATCAGCCTGGGGTTTCTTTCCCCCCCGGGGGGCTGTGGTACACTGAACAACATTCAGCAGATGGCACAAACTCATGTAATATCGGGGCATTTAACATTTAGACTCAGCTTTGTGGATTTTTATTTTCTATTTTACGTAAATCAACATGTAAACTTTGGAGCAGCATCAATCATGAGAAAATTTAACTATTCAGAAAGTCCATTTTTTTTTATTTCTCAAAAGCAAAATATGGCAAATATTTTCTGGTTCCAGTTTCTCAAATATGAGATTTTACTTTCATCAAAAATTCTTGCTTGTTAATGTGCACATTAAGTTTTGTTAGTGGATTTTAAAATAATAACTTTACTAGACAAAGAAAATTTCAACTGATGATAATTTTTTTTTTTTACTGTTGCATTGTTTCCAACAGATTTGTACATGTGGGAATTATTAATGCAAGTTATTATAAAGCTGTGATGCCAACATGTGACAAAGTATAAATGCAATATAATATATTAGCAGGCTTTAATCCAAAAACTGTGTGGCACACACACTCACCTATCAGTGATCCATTCAGAAACAGAGCCACTCCAATCAGCGTCCCTATGCAGAGAGCCGTGATGAATGGCCTCCGGCGGCCCCATCGCAGAGTGCAGCGGTCACTGGCCGAGCCAATCAGAGGGGTGAAGATGAGGCCGAGGACCGGACTGAGGAACCACGTCAGACTGTAGTACTGCTCTGGAAGACCTGTGGGCACACAGACCAATAATAAACATGAGTCACAGACAGAGAAGATGGCAAACAAGCTTCAATTTGACTGAGTGGTTTTTAGACTGAGATGCCAAAAGACACCAATAAATGAAACATGACTATTGAGTTTTTCTTTCAGCCACCAGGGGGCAGAAGCAACATTCTGACTTTAGGAGCGAGGGTCAAATTTTCTCAATATATTAGTTGGAATCCAACTGAATATTTTTTGATTGATGGTGTACATTCAAAATGAAGCAATTAACTTAATTTTATTCTGCAAAACACTTAAAAGACAAATGGAGTGACGGAGACATCGAGTAAACATATTTATGGGATAAGATCATTTATTACCTTCTTGGGCTCTTCACTGTGCCAAACAGCATTAAACCCAACAAAAGGAGTTAAAACCACAATATTTTACTACAACACTATTTTACCATGCTGTTGCACACTCAACAGTATAACCAACAATTAACCAACAACTATGACGCACATGCCAATGCAGACTACTACCAAGTGCTGTGTCACGATGTGCTGTTAAATCTGCTTGTTAAACCGAAATAAACAACTGTTGTTGTTGTTCTTTTATCAATTTGATCAGTTAAGTTCAGTTCTGAATAATGAAATTTATGCTAATGATTGCACACAGTATAACACGACATAGTAATGCTGATGTTTATCCCTAATTCTGCATGTGGACCCGGTATTGCAACCGACACCAGGGAAGCCACTCTGTTACTTAAGAGCTGACCTGCGGCAGACTTTTTCAACACCTTCTGTTAAAACCAACACAAAAGGGGAAAGGAGGAAAAGGCTGTAGCAGCGGTACACAACAGGAGGATTTATCTCAGGTCTATTGTGAAAGTTTCTGTGAAAGTTTGCTCCCAGATTACTACACAAAGGGCTGCACCATCCTCTCCTGTGTGTTGGCTAATGCAAAGAAAATCAGCAGGAGAGTGGAGAATCACTGATCAGGTTTCTCAGCCTTTTGTGACAAACAGCCATACAGCAGAAACTCCACAAAAGAATTTATCCTCCAGGAATATTTAGATGATTTAAGTCACAAAAAGGCCAATATTGTGAGTGCATATATGTTTAAAACACATATTTTTGTATAACCTCAGTTGAAACGAAAAAAAGCTTGTGTACTTGTGTTGTTGTCCTTCATCCTATTTTTGACATCCGGTCTAAAGTCATGCTAACTAATAGGAAAAACACACATTTGCCCTGATGCCACCTGCAGAAAAGCCATTTCATCTGTCATTACTACTAAAGTTGTATCTAATTAATTTTCCTGGCTGATCTTTCCACTGTCACAACCTAAATGAGCATTACAATACATGCTGCACGACACAGTCTCAGATTAGCATCAGCCAGTGGAAATAACTTCTAACTACTCAGACACATATGCACACAGGTTGCACCAACACGATGGAAACACACTGTATATTACACACTCCTCCAATACCTTTGAATAATATCGGTCAACAGGTTGTAAACTAATCACACACACACACAGACAGACACACTTCATCACTAACAAAAGTGGATCTTAATTAACTCCTGATGAATAAAATTAACTGTCGCACTGAAATCAGTTATCAGTTTTCACACACACTGATGCAAAAATAACAAAAGCACATCAGATTTCATCTCTTAGACTCTGAGAGCGTCTCAGAGGAAGAGGAGGAAGAGGAAGAGGTGGAGGAGGAAAAGAAAGAGGCAGACAGTCCATCAGCCAAATGAAGTGTGCTGAATCACAGATAATTCAATCAGAACTTTATCATCGTATCTTTGTCAAACTGTTATGTAATCTTCCCCAGTGAAAATAAATAATTTAGCATTTGGCTGCTTCATAGTCATTTCAATAAAGAGTCAGGAGACAAACACTGAAAATGTTTCCTCCCTATCCTTTTTAATGCCTGTGTTTGGACTTTAAAGTCATGCAAGCTTCAGTCGGCCCAAATAATGATCAATAGCTTTGCTTAAATTTTAGAGGACTCTATCTTTGAGGTTTACAAACCTCAACGGTTGATGTTCAGATGCATCTAGACCTAAAGAATTAAGATCATACATTTTAATTTTATGCAAAAATATTTATAGATATAATATTATACTAGTCAGCACTAAAGGCCATTCTGGGCAGGGTCTCCACTAACATGCAGCTTAAAGCAGCATAGCCTGTCAGTTCATACCTGCTGCGTAACTGCTGCGAGTTTCCCTCTCTTTGATAATCTGATTAATTGACCTTAATGCAAGGAATTGTTGACAACAGTATTTCTGAGTTTTTTGTTCTTGGCGTAAGATGGACAAAATATATATATATATATATACACAAAATCAACTATCTCAAAGCAATGGTGGAAATGATTTAAATTCATTCAAGCAAGATGATACTAATAATTTATAAAGACAGAGAGAATTCTGCAGCGCTAAAGGCATCTAATTAAATAGAGGGGATTTTAGACTATTAGAAATTCAAAATGCAATTTGACTGAAACAGATATCTTTGATGACATCAACATCAATACTAACCCTTGTCTGAAAAGTGCTCGGATCCATCAACAGCATTTTATGTCAGTGTAGTCACTGAATCACCTGAGGTGCAGCCCAGTTTGTCTGGATAGTTCACCTGCTGGCTGAAACAGCAGATCCAGTATCAGACTTCGCCTGGTTCTCAGCCAAAAGCGGCAGACTGAAAACTCATTAGGTCGGGAAATTCAGGAAAATCGTGCATGATTCAACAAATTTCTGTCTCCTTGGGTTTCGCATTGAGGAAGCTGCTCTTAGCATTTGTGATTTTTTGGAAGTTTGGAGGTTTGTTGGGAGGGGTTGTTTGCAAAACGCTGCCATCATGTGAAAACCTAGCTGCTGCTTGTTATGAATAATTTAGTGTTTTTATGTATAAAATTTTCACTGCTGTTGATCGTGTTTCTCAGTGCGAAGAGTTGTGGTCTGTGGTCTTTGAGCCAGAAAGTCAATTACTTAATTTTTACTCTTCATTAAAATGTTCCAAAGCAGTTTAAATGATGTGTGACACCCCAGCGCAGCGGACAGAGGACAACATGAGTCACTGAGAAGGTTCTCAACTTTCATTTCCAAAAGGATCAAAAGGACATGAAAGTTTATTTTATTATGAGATAATAATAGTTTTTAATAGTTTGGCCTTCAATCATTGGTCAAGGTTAGAAATTAAGGAGTCATTTTTTTGACTGATCAAGTGATTTTTTTATGGAAGCACATTGGACTTCTACTAAAATATGACACACACACAAAAGAGGGCTGGACTGCTTTAGAAGCATGAGACTGACTCTAAAGGGACAGTATTTGGGCTGATTAGTGTTTTTGTATGTGCAAAGTATCTTTATACAAAAAAAAGGATTGTAATTCATAATACCTCTCACTGTGATGTGGCTACAGGCTGCAGCATGTTAGCTAAATTTTAACAGAGATTCACTTGTCTAAAACTTTTACTAATGGTCTGACAGCAGACGGAAAACCTAACAATGATCAGCAGTTTTTGTTCACCTGCACTCACAAACAAGTTAGCCACACAATCAGGAATAAAACTTACCAACTTTGATATCATCACTGTTACAGCTGCTGAATGAATCATTTAAAAAAAAGTCTGAAAGGAGCACTGAAGGTTGCCAATGTAAAGCAACATCTCATTACAAAAAAAAAATTATAACACAAATTAATACATAAAAGTAATTAAGAAATGTTGATTGGTAATAAAAAAAATTATATTTATTTAATCTGACATTTTTCTATGAATTGCTTCTACTGATTTATAATGAAGTATTCCCAAACACTGACTCTGAACTATCCTATACCTTCAATATACCTTCTCTCCAAACTTTACAGGCCATCTTCCTGTTGTGTTTCTCATAAACAGGGCTTGACTCTTTGTCACCATGGTGACCAGGTCTTGGGAACCCTGTCACCACGGTGACTCCATCACCTTTACATCCTGGTTCCTAATATTACTGTGACATTCAAACGTGGCTTCCTGTTGTGGGTTTTTTTGGGACTAAAGAAAGCTTTGTTTCTCTATATCTGTCTCACATTTATTATTTTTTTCTCTGCCTCTCTCTCCCACAGACACACACACACACACACGCACATACCTACCTAAATACCTAAGTATGCATTTGTACCCAGTGTACACTGAAAAGACAGAGTACACATGAACATCCAAAAAGGCACATACACAATACCTGTAAAAACAGAGGCACGGCCATAAAGTGGGAGACAAGGCGGCAGATAGGAATCTGTCCGTCTGTACGTTTGTCAACATCAAAACAGGAACACAGTTTGTAGTAAACAGTTCCTTTTTACACACACACAAGACACACACACAAATGATACAGTAAAACACAGTCTCCACCTAGTAAATAAAGACATGTCTCTGTTCCCACACACGCACCTGTCAAAAAAAACAAAACAAAACACGCATACACACAGCTGAGTTCCCACACAGTCCTTGTGCTGTATGTGCAAACACACACATACCCCGGGAACAATACTGAGAGAATGGGGATGCAGGAAGTATTTAGGAAAGAGAGAAAAAGAGTTCAGTAAGGGGAAAACAGAAAGAGCAAAGGAGTGTGAGAAAGGATTAAGATCAAAGAAATCTAAAAAAAGGACAGGGATAGAGAGAGAGAGAGAGAGAGAGAGAGAGAGAAAGAGGATAAGGTGAGAGAAGGAGGAAGAAGAAACATGGAGGACAGAGAGGGAGAGAGCAACACAGAGCGTCCATGATCAGGCTGTCAGACTGCAATGAGCATTGTTGATGGATCGTGGGAAAGAAAAAAGTACAGTCTGTTCATTCTAGCTTCAAAATGCTCATTTTTACTACGCACACTTCCTCCACACACACACAAACACACACATGCTAAAAATGGAGCTCAATGTGTGACGCTGGGGAGCACAGACTGCCCATTCATCACAACCTCTAAGTAGACTGTGTGTCTCTCCACGTCGCCCCTGCACCGGCAGTAAAACTCTCTGGCTCCAGTTGTTTGATTGTTTGAGATCTTCACTGGAGAACGGTTCCTTTTGTAGAATCACACGACCAACAGTATAATGCTGGAAGCTCTCTTTTCCCTCATCTTCAATATTATCGATCTTCCACATACCCACAGACTTTAATTAAATATATATCTTTACTGTGCATTTCTCTGTCCAGCAGTTTTAACACTTGTAATTCTGTGATGATTAATCATGCTGCTGCAGGAAACAAGCTCACCACAAATTACATCATAGTGAAAATATATGGTGACCTGCTGGAATGTATGCATCTAATCTACATCAGGTCTGATGACCTGTCTGATGTTTCCACAGAAAGAAGTTGGAACCAGTTTAACTGCTGAGATGTGCAAATCTGGTTACATATTGTTGCGACTACAATAGGAGACTATGATTCAGGCAGTGTCTACCCAGCGATAAAGGATTACTTTTCTTACTCTGAAATATATTTCCCTGAAAAAGTTAAAATCAATAATTAAACAAATTCACTGGCAAACGATATTGTGTGTATCCAAAGACTGATTTAATCGGTTCCACATAACTCCATTGTTTTCCAAAAGCTATTAAAACATCATTAAGTCACACCAGTGCACTGGGTGACATGTCTACTTATTACAATGAATGTGGTCCCACTCCATCCTGCTGCTGATTCGCTCTGCATTCACCCGCCGCAGCAAGCAGCTTGTTCCATTTTCTCCTATTTGAGTGACATTTGGTGAACTTTAGTGTCCTGCAGTTTTTAACGAAAGCATTTGTGAGGTCTTTTACAAAATCTGCAGGAACAGGAAGAAATGAGTAAAGGCCATCAAGAGATGATCGATGTCTCACACACAGTTGGTTCTCATCTTGTTCCTTTTTTTTTTCCCCAACTCCCCAAATCCTCATGTGTGCATCTCTCCAGCCCATCTTTGCTTCTCCTCTCTCACACAATTCACTCAAAGTGAGCATCTCTCTGTAGACAAATTGAATTCCAATCTCTCCTTTATCAGTCATAAACTGACCTCATCCCATCAGATCAACTCCATCCCCTCTTCCTCTACCTTCACCTCTCCTCTCTTTCTTTCTTTCTCTGTTCCCATCACTCCTGTTCCCATTCTACCATAAACACAAAACAATCTTTTCATATCCTGCGCTGGCGTGAGAAAAGTGCAAGAAAAATGACAAGCGTCCCCGAAAAGAGCCAGAGAAATGGTGCGAAAGTGAGAGTGGGGCAGAGGTCACAAAGGGAGAAAGTGGGCAGGAAGGAAGGAGGGTGAGAGCAAGAGAATGAGAGACAGGGAGCAAGAGGAAAGGAAAGGAGGAAGCAGGTGTTTTTGAATAAACAAAACATATGAACTGAGTCAGGTGTATTATTCAGAGAGGAAAAAAGAAAGGAAAGAAAAGGAAAAGAGTGTGGTTAGTGACAGATGGTCTCTGGGAGCAGATTTAAAATATTAACATCAATATTTTATTATTGATAAGCACCTGGCTGATAGTTTTATGCCAACAATGTGCACTACAGAGTTTCCTTAGCATATACAGATTGATTTCTGTGTAATTGCAGAGCACTTCTGCATTTCACTTGGGTATAAACACATAATCTGTCATCTAAAACAAAAGTAAATGCCACAAAAAAGAAAGCAATACAGGGAAGGTGTTTGGGACAACAATTAAATCCAAGTTAGTGATTTCCAACGCCGTTTAACATTTGTTTCAGTCAGCAATATTTCAGGGTATGTTCGTCGAGAAGAATTCAAAATTTTCAAAAGGATTCAAGAGATTGCGTTTTAACGAGGGGACTTGCAGTATTTCCCCTTCTACTTTGTTGATTTGCACTAAGTCATAGTCACTGACCAGCCTTGCTTGCCAGTGATAAAAACACATGATGGATTAGGACCTCATGAGAAAAACAACTTTTGACTCTCTTTGCTTCAGATCAGCACAACAATAGGCCTCTATAGTTCTGTTTATAAGGTCAGCAGCTGCCCATCCATGCTGTCCTCCCATTTAACTGGTTCTAATATTTTTCAACTTCAAACTGTATGTTTGTAGACCTCGTGTAAAAAGTTACTGACCGAATCTAATTCAATGATGTCTAGTCACTGTGGCTGTGACTAGACACTGTGACACACAAATGTGCTCACAAGATCTTTAAATGTAGTTGGCACCATTGTATAATCCCTTTATCCCATTTTGTGTATAAAACTCTGTACATGTATGTTTCTACACTTTACGTTAAATTCTCATGAAGTTAATCTTTCGCCCCATAAAGTTAGTTTAAAATAAATATATTTTAATTTATCCAGAGTACATAATTTAGGTGTAATTAGTTCCAGTCCATGGCAGGTACAAACATTTTATAGATACAGTAAATTGTGGAGCTAACAGCTTTTTCACAAACACAGAACATCCTGTAGATATTTCTGAGACATTTTGACTAAAATACTGCAGAGATAACAGCAAATAAAAAAAATATAGCAGCTTGTGCCACCTGCTAACTGCATTAAAGCTCACGAGGACAATGAAGTGAGGAGAGATGGACGGAGACGGCGGGTAAGAGAGAAAGAAGGAGTGAGTCACAATGCTTCCCAGCAGCGAGAGATGGTGTGAACATCAATCACATGAAAAACGCACACACACGGTGTCCAGTACGCAGACACTACACAGCCAAGGTCATCATTATCAAAGTGTCTTGTTGTGTGAAATATTTGGGTGATGTAAAGTTGTCTGCAAAGCTGACCACCAAATAATGCAACAGCAGCAGCAAACCATGTCTACAAATTTGTAAAAGAGAAGAATAATTCCTGTTTTGTTTTTTTTGTTTTTTTACATATATAAGGAAATTAAAGCTTTGAGGATTCATACACATTGAAGTTTAGTTCTCATTCAAAGACTTATAAAATCATGAGGACACAGACGATGGGCTTTACTTTGCACATGTATGTACATGAATAGATAGTCCCGTTTGATATTGAGAGGAAACTGGTTTTAGGGTTACCCATTCAGCTCGCTCCATATGAAATACATACGAGATAGACTTCATGTGTGGGTGAGTTTCTGTTTGAATAGGGGCAAAAAAAAAAAAATAATAACCATCAACTGTTCCTCTCTGTGTAAAAGGTGGCCTTAATGTTGCATGAAACCTGCATGTATGTATGCACTAACACACACACACAGCTGCTTCTAGTCAGCAGCGTTATGTAACACCACTGCAGTAAACTGACCTTCTACTGGGGGAGGGCCAGAGCGAGAAAGAGGGACAGGGAGAGATTTATTTTGAGAAACAAGTTTAAAAGTGTGAAATCTGGCAGCAAATTCTCTTTTAAATCTATTAATTGTATAAATCTAGGCCCACTCATTTTAATGCCATACTAAAATATCTGGCATTCATATTGATATAAAGATGTATCAAACTGACAGCAGGAGGGTGGGCTTCTGTCTGCAACTGACCAATCACACACACACACACACACACACAGAGTCAGGAGGCTAACAGCAGCATCAGTGACTGCCATTTCAATACCTAAGAAGTGATCAATAAAGCCAATCAGCAGCAATCAGTCAGTAATCTTATGTAATCACAAGTACAGTATGTCATGGTGCATTCAGGTGTCAATTCAGAATGTCACTCCTCATTATTAATTTGTTGTGCGAACATGCAAGTTTAAACATTCGGATATTTCAACTAATAAATAATGGATCAACTTTCATCATTTATGGTTTCTGCTAAGAGGTAACAAGGCAGCAACATTAGTATCTCCACTGTGCTACATACATATCAAAGTTAAACTTAGAGACATAACCAAATGTTAGTATTTAACAGTACAGTCTGGGTGAAACATGTAAAAGTAAATAAAGAAATAAAATGATTTCACATGACCGAAACTAGTTTGGTGATTAAAAGAAGATGCTATCTTACAGCACTTTTATTTTGGGTTTTTTTTTAGGCTACAGCTAACTTTTTGCAGTAGTTCTTTATCCGTCAACATGTTCAATCAATCCATTAATCGTTTATTCCTCGTATACATTAGTGTTTAGGAAGTACAC
Source organism: Remorina albescens (assembly GCA_034769265.1). NCBI lineage: Eukaryota > Metazoa > Chordata > Actinopteri > Carangiformes > Echeneidae > Remorina > Remorina albescens. The sequence goes on along the minus strand of CM068492.1, from coordinate 15,715,408 downwards.
TGTACAGGCAATGTAATGAAATGCGTTTTGTCGGACACATTCTCTAAATCCTCAGGCTAAATAAGTAAGTAATTATTTGCATTGTATGAATACACATGCCAGTATAATTCCTAACAAAACATCCTAAATTATGGGTTTCACACATCTTGTTATGGTTGAAAAATCAAGTTCAGCCAGAATAACCTGACTTGACTTTCTACTCTGCCCTTACATCATACTGTAGGCAGTTGCAGTGTTATCTGTTTGATGTCGCGTTTTTAAGACTCAGAGTTCTGCGGTTAGTTTTTTTCTGAAGTCATCCATGCAAATGGAGACCTTGATAATTGTGTGGGTGAAGCATCGTGACTGACATTATTACTTTTGTTCCCAAATATCTCCCACCGTCACCTTTTATCCCGACAACCAAGGAATGAATCCATAAGTGTTCATCCATCTACTCTCTACACTTCCACCATACACATCCAAAGTCACAAGTATCAGTTAGAGGGAGCAGATGTTTTTATACTCCACTTTAAATACACACACGCACAAAAAACCCTGAGGTCAGCCATTACTGGGGCGCTGGCTTGCTTCTATTAGGCCTGTTGTGTGTGTCTATGGGTGTGTTATGCTGCTGGGTTTTATAGATTTTCTCTGACTGACTGAGTTTGCTTGGTAATGTACTACAAGCCAACTCACTGTATAGTTTTCATTTAAGAAATAATAATAATTTTGTAACACAGAAAAAAGGCACGATTTTCTATCAAGCCAGTGAGACTCTTCACGCTCACAAATACATTTGACGAAAGTTATAATTAAATAATTAATACAAAGTATTTTCTTCAATGGAAGTGTCAGGGTTTGTTATGATTTTATATTTCATTTTTGGATTCTGAGTAACACCCTTATTTTATTAAGCAAAAAACTAGCAAAACTAGTTACAACAATATCCAACAATAGAGAAAATAAGCTTTGGCCCTTGGTTCGCCTGATGTTTCTTTGTGCTTTGTCATCACCTGGGAGTATTGGTGGTGGTTTGTAGCGGAGGACCTCACCTCCGTAGAGGGGGGAGAGGGTGGGGGAGGGGGCAATGTGCTGACAACCAAATACACACAGTCACACGTTCAGTTCAGCATTCTTCACATATCTTACACTAATAGCGCTCACATACCTAGCTTATTGCCTGTTGTGTGGAAAAAATATACACACCCGTATGCTTTGTCCCAAAGACTTAAGTATTTGCTGACTCTGCATTACAAAAAAGACAAACAGACACACGCACTGTGTGTTTGCGGGGGGCTATTTATTACCTGTGGCACTAATGATCCGCATACAACATTTTGGGAATGATAGGCATAGCTCACTGGATGCTAGAGTTGCTGTTTGTCTTGTCCCTCATTGCAGCAGTATTACACCCATGACCCCGCCCCGTAACGCTGGTGACACTAGCACATGACCCTCTCTAAAACTCTTTTGTGTCTCCGTTTGTGTACAGTGGCAACATTAAGTGAATAAAGTTACTGCAGTGATTACATAAAGCGCTATAAATAAGGCGGTTTTAAATAACTGAGTACACTGTTGTGTGTCTTGCACTCTGTCACTCCCTCTGAGGAGATATGAGTGTAAAAAGCTAACTGAAGACTGACGATCGTGGTTAAAAGCTGTTGCAGAATGGCAAGAACACAATTCACACCACCAGTGGGTCCAATTTCTCACTTATTCTCCCTTCTGTCTTTCCAATACATTTCATATCCCTTTGATAAATGTCATTTCTTGTACTTGCCACAGAACAATTTCAAAACACATTTCATCCACCGTCTCTGTCCTAGTGTGTCCCATGAATGAGTGTCTCAGATTATGGTGATTAGTCACTGTGTTACATCCAGCCGGTCATTTATATAACCCTGTAGTACTCTATCTGCAAGGTCATCCACCAGATTAGAGCAGCTAGCATGATGGGATCACTTACTGCTTCAGGTAACCTGGCATGCGAGCATAAACAATGCAAGATGAAGCTGGTTTACTCCACATGGGATTCTTCATTTAATAGTGTGATACATCAGAAAAGTTTAGTTATTTATTTTTATCTCAGCAAACTAACAACATTATAAAAAAGACTGTGAATGTCACTTAACTGCAAAAAAAAAAGAAAAAAAAAGAACATGTTTAAATGAAGCAAGTGACACATCAATTAGCTATCACAATGCATGGGATACCTGCTTACTCATGGAGGCATGGTCAAATTACACAGATGAAATTACAGCCCAATTTGGGTGTAGTCATGTCCCTGGCATGGATGTGTGGATCACAACAATGACAGCGGTGTGCGCTTTGACCTCTGGATGTTTTTTAAATGAACCTATTCAGCTGTGGTATGCCAACCGTAATGCTGTGTGGTGTTTCAGAACAGTGGGAAACACAGCCAAGGAAAGCAAATAAAGTGTGGACACTAATAAAGTGAGCTGAGGCTTTCAGACACAGAACCTGAATGGCTATAAGAACATTTCCTGTTGGATTGTAGTAATCTCCTTAAGTAAGACCAAGAGGGCCTCCAAAGAAGGATAACAATGTCACAGAGCTGCCAGCCTCGGACTGTTTTGGGCACCACATTGGCGGCACAGCCGCTGCTTTTGCATGCCCAGCTACTGCAGTTTGAGTCAAGCAAGCCAATAAAAAGATTAAGAATCACAAGACGAATGGTGAAAAAGCAACCTTTGTGTCACCTTCAGATTATACTCCAAATACCCAAACAGGCTAATACGGTTAGATCCAAACCTTTGCCAAATTATTATGATCAAATTCCAAACAGAACGTTTGACTTCAATCTTAAACTGATCTGAAAAACATCACCAACTAAGCAATCAGTTTTTCAATCATCTGTAATTTTCACCCAATATTGAGAACTGAAAGTCTTGAAACAAATGGAATATTTCAACATTTTGCATTCCCATGAAATAGAAAAATTAGCTTGTGCAAGAATGGTGCAGTTAGAGCCATCACTTCACAGCAAGAAGGTTCAGGGTCTTATTACTGGGCCTTTTGCTTGCAGTTTACACGTTCCTGTGAGGGTTACCTCTGGATGCTCTGGCCTCCTCCCACAGTACAAAGACATGCTGGTTTTAAATTAGTCCATGACTCTAAACTGCCCACTGGCTTAGGTGCGAGTGTGAATGGTTGTTTGTCTCTCTATGGGCTCTGTGATAGACTGGCGACCTGTCCACGATGTATCCCACTGCATCCAATCAGCTGGGATTGGATCCAGCCACCTGCTACCATGATGGATAAGCAGTATAGATAATGGATGGATGGAAGTTGCAACACTAGATTATACAAAAGGGTAAAGTTTTTTTTCTCTTCACTGAAAAGGATGAACTTGAACAAGGCTTCACTTTACATCATGACATCCCCTTCTCATCAACTTAAAAGTGAAGTATGAGGAGCATAGCTTAGTCAGTGGTGTTAAACAACACAAATATGCAAATGTATTAATTCATTCAGTGTTTGATACGATCCCTAATCTCAGACTGGTGCATGTCCTATCAGATGCAACCCAGATCTTCATGCTGTTGATATGAAGCTGATATGAAAGAGGCATTTTTAGTTGACAACTTTTCCGTCCTCTGATTTATCTTAGATCAGAATAATGATACTTTCAACATTTTTTCCTGTGGCACATAGAGCTCAGTTCTGAGAAAGCTTGTTATGCAACGCACCATGCACGTCCCAAACCAAAAAGAATGACACGACATGCCATCTGCACTCGCCACCTCCTCCTTTTTCCATTCTGTCCTTTCAAAGGACTCTTCTCCCTCCCTCTCTTCCACCCGATTCACTCATCTCTCTTAATCCTGTTCCTATCACTGACCCAATCTCGCTCTCATGTTTATCTCACTGTTAGATGCATTAAGTCATTAGTTGATGCTCTTACTGAGGCTGACTTTCATTCAAGGCAAACGGTACAGAGAACATACAGAGTAAAACAAAGCCGCAGAAGAGGGAGTCAAATCTTTACAAAATGACCCCAAGCTGCTTGTGTGGTAACTTCAGATGGTATCACACATCAAATGCCCTGGAAACTGTTATCTATCATCTTATTGTGGCTGACTGCTAAAGTTAGATCAGTTTTGGCATATTTCTAACATAGCACATTTTTAGAGTCCAATCTACACTTCTTCATGATGCACATTGGTCTGCTCTACGACAATTGGTCTGTTAGTTATGACCCTGTCATTTCTAGGTATAATGTAGAACTACATTATACCTAATTGAATTACTGGAAATTTATAGCAAATGTGATCAAGAGCCAGACTAAATGAACACCGGACAAACCATAAATAGTTATTTTGATCGTTTATACGGCAAAGAAGCAACAAAATATATAACAATGGTGCTGATTTTGGAAGAAATAATGTATAAGGAAGTATATGAGTTTATCTCCCTGCTGTCAACATCAACTGACTGTGACAGACTTTGTCCAACTTGGTCCAATTCTGGTCTTAAAAATTTCACCAAAATCAGCCATGACTATTAAGTGTGCCCCTGCCTTTAGAGCAGCCAGTATTCTTATGAGTGATGACTGCCAGCAGCTCAGAGACTCAACTGAAGAGCTCTTGCATGTTCCCCACAGCAGACCTTGTAAGGTAACAGTTCCTTATCCTTTCTCTGGGTTGTGTAAATATGGGCTCCTTGACCACATCATGTCTGCTGAGCACACACAACAGACACACACACTCGGTCTCTCTTTCTCTGACCCCACTGTTGTGGGGTTGCGCACACAATAGTTTCACTTTGGGCAAGCCAGCCAGCCAGCTTACCAGCTAATTCCAGGAGCTACAGTCTGTCTCCAGCATGAATGGGGCATGGCAAAGAGTTTTTTTTTGGGGGGGGGGGGTCAGTTCAGAGTCCATTTGCAAGCTTAAAACATGAATGAATCTTTATAAAATCTATCACTGTAAAGAAGTTGGTCAGGGTAGGGGAAAGAGGTGGCGATGAGGCGAATACTGAGTTTGGCCACAATAACTTTAACTGTTCCTATTTTCTCCTCATAGTTTGTTTCAGTATTTCTCCCATCTAAACAAATCAAACTAAATGATGGTGACACATCAGTGTTTTCTTGTTTACAGCCTGAAGTGGTTGGCTTGTTGCTTTACAAACTGATCACACACCATATGGTCTAAGATACTTAACAATCGCTATAATCTGAACAGATCTAATGAATCTTTCCCACTTTCAGGCACAGTCGTTCTGCTTGACAGGTACATTGTGTTTGAGATCTGGGCCCCACTGAGTATAATCTACTTCATGATTCATTTAGAAGGCAATCCTCTCTACTGATGATGAATGTTAAAGGTCAAAATTATAGACAGTCAATTAGCCTGATACAAAAAGACTGACAGGACAGGATTAAGTCTCCACATTAGTGATGAATCTCAGCGAGTTATCACTCAGTCTGCTTTGGTTTTATTTATTTCATCTGATTAATCCGTTGCAGTTGTACCTCCCAGCAGTTCCAAAATCTACTAAGCGGGGCTCAGACATATACTGATGTAAAAAACCAAATAGGTCAGGACAGCTAAATCAGATCTAGAAAGAAGCACACAGAACCCCCACTGGTGTGATACCACAGGAGAAAAGCCTGATATATGGCTACAGTAATAATGGTAGAAAGGAAGAGACTTCACAGTGTTTTTAAGGATTAGCAAGGCATTTGCTGCTGCTGTAACATCTTAGATAGTTATGCACTGAATGACGCTTAAAAGTTGGCCAATTCTTTGCATCATCCTTTTCAAATAGGAGAAAAAACAGGAAGCCAGTATCAAAGGCTGGTTCCCTGCAGAGCCTCATCCTGAGTCAGCCAGGAGACACAGTGGCCACAGAGCGACCTGATGACACTCATGTCACCCTGGTTATTGAACCTAAAAGATCACACAGCGTCACTGAGGTGGACGGAGTGCTCTGGAGAGAAAAGGGAATTAAGTGTGGGGGTGGTGACTTTGAATTGCAAATAAAATTATGGCTGTTTCAGACCATTATCTCCCCCTCTCTCCTTCCCCTTGTCACTCATGTTCCCTTCTTCCTCTGCTCCTTTTCACTCTTCACACCCCCTGTGCAATCCCTATGGGCTCCAAACAGAACTAGACTTGGCATATTCCCAAAGGCTGTCAAAGATGAAGCTGAGTGGAAATGACAACACATTCGGCGCGAGTGACAGTTCAAGAGAGCCAACCACCTGACATGTCCAGTGGAGGGTCATCTCAGCAAGGTGAACAGGAGATGGGATACTGGTTCTAACATTTAAGCTTAAATGTTCTTAAATGTTTTAGCTTTAATTTCTAATTTTGTCAGTTAAACTAGAGAAGTGTTTTGTTTTTTTTTACCTTTACCTTGTAGGCTGGCCCTTTTTTTCACAGGGAACAGTCCAAAGAAATTGATTCTTTAAAATTTTGATGTCCTGAATTGTACAAGTCTTTCTTTTAATGTAGTGCAATTGGGTGTTCATACAAATATATTAATCTGGGCTGCAGAGGTGTGTTCGTGAACTTTTCACTTACCAATCTGTAGCAGTACGGGCGTCACCAGCGCCGTCTCCATAGCATAGCAGAACTCCCGGCCGAACATCACAGCCCCATGCATCACCCATCTTTTCACAGGAATGCCTTCTATCGATCCTTCGCTGGCTGACTCCTCCCCACCCCGACCGCCTCCTCCTCCTCCCCCTCCTCCCGATCCATCCGTTTCTCCAGCTGCTCCTCCTTTCTCTTCGTCTGAGCTGGAGTTTTTGCCGTTAACCCCACCGGCCAGAGATCCGACCTGCATAGCGTCAGCCTCTGTGTTCTGGGGAGGCATGGTGGAGGGCATGCACACGACAAGAAAACAAGCACACCCCCTCTAGCACACTGACAAATCTGAAAACAATCACCTGTAGTGATCAAAGAACAATCAATACCACTTCCTTATTTCCACAAACTAGTGGCATCAAATTAGTTGTAGTTTCTACAAAAACTAAAACTGACTTGATGGATGTAACTAGATGCAACTATTAACTGAAAAAAAATTTGCTGTTACAGATAATGGTAATACCACTTGAGACAGATAGTCTCCAAGTATGTGAGGTAATAATATGTATCTAAAACTGAGTCCTTCTGAAATTAAAAGGGGTTGTGGACACTAAATAAATGAAGAAAAATTCATCTATTATCTATAGATCTAGCATGAAAATCTATTTCCAGATCTGCTAAAAAGTCAATTAGCAATCATTTGTCCACTAAACAAGTTGTCCTGACTTTTCCAAAAACACTGCAGCTTCAAATTTAACACAGTTTTACGCCTCTTCTTGCTGCCTTGTTTTCCTCCCCGAGAGTGGGGAAAAAAAACAAAAAAACAAAATTAGCTTTCCAAATGCTTGTAGAAAATCCCAAAAGGAAAGGAAGCAGTTGAATTTTCACAGGAAGATTGCACGGTACATTCCAAGAGTGTGTTGGCACTTTTGCTTCTTTGGGGGTGTTTGTCAAATGTTGGAGATCTTGCCAGCTTTATTTGGTATGCTGATATGTCAGTGTTTACATGCCTGTTTATGTGTGCAAGTGGTGTGTCTTTGTATGTGGGTGTGTGGTTTGGGGTGTGGTGTGTGTGTGTGTGTGTGTGTGTGTGTGTATATATATGTGTGTATAGGTGTGCGTGTGTATGTGTAACGTGTGTTTATGGCTTTTTTGTCATTGAGGTTTTTCCCTCTTTTTTTTTTTTTACTGTCTATTATAAGCAGTAAAAATCCATATAGAAGACCATTCAGTGAGTTCCAGAGTCATTTTGTGTATGGAGGGCTGGATGACAGAGTGGGTGGGGGCTTGGGGGGAGGAGGGAGGAGGTGGAGGGCAGGTGGCGAAGGTGGGCGGAGCTCCTCTGAAAATCCCCATCGATTGGCTGATCAATCTGGAGGAAAATGCCAGAAGGACGACAAGCAGCAGAGGGGAGGCGTTCGAAGGTGTCCCATCAGTCAGGAGAGGAGACAGGGAGGGGAAACAATGACAGAGAAAAAGACCAGTGAGTCTGAGCAATTTAACAGTCAAAGCAATATTGTGTTTTTTCTGTCACACAAGTGTGTCCTGTGTGTTATCCATGAAGTCAACAGTCCAGTTAAACATACCAGGTGTGTCCAAATCAGTATGCTGAATGTAGCCACCAGGTGAGTGTGGTGACACATCACAACAACACAAGAGGAAAGAAGAAGTGGTAAACATACAGGATGTGCTAATGCTGGCAAGGAAAACTGCTACAAGAGCTGATACACATAAGTGCTGGAAAAAACCACTAACAACAGTTTTGTTTTTTTTTGTTTTTTTTTTTAAATTAACCAATCAAAGTCATAGATAAGCTGTAAACAGTTTCAGTAGAGTCTCATTAACCTTTAAAAACAATAAGAAATGTGGATAAACTATAAATATCGAGTCATTATTTTTAGTAAAGAGATGCTGCTGTTTTGAAATTCATCACCTTTATTGCCTTCGGCTGAAGATATAAAATGTAAAAGCTTGCAAGACCAGACATCATAGTGACAGAAGAGAAAATGTGTGTGGAAGGATGCATGCAATGTGTTTTATGAGACGAAATGTTTTCACATTGAGCCAGCTTCAGCATGTGTGTGTGTGAGAAGATATGAGAGATATGTGGATTTAAAAAAAAAGAAAGAGGAGAGAAAGCAGCAAAGGCATTCAGCTAATAACACACCTCATAAAGAGAGAAGAAAACAGACTGCATGGATGTTCAAACCCATGTTAAATTCCAAAGAGTGTGTGTTCTTGTGTAGCAGGCCGCTGGATTATAATCCATGGAGACAGCACATTTTGTCACACCCAGCACATACTAATGCTTGCCACATGAATGCACATGCACATGTACACACACACACACACACACACACACGCACAAACAGAATTCATAACAGTGCTAATCAAGCTTCTTAGGGGGAGATGGAGAAAGAAAACTAAATGAGAGAGGGTAGGAGGAAGGAGAGGAATGGGAAAGGAAGGAGGTAAGGGTAAAGAAGGACAAATGGAGGGTTTGAACAATTACAAATTAGGAGGAATAAGAAGGGGGGGGGGGGGGCAGACAGGCCAATGGATAGATAAGGCCTCTCTCTCCGTCCCCTCTCCATTTTCAGTGCTCTCACATGTCTCCATTAACATTCATGATGCACTCAGGACATGCACACACACAGAGCTCCCTCCTCACCTGACCTCACACTCTGCAGCAGGTTACATAACAACCCAACCCTAACCCCTAACCAACCCTTCTGCAGGCGCACCCTTTCTGTAAGTGCATACCAAGTTCAACAACAACAACAACACAACATTTGGTCAGGGGAAGTTTGATGGGAGTAGAAGTCCGTGTCAAGTTGGTAATGATAGGAAAATCCAGGCTGGGTGGAGATGCTGAAATTATGGTCTTGGTTAGCAGTGTCTTTTCCAATGGTTCAGCATAAGGAACACACACACACACACACACACACATACGAGTAATGTGTGTACATTTTGTTTATAAGATACTAGTTTCAGTGCAATTTGTCCATGTCGCACTATTCCTGCACAGAAGCACTGAAGCTTCAATATTTGTCATACAAGTTGGCAGCTTCACAGCAGCATTTACTTTCCAAACTTAAATATAGAGAAAAAACAATTTAATCCAGTGGAGGTGTTACCATCAATGACATAATCCAGCTGGTCAGTAAAAAAGTTTAACCTTACTTAAAGTAATTTTCTTCTTTTCTCACAGACCCATTTATCTCATGTTTTTTTAATCTATGTCAGGATGATTGAAGACAATTTTAAAATTGCCTAATTATTTAACTGTGTTTCTTTTTCTGTTCCATCTAAATCAAATCATACATATATTGTGATGTTTGCAGAGGAACTTAATTTCAGATAAGAGAGGGCATGTCCCCACCAGAAAAACATCACAGACAATCCAAACTCAAACTTGAAAGTTATGGAATGGAGGAATATGATGTTGGTTGTTCCTTGGATTAAAACGTCTGCAGTAAGGCTTGATGATTCAAGTTTCATCCTCATGAGCCATCCCCAAACAATGGGCAGAGACAGCTGCAATCTTGCTTGTCCCACTTCCACTAATCAATTCTGAACCCTTTGGTGACAGCAATTGTGCAAAAAACTGTTCCCTCCTGTTTCTACAGCTTTACTTCTCGACTTCCTCCTGAAGGGCTGTGAATTCATGACCTAAAAAGCGTAAAGCCATTGCTGTGGTTCTGACCACATTTGGCTAAATAAAACATGGCATTTTAAAACAGTAGACAAATATGTTGTGCTCTGATTTTGGCTCATTTTTGTCAAACTGAAAACATCATTAGAGACTAGGGGCAGGACACCCACTGGGCACAATGAGCCATAAGACTCATTACACCAAAGACATGGAAAAGAGTTGAAACTGAGATGAAGCAGGAAGTAAATCTATTTGAATACTTAGTCAACATGAGCAATCCACGTCCAATCCATTTGTTTTGACAGTGCTATCCAAGGCTCTTTTGAGAGTTTCTATGAGAAACCCATCAACTTTGAGCCCTTGTTTGAGTGCTCATGTAACTGTGCTGACTGTAATTCAATGATTTTAAGGAAGAAGAATACAGGTCCGGCGGCATAATGGTTAGTGCTGTTGCCCCACAACAAGAAGGTCTGCACAGAAAAGCAGTTTGCATATTTTCCCCGTGCTTGCGTGGGTTTCCTCCAGGTACTCTGGTTTCCTCCCACCGTCCAAAGAAATACATGTTGAGGTTCATTGGTGACTCTAAATTGTCCGTATGCCTGAGTGTGAGTGGTTGTTGGTCTCTGTCTGTCTCTGTGTGTTGGTCCAGTGATGGACTGGTGACCTGTCCAGGATGTACAAAATCTGGAAACGGACAAGCAGTAGAAGATGATGAATGAATGAATGAAAATAGGTCAAAGTCATTCTTTCAGCTGACGGCACTATCTGGCCTGCATCTGGAATTCTCAGTCCTGTGCGCACACACACACACACACACACACACACAAAGAGGTGAATGCTATCTGATTATAGATCCATGCACATGTAGCATCAGTCAGCTGTACTATTGTTTCTGTGTGTGTAACATGAGCTCAGCTTATATAGAATTACACCTCAGCTTTTCTGGGAGCCAACATAAACAAGATACAGCGTCACGTGAGAGGAGAGCGGGATAGAGAGGTGAAAAGATGGTGAGGATGGGGCTGGAGCAGAGGTAGAAGAGGAGAAGGTAAGGAAAAAGAGGGGGAAAAAAGAAGATGAAAGATGAACATAGGCTAAGAGAAGTCATATATTTGAAATCTAATTTTTTTTTTTATCTCCACATGGACAAAAAAAGCAGAAAGTGACACAAAAGACGACAGTACTGTCATACAAATTAAGAGTACTGTCTGCAAATTAAGAGTTTGTCATCTGCCGTGTCTCACAGAATGGGCTTTGAGAATCTGTCAATGCACGCTAAACACACGTAACCCAGGTCTATTTTAGAGTGTTTATTCCTGTGCCACACACCAGATTACTGGGGACACCGGCAAGAAATCATGGTGAGCTCAGTCCTCCTCACTTCATCACCTCTGCGTCCCAGTTTGTTCTTTAGCATGACACCTAGAGCGCAGTGCGTCTTCACATGCAATTTGAGATTACAAAACCGTCTCATGACTGATGCAGGTCTGATCATGTGTGGAGAATATAGCCTATGTGTAAATAAGCAGTGCCTTGAAATGTTAAGTGCTTTGCGTGTTCCTGTATTCTTTTGCAAGCCTTCTCTGCTGGTAACGCAGCTCATTTCTGTAAAACTCGTTGGCTCTACACCTTAAAGGAAAACACGGGCATAATTATTTGGGGGCTTTTCACTGACAAAAAAAAGGAAATGCACAAGCTGAAGACGACAGCTTATAGACCAAAGAAATGTCATGTGCTCCAAATGTTTGCATCATCCCATTGTTTGCTGCCCGATCCTCTGGCACTGTGCCTCCACATGATATCTGGGCAAGAGTTTTGGTGTCCCACATTAGTGACACACGTGAACACACTGCTAACATGAAACACAACATCGCAGTGACCCATATAGATCTGGATATAGATTACAAGGCTGAAGACCTCGGGATCAAGTTTGCATACTGCTGGGGACCTATGGATGTTTGTGTTCATCTGTGTGTCAGAAGAAGAGAAAAAGAGCAAAAGACAGTGACTGAGAAGAGAGAAGTATTTTGTTACCAAGAGAGTGACACTAGGGTAAATTTTTCAAGCAAAAACAAACCTAATGACCCCAGCTGGTGCTTTATTTGGTTTGATTTCGGAGGATTAATATTGGTCTAAAATTCCCATGAAATTCAGGTAAAACAGACTCAGGGTCAGTTCAGAACTACATACTTACATACTGTACCAGTTATGTTAGTCAGCATGGATCATTACAATGGCTGGTACTTCGTATACACATCATATCCATGCATGTATGTGAGCATATACACTGCAACATGTTTTAGGTGTTAGTTTGAAGTTGAAGCCCTGATCATTTTTCTGTCATTCTCTGTGAATATTGTCAGTGTTGATGGCTGCACTCTTTAACTACAAAATAAATATACCCAAAGGTATTAATAATGTAACCTGATCTGAGTAAGGTTCGGACATGTCCAGAGGAGAGATAGTGAATATATTGGGAGAAGGATGCTGAGTTTTGAACTGCCAGGCAGGAGGCCTAGAGGAAGACCTAAGAGGAGGTTTATAGATGTAGTGAAAGAGGACATGAAGGTGGTTGGTGTGAGAGAAGAGGATGCAGAAGACAGGCTTAGATGGAGGCAACTGAAAAGCCGAAAGGAGAAGAAGAACCTGATCTGAGTAACATATAGGGGAGGACACTGTCATAACTGTTTAATATGTCTTGTCTGACTGTCCGATCTTATTTTTTTATAATCTACAGCCACAGAAACACAAATGTTGCCGAACAAAATTTTCACAGAAACATTTGAACATTCCCAGTTGTTCATACTCCCAGAAAATAATAATATTCCCAGCTTTGGGAAGCAGATGGCAGAGATAAGCAACAGAGAGGGAGAGGGAAAGGGAGAGAGTGTGTGTGTGAGAGAGAGGTAACCAGGGACTGGATATGTGCATTATGGTGCAGTGTTGCTGCAGTGCAGAGTACGGGGGGGGGGGGGGGGGGGGCACATGTGAATCAACGTGCACCAGCGTTAATGACAAATCCCTTACTCATAACATAGGGCTTATATCAGTATACTGGCTGGTATGAATCTGACGTAATATACCTGCTGTTCCCATACGTGAACTTTCTCAAGCAAGCATTCTTCTAAGAACATTTTTAGGAGCTTCCCACTGCTTTGGTTTAAGCACACAACAAGCCCAAAGATAAGAACATCATGAGTTCAGTCAAGATCCATCAGTCAGTCTACTGACAGTACAACAGTCAATCTGTCATAATCCAATTATATCACAGGTACTGTGTACTGTGTTATGCAAACAAAAAAAGCATCATCAGAAATGAAACAAAAAAATATGCCTAACTTTCTATAGAAAGTTGGGCATATAGACAATAAGTAAAGCATTGTTATCCCATTAACAGCAAATTTTAACTTTTAATCCTGATTTCTAACTCCTGCTAAAAATGTAAATATTATTAATAAAGGTTTTCTGGTTCTGCTGTGTGTTTCATATTTATTTCAATTTGCATGATATACAAGTAAGTTTCACCTACGGGTAAAAGTAAACTGTGCAAAATTGCTCCACACCATTACACACATTAGTGTGTTGATTTTTTTAAACCGCTCTTATTATGAAGCCGCTTTCATATTATAAAGACCATATTTATGAGATGCCAAGGGGGTTAACACATTGGTACATCAGCCTTATAGTTGTACATCCAGTAAATTCTCATCAGCTATGAATTACTCTTATAATATGCAAATGGAATTTGACTACAACAAATTAGCAGCAATACTAAGTCCATTGTTGTCTACAGTAGTGCAGTATACGGGGAAGCGACATTGCTAATAGTTAGGATTCTACCATTTTTTCAGCATATGGAAATGCAGCAGTGAATTTGTTGCCACCACTAAAAAACCTAACAATACCAACTATTATTACACACATTGAGAGGTTCTGATAAGAGATGATCCAAAATCATTTAAAGCATGAGGAAATGATAATGCAACACCCCACTACACTACAGACACATTGAAATGGGACAAATATATTCTGAAAGCCTTTAGTTTGAAGACACTACGTAAAGAAAACTCTTGAAATTAAGATGTTGATGTCACTTCTGTGAGTCTTGAGACACAAAATGGGGCTCCGGTCTATTTTTGAGGGGCTTAAAGAGCACAGGTTCGAGGAAAATACAGCCAAAGTTAACACAACATTGGCAAAGGTTATCTAAGAAGGCACGGAGTCTGCCGTCTGTTGTGTCAGCTACCTTAGCAGCCAGCAATAGCTCAGTCATCTTTGTGTTTATTTTTAGCCTAGCTGCCTAAGAGGCTAACCGGTTAGCACTGTGAATGGCCCACAAGCAGCCGGCCATAAGTTCACACCCACAGCAGTTAGGGCCAAAGTAAACCCATCAAACACCTTTAGCTTCGACTCTTTTTGTCATCCAATTTCCACACTACGACATCTTTACATGACCTAGTGGGTTTCAAGTAAAAAACAAAACAAAACAAAGCCTCAGTGTAGACAGGATGAAGATGGCCAAACCTTTATATAAATACACTGCAGGATCTAGAATTTATAGCACAATATCATTGGTTTGTAGTAGATCGAAACATACACAAACATACACACTATTATTTTAATCTTCCAGGCTTCTTGATCTGAGCCTGTCTAGACAGTTGATGTCACACAGTGTCTGGTGTCTGGCATCAGTTTCATGTAAAATACTGGCCTAGAAAGTGTTCATCAAAACTAGTGCGTTAATGTGTTGTTATTAAGGCCCTCTAATGGAAAAAACATAGTTTTAACTGTTGCAGGTCTGAGTGTATGGAGCTGAACACTGTGAGGTTTTGACAAGCTGCTGACAGCGACCTTGGCCTACTTCTACACAAGAGTCACGTTGCTAGTTGTCTGTAACCCTCACCACAAAAGCGCACAGCCGCACACATACACAGTCAGCCAACAAGGGGACAGCCCCCGTTAGGACAGAAAGACAGGATGCAGGTGGGGGGTGCAGTAATGTGATGTTGGGTAGGGGGTACTAGAGTCAGAGGGGGCACAGATGGGGTGTGAGGTGGTGAATTACAATCTTATGTATATGTGTGAGTGTGTGTGTTTGTTTGGAGGAGTGGGTGAGGAGGGGAGATTAGCTGCCTGCGCAAACCTGTTCAGGATCGTTCAAGACCTCAACGTGGTTATTACTCACACATCGAATGGAATATTCCATTGCACGTGTGCACATGCGCGTGCACATGCGCGGACACACACACTCCACCTCGTACATACACATATGCTTGATGCTGATAAAGGCCAACAGCAATCAGCTGCACCAAATGTCTTGACCTGCAACCCCTTTCAAACACATGCGTATAGTTGTCAACAGTAAAGTCAAATAATCACAATTGTTTAAACAACAATGTGGAATGCATGTTAATTTTCATGCAAACAAGCTCATGCTGCAGTAATGATGATATGGTAGAGAAAAACAACGTTGGAGTATCATCATCATCATAGAATAATATTTGTGATTAATGTTTTGGTATAACGGAGCTAGATCTGGGTGTTATTATAATTA
The DNA here is from genome assembly GCA_034769265.1 of Remorina albescens. NCBI lineage: Eukaryota > Metazoa > Chordata > Actinopteri > Carangiformes > Echeneidae > Remorina > Remorina albescens. Next base: position 15,699,663 of record CM068492.1, on the reverse strand, counting down.
TTATTATAATTATATTATTTATAGAGGAGCATGTTGTTCTTTGTGGTTTCCTGTTCAAGCCGATGAGACTAAGCCTTTGGTTAAGAAGCTGTTAGTGCTGCGATGAGAAATTAACGTTATGTTGTCTTCCTGTGCTGTTACATATTGTTCCCCTATTTAGTTGGGATTACAAAGCAAATGCAAACCCAAATGTGTCCAATAGTCTCACCAAGCCTGCCAATATTACCTGCCAGCTCTAAACAAATAAAAATCATTTGAAAACTAGCAACGAGTTTTAGATGTGGGGGGGTATTTTTCACATTAGCATTCTGTTAAAACTTTGGTGAGGTGAGACCAAAAGACATTGTACAACTGCATGAGCAAGTAGCATCTAATATGTTAATAACATCAGAAATACAAAATTCTATACAAAAATGCAAGCAGACTCCCTGCAGTCAAACACTGCTGGTGCTTTAAAAAGTCATGAGTATGAAACTATAACGTGTAATGACAGAATTTTTTTGATCGTTGTGGTCATTTTAAAAAACAACATCATGCTGGAGAAAAACAGTATGGGTGGGCAATACCACAAAATCTGGTTTCGATCTCGTGGAAAGTAATAGCAGGCCAGAATGAGGCTCCTTCTGAAAGTATTACCATCAGATGATTCACCGTGCAGTATTTCAGGTCATATTTTTAGTATTGATTCTAAATATGGTACTGCAAGACTGATACACAAAGCAGGACAACTCATTTGGTACAAATGCACTCATTTTACTGTCTTTGTAATTCATTTGCATGCAACAAATAAATAAATATCGTTATGCACCAAGCTCCTGGCTAACAGTGTCCCCAGCAGCAGAAAGTGCACACACTGAGTGTGTGGATGGAGAATGGAGCAATCTGCTGCCCTTATATTTATTCCATGCACTGTCAAGTCCTTCATTAGCTTTGTTGTGTAGCCAGTCTTAGCACTAATTACCTTTTCGTACATACTGCATCACTGTTAGCATCGAGCTTCCAACTGAGATCTTTTCTCCATCTTTTAATGTAGCGCCTATCAGGGATGGGATGAATAGTAGCCACACTGCAGCTTCCCAAAACACAACAACACACACAGAGACGCTGTGAGCACCGTCTCTGGGCCTAACCCAAGGTTTAGCCTCACATGTTTTTCCTGGATGCCTCCATACAGCCAATTGCCAGCACTTTTAGATCTTGGCACATTATGCATGCTGCATTTTTACTGGCCCACTGCCGGTGATGAGATTAACCTCCTAAAAGGTATTGAAATTTAGTGCTGCACAACAAGAGATTTTTTGCTACTCTGTGGTATCGAGGCATTTCTGACAGTGCCAAAAAAGTATCAGCTTCAACACTCAGCCCTCACAGTATGTAAATCCAACTCAACTATCTTTTAATGCAACACAAACACAGTGTGTAAGCTACTGTCATGCACTGTCCATCAATATACTGTACATAACATTGTATATTTATACACAACCAAACATGAACGATGAAGTCTTCTGCACACGGTAAAATTCCCAGTGTTGTGAAGTGTAAATGATGTAAGATGTAGTCATGTCAGTTAGATTAAACATAATAGAATGAGCAACAAGTGAGTTGTGACTAAAATCTGAATGCCCACAACTTGGAAATGACGGGTAGGACTCCCAAGAAACTTTTCCAGTCCTCAGAGTTTGTAGTATTACTCAGACAGCATTTTCAACTGCAGCTCGAAGATGTGATCACAGAATGTTGTAATCAAACAAGACACCAAACAGGCTGTGGTGACTCATGCCTGAATTTACCAAATACTTTACCAAAGACTCTGATTTTCCTCTGGAGGACATTTTCATAAACATCCAAAAAATAAAGGGGGGACACTGTGCAAAAACAATCCAAATATGAAACAAATTATAAATCAATAACTCAGCCAAAAACCAGGCAGAGATTGTTAAATTATTTGGTGGAGTGTTTCAAAGAGCACATTTTTATATCTGGTAGGCCACACTGAAACCTGTGACTCTGATTGTGCTCGAGCCCACTGAGTGAAACAGAAACAGAACTACCACATAATGTGACAGACACAGAGACAGAGATAGTGTGAAAGAGGAATAAGTGTTTCAAAGTAGCTTTGGGCAAATGAAACAGTCACAGTGTTGTGTTGGTGTGACGCTGTGGACTGGGGCACTACTTGTAACAGTTTTAACCAAAATGTTGCAGCAAACCTCAGGCCTATTTAACTCACATGTGATATACAACATGTGTGCATGTTTATTTGTGTCCATTATTCTGAGTGTAGCATTACAAATAGTGTTCATGACATGACTGGCACACAGCCAGTCACCTTCTCCCCTCCTTCATCTGAGCTAAACCTGTTTTCAGACAGTACAGCTCTTGACGATAGAGCGGTCACATTTAAATTTAAGAAAAACAATAAGCAACTATCTTATTCAAAGGCATCACACCAATTCTGAAAGTATACCCTGAAGGCTCTGCCCTCTGCCTATCACAACATCAACACAATGACAAAATTAATGCAATTTGTCGACATGTACTGCAGACAAACACTAACTGTAATTGTGGAGAGATAAGTGTATGTTTGCACTGGGTGTGGTGTGTTTCCCTTATGAAGACCTGGATCTGAAGGGCTTCCAGTCATTTGTGGCATCTGGTCAGATCGCTGGGAGTTTAATTGGTTCGCAGAACATCAGTTTGCCAGGACACATTTTGCTTAGGATGAGTCAGTAAAGATGGGAACAGCGATTGGATGAAACCCAAAAGGGTGGAGAAAAAAGTTTCGTTGCCCGATTTCAGCAGAACAGCAGACAAAAAAAAATTTGTTTGGGAAAAACAAGAGAAACTTAAATCTTTGCTGAAGGCAATAAATGTTTCATGGCAAAAGCTTATTGATGGGAATATTAAAATCAACCACAAGCAGCAACGGTTGATAAACCAAATTAGTTCAGGCTTTTCATGGTAATCAAGTTGAGACAGAGGAAAAATCTGACCTTAGCCATAACTTTGGTGCATATTGTAATGAAAAATATTTACAATGGAAAAGACTTACGCAGCCTTGCAGAATCACTGATACGAGAAATTGTGCCTCTTATTCAATCAAAGCTTTTTACAATATTCTATATTAGCATCTAGCCAAAGTAAAAGAGAAGCAGGCTACTAATCCAAACCACCAAATGGCTGGAAAAATGAATAATTGATCAAGTCAAAACGCCTCACTCCTTCTATGATAAGTGTTTCAATTGCATTTTGAAAGGTCAAGATTTGATTCAGGCTATTTTGCCATTAAGACTGCATTGTATTTCATTTGGAGAACAACACTCCTCACAGATTTAAAAAAAAATCTGATGTAGGCCATTTGTTTTCTATATAATGAACCATGACCAATAGTGACCTTTAACAGTAACAGGGAAGTGAAATCTGTGATTTTTTTTTTGTTGTTGTTTTTTTTTGTTTGGTTGGTTTTTTTTTTTTCCACATGATCTTCCTCAGGAGACGGTGTTTGTCCAGTTTGCATCAAACTGTTAACGTTTTCATTTTGTAAATTTCGGTACATCAAGGAGTTCTCAACCGCATTGTTTCAAATAGAGTAGGTGACAAAAAAAAAAAAAAAAACACAAAAAAAAAACAGCCCTGTCTGCTAAGTAAGGTCATGTGATAAGACTGAATGCTCCTCAAAAGGAACGTAATGGACTTTGTGGTGAAATTATTTGTCTGAAACTTTTTTTTTCAATTATGTTTCGAATAAACCTTTGGTTTGAGTGTTATTAATGTAATGCATCTTGCCCACATGCTGGTTTCTTCTGATGTCTAAGTGATGAGTTTAACCTATTGAAACACAACACAAGCTCAAAACAATTCAGAGAAAAAGAGACAGAGAGGAGAAGAGATGACAGGAGTGCAACCAAACACAGTGGAAAGTATCTCCTCTTGGAAGATGTTATATATTATTGACAGTATCTCTGCAAGCTGCGTCTGTATGTGTGTGAATGGATGTATGCATGTATGTGTCTTTGTGTGTCTGTGTGTCCTCTAATTCAAAGCCATGGCTAAATACATTACAATCATTTGATATTGACTTTGATGACAGAAATTCACCCCTAAAAAACAAGCAGCCATGCACACAGTGTTGCTGACAGTCTAAAGATGAAGCAAACCCTAACATTTAATTTTATGTTTCCTTGACTCAGTGTCACTTTGCTGATTGCTGCTCTTTGAAGAAAAAGTTCAGTGAGGATAATTTTCCACAGCGGGCACAGAGACAAGAATAAAGTAACAGAGTCATTTCTACCCACTAGCCTTGTCAGATCTATGCCAGATCTTTACATAAATCCCATTTCAATTTGTCCATTGTGTCAAAAAAAAAAACAGGGACAAGAAATACTCTCCTTATTTTTCCATCTGCTGCCGAAGACTGTGGCTCAAACAAGCTTCAAACAACACAACAACATTTATAGCCGCAACAAGTGTGTGCGTGTGTGTGCTTGTGTGCGTGTATATGATCTGGTAGAGATAAGGGAGGCTATTGATGGCACTCATGTAACTGAGATGACAAACACACACAAACACACACACACACACACACACACACATAAACACACAGTCTTGTGCTCTGATCAGAGATGGGAAGACACCTCTCTCTCTCACTCACTCTTTTCTTCCCTCTCGCTCTCTCTCTCACTCTCTTTAAGGTTTGTATACAGAAACTTCACATCAGTAGGAAAGGGGGTTATCTACACACAGGATCAAGGCTCAGGACATAAAGCCCCATCTGCTTTTTCAGTGTGTGTGTGTGTGTGTGTGTGCGTCTGCTGTACAGAGAAAAGCTAAGATGCTGAGGGAGGGGAAAGGGGCACTTTGACGCTTTATCACTCACAAATGATGGCCAAAAATAAGAACTGTATTATGTTTTGATAAATATAAAAGAAAAAATTGCCTGATAAAAGAGTTACTGGTGTTTGTTGCCACAACATCAGACTAAAAAAATAAATAAATACCAAAAACAGCGGACTAATTATCACACTATATCTGATAAGCAGATCTCAATAAGTTTTTTTTACACTTAAGATGTTGCACAAATTAAAAAACATGAGCAAGAATATTTTTTCCCACATTCATTCTTTGTGCTAAGATAACAGGCTACTGTTTCATATGTAGCACATGGAGTAACTAGGCATACATAATATTCAATTCCTCCATAAACATCCAAAAATGCTGTTTCTAGTCTAAATGTTTGCTAAATTTTACAATTTTGTCTCAAAGTCTTTACATTTACTTCCACAAATTAACTTTAGTATAATTCCATGTTTACTTTGTCTTTTTTTAGTCTATAGAGGGCCGTAACAAGAGGAAGTGCTTAAAGTGGGGGGGGGGTCACAGTCATGTGATGAGCGTCTAAAGGCACTTCACAGCAGCACACCTTGGTGGTTCGAGAAACTTACAGGTTCAGTCTGCTCCCAATGAGACACCCAAGCTTGTTCATGTGATGTGAGAGCCATTAACCAAACAGATCTTGTGTTGGCTCACACTGTATTATTCAACAGCTGTCTTTGAAGGGCCAGTCAGTTTGGAAAATGTGGTTCGATTGGTCTTAGTGGATGAATGAATGTATTTTTGTGAACATGGGCCTCAGCTGCCTGTTAATGTTAAGCATCTGTCAGAATAAAATGCAATATACATGTAAAGAACACTAGAGCATGTATGTTGGCTGACAGTTTGTGATATGAACTAAGACAGTATGTATACATTGTGAATGGAAATATGAACCAGTTCCCCTTTGCAAAGTATGAAATGTTTGCATGTGGGTAGATGAACAAAAAACTTTTCTGTGTACATGTATGAGTAGAGAAACATTTGCTCTTCTAGTGAAACATCAGAGCAAATTTACATTTAAGTGCATGAGAGTGTGCGTTCATGTGACTCTCTGCACATGATCCTTTGTGTCTGGCTACATTTATGTGGTCAACTGTGTGTTTGGGTAATAACTCAATGCTGACTAGGCAGCAGTTGATCAGCAGTTGTCAGCAAACACTTCATCAAGAGGAAATGGATTGCTTTCACTTCGGCTGAGCCTGGCGCAATGTGAAACCTAAACTGCATGACAACATGTCAGGAGCAAAACTGTGACACAAAAAGACAAACATTCTTTGGAGGAAGTGCATGTGTGTTATCGCCTGTCCATCGAAACCAACAGCACCACCAGATCATGCTGAAGCCTTATGGTGCACATCTATTCATCACTGTCCTGTGTTGTTGCAGTTTTTAGCAGAATAGAAACATGCTACACTTCAAAGACAACAGCTGGCACATCTGTTGGCCATTTCCATCTCTATGGCACAGTGTATTGTTTTTGTTCTGATTCACAAGCCAACAAACAGAAAGTAACACACACAAAGGGGACTTTAAAAATGCAATGATGACAGTGAATAAAACAAAATTGGTGCTGCCTCCTCAGTGTTTGTGTGTCTGCGTTTGTGACTCACCAAAAGGCCTTGAAAGCTTCATAAATGTTGTTCGGATGTTGTTTTCTTGTCCAGGCTGCAATTTGAAGCCCTGAAGTTGTACCTGAGGGCAGGCACACAAAACAAAGAGTTAAGACTCAGCAAATCACAACAACAATTCACAAACACACATTCAGTTTGTCACAGTACATAAAATCAGTATAGGAAATGCATACAACAGTCTCACGCACACAAGTGCCAATCAGTAGTTGTAATTCTCTCTGGTGGGTGGAACCGGCCACAATAGAAGGTCACAATTGCAAAGAAAAACAAAACAGATGTATATTAAAGAACATTTTTGTAATTTAATGTAAATACTGTAATCCCCAGTGTCTCATCATTTTCTGATGACAAAAAGGTGGACAAGCCCTGTTGTGACTTCACACCAACATCAGTAGGAGCATATAATTTTAACCTGCCAAACATCTTTCAGCTTTAATGATCAATGTCGTTCTCTATAACATGTCAGGACAGATTCCATAGCATAGGATGAGGCTTTGAGTTTTCTGTTGTTGTCTAATCCAAAGAGAATCAAAATATTCAGATTTCAAATGCTGGAGTTTTTACTTGAAAGTGGTTTTAATGATCAACTGCTTTATGACATGTTGACTATTTTCTTTCAGTTGTTCAGCCTAACCTTGACTGCTCTAAATGTCTTTTATGTTCGAATCAACCTGCAGCGGGGTGGAAAACACCCACAAATGATTGCAACTGCATGCACCAGTGGCCATTTCTGAAGGAGACACAGATGAGTAGTTGATAAAAGCTCTTTATAGTTTCTTTATTATCACCTGCAACGCCTGGATGCCAAAAATCCAAACAAACCAGTAGCTCTTAGTTTATTTGTCAGGTGACAGGTAAGTCACAGGTGTACAGTAAACTGCCTGTTGCTGGATCCTTCCAAAGAGGAACTAAATGCACTGAATTGTAGTTCAATGCATTGAGCTCCTTCAGTTTTCCAGCCTTCTTCCACACTCACTACATCCCCATCCAGGACTCCTGAACACTTGGTGCTACCTCATTCTGCAGACTGAGCTGTCCCAGGCTGCCTGCATCCCCCAGCCTCTCTTCTCTTTTTGTTTTTCACACAGGCCTTAGCAAACTACTGTACTACTGCCTCCTCCTCTCTGCAGAGAGCAACCTGAGATGCTGTGTATTCCGCCTGCCGACGGCTGCCAGCGGCCGCGAAATCTCTAATATCCGTCTTCTCCCTCGGCCGGTTGTGTGAAGCGGACTCCGGGCTCACCTCGCCGGGTCTTGTCAGCCTCGGGCTCCGGGTTTGTGTCCGCTGAGCTCTCGGAAGGACGCTCGTCTGTGCGGCTGCTTTTGTTGCATCGATCGTCGGCTGCTCTGCAACTGAAGCCGGGGCTTTAAATGCGCCTTTAAAGGAATATCTGTCGGAAGAAGAGACGTAACGCCGGTTTCCGCTAACGTCACGGCGAATCTGCATAAATGGGCGGGGCCTGTGAGGTTTGTTTATAAACAAGCTGAGAGTCACTTTAGGATACATTTTAGGACCGCTTGTTTTTCTTGGATATCTCTATTTAGGGTTATTTATACTTCTATTCCTCTACACTTCAAGGAGAAATAAAGTAGTGGACTTTTAATTAATTAATTATTTTTTTTTTAAAGCTAAAGAGTGGCTTTAGATCCGACTGCCTCTAAAAGGCCCAAAACTAATTGGTCTAAAATAAGCTGAAGAAGAATATCAGTTATAGTGGCATCTGGTGATACATCTTGTATATCAAGCTGGATTTTTTTCTGTGTGATGTTAAATTGGTAGCATTATAGAGCTGATACCAATCACAGTATCATTCATAAAAGGGTCAGTAGATACAGCTTGTTTTAAGTTATTTCGTAAATTAGATTTTACTGTAATTGTTCTATCTTTATTTTTGCTTGTTTTCTTTTCTTTTTGAGAGGTTAGATATAATAAAGCAAAACTAATAATGATGCAAAATTCAATGGGGAATATACAATGCAAAGTATTTTTTTCAATGCAAAAATCACTTTCAAAAATGTGATTTTTTTGCTTTTGATTCTTTTATTTTCGATTTAAATACTCAAGAGAGCATGAATTAAAATGAGCATTTTATTTGAGTACTGCCTGTTAATGCATTAATTTCAATGATCCAATAAAAATATGATATTAAATATTATAATTTTATCATATAATTATTGAATAATATTGACCATTACTATGAGGACTTAATAATTCTTGTTAGTGAATTAAAAAAAAATACACTATACAATAAAAATAAAGTGAGGATTTTTTTAAAACATAATCAATAACTTCATCAAATCTAATCTTTATTTAAATAGCTCCTCTGTGGGATTAGCAGGCTCAGTATCTTCTGTCTCTTCATGTAATCACAGACTGACCCCATAACGCAGCGTGGGGTCAGACCATCTGTTGCAGGACTCCTTTATCTTCTTGAAGATAGTTCTGAGTCATTGGCATGCTGCAGAATAAATTGCGATGTGTGATAAATAAGAATCTAAACATCTTGAGCGCATAAAGCGTATGTACAGTATTGTGTATGGCTATATCTATGTAATGGTCATATCAGCAAACATACAGGCACATGTTATTGGTCTTTCTCTCTCAACCTTTAATTTATCTGTCCATTAAGTTAATTAAAATAACATTATCAAGCAAACTGGAAGACTAAGGCATCCGACATTGATCTCTGGCTCTCTAACTCTGTGCATTTTCTCTTTGATAGTTAAAAAAGAAAAACTGAAATAAAAAAGGCTTTAAAAATTGATTGCAATTCAGGAATCTTCAATAAAATTATATAATAACTCAGGTTTCATTCACGCCCATGTAGTTTTTTCACACCTTAATTACAAACAAATGCACAAGCAGATAAACAAATGTCACCCTGAGATTGCAGAAAGGACAACTGCTATTATGCAATTATCTTCAGTATGTAATGCTTCATCAAGTATTTTTCAATGAGTCGATGCATTGAGCTTAATGTCAACAAGAACAAGAGCAATACTTTGCAGCATGTCATTGTATTTGCCATAATGTTAGCCAATATTTTTTTATCTATTAAACTCCTAATCTTTTCAGCTGATAAAGAAAATATCACTAAACAAAAAAGCTCGGTGATCAATTAAATTACTTTTATTAGGACATTCATCGGTTCTTTGAATACTGTTTACAAAATTAAAAAACATCCGGGACATAAAATTTGCAAGACTTCAAGATAAACACCAAGTGAATCAAAATGAAAAAAAAAAAAAAATTTCAATGATTTTACTATGAAAGTGACTTGTTGCTAATTCAGACAATACCACTGATTCTCTATCAAATGTAACAAGGTGCATAAAACATTTTTTTGGGGAGATGTTCCCTGCCCCTGGATTTGATACCAGAACAGACAGAAAGGTGACAGAATAGATGGTGGATATGAGAAGTGACACACACAGGAGTGAGATAAAAATAACTCATTGTACATTCAGAGCTAGTCAGGTGAGACGATGCAAACACAACATGGTGTTAGGTGAAGGATGGCCACATTTCCGGGCTCACATGCAAATAACGAAAAGAGCAGAGAAGTGTAGTTGTGAAAGGGGGTATATGTTTGAACCCAATGGCACAGCTGTCTTTGAATATTAATATACTAAATCACCATTAAGAACTTCAACTGACTGATACACATCTAAGATTGTGTTCTTTGTTTGTTTTTTTACGTGATTGAATACAAAGCTAATACTGCCAGGATAAATCTGTATGGAAGAGATTTAACCTTTGAGTGAGTAATGACAGATAAGTCTGGTGATATTCTATAGTTTCCTGGAGAGCCACAATTCTAATACGAATTCATCCAATCTTAATAAAACATACAATGTTTCCTAAACGGTGATCTACATTACAATAAACATTGAAAATATCAAATATTTTGTGGACGTTCCGATCAAAACAGAATTACTCACTAATGTGTATTAATCTACCACTGAAAACCATAAATATGGTTGCTTTTTTACTTGAAAATAGTTTTTATGTTTTTTAGAAAATATGAAAATGTGTCTAGCACAGACATGGTGCTGTGGTCAAAAAGTGTATTGAGATGAAGCAAAAGAATAATAGGAATAATGTACCCTTAATAACAAAGACATTCTACATTCATGTACAACTTGTGTCATGTTGAATGCTGCCTTTACAACACACACACACACACACACTCAGAAGTCAGGAATAAAACTAAAGCACAGTATGCCACCCTCGCGGTTACAGTGCTGAGCTGGGAGGAAACACTATACTGTAGTCTCCCACACTGTACTGCACTCAGATCATTCTTGAACTGGAGCTACTGTTCCGACGCTGCTGAATTTTTCAGGTCTCGTTTCAAGTTGCAGTACAAACAGCAATTGTGTTTTTAACCCTCACTTCCTGTAAGTAAAAGTTTGTGGATTAGAGGAAACTGATTAAGAGCTGCAGGGATACAGAAAACAACTTATCTTCCACTGCAGCCGAGGCTCAAGCAGACCTGCATGCTGAGAGATTAACAACTGCTTATGGATTTATGTAAATAAAACAATGCCCAGCACACAGGACGCACAGACATTTGCACAAATGCTGTGCATGCAAGTTCACAAGTTCACATCCACACGCACATTTTCTAAGGGAGACTTTGTGGAGATTTGGTGTAAAAGTGCCTTAACTGGCTTCACTGGGAGGTCAAAGGTCATTCATAGGGCAACGCTCCTTCAGGAACTAGCTGGTCTTCTCACAAACACCAGAGGATGGTGGACTGCGTTTGTTATAGTTTAGTGTTACATCGTCATTGTCACTAAACAGAGAAGGCAGGATTTTAAAAGTCTGTATGTGGCATGAAGTTAGTAATGAAGTGATAGAGTTGATTAATTGGCATCAATGGCACACCAAATGTTTCTTATCTTATGATGATTTGTTGCTTTTCTTTGTCACATGTGACAAAGCAACTTATCTTAATATCAAAGGGTGCCATCTTCTGGTAAACTCAAAGAAGTGCACAACACTCATGATGGCATCGTCACAAACCTTTACTTAAGTTCTGGCATGAGCAAAATAATCAAATCTATGTATACAGGACACTTTAAACTCTGTGAGGATCTATGAGCCACTTTGTTTCTGATCCTTTAAATAAATCTAATATGTTTTGAGCCATCTTCACCTTTTGAAAATGGAGTTTATTTTTATTGTTATGACCCATTTATACTGAGGTATTTTTAGGGGTAATTCAGAAAAGGAAAAGCAAAGCTCAGAAGAAATGTGAGCATGCATTTACAATATAGTGAAGAAAAAAGTATTTTCCTGTGAGTTGTTCTCCTCATGACTCTTCTGTGCCCTCCAGTTTTAAAACTTCTGGCAGAAAGAGATTTTGGTTGAAAATAAACACAAACTGAAGACTTCCTTTAAAATGTGTTCACTGTTGGTTAAAACAATACATTTAACAGTCTTAGAGACAATACATTGAGAGGTTTTCTATAAAATCTTATAAAAAAACAAAACAAACAAAATGGTCAAGCTGTTGCATTGTTTACAAGGTAAATATGTATCATACTGATATTCACAGTTGTATACATTGTATTAATGCATTTATAAAAGATGAGTTGAACCTTTGTTTGGACATCAGGTAACACCATCTCATAAATGTAGGTTTGATGTTGAGATTGTTATACATAAAAAAAAAAGTTGCGTTTCTCCACATGTGAAGAATCAATAACATTAGTCTATATGGTTTCACTTTGTACAAATAACACTACTGTAAAAATATCCCCACAAAATGCTCAGAAAACAAAGATTATAAATACATTTTGAACATATTTGGGAGTATTTTATGGCTTGGTACTTTCCCTTTAAATTATAAATAACTAAATGCTTATAATACCTTGGGCTTGTTATTGCCAGTGACTTGGTTAAGTTTCTTAACATTGACTATAAGTTTGTGTATTACAACAAAAATCACTTCTTAAAACCAACTGGCCAATAACAAATAAAACTGTTGTCGAAAAACAATGACAACAAAAAAAAAAAAAAAAAAAAAAATTAGAAACTTCATTAAACAGTGAGATCAGTATCTGGCTCTTAGGCACTCTGGGGTTAACCCTTATTTTGTATATGATTTAAAAAAAAATTAAATACCTCCCTGTACATCACACGTAGCCACACAGAGGAATGGCAGAAGTTTGAATCTTAACTTCTTGTGCCTCCCATCTGCTCATCGCATCACTCTCTGCTGCTGTCGTTCATTAAAGCACAACTTCCATCAAAACAAACTCTCCTCAGGTCTTCCCCACAGCGACTGGTAACTCTCCCATAACAGTTATGTTTTTTAAGGGAGTTTGAGCTGTTAGAAAATAACCTCAAATTCACAGATGGAGGCAAAGCTCAGTCACATGACATTCAACACTTGATGTGTGGCTACAGCTTTAATTAAGGAAAGGTATAACTTTGCTATAAATATTAAAAATTTTACTTGGACACCTTGAATAAAAAAATATCCAGCAGAACTTGCACCCACTTTTCTTTTTTTAGTCTTCCTTTGGTCTTTATATTCCTGGAAAATAATACATCAGTACTGACGATTTTAAACTGCAAATCATAATTTCATAGTATAGGAGCAGTTATAGAAACCTTTTCTTTCACATCACTGGCATGTGATTCCTTCATATATCTGAGTTTGTGCATTTGATTATTGAACCTTTACTCAAGTAAAGCCGTCTACTCCACCTTCCAGATGGCAATCTTTCCGTCATGTTTTCCTGCTCCGCTGAGGACGTAGCGATCCTCAGCGGAGCACAGTGCCATCACCTTGTCATTGTGGCCGTGAAGCTCCTTCAGGACGAGGTGCCGTTCTGTGTCCAGGATGTAAATCTTGCCTTTACTAGAGCTGCGGCCCACACCACCAACCCACACCTGAATAAAGAGGGAGAAAAAAAAAATCTGGATTAAAAAGTTTAATATCACTATAAGATATTTATTCAAGTAGGTTTTGTAGGATGATTGGTGTCCTCTGTGTTTGAGCATCCGGAGTGTATAATAACCTGATTTTTAACTTTAATCATGCAGTAACATCCAATGCAGTCCTGCAGCGCCACGCGGTCAAACGGTTTGGTTGGGTCCTTCATATGCCAAATACAAACTTCTCCTGAGTCTGCACACACACTCCAGAGCTCCTCCATCTGAGAGACACAACCGAAAACACTAATATATCAGTAACGTGTTGAAATCTAAAGAATGCACCGTTACAAAAGCATAGAGGTAGAGTAAGTAGAGAGGTACCTCAGGTAACAGCAGTATAGAGCTGAATGTAACTATGGATCCTCTTTGCTCTGGTAGATTCAGACGATGTTTCATTGACCCATTCCTCCAAACCTCCATTATACTGTCCCTGGAGCCTGCAGACACAGAATTTTTTTGGTTGCTAATCTTAATTCTAAATCTCCCAGTTAACATTTGCACAGATGTGTGAAACTTACAGCACCACAACGTGCCGTTCCAGCTGTTGACAGACTGCAGACAATCGCAGGTGAGACGAAACTGCTTCTTCACCTGAGTGGTTCAGAACAGAAATCAGTATTCATGAAAAATAAGTCTGAAATTTTTGACACACGATCCCAAGTTGTTGGCTTGAAACTGACCTGTAATGAAGATATGTCCCACACCATCACGCTTCCCTCCACACTGCAGGAGTACGCTACCTTATGGCTGAAGAACAAATTACACTTGTAAGACTTGTCCTGTCCTTTCCAGAATGAATGATGAATTTAAAATCAGACAAATGATCTACACCCAACATGTAGTTAACTTTCATGACAATGATGGGAGAACAAAACAACCATTTCCTCCTTTAAATAAATTTTTTTCTGGAGAGTATCAGGACTCACTGGAGTGCAGAGAAGCACATTATGCCTGCCAGTAATATATAATGTTTTTATACTGCACATGGTTCGATTCACAAAGAGTGGACATAGTAAAATATGACATATAAGGTTCCTTTATGTGATTCTTGACGTGTGTGTGTGTGAGTTACCTGTATTTGTCTTTGTCAAGTGCCAGACCTGTGACCTCTGCCCTGTGTTCAGTCAGCTGTCTGTTACACACCATGGACAACATGCTGATGATGTAGATTACTGAATCCTCAGAGCCCATCCAGACCTGGTCCTTGTCAACACCCAACATGCAGTTCTGAAACAAAGATACACCGAACTGATCAAGGCCAATTTCTGGGTGGAAAATAGGAAACATGGGGTTAATTTGTAGCTGAGAAAATAATATGGAGGGAGGCTGTATAGGCGCTTGCGTGTACTATTTGCTGTTGCAGGTTCCACACACTAAGTTTCTTTCACTTATTCGATAGTGATTAGTTTTTTTGGGGGGTTTTTTTGGTCACCTGGAGCTTCAGCCAAATGTGATGAACATCTTAGAAACTGCATGATAACTTGGGAAAATATTTCAGCACACGGTGTTCATTGTGTAATATCCAACTTCTCCACTAAGTGGTAATGCTGCTCTACTAAACTGCAATACATCCTGCAACCACAACTCTAAACATTTTTAATAGAAAATACAACAATTTCTATAATGTTACAAACAAGTAAAGAAATTTGGACAGAACAGGCAGAAAAACAAGACATTTTTATTTAGCTTGTCCCCAAAATCTTATTTTCCTAATAGTTTCTACTTTAATCTTTCTCTCACACATATAGATTAACTTGACCTGCATGCTTACAGTGCAGGTCAGTGATTAGCACCATCCAAGAAGTGCCTGATATTTCACACTCACACATTTGTTTATATTTTAACTTGAACATTTTCACAGAGAATGTCGGGCACTTGGGAGGGAATAAAAAGGAATTCAAAACAGACAGTATACTCCCCAAAACATGTGCCTACAAGTCCTACAATAATACTGGCACAGTTTGAAAGCAACAGGGGCAAAAATTAAACCTGAGGAAAATCGTTTTATGTGTGTCTGATGTCAGTGGAATGCATGTGCTGTTTATCTGCTGATCCTAAAAAAGCCAAACATCTGGCAAGTTGTTTTCAGTTAACGTTGGCGAGCTCACATGAAAAGATGACATTCCCCATAAGAGTCAGAGTGACCCCCCATAAGCTTCCCAACTCCTGTTACTTCTTCTGCTGCCATACTGCGAGCTAAATATGTTTCAGTAAAACAAATAAGCAAACATGTCCAATGCATCCGTGTTTAATATTCTAGTAACTGAGTTCAAATCAAACAGTCCTAAAAAAAGGGGGGGGGGGCAAATGTAAACCTGCAAGAAATTTTACCTGAGACACTTGATTTACTTTTGTTATTACACTGGCCAATTCTAAGAGAAACTGAGAGACATTTTAATTTTGTTTAATTGTTGTTTTGTCAAATGTTTGTGTAAAACCTTTAAAAATCTTTATGGGCAGAGGTGAAACTAAATGTGCCTTCAGGAAACCCCCCTACAATGGGCATAGTAGGGGGGTTTCGATTATCTACACTCCATGGAAATTAGATGACTCAGACTCTTCAATAAGATGAGGGTGAAAAACACTAAATGAATTGGAACAATGTTCACTTTTCTCTCAGCTGCTAAATGCTCCACTAAATTCCTGGCCTGCTGGCCTTAAGTGGGGAGGTTTTTTAAAAATGAAAACAAGTGCCTCCTGCATCCAAGAAAGGTGTTAAATATTTATTCCAATTCTTCTCTTTAGTTTTTAATCACTGAGGTGTCTCAATCCCTATTCAGTGTCGTCACCCTACAATTATTGTGTCCACCCTTGGGGGTTTTTGTTGTTGTTTTTTTCAGAAAACATGAATCATTAAGTAAACAACAATAAAATCAGTATTTACTGCCAAATGTATTTCCTCTGTGCTATGGACACATTTCTGAAATTTCATTAAACACACCATCTAGACAAACCTACATATCTCCCACCTGCTGTGTCTTTTGCCTCACTGCGTTCATGCCAATTTACATTGTGTGTGGGCTTTTGAGTCATTATATGCCTGTATGCAGTCTGTTCTCTTACTAGTCTTGCATTCCCAACTTGACAGGTGTGAGTCAGGGACCAGCTGGAAGCATCGAACACCATCACCTTCCCGCCACTCACAGATACCCACAGCTGACCTGAAATACACACACACAGACACACACACACACACACACACACACACACACACACACACACACCATAGTTATCAGTTATTTCTCAATATCTTATCACAGACTTGCTTCTACAGCGACCAGTGTTTACTCTTTCAGACAGAAAAGGAAAGCTGTGAATATTAATGCTGACTGAAACTTTGCCACTAAATCAGTCAATATACAGTTTTCAAATCTGACATAAATGATTTAGAAACACTTAAATGCTTTTGTAAAAGCCTTCATCATAATGATATATGTTGGCTTTGAGAAAAAATTCCATGAGTTTTAATATGAAATATCAGAATCTACTCAATAATTTTTCCAGTGTCACAATTCAACTGTCTGAATGTGAACACTGCATATTCAAAACTATTACTCAGCAGTCTGACTCCACCCAGGCTTCACCTAACGGTCGGATTTCCTCCAACGTATTCAAAGCTATTTAAAAGCACAACTAGCAGACACAAAGGAAGTAACATCCTGTATTTGATAGGAGGAGAAACAGAGAGGACCGGTGGGATATGAGAGAAAAGTTCAACCTTGATATAGAAAGTGAAATAAATAGAAAGGGAGAAGCGAATAAAAAGAAGAAAGAGAGAAGGGGGAGCATAGGAGGAGTGAGTTGGCCATGTTCCAGGAATTCAAATCATGACCTATATTCACACTAGTGAGAGAGTCAGGGAGAGGCAGAGAGGCTGGGAGGCCTGAATTGCCAGATTTGTTCTTTTCCCAAACAGACATCGCAAAGAGTCGACTAATATAGAAGAACTGTGTCTGCACATGTCTGGACCGCTGAGTATGACTGAGAATGAGTGTGTTAGGGCTATGGCGTCAATTTGCCACCAGCCAGGCATCTAAGTGCCCCCAGATGGTCTGTCCACTGAAGGACTTGGCTTTGTAGTAGGTTTTAAGCTGTTTATCTGTCTTCTTGCCACAAAAAGTGACCAAGTGCCTGCTTCCCCACTTCACTGCCCATAACAAAAATCAGAGGACTGGATAAAGACATTGGGGTTTCCAGCAAGATGGCAGATTAAAGAGAAAAACCAATATAAGTTGATGTAAAGCACAGGCACCATGGGGTTAAACTGCTGGCACAGAGCCTGCAAATTTCTGAAGCTCTGCTGGAGAAATATAACTTTACTCATTTGGCGTTTTAAAGAGAGTGAGTCAGAGCTTCCAATAGTTATTGTGAAAGCTAAAGCATATGATTCACGCCATTTACATATACAGAACTGAGCATATCATTCCATGGACCTTCATGTCATGTATGGATGGTTTGCATGGTCGGACTCTACTTACATATTTCAGGGTTTTCCCTAAATTTCCAGCAGTCTGTACAGTAAATATAACAGTAAAATGCCTCCAGATTCTTGAAGCATTTTGTCTTTCAGAGCCATTTTTTTACAATTCAATTTAACTGGGTTTGAACTTTCATGCCTGGTGTCATCACGGTATTGTGAAGGTCTCATACACCTAATAGAGATCAGTGCAAAACTGGGCATGTCTCTGCTGGATAGTCCATGAAGACCTGAGGACAAACTTTAGTCTTCTACCTAGAGAGGAACTGTATAACATGATGCTGACATGTTAACTGTCACATCAAATGTAACCACCTAATTTATCCATCCATCCATCTTCTACCGCTTTTCTGTTTCCAGGTTGCAGGGGTGCTGGAGCCAATCCCAGCCAACGTTCCAGGCGAGAGGCGGAGCACACCCTGGAGAGGTCACCAGTCCATCACACAAAGACAAACAGAGACAAACAACCACTCACACTCACACTCAGACCTACGGACAATTTAGAGTCACCAGTTAACCTAGACATGCATGTCTTTGGAAGGTGGGAGGAAACCCATGCAGACACGGGGAGAACATGCAAACTCCGCACAGAAAGGACCCAGGCCGAGAACCAAACCCGCAACCTTCTTATTGTGGGGCAACAGCGCTGACCACTACACTGCCGTGCTGCGACTGAGGGAGAGTCGATGACAAAGCAAAGGTCATAATGTGTTTGTTGATCAATTGCTGTGTATGTCAGTGACCGTCTGATGGTGTCACATTTTATACTCTGGATTGTGAGACACAGAGACATTGGTAGGTTTGAGGACAGCTTTAGGAGCAATATGTGTGTGCACCTGGTGTGTATAGCAGTACATCCACAGGCTGAGGGGCAGCGAGTTCCAGAGAAGGGTTAATTTTGTGCTTCAGCGTCTCTGCAGTTGTTCTAGGAACCATCATCGGGACTAGAGGAAGAAAAAAGATAAGTCACTGTCCTTTGGCAGGTGGTGAATAGACAAACACTAAAAACTCCGAAATACCAATAAAATCCTCACGCTCTCTAATGAGTCATTAAAAGAACCAAAGTTTCCAAATGATCCCAAACCAAACTTACAAGCTTTTAATATATGCAAATAGCAACAAATAGTGAGTCAGCAACCATGTCCACAACTGAAGGGACTTAGGATTTACTAAGAAAACTGCAACATTAGCAACCAAAGCAAATTGGATAGTGGCAAGCACTAAAGATAAAATTAAAGCAAACTATAAAAACAACAATGATCATAATGGCAAACATCTTCTGCTACCTTCCAACTTGATGCGATCAAAGTGAGCCAGTTTAGAAGCTGCGTAGATGGCTTTACTGCTCTGAAGGCTGCCCACTACTGCATCCATTAACAAAGCATTGGTCAGAGCCTGCTGCATGTACTGTGGGTCCTGAAGAGGAATATGGATTTACAGTTAAAACACATTTGACATGTAGTGCTTCATGAAAAGTCAAAAAAGGAGGCTCGAAAAAAAATGTTTTTGAAAATTTGAATTTTGGAATGAAAAAATATCTGTTCGTAAATTGTAAAACTTACAAGGCAATAGAAAAATATTTATTAATTTCCCAAAGAAGCAAATTCCGTCTTTTATGCAACCAACAGCCACACAACTATTTTTGGTTTACTATATGACAAAGCATAACATTTTTTAGAAACTGAAACAATCAAAATTTGCATATTTTTCCAACTACAAAGTAAAAATAGGAATACAGAAGAGCGTTTTAGAAGCCTAATTCTAATGCAAATTTTGACTCATAAGGCCTTAAAATACATGACACATGTTAAAGGACCATTCATGCTGCCAAAGTGGAAGAAAACTGTAAAATGTGCAGTTTTAATATTCTGGGTGACAATATTGACAGAAAATTACGGGAATTAAGAGACTGTGAAATGCAAATGACAGAAATTGAGAGTGTATGAGCATGAGAGACTGTTGCATCATCTGGTTTCACAAAGGAAATGTTTGAAACCAATGTGCGTATTTATATACATATGATGGAATTTTAAGTTCACTAAAGTTTATTACACAGTTTCACACACAGACACATTGAGTAACTGATGGCCAAATAAAAGCTTAGGATGAGTAATAAAGATGCATAATAACTTGCCACACTATTTTCCTTAGTCATGCATTGATCCCTCTTTTCTTTATTTTGATTTTCCCCCATGTTTACACCCTCCTGCTTGACATACCAACAGTCGCACACAACTTTAAAGTTACAGACTTACCTTGTGTTGATCAGCCATGTTGCGTCCAGCCCACATCTCTTTGATCATCAGGTTCCAGAGCTCTGTCTCTGTTTTCAGATTGGCCTCGAACACCTCCTTCCTGCCCCGAACACGCAGCTTCAAGCTCGGGATTCGCAGGAGCAAGATGGGAGCTGAGGACACCTTCACTTCCTAAAGAGATGGAGATAAAGATAAGACCTAAATCACTATTACTGGATCAAGATACTCTACTTAGACTGATCCTGGATTTTTTATATCAAAAAAATGTTGATATAATTTATACATAGAGAACTGCGCTGACCACCTAATATTTTGTTATGTCTCACTTCTAAGTCTCGGTACTGTGCCACCTCCACATATCCCGGTCGCCCCTCAGTCAGCAGGAAGAGCCGTCGTTGAGTCATGGCGATCTTCCCAACCCCGCGGCTCGTCTTGACTGAGGAGGACAGCTTGAAGACACACTCACTGGGTTCAATATGCTCCAACACAGACGCAGGCAGACACACCTGTAAAATAAAATCAAATGCTTTTGCTAATTCATCTTCTGCACTTGTGCTGAATCCCATATCACTCAGAGTTAATTTACATGGATGAGGGTTTCCAATTCAGCTAAATCCCAGCTGTGTTCAGTGATCAGTCAAGTCAGAAAAATCAAGTCCACATCTTTTTATTATGGATTATTACTGGTATTATGATTAGTTTATCATAGTTTTTTTTATCATTTATGGTATATGTTACAAGCAAATCATACAGACCTCCTGTGCTTCAGCCTCAGTCTCCTTCCAGATGGTGTAAAACACCCTGAACAAGTCTGGACCAATCTGCTTCTGATGACCTGCATCGAACACAACACTTTCGCAATTAGGGGAAATTTTGGATATCCAGTATCCCTCTGTGTTGGACTTAAGCTTTATTTCTTTATTTCTTCATTTCTTCATTTACCAAGAAATGGTTGACTAAGCAGCGTATATGGAAATGCACTGCTTCACACACACACACACAAACATCTGGTAGGTGATGACGCCAAATCTGGTTCTCATTCCACACAGTTCAGTCTGTTAGTAAGCCTGCACAGAGAATGGTTGGGGGTTGACATCCTTACTGTATTACAACAATGACTGCTTAGAGTGCAAAGTCCATTCACTCCTCCACGCTCAGCCAGCATCCAATAGAGATAAAGCCCTCTGTTAGTGGCCTCTGAAAAGCGGTAAAGTCACCAAGGAGAAAGGTCTTTTCTCTCTTATAATAATCTAAAAAAAAAAAGCAACAAAACAACAAGGCCAATAATAACAATCCTCATCATAGTGAAAACATTTTTGTGTAAAGATACATAGTAGGTTTGAGGAAATATGGACTGTCCAATTCGTGCTGTTGTGAATGATCTATCAGTGTGTTGCAGCCAACATCCTGTTTCAACAGGAAATAATATTGAAGATAAATTACAGAATGAAAGGACACTTGAAATGCTGTTTCAATCTGACTTTAAGTAAACACAGAAACAAAAGCACGCCAGCATATTGTCAGTTCACCTCAGCCTTTTCGTATCCAAACACCTCAGAGGAATTAAGATACTACACATTTCTCTCCATTCTGCTGCTGCATTTATCTCAGTTTCTCCAGCACACGTCAGAAGAGGAAACAAACTCTTACTAATAATGACAAGCAGGATGTGAAAGGCCTATTCCAATCACATAATGTGGAAAACAAGATAAGCCCTCACGCTAGCTCTCCATTCGGCTTTCCAACACAAAATTTCAGCTAAAACTTCTCTTCTACCGACTCACTTCCTCTGTCAAATTCTTATCTTAATTTAATTTCATTAAAAACATTTCATTAAATATGAATTCATGACATATTTCCTTGATTCGTTGAAACACAATAAATTTGAGTTCAGAGGAATGTGAACAACACCGGGCATGCATCACAAACTCTTTCTTAAAGAAGCAGTGAGGTAATGATTAACAGGGGAAAAGAATGTTTGCCTGGAAAGGGTAAGAAGGAGGGTACAGCCAAACTCTAAATTCGCTGTGAAAGTTTGGGATAAAAGTTCCACTAGCAAACCTGTTTTCCACCGTTCTTGGCCTGCAGACTGGGTACATATACAGAGACAAACACACTTTTACACCTGTCTAAAAGCAGCATGCTGAGGGACTTACCGACAGTTAGCGCATCAAAGAGTCTGTGTATGGTTCCCTGGTCTTTTACAATCCCCGACTCCTGGACACATTTCACAAACTCTTCCAGCTGCATGTATTTTTTGGGCAGCTGGAAGTGTTTCACGGTACCCTCCTCATGCCCACTGCCATGGCACTCCCGCTCCCGCTCCTGGTCCCGCTTGACCCGACTGATGAGTCGTTTGAGCTCTGGACGTCTGTCTGCCTGTGGAGAGATTTGAACGATTATTTCCACCATTGTAACCAATTATTATTTATTTTACAATCTGACAGTTTGGTACCGGCAGGTCACAATACACTTAGAGCTCAGAGGTTCATTCATTGATATCTAAATAGTTGCTATAATCGGATCTTTCCTGTCAATCTGTAACTATGTGGAATTAACTTCATTAAATCCAAACCAACAAACAATCTCCAAATCACAGTTAAATGGAACACAGTGTCATGATGTCATGAACTGACCTGCAACCGTTCAGCTTCAGGCAGAGAGTCGAGCAACGACTTAACCATATGAGATGGGAAGATGTTGGAGTCTGTCTTATAAAGACTCTGGAAGTCCTCCAGTGCATCCAGTCGTCTGTTGGACACAGTGTTCACCAGACCACGCAGGTAGTGGTACCTGAGGAAAACAGATAAATTCATTAGTTAAGGTGGTTAAAAAGGTAAAAAGTTAATTTTAATGTGCAGAGGTGGGAACAGTTTACATCATCTTTGCAGTGCATCAATGATCACCAGAATATGTGGTTATTTTAATTCTCTGAATCATGATTTGGTGTTTCAAAATTATTCATAAATCAAGATGGTGTGAAAAATTTTTATTATTCAATAAAGGATATAACCTTCTACATTCCCTTCAGAAAACAACAACAACACATGACAGAAAAGCTTTGTTGGTTTAGATTCTTTTTAGCATCCAATAGTTTAGCTATCTTTAACCTTGCTTCAGTACCTGGCCAGCAGAGCCAACTCTTCAGGTGGTGTGGCATTAATAGCCTTCCCCAGTGAAGCCACCATCTCAGAATAATAGTTTTGTATGTAATGAAAGGCCAAAGGAGGGGGGAACTCCGGGAGACGGAAAACCTTCACTGGTTTGTGAGGAGACTTCAACCCTGGAATGAGACAAATTCAATTGAAGTTAATTGACTCTTTAACCACCCCCCTTTTCCTCCACTGGTACTGACCAACATCAGGAGTCATCTTTCTGAGAGAGGCGGGCCTGCTGCAGCTGATGGCTGGCAGGGTGTCATTGGCAGGTTGATCCAGGTTAGGCAGGCTGGCTCCCAGCCTCTTGCTCAGTCTGTTGGCTGGGCTGATGTAGCTGCTATAGCCAGTTCTGGACAGTTCAGACATGGGAGGACGCCGGGGAGACTCTGTCATCGCGCGATTCCTGCAGAAAAATTATAGATTCAATGGTCCTGACAAAGTGGGGGTTTACATCAGGTTTAAGTAAAGTGTATTTATGGGAATTCATTAACATAAATGTAAAAAAAAAAAAGTTTTAAATGAATAAACAGCTAACATTCTATGTTGAGTTCACCCTGATGCCCTCTGTGTTGCTTAGTTACCTCAGTCTCTGATTGTGATGTAATACCAGCCCCATACCTGTGTGCATTGTTACGTGTGTTCTGCTCCATGCGACTGAAGGTATCGCATTTCCTGTTTAGCCTGTCTCGCAGGAATGTGTGGAAGATATGAGTTTCTAATACCTGAGGAAAAATATGCAGTACAGACTGTCAGTGTTTAGTGATTTGTATATCTCTTGTCAATGTAAATGCGTATTTATACCTTTTTATAAAAGGACTGGTCTGCTGGTTCCCGGGTCCTCAGAAACTCCTCACTGTTGAAAACTCTGTGCTCGTGGTTTAGAAAGTCCTGGACTCCTCTAAGAGAGGAACAAGGTAAGACAGAGTTAACTTTAGACAGACTCAGTTTACCCGATGACCAGAGCATACTGACAGAGCCCTACCTGAAAATATTGACCACTAGCTCCAGGGCGATGTTTTGTATCTGTGTGTTGAGTCTTTTCTGCCAGTCTCTGCGTTGACACCGCAGAGCATTGGCATCAGTGCCCGCACCAAGGTGGCAAAGCTCCAGGTCGTAATGAAGCTGGAGACACTCTGCCCTGCAAACACACCCAACAAGTATGTTAGCATAATATAGTGCAGTATGCTCCTCAACAACATTTGAGTTCCCCTCATAACTGCCTTTAGCAGGCATTAAGAACAGTAAGTTTAATTTTAGCTCCATATTTGTTCTAGCTGAGGCTCCTCTGTCAGCTCTAGTGTCACAGTGATGTTTCAAATATTCCCAAAAATTAAAGAAAACAAAAAAGAAATGATGCAACAATAGAAACAATTTCAATCCAACATGAAAGATGGATATGCAGGACCATAAAATTATACAAGCATGGACAGACAGTGTGCGTGTGTGTGTATGCGTGCGTCACCTTGAGATAAAGCTCTCAGCTGCTGCCAGCGGGATAGCTGGTAAATCAATGGTTTCAGACCATGACGACTGAATGATGCCATCGTCAATGTTCACTAGGATTAGGTCCTCCGTCTCCTGTACACAAGTAGAAACACACACACACACACACATTACTGCCAACACAACGAGTGTAGTTCATTTCTACAGCCTGACAGAGCCTTGCTCTGTTAGACAAGCAGCTACTGTTAAATACATGAAATGAGTTTCTGTAAGACTCTGAATAAAGACGAGTGCATTGGAGAATAAACCCTTATTGTTAAATAAGTTACATAAGCTCAATTAAACCTTTAAAAAAAAACAGCGCTCACTTGAGTGGAACACACTACCCATATAAACAATTGTAGTTTGCTTTCTGAAATTGCTAAGACTTTGGGCAGAGGTAGAGTAATTTGTCTATTTTGTAATGCTTCAATTCTGACTACAGATGCGTAAAACACATTTCTGTAAAGGAAACAGCACAGGATGAACAAGTTATTTTAATATGTTCTCCCTTGTGTGGACAGGTACAATAGCTTAGATATCTACTTGTTTGCTTCCATCATCTTGGGCAAGAAAAGTGCAATGAGCAGGATTAACCAACACAACTTCATCCAAAACAAGGAAGCTAAGATTGTAATCGTTGATCTTTATGAAAAAACAAACTTACAGCAGCAACCTCCTCAAAATGGCTGATGTGACAGCCCATCAGGAAGGCAGTGGGAGCCATCAGGAAGTCCAACATTCCTCTTGCCAAGACAGGGACATAGGGCTGCTGCCAGGACAGAGGCTGGAAGAAATGTAAGAACAGGAGACAGATGAAAGATGGATAAAGGAACACTGAGAGGAGTTTTATAGCTTCTGTTGTAAAAAGGTTGCCAGTGCTTGAAAGACAAGGTTCCTTTCACACTGACCTGGAGATACAACAGCAGACTTTCTGCAACCAGAGTGAGTCTAGACCAGTCAGATGAAAAGAAGACTAGCCTCTGCTCTTGAAGAAGACAAGACAACACCTGGAGAAAGAAAAACCTGAGTCAAATATGTGCCCCCCCCAACAGGCAGTTCCAGTAATAAGATGATATAAATGATATAAATACATAATACTGTATACAAACTACTAGAAGAGTCTTTTTCTGACTTATAGTGGGGTCAGGACTTGGGCTACAACTAATTAAATCTCCAGTTAATTGATTAGTCTAGCAAATTTCAGAAAATTGTATCCAAAAAACAGTATTCAGTGTCTTAACAAATTACAAGTACTGAATGACTATCAGTCAAATTTGATTTGGTCAACGTTTTACCTCTGAACTATTAAATCCTTTAAGACTAGTACTTCCATTATAAATACATGCAGGATCAGAAACAGTCTGTGTTTTGAACTACCTGGAGGAGTGTTGTGTGTGCGAAACAGAGGAAAGGTAGATGCAAGTCGATGTCGATAACTGGGCTGTCCTGATCATCCCTTGATGGAAGGACAACCTGAAGAGGACGGAGGCTGAAGGACTAACAGACAAACAAAAAAAACAAACAGACAAACACACACACACTGTTAAAAATCAAGCAAACAGGACAGACAAGACAAGAAAAGGCAAGAAAGGAGTGCAGATTATTATCTGACCACATGTAACTGTCCAGGAGGTGGTAAAGGGACCAGAGACAGCTTTGCGGAAAACTCCTTGATTGTCTCCTCAAAGTCAGCTTGTCTTGCAGGCCGCAACTGGACCAGGAGACTGAGAGGGTGGAGGTGGGAATAAATGTTGGAGATAAAAAGAAAGGGTTAAATTAGTCTGGATTACTCAACACTTAACAAAGGCCTGTTTGCCCCATAATGTAATAGAAATTACCATGACAAGCAGTCTCTCAGAGCATTATAGAAGGGGAACTTGGAGATGACACAAATAGCAAAGGGAATGTAGAGACGAGTCTTTGATGAAGTCCATCTGTGGCCATTCTGGACAACGCCCTCCTGACAGGACTGAAAGAGCAACAAGAAATAATTGTCGGGACACACTGGCTTCAGCATGTTTTTCTTTTGGTGTTAGAAAACCATCACAAGTTATAATCGGTGTGTGTGCGTGTGTGTGTGTTGGGGGGGGGGGTTTGTACCTGTACAGCTCTGTAGTACTGCACAACAACTCCATGGGTTCTGTTCCCAAACAAGTCAGTAAAAACCAGGAAATGGTAATTGTCTTCCCTCTGCTCACTGGTTAACTGAAGGCCACCTATGAAAATCAAGAAAATATGCCACAGAACAGCGCAGATTCATCAAGTCCGTCATTTAAAGTAAACCACACCAGATTTAATTGATGTAATGATTTGTTATCAACACAGTATTACTTACAATAGAAATATAAAAATTGCAACCCCTTAAAGATCTATGTTGTTTTTACATTAAAAGACACATGATTACAGGATGAGATGAGAGTGCGGTCCAGATTACAGAGGATGAGTCTGATCTATGTTGAGGCAATGATCCACGTTTTAATCACAGTGCACCAAACGAGGGATTGTAGGGGGTTGTTAGATCTGAAGCAGTCGAGTCCTGTGAACATATTGCTCTGTGCTGAGGGGAAAAGGACTAGTGTATTTACAGATAAAATATCTGTCTGACTATTTTAGAGAGGACCTCGGCAGCTAATTCATCTCTCCGTAATAACCTCCTGACACTGGTCTCCACCCATGATCCTACACTACTTCACGACATCCAACGGGGTTATTTGTTTTTGTTTTGATGTGACAAATGAAGCACACTATACCAGGGAAACAGAGCTGCGGCAACGCAATGAGGTCCAGATCCTTTGGAACACTAATGTCCTCAGTTGCCGATGACACTTCAGCGCGACTGGCTGAATCTCCATTAGATAATGACTCTGCTGCACGATCACGTCTCTTCTGCAAAATAATAACAGTAATGTATTTTATTGAACACGGATCACTGCTAAATATATCCCAACCTGCATCCACATGCGAGATGATTGTATGACCACTCAGAACAGAAAGAAATAATATTCCAAAAACTAGAGCTTTCTCTTACACACACACACACACAAAAAAAAAAGGAAAAAAAAGTATACCTTCTTAATGAAACTTCTCCTCCTCTGGACACGACTGAAAGCTGGACCAATCATCTGGCTGGTCTCTTTGGAGACAAAAGGGGGGGCATGGACCTGCAGTACCTCCGCTTCCAGCAAGGGATGTTCATTTAACTTACTCTGCTGATGAAGCTGTGACACAGTATGGAAGTATATATGTATTTTTTGCCTACTAGTGACTACCTACATTAGTACCAACACCACATTTATTCTAACCTAACGCATATATTACATCTAATAATCTATCACTGTACTATCAATTTCATTGTTGCTATTATTACTATAAACAAATTAATATGAATGTGTTTTAGTTTTTTTGAAAATTACAAAACCATTTTAACCTTTCTGGCCAGTCACATTTGTAGGCTGAGACTAATCGTTGTTATCTTGCAGCTTATACCGTTAACTATTTCAACAAAGGTGTGACATCTGTCTGTAAAAACATTTACAAACAGCATTACCATGCTCCTGTGGTTATTTTAGTGGAGATACAAAAGGTTTGTTGACCAGTAATGTAATATTTGTGGTCTTAACGTTGTGAGGTAAATTTTAATTTTGGGAATATGTAAACCTTCTTTTCTTGTGATGGTTTACAGAAAGGCAAGAATAATTTCCCCTTCCTGCAAATTATACTTTGTACAGATGAGCTATATTATTTATCAGTATTTCAGATATCTCACAGTGCTAAAATAATTATTTTTTAACAGTCTATGTTTCATCAAGGTCTAAATGCTGCCAATATCAGTGTGTTTGTTTGTGGAAATACTTGACTTCAGTCTTTGTATATGGATATACAGACCTGATATACATCTCGAAGCTTATCAGTGGGGGCCCCAACCACTACACATGCCTCCAGCAGTCCAGACGGCAGCTCTGCCATGATGTCCAAGTGCACACACTGCAGAACACACAAACACAACATGCAAACATTTCAGATCATAACAGATTTGAACTTTACAATAAAATCTCATAAGTAAATAGCAATTTGTTATTTTCATTTATAGCAGGGGGGCTTTCCCTTGTCACTTTAATTGGTCAATTAAGGAAATGTTGCAAATCAATGAACACAATGGCAATGTTTTTTATAAAGGATTACTCTACTAATGTGGCCATTTAAGAGTCCAATTCAGGTATAAATTCTTTCAGTTTCTCAAACTCTGTGAGATCATGTGCTCTCTCATCCTGGTTATATTCACAGAGCACTTGCGAAATAAGACAATCTGATGAATAATAACAATGGCAGGTGCGGCTGTGGTGAAGTTTATAATATGTCATGTTCAAGCCATGATTCATGACAGATTCCCAAAATAGATGCTGACCTCATCTGAGTTCAACCTTCAAGTGACTGCGTAAAAGACAGGGTTTAATTCTGAATTTAGGCATTACACCCAGTGCACACCAACACTTCAACATAGGCTAGTCTCTCTTCCCTCAACTTCCTCCAGATGCATGTCTGCACACATCTGCACACTCTCACACTCCTGTGAGCACACACAGCAAATGTTAGGGTTTGGTCACTGGTGCACTTCACCATTTTGTCAACAGTGCCAATAGTTAAAAAAAAAAAAAAAAAAAGTTATTTGAAAAAAAAAATTTGCCTATGGTTATATATAATATGGGTACCTTCTTCAGACAGACCAGTCAGATGAGCTCAACTCCTTCATCTGAAAAAATATCAGGCTGCAAACCTGCATCTTAATCTACTGGTTATAAATATCAATATTGATTAATCTGCAGATTGTTTTCTTGGAGGGAAAAAAGTAATAGCTCAAAGTCCATTAAATGTTGGCATTTTTACTTTAATAAACAACTTTACTGTTCATTTTAACCTTTTTGACTGTTTAAACTCAAGTAATTTTTAAAGAACTGAGGTAAAAATCTTACATTACAGTATAGTACACTACATTTTTTCCCCAAGTAGATTGGGTCAAATTTGCATTTGTACTTTCAAATTTGAACTGAACTAATTTCGCTGTATTTCCAAGTAAACTGTAGAAGTGCCTTAGCGGTACACAAACCCTTGAACAGGTATCATTTACGTAGAGCACAGTTTCGTCCATACAACTGTCTTACCTTCCCATCTGTCTATGTGGCTGAGGCAGATCCCATAATAACCATCTGACATGCATTAGCTGCTGCAAGCTAATGCTCAGGAACAGCACTGTTTGGTCTCACCACTTTCTCAAACATTCTCACATTGTTCAACTCTCCTTTGGTGTTCTATCCAAGCAGTTCCCTGCATTTCCTCTTTTTTCTACCTTTCACCAACTTTTTCAACCCATTTGTTCTCTTTTTGTCCCTTTTGTTTCTTTGCCATTTTCTCTTCTTTCATAACCTCCAATTCACTAGCTTTCTTTCTTTCTCTCTGTCTTCAGGCCATTCCGGCCTCTGACTAACTTTCATGCTGTTTCACAGAAGCACACACACATTTAAGTCATCTATTCCCTGAAAACCCCTAATTTTGTCCAATCTGTCGGAGCAAGAAACTTTTAAGACTGCTCATAAAGTTAAAAAAAGTCCAACAATATGGCAATTTTCAGAGCTTTCTTACTGACAAGTGGGAGGCCCAGTGTCTTGCAGACAGACATACTGAAATGTATAATGAAATGAAGATGCCAAGAAAGTCAGACTGAGGAAAAACAGAGAGAATGTTGCATACAGTTCTGTCTCTCAGAATACAATCTAAACTTAATTTCATACCATTTTAAAAAGTTTTTGAAAAGAAGGAGAGAAGAAAAACAGCACAGAGTGGAACAACTACACCATCACTACACCTAATAATAATACAGTTAAGATTAGAGCAGGCAGAGTAGCTCTGAGGAGGCAACCCCATGCTGTGAAATGCATACATTCAGAGGCTTTGCAGGACCTTTAACAAACAAGTTTGGCTTCATATCTAAGTGAGGAAACTGCTTTGATATGGTCGAAAACAGTGTGACACAGCAATCTCTGGAAAGTGACTAATTTAAAAGAAGTGAGAAAACAAATGAAAGAAGGTTGTTTGCAAAAAAAGAAGTGATTAGGAGAAATAACACTTGGGTGCAATAACAAAAAAAAAAAGTAATATTGGGAACTTCTAAATCCCGAGAGAGTCATTTTGAAACTATTGATGGATTTAAGAGTTGTACAGTATATTGGCATGTTGTTGTTCAAGGGTTAGGGCGTTCAAATGCGGCCCTTGACTGACAACAGTCTGGTTTGGTGGACTTTGCAAACACGCAGCTCTGCAAAATCAGGTGACTGTTCGATGTAAATGGGACATCCACTCTTTGTAAAGGCAGTGAAATACCAAGCTCAAATTTAGTGTGGTGTTCTAGGACACAGGAAGAGGCCAAACTCATAAAAAAGGTGCATTGCCCCCAATTAACAAGCCTCAGACAACATTAACTAAGTCCATTCACTCCTGACTTCAAGCAGCAGAAAAACAAAGGAAAACATGCAGCAGGAGTAAGTATCGAAATTCAGATTTCTTTTTTCTCAATTTCCCAAACTCATAATGCCTCTAAAATCAAACTGAGTGGACAGTAAAAAACTGAGTCAGCATCTGCTTTTGAATCGAGCTGTTCCTCTTTCACCTCCAGTTATCGTTAAAGCAACTAATAGTGAGCACAGAAAGCATGAAGTCAGCAGAGAAAACGACAGAAAATGGTTGAATATTTCACATTCGCTATAAATGAACTTAAACTTCTTGAGAAGACACGCAACAGACTCGTGAAAATCAGCTAGCAGCAAAGTTAAAAGTGAAAAACTCACCTTAAATTAGACCATTTCCATTTGTACAGGCGGACCGTTGACCTAGACTGTCAGCTCCGATATGATGTCATAAAACTGATGACTTTTATAAACAATAAAATAAAAAACGAACAGCAGCAGTATTTACAGAGTGCCGTGATTCAGATGTTACCGACACACACACACACACACACACACAAATACTCAGATTGTCGCTAGTCTGTCAAACTCACTGCAGCCATATTCACCTGGACTTCCTGTGGCACACATTTCAAAATAAAACTTTTTTGTGTGCCTGTTGTTGTTAAGTTTTATAATGGCGCCACCTACTGTAGGTTTGTTGTAGCGTTAAGACCAAAATAAAAACGAGTCAAGTCAAGTCAGCTTTATTATCTCCGAGGGGCAAATTGTGGTACAGCCAGCAGACAAAACTAAAATACATACACAGACACACACACACAAATTATTTGAAGTAATTTGCTTTTTGAACTCAAAGTAATTGGTTGATAGTATCGACCGATATGGATTGATAGTAATTAAAAAGCCCGGGAGAGGAGAAATAGAATATTTATCTCGATAATGAATGATCCCTAACCCCTTCCCAGCCAGCACACCAATGTGGGGCCCAAATGGGGTGCACTTGGCTGACATGTGGGGCCAATCTGGGCTACCCAACTGGGGCCCAGCTAATTTTGTCCTCAGTTTCCATGGAGGGCCCACATGTGTTAGCCCAAATGGGTTAATGATGGGCCCTTGATGGGCTCCATATATGACCCATATGGGCAACCCAGTTTCTCCCAACTGGGGCTTACTGTAATATGTTGTATTTATTTTCTATGAAATTTTAAGCTAAGCCATAAATAAAGAATAGCCTAAATCACCTGTGGTGTATTTTTTCTGTCTTTTTATTTTGTTTATTAACTCACAAAAATGTACGTGAATCATTTTGCAGGCAGCCTGTTGGTTTGATCTGCTTGTTGTAGTGAGGGTCTCCAGCCGTGATCGTATAGTGGTTAGTACTCTGCGTTGTGGCCGCAGCAACCCCGGTTCGAATCCGGGTCACGGCACGTAGTTTTAGCCCGGAGGTGAGCAGCATTACTAACGGAAGTGATGGAAACGTATACAGCTATAACATGACCCCCCTGACCACTCCTGCAGTGATCGGCAGTTTAAGCAAGACCTGCAGTTTTTAAGATGCTCTGAACCAGGCTGGCCATCAGAATCAGGACTTGTCACAGTGGCTCATATTCTTTTTTTCCTGTTGAACAAATCAATCAGTCAAATGTTGAGCAGTAAGTCTAATTTATGAATGAAATGTATATGAGAGTGGCCAAGATTTGAATTCAAGGCTATGTCTGTCAACAATAGGGACGTCTGACCAGGCAGACTCGTAGTAGTCTGCCGTGACCCGGATTCGAACCGGGGTTGCTGCGGCCACAACGCAGAGTACTAACCACTATACGATCACGGCTGCTGGACGGCACATTGGAAAAACTACTCTTCATCAATCAAGTTCAAATCCGAGTCACGACACACAGTTTTAAATGAGACCTGAATACAGAAAGAGAGCGAGCGAGAGAGAGATTCAGGGATACCTGTCTGCATCATCGCACGTCTGTGACAGCCAGCCGTGATCGTATAGAGGTTAGTACTCTGCGTTGTGGCCGCAGCAACCCCGGTTCGAATCCGGGTCACGGCAGCTTTTCATCCGGGGGACACGCTGTCTGTCCCCCGGAGAAGAAACATTTATTTCACACCCAGGGGTCAGATCATAAAGTGGCCTACATCTACTCCTTTGTACTGCAGCAGAGTGTTAATGTACAGTATTTAAAGTTTTCCGGTTATGTGTCACATAATAGGAAAACACTCACATATTTTCAGCATGACCCCTCCCAAAATACATTCAGGCATAATACACTCACACCATTTTTAGTGCAGTATAGTGTATGAAGGCACTCCGCCACCAGCCGTGATCGTATAGTGGTTAGTACTCTGCGTTGTGGCCGCAGCAACCCCGGTTCGAATCCGGGTCACGGCAGCCTAATACCGAAAGGCCCCTGGTCAACTATCACTGTTGGTGGCTCTTGATTTTAAATTCAAGACCTGACTACTGTTATACACATGGCATTCATAACGTTGATGAACTGCTCAATGCTTGACTGATTGATTTGATCATTGTTGCGGATTCCCATACGAATTATACAGGAAACAGGAAAAATTGATCTAAATGACTTTGAAAAGAAGCAAATTTTGATGGCTGGTTCAGAGCATCTTAAAAGATTGCAGGTCTTATGGGACGATCTCGGTCTGCAGTGGGGGCTCATGTTGTTATAGCTGTATATGTTTCCACCACTTCTATTAGTAATGCTGCTCATCTCCGGGCTAAAACTACGTGCCGTGACCCGGATTCGAACCGGGGTTGCTGCGGCCACAACGCAGAGTACTAACCACTATACGATCACGGCTGGTGGGTGAGCCGCCTCATACAATATACTCCAGTAAAAATGGAGTGTATTGTGCCAGACTGTACTTTGGGATGGGCCATGTTGAATGTATTATATGAGAGCCTGTTCCTCTTCTGTGTTGCACACATCAAGACTTAACATATAAGTTAACCGAGGCCTGGCAATGGAGAAGCCTCAGGGCCAAAAATCTAAATATTGAGATTGATTTGGAAGCGTCGGCATGGTGGAAACATAGATGAAACCAAACTAGAAATCATTACAAATCACCCAAAAAGGACAAGGCACAATAATACACAGGTGCCAGTTACAGATAAATGAAAACCCCTACCCAAAAGCAATATACTGCAAGTAGAAGCATTAGGAGTGCTGTAAGTAACCACCAGATGTCACCTTTAGACCAGTGTACAGAAGGGAGAAGCCCATACCAGTTTATAAAGAGTACTCGGCAGTCGCATTTGTAGTGAGTGCATGTAAAAGTCAAGGCGAGGGTGTAGTCGAAGACATTTATTATTCATTGGGCTTTGCTATGAAAATCTTTGCCATCCAGATTAGCTTCTCATTCATGTAAACTGAATATGGACACCAGGGGCCTAAAAGTTGAATCCAGATTTAATTGATTCCCACAAGCTACCAAACAGTAAATAAATACTTATCTGCAGCATTAAAGTGATTAACCCATCGATAATTATAATCCAGTTAAAACCAGTAAACTCTAGTTAACTTATATATATACATAACATTTACTTGCAAAAAAAGTTGTTCTTCCTTTTTAATACCTCAAGTGTTTCATAGTACAAACCTATCTGACTGTGATATAATTACACCATAAAAATATATAACCTATCAACACATCCATTCATTCACGGGCTGCCTGCAGCAAGGATTTCCTCACAGGGAGTAGTTTGATCTCCCACTGTGTGTATGTGTGTGTATGTGTGTGTGTGTGTGTGTGTGTCGCTCCCAGCAGCAGCCATATTGGAATGCTGGATGTGGAGGGGGGAAGCAGGAACAGGCGACCGGACGGAGCGAGAGGGAGACGGAGGGGGAGAGAGAGAGAGAGAGACCGGAGCGAAAAAAACAGTCTCTCCAGCTCCACGGCTGACATAAAGGATTATTTACCGACTCTTCACAGCCTGCCCTGCCGGCAAAGTCGTCGCAAACCTCCCGGACGTCCCTTGGAACAAGTCACCGTGAGTGCTGTTTGTGTTTCGGGGATTATTTTGAAGAGCTAACAGAAACTACGGGATGCGGTCGGTTTAACGTTCGACCCGCTTGGCCGTTAGCCGTTTCCTCTCTCAGGTATTTCAACTAATTTATCATTTATTCACTTCAGCTCGTTGGAGAAACGATTTGATAAAGTTGGCCAGGCTTCACGACGACCTAACCAGGTGGTAGTTTTCCTTCGAGAAACTTGGAGCAGTTGGGAAAGAGGAGAAAGCTCCTGCCACCAAACTCGTCGCCACAGTCACATGGAGTGAATGCGGACTAACCTTCCGTGAACGGCGGCGGCAGATTAACCCACATTTAGCTCCCAGATCTCCTCCTGAAGTGTTTGTTTCCTGTTTCACGTCCTCCAGACTGCACATGAACTTACCCAACTCTTACTTTCTGACCCGATGCACCCGTGATGGCTCATATTCTGATTTATTTTTGACCTGAGGGCTGATGAATTGACGCAGTTAGGTATGGTTGTGCACTCCATGATTATGCTCATCAGCCTAGTCTTTGATATGATGATGTGATGTCCTCTCTTCAGGCTACTGTAGATCATCAGATGTATGTGAGTTATGCAGAAGTGGGCATACACGCATTTAATCCTGTTAGTCATATCAGACACAGTGACTATAGTAATAATAGGTTGGCCCATCAGTAGTTTATTAGATTAACTGTTACTTGTTTCAGGTTTTTGTGTCAAGTATTTCCTGGTTCCAGCCATCTGTCAGGTTTTTCTCAGACAACACAAGGCATTTTCTGACATCCCTTTGAGATCTCAGAAATTTTTTTAGTCAGTGAATGATTATTTCATAAATTAAATTAATGGCAAACAAACCCCTTCTGCTTAAAACCCAGCCTAAATGAAGTTGTGCCAGAGGTCCTATCCTTGCATCTTGAAGTGTGTTAGATCTTGTCCAAGAAAGAAGCTTTGCCTGAATTTCATATTGTAAACAAAAGGGACATACAAATATAGGTAACACTTTGAGGCTCAATGTGGTTGTCAAATACAGCTGAGTACTCACAGACACAGGGTGCTCTGTGTCCTGAGGTTGCCTAACTGTGGAAGGCGTTGCAATGCTGAGCCTGATTTGCCTCTACTTCATATTCGAGATGCAAGAAAATGCTAATGAATTGCAGTATCCTGAGGGCAAGGAGGCTTCAGACCAAGAGTGTACTAAGAGAAGTGCCGATACGCACATTTATTTAGAATTCTGTGGAAAAGCTGAACCTGAATCAGTGGTTTGTATGCTGACATGATGTATGATTTTGGTGCACAAAAACTCTTCACTGTCCCAATTTGCTTGATTGGTGGTAACTAACAGTTATCAACTATTTAATTTAGGGTTGCTTAATGCTCTTATTTACCTAAA
Source organism: Remorina albescens (assembly GCA_034769265.1). Classification (NCBI taxonomy): domain Eukaryota; kingdom Metazoa; phylum Chordata; class Actinopteri; order Carangiformes; family Echeneidae; genus Remorina; species Remorina albescens. Next base: position 15,662,965 of record CM068492.1, on the reverse strand, counting down.
CAAGCAAATGCTAAAATAATGCAAGATTTACTTCATTGTCTCAGACGGAAAGTTTTCTTTTCAATGCAGACTGACAAAACATCCACTATTGACAAAAATAGTATGCAGGAAGAATTTCCTGAGACATTATATATACAAAACACTTGTAACTATTGCCCATCTTGTAAAATAGGATGTATTAAAAATAGAAAAAAGAACTATGTCCAGGTCCTTCTTAGGTTCTTTTGTGTAACCACCAAAGTGGTGTCTTAAACAATAAAATTCTTGTCATCTGAATAATAGTTATTCTGGAGAGAAGAAAGTCTTTGCCAGGATGATATCCTGCAGACTTTACTTCCCTCCCTACACCAACACAGAGTTTTAATGTTTGTTCTTAAGCTTGCTTGTTTAAAACACACACCTCCAAAGTAGCTACGCTTCATCTGGCTGAGGGGCAGCATGGTGGCATAGTGGTTAGTGCTGTTGCCCCACAACAAGAACGTTGCGGGTCTGGTTCCTGGGCCTGGGGCCTTTCTGTGTGGAGTTTGCATGTTCTCCCTGTGCCTGCGTGAGTTTCCTCTGGGTACTCCGGTTTCTGCCCACCACCCAAAGACATCATGTTTAGGTTGACTGGTGACTCCTAAATTGGTCTGAGTGTGAGTGGTTGTCTGTCTCTGTCTCTCTCTCTCTCTGTGTTGGCCCTGCGATGGACTGGTGACCTGTCCAGGGTGTACCCCGCCCTCTCCCAGTGTGAGCTGGGATTGGCTCCAGCACCCCCTATGACCTGGAAACAGATATGCAGTAGAAGATGAATGAATGAATTTATCTGGATTAGCAAGCCAGCAAATAAGACATCGCACAACTAGTTATTTTATGCGCTTGACACTCTTGGATTCTGTCTCTTCTATTGTGCACTGAATGAACTCACTTAGCATGAGAAAGGGCAAGGATTTGTCTCTGACTGCCAATTTTTCCAAAATGTCACACTTTGTGTTGATATTTTGGCAATTTAGACAAATGATAGCTTTCAACCTTAAATATTTAAATTTGACAATAGTGTGATTTGATTACATTGAATTTAATCCCATGATTGTGTATGTGAATAATTTGGCACATCTTCAGTCTATGGATTTGGCCCCATAAGAACTGAATGAATGCCATGAAATCCATTATCTCAAGAAGAGACATATAATTACCTTAAATGTGTTTGTGTGAGAGAAAAGGAAAACTGTTTTGCTTTGTTTTGTTATTTCTGACATTTGTCATGTACTTCTGGGAAATTGTTTCATGTTGACAGTTTGCTGTAGTTTTTAATGCTTTTTTTTGTTTTTCATTTCTATAAACTATTTAATTTTTATGCCTTTGCAGGAGATGGCTTTAAAATGTATTAATTTCTTCCAACTAACTTACTGAGTAAATAGCTACACCTCTCGGATTTGACTGTGGCTGGTCTACCACAGGCTAATACAGGCGTGGTGTTGGTGTGGGTGTGAATGTGTGTGCGTGCATCCACGTGTGTGTAAATTGCAGAGCAGTGCAGGAGGCCTGTATTTATAGAAACACTTGATTGCACTCAGAGATCTTGCAGTAGCAGTCCACTACATTACAGAGAGCACCACTGTTTATAATCTGCTTTCTGTATTTCGTTTCTGCAAGGTTTTCCTTTGTTTTGGTCTATTTATCACTTTTTAAAAAATTATTTATATTTTGTCTACTTATGTGTTACACTTTTCTTGAGTTTGTCTAGTCTGTTTGCAAGAGACAGCGAGAAAGTCCAGAGAAAGACAAAGAGGATAACAAAGCCAGCAGTCTAGCGTCAGTAAATTGCATTATGCAGTCTGACTCATAATGATTCTAACTGTCGATGGCAATTAATTCAGACACATACTGTGAGTCTGTTAAGGTCTGAAGAAATCCTGCATAAGAGTATGTGCGTCCTTAATTTGTGTCATGAGGAGTTCATGATGCTAAATCAACGAATTTGTCCTGTGAAAAGGAGAACTCTGGACTTGTTTCTTTGCAGTTTGAGCATTTTTTCCATAAGTTGCTTGTTTCTTAGAAAACACTGTGGCAGTTTTCTTTCTTGTGATTGGCTGCTTCATACTGTACCTACTGTGTAAATGTACATGCAGCTGTGTGGAGGTCTAAGCTGCTCTCACACATCCTGCACGAATGTATGATTGCTATTTGCAAACTCACCTCAGGAAGGAAAAAAACATGAATGAGCAGTTGAACCAGGCAACTGGGGTTCTTTGTCCTGCACCAGCAACTTAAACTAACGTGTGTGTGTGTGTGTGTGTGTGTGTGTGTGTGTGTGTGTTCGTTCATGTTCGTGTTCGTGCAAGTGCTGGCATGTATATGATCATATGTGTTCTAACCTATAAATTTAGCTTCTTTCTTCTCAGGAACTTATTCCTGTGCATCCTCTTACATGTGGTTTCAGCTGTGGAAGAAAAGGAGTGCGTGTGTGCGTGTGCCTCCTGTTTGCAGACAGGAGGCTGAATGAGGATCCATTCCCTTTGCTTTTGGATTGGTTCAGGAAGTAGCCCCCACACCCTTCCATGTGCACACGCGCATGCACACACACGCACACATAGAGAGACATGCACACAATCACAGAGCACTTACTGTACATCCTAAAACATGATGTGTCCCTCAGGAGCTGAAAGGAATACGCCTTCTTCCTCTCAGAAGCAGCAGCACCACTTTTCAGGGCTCTCTAAGTGTTTGTGTGTGTGTATCTATGAGTGTGTGTGTATGTTGTATGGTTGTAAGGACCATTTTTTGGTTGAACAAATGTTCCAAAGGCATTTTGACTGGTCATCACAACTTCAAACGGTTATTTTATTTGCCTTCATTCATTTGTGTTAGTTAAAATTCATATGAGGGGCTTGGGGTGTGTGTGTTTGCAAGTTTGTTCTCTCTTGTTTTTGTCTTGTACCATGATAACTGTGTTTACCCAAGAGAACTTGATGTCAAGTTATGTCTTTGATATCCAAAGCTACTTCAGCAGCTGGAGTTGTGTTTGTGTGTGTGTGTTTGTCTGTCTGACTGTGTGTTCTTGCTATCCTGTGGTTGCATTTGTATGTTTGGGAAATGGGGAGGAATTTTACCATAAGACAGTAATGCCTGAAAGGTGGGCACCTGCCATCTGAGGCAGTGTGAGTGTATGTCTTTATAAAGTAATTGCTGACTCAGCAGTTTGTCCTGATTCATTTCCAACACTTTGTCTGATGGGTGTTTTTAATGGTGTGTAGTGTACATGAAGTAGTGACACAAAATCTATATGTAGTCTCTGTGTCAAAATCCCATCTGTGGGATTTTCTACATCACTGGAAAAGGAACAGACTACCTTGCTTGTACATTCATGGGTCAGCCATTTAAGAGATTAAATTTCTGCTATTGCACACAGTTAGAATTACAAATATTAGAAGTCAGGCTCTGTTTACCACTCTGTTCCAGCAGGTGGCAATTTACTTTATAATATTGCATTTCTTCTCTGGGCAAGGCTATATAATATAATTTAATTCAAGACAGTATTTTAGCAGCTTTCCTGAGCCTTGATTTCAACAGTTTTTTTTAGCATGCGTGTGTGCGTGCAGATGGAATGGTGTGCAGTGTAATGTGCTTTCTGGGTATACTGAAATTTGTTACAATGTCAGGAAATTACATCATAGTTAATGACTTGTCTCTCCTTGGGGCATGCACACGTAAGGACGGACGCAGACACACACAAAAGTGTGTGCATGCCTGCGTGTGTATGCTTATGCATAAGACCCTACTTATGCTTATACTCTGAGCAGTGGCTGAAGTGTAAAAGAAAAAAACTGAAAAATTGTAACCACAGGTATTGTAAATAAGTTACCCTTCACCCTCTGTGTTTGTCGTGTTTGAGCAGACAGTCAGTGTAATTACATTGCTGTGAGTCACTCAGAGGGAGAGAGAGAAAGAAGTTATTGTTCACTTTTGTCATATAGGGTCAGAGAGAAAAGAGGTGGGAGGAGGAGAAGGCAGGATGGAGAAAACAGAGAAACAAAAGTGGCGAGATGAGTGAAGAGACTGACTTGAGTAAGGGTCTTGAAATGTAATACAACTCCGTATTGTTAAACTCGTTAAATCATTAGCTTTGTACCTGTGATAATATCAAACTATCATGTTCTTCATGGACAGGATGTTTTAATTTTCGCAGTGCTTGTTGTGCAGTTTAAATGTTGGTTGGTATTTTTTTGCCCCCTGCAGTGTGCGTTTATTTTGTCAGCTGTCCGCCAATTATAATATCTCAGGATATGTCTCAGCCTGCAAATACACTTTGTTTAAGCAATAAAATTGTATGGATCGGGGTAATTGGCATTTTTCGAGTTACAGAATTGTTTGACATCTTGGGAAATCTACTGAATTCCTTTTTCATGAAGAAAATCACTTTAATTGTGATATTTATTTACTCAGTAAGAAACTACCACAAGAAGCTGGTTAGTCTATTTTAGCATAAAGTTTGGAAACAGACAAAACCAGATATGAAAGCGATACTTTAAGCACTCTGTAAAACATTTGAGTTGTATGACTGTAACTCCATGGAGTTCCAACTTGTCAACTGGCAGTTAGTCGTTTTTACGCTTATGGTTTGTGAATGAATTAAACAAGTAAAATATGTTTGGTAATGAGATATAGAGATCTTGATTGGCAAATTTTGTTACTTGATCAAAAGAATCTTATTGATCTATTAGCTCTCCCCTAAAAAGACTCTTTGCATGCATGTTTAACTGTTTCTTGAAGAAGATGTGATGTCTGTTGTGGATGTATGGTGTGACGGTACATTTATATATTCACTGTTGCACAAGGATCTGTTCTCAAAGCCATAAGTGTGTAAACCTCTTGCATCCCCTGGGAAGGTCATATGTACAGATACACAACAGCATCCCTAAATTTGTCAGAATCTGACAATCAATAAAAGAGACACTTACAAAGTATTATTATACTATCCACAATCACCTTTACCCAGAGGAGCTGAAGAGAGAGTCCAAGGCAGACGTCAGTGTCAGCTTGGCTAATGACCTCATCCCTTGTCTAGATTTATGCATAGTCCCACCATGCACCCACAAGAACATGTAGTCATAATAGATCACAGGGATCACAAGCACATACAGATCAGCAGTGAAACACCTGGATACGATCCATAGTATGACGTCATGCACACACATACTTGAAGACTGGTGTGTTACTGTATACTAGTGTTCATGAGGTCAGAGGTGGGTATAAAGCCACAGTGTTTCTCTGTGTGTGTCAATGTATATGGGTCTGTCTCTGTTATTAGTCACCAGTAGGCATACTCCTGTAACAAAGGTTCATTGAAGAATAGTCTGGGGACTGTCTGTCTTCCCCTCTCTCTTTCTCTTTGTTGCATGTTTTTTTCTGTTTTGTTTTTTAAGCTGTTTTCAATCTAAATATTGGATATAGTTGCTACAAACACCAGGAAACAACACAATTAAAGGCATTTCAGAATCTGATACTAGTATTTATTTTCCTGCTTGAAAAAAAAGGCAGCATTTTTCAGTTGGAGGATCAAAGAAAAACGTACCAAAGTTTTGGTAAAACCATAAATTTATTCAGTGGATTTGCTTACTTTTATTCACAAATCAGTTTGATTTCGATGAGTGTGACATATGGATGGAGCTGGGTGCTATTATGCCACTTAAAATGAATTTAGATTGTCTTGGATGTTGAGGTGTAAGTAGACAATGATTGTAGCCCAGGCAGGCTCTGTGGCACATATACTATATAAAGCAGCATGGCTGTTTGGTCTGAGATCAAGTGACACATTGCCTCAAATTGCATTACCACCAGATGGCGATGTTAACACTTAACCTTTTCAAGCAAAAAGGGAGAGAGAGAAAGAGAGAGAGAGGGAGAGGGAGAGAGGCAGAGCTTAGAGCAACAATCTAAATGAGAGACAGAGTATGTGATGTGACCTGTGTGTGTATGTGTGTGACATCTTGGCCTACTAATCCAGTGGCCCATTAATCTGCTTTACTCCCGAGCAACTCTGTCTGCTTGTTTGCTTGTGAGTTAGTGTGCGTCTGCTCTTGAACCACAGACTTAGTGAGACACTGCCAGTGCATTGCTGTGTATGTATATTAAAAGGACACACAGAGAAATCAAGCTAGAGCGATTCTGTCTGATGGTTCATTGACCATTATACTGTGACATAGTCACAGTATAATGGTCAATGGCCACTGTCTACTAACAGTGAGTTCAAAGGTCAGTTGGATAGTTAAAATTCATCAAACATAGTTTATCTCCATTAAGAGACATTTATTTCCTCAAATGCTCACTGAGTTTTGTGTGACTCTGTGTTTATCATTTGGTCCAGACTGAATTATATCAACAACTATTGAATGATTTGCCTTGCCTTTTGTGCATATTCTTGTTCCCCAGAGGATGAATCCTGCTGATCTCCGAACATCTCCTGTCATGTCATCAATATTCGTGGTTTAACAGAAACGTCTCAACAATTGTCGGGTGGATTGCAATGAAATTTTGTTCAGGTGCTCATGGTTTGGAGATGAAGGGGTTTTTGTTGTCCACTGACTTTAACTCCGCCATCAGTGCTAATTTTTTACCTTTCCAGTAACATGTCTCAGCATCTTCTCAGTGGAATGGATTGGAGAAAAAAAAGTTGCAGACATTGAAGTTCATTGATTCCATGACGTTGGTGACCCCCTGATTTTAATTTTAATTTTATTTATTAATTTTTTTTTAACAAACACCACCTGAAGTTGACACTTTTTTTGCGTGAGTGAAACATCTTAACAATTGTTAGATGGATGGTCATGTTATTTGGTAAATGGACATGTCCCCTCTGAAGGAATTGTACTTCTGACCTTCATGGGGGCTAGAATGACAGAAGCAGTCTCAAAAAATTTTTCTCTCATAATTTATACTCAGTTGCTATCTGTACATGTTTTAACCATCATGTCTTACTTAATAATTGATTAATCAGCTGTCATGATTTTAGCCCATTGGCTATTCTGTCTTAAAGTAAGTCAATATGGTATATAATTCTCCATAATAGTGTAATTCTATTAAATCAAAGTCATTGAAACTGCTGACTTATTTCCCATGCCCCCCATCTTCTAGTATTTGTTTTGTTTGTTCTGAAGATAGATGATTGCTTTTGGACCGTGCTGACTTGAGAACAATGTGTTATCACTAATTGAGTAGCTCCTCAGGGGTTCATGTTGGTGAAAGAGGCTGAATAGCCAAGGGCAACACAACTCGCACACACACACACACACACACACAAACACACATAATTTAAATAATCCATCCTCCTATCCCTCTGTTATTAAGTCATTCCCTTCCCTGGAGCTGGGCGACATGGCTTAAAAATAAAATCTCAGATTTTTTTTCCCACCCCAAACGCGATTAACGATTTTAATTGATTTTTATTCCTTCTTTAAAAACTTTGATATTGTTTTGATGTTCCCTATGGGATTTGAACAAAATTCCCCCTTTGGGTTAAAGTGGCCAAAAAAGTTTTCCTCATTTTGCGTTTTCTCACAAAGGCTTTACGCCATTTTTGTACAAGTGGATTTGCCTTATGTAGCTTTCCAAGAAGGCGAACCTGGTTATGCATTACTGTGCTTGTGCAAATCACATCAGATGACTACAAACGGGAACCCAAGGGAGCATCACGGTGGAAGTTAAAGAGAAACCAATTTTCATTTAAAACAATCCCTAACTACAAATTGTAATTCATCGATTAAATCGATTCATCACCCTACCTTACTCCTCACCATCTTTTATTACCTACTCATTTCAGTCTTTGATCCATATTGTTTTCTCTTTTTCCACTACTCTTTCCCCCTCTTTCTCACCTCTACCTTTGCATTGTTGCATCAATTCTGTCGATCTCCCGTCATGTCTTTCCCTCCACACTTATCCCTCTGTCTCTTGTACATCTGGCTCTGTCTATTCCCCTCCTACCCTCTCCAGGGAGAAAAAGCCCCCCTCCCTACTCACACACACACGCACACACACAGGACCTACCTCCTTCCTCTTTCTCTCTCTTGCCTCCCTCCCCCCTTTCACGGTCATAGGCTAATGCTCCTCTCTTTCTCCCTCCTTCCTCTTCCCTTTACTCCCACTCATCCTGCGATGTATCTGTGTGTCAGAGTAGTACCAGCAGTAATTGTAGTAGTAGAAAGAGGAGGAGGCTGGCATCTAAGCTCATCATCGTAACTGACAAAACATTAGCCAACTAGTACATCACAAAGCTGGTCCAAAGACCACAAAAACCCAGGATCGTGGTTTTTCCCTCTGTTAGAAAGATATTCTTTTCTTTTCTCTTCTCTTCTCTTCTGGACTTTAAATGGAAGGACTATATCATGGTAAAGAAATCATCTCATTGCATGTGTGTGTAACCACATTATGTGTGTACATGAATAATGTTTATTAAGTGTGTATAAAGTGAGCAAAAACTATATCGGTATCTTCACTCCCTAATCTCCAAAATCAAATATGTGCAATGATTTTTTTTATGTATGTCTAAATATACTGTATGCATTGAAAGAATTATAGTTGTACTGCAGTATTGTTATGTGAAACTGGAGACAAGTCTATCAGACTGTTAGAAGGTAGATTTAAAATTACTGTTGATGAATGCAGTATAAAGCTTTTATGATGATAATGATTCAAATGAAACTCTAAAACAAGTAATTTAAAAATACTGTCAATAAATTCAGTTTTGCGGTCATGATAGTAGTGAAAAAAAAAGTCAAATTGGACAAATTATAAATGGAATATAATTGACTAATGGATTATTGATACAAAACAAAGATTTAGAAGTAAAGTGGACTTGAATCATATAACATACATTTATTTTACTGCCTTATGATTGCAGAGCAATTGATGCCCTGTTAAATCCATTACAGTGAAGAGTTTGTAGACATAAGTGAAGGTTTAAGTGCTGGGTTGTCTGTATGTAGGAGATTTCACCTTCAAGTATGCATGTGTAGAGATGAGGGTTAGCACTGTGTGTCATGTATGTGGGAGGTAGTATGCTTGAAAGAGATGATGTGTGTCAAATTTGGAGGTTGTGTTTCAATAGTGATGTGACTAATATATCTTGTTGTGAAGGTTTGTGCGTGTGCGTGTGCGTGCACATTTGCACATGTGTGTATGTTTGTGTTGGAAGAATGAAGTAACAATCCCCCTGCAGCGTTTTGTTACCAGGTTAGATCATCTTTATTTCAGTGTATTTTAATATTTCAATCATGGCTCATAATTAATGGAGATTTGCTAAACAAGAATTATAACTAGCAGCTTCCCCATCTATAAAAAGTAAGCTCAAATCTATTATATTTTTATACAAAAAAAAAAAAGCATTCCAAGTCCAATCTAGACAGGGTTCAATTCTGCTAAATGAATAAAATAAATAAAGTAAATCCCCCTATCATACATAGAAGTTTTGGGATTGTTTATGTTGTTAGCCATTTTAACCACGGGTAAATATACATGGTAGGATGCATGATACATTATACAACCCAACAACCACCATGGATTTGCATTTAGAATTGAGGATTCATTTTTATTCTTGTAAACCTGTCCCCCCGTGTTTGCTCTCATCAAAGATCTCATCGAGATCAAAGACGCAGTCAACACTATCGTTCCGTTTGATTTTTCTTCCTATTCAAATAAACTACTGTATAAATATGTAATGTATAATATGTAAATATATGCATTAACCCACAGCTAGGACTACACATTAATTTGGTTTTAGTAATCTCAGATGTTTGGATTTATAAAAAAGACGCTGTTTAATCTGTTCAGTCTTCTTCAGTCTGTTATGTTGAATTATACATAGTGTATCTGGTCTGAGTGTGATATCTTTCCATGTGTGCCGCTCCAGTAAATCAGTTAGCTTTATCACTGCACCTGAAGTGTGCAGACTTGAGTGAGTGGGTGTGTCAGCGTGTGCGCTTTTGCAGTCAAATGTGTAAGAGCAGTCATGCGTTTATGTGACCTTATTATGCTGCATGCATACAAGACTTATCTGGAATATGCATCATCTGTATGTGTGTGTGTGTGCGTGCATGTGTCTGTGTAGTGCATTTTACTATCTTAGTGTTACATTTTGAAAATTTGCTCAATGTTTATATGAAGCTGAGTAATGACATGAGGAAATGCATGTGTTCCTGTTTGAACTCTTTATCCTACATGTTCACCATGGCAGTGTCTTATGTTTTTTCACTTCAAATCAAGTCATTAAAAATATTGACTTGTCTTTCATCATATAAAAGAATTTTTTTGCCATCTTTATGTGGAGGACATTATGAGTCATGGACAAAACTGAGCTTGAAACCTAAATAAGTATATTTTCAAGAACCAAACTATGTGTGTTTTAGAGAGAGAGAAAGAGAGTGTGAGTGTGAGTGTGACTGGCAGGTGTGATTTGTGCCTCAGGCATTATGTGTTGCATTGTAAGGCTGCACGCTCCAGTAGCTTCCCATTGTCCAGAGGGTCACACACACACACACACACACACACACACACACACACACACACACACACACACACACACACATATATATATGTATGCGAGCGTGTGCCAGCACAGCTTGAGGGTTAACCATTAAACACTGAGCATTGAGTAATAACAGCTGACTGCTCTTCTCGGGTTGAGTTAGTTGATTCCTTTAGAAGTATTTTATTTTACCATTTGCCTCACAGAGTTTAATCTCTCATTGTCTCATCTAGTTGCACTATTTTGTTATTTTTTTCAAATTTATACTTCTGTTGCGGCAAAATGGCAGCTGCTCTAGCCACTGCCATTTATATGTAAATACAAATTCAAAACATCAGATTCCTGTGTACTGCCTGTGCTGAAAAAAAACAAGGGTTTCTTGAAAAAATGTCAAAAAAAAATAAATCTGGTTCTAATGTTGAATTTCAGCATTTAGTTTTGCCACTGTGATGATGGGAATTTGCTTCTTAATTTAATTTAGATATTAAGTCCATAAAAATGATGTTGCTCTTTATTTAAAAGATTTTATTTTAATTTTCAACTGTCTCCTTATCAAATCTCCCTTACCTCGCTCAAACTATGATTTCTGTAAACTGCTGATGTGAACGTCACTGAATAGCAGACTTTCTCTTCATTGTTCTAATTGCACTTAGCCAAAAACCTATGGTTACCATGCAATTACGCACAGCTTCCACACAAGCAGATGCTGTTTGTGTCTGTCTGTGCGTTTGTGCAAAGATGTATGTAAGATGTGCGTGATGTCGACTTATACTATGTAAATAATAACAGCATCCGAATACTGAACTTTAATAATGCTGGCTCATTATGTCCATGAGGGTGACACATATATGTTCAATCAGGGACAACTGTTATCAGATACAGAATTCTAAATCTAAAGTGTTCAGAGCTGTTCACCACATTTGTTTAACGTCTCTCTTCTCCTTATTTTTCTGCATTGAGAGCTATAATTGTGAGGGTAATTGTTTTCGCGCAAGATTGACAGTTTGTCTTCTGACCCCTTATATTTATTTTTCCAGCACTCCCACACAATAGCTTCTGTAGGTTATGAACTCGCATTAAGAGAACATTTGCAGTTACTATAAATGCATGGTGCATCAAGTTTATCTTCATCATCTCCTATAAACTTTATAGACAAATGCATTCCTATGAAAATCAAGGAATGAGATTGAAAGAAAACTATCTCTTCATGTCCTGTTTCTCATTTTCAACAACAGCTTGAGGAGCAGGTGTTTGGGGCTACCTCTGTGTGTGTGTGTGTGTGTGTGTGTGTGTGTGTGTGTGTGTGTGTGTGTGTGTGTGCGTGCTTGCGTGCACATAAGATCCATTGCCCTCCTTGATTTACCTGCAGTAGAGGCTGTTAAACAGACTGGTATGTAATTAGCACCATGTGAGTGTTCCTGCAGGATATTCCATGGAGAAAACCTAGAGTTGCCAATCATTTCAATCGAATCAAGTCTATAACATCAATAACAAAACAAAGAAACAATTTCAAAAGAAGAAAAAAAGTAAACTGGAAGTTGAAACTATGAGTCAGCGAAATGTATTTTAACTAATTTGTATTGCAGTTTCTTTTCCAGCCCCTCAGGTGCTATTTAATCTTGTTCCTCAGACAAGTATAAGCCACAGTCTCCTTTGGTTTATAGTCTAGACTGTAGCAGCACCAGCATGGCTGCAGATCTCAGGCTACATAGCACTTAACCTACACTGATGAGAGAGATGGGGGAAGACAAACAGAGTGCATCCGTGAGACAGATGGTTTCCAGGTTACAGGACTATCTGGATGTCATTATAGACACTTTAAGATGGGCTGGCATTATCCAGATCAGATCATTGTTCAGATCAGTTTACATTTTAGCCTCTTAGTAATGGAAATAGGGTAGTCATTTATTAAAATGTCTACCTTAGGTTTAATAGTAAAGGTATGATATGACATGGGCTGATATTGGATTAAATGGATATATAAAGTTTTTATCTGAGGTTTAGTGTTTAGTGGCAGCATTACTTACATTTGAAGCATAATATATAATTATATAATTATCAGGTATTAAAAAATACCTGAAACATAATAATACTACTTAGGAACAAACACATTTGTTCCTAAGAAAGACATAAAATGCAACACTGTACTGATTAAATAAGGTGACATATCCCATTAATTCACTTTCTGCAACAACTATAAAGACATTTATGAGACAAATGCATTCCTATGAAAATTTTTGGATTTTCAATAGTTATCTTTCTGTATTGATGAATCCCCACTACCATACATACACACACACTTCACACTTAAGGTCCTGATTTTGACAAAGGATTTAAAGATAAAACAAACACACACACACCCTGAGTCACCTTTCTGGCATTTCCTTTCAGTGAATGGGTTTTCTCCTTACCATTACATCATGTTTGTTAACATCCTTTGGTGTCAATTGACCCCCTCTAAATGTGAGTGCGTGCACATGTGTATGCACCCTTACCTAGTGTTTGTGTGTACATTAGCACTTAGGCACTTATCCTCTTGACCTTCTCTTACGTATTGCCCTATCACTGCTCTGTCTGGGTGTCAGGTTTACAAAAGCGTTTCCCCTGGACTTCCTGTGAGAGTTTGGGAGCTGTTGTGCCGATATAGGATAGTGTACCTAGCTACCAATGAGCATACTTTTACAGTGAGACATAATTATGCCATGTGTCCTAAAAAAAACATGATGCATATTGCATATGATCAAAAAGTCAAAGACACATGCTTCAGGATTACTTAGTGAATTCTATATTGTCCAAAAATCTAGAAGCCTGTAAAATTTGCAACCTTTAAGAGCAGTATACCTAACAAAAAAGGAAGGTAGCTTGACCTTAAGCCCAGTGGCTGTGTCCTAACATATTCATTAGGGGTGGGAATCTTTTACTATCTCACGATTCAATTCGATTCCGATTTTTGGGGCTGCAATTCAATTTAAAATGATTTGATTCATAACGATTTCTGCTTCAATCTATGGGTGTGCAAAGGATCCTCATGATCTACTCCAGTCTGCTTTGCAAGACAGAATGACAAATGGAGACATTAAAGTGTCTTTTTCACATTTATTAGTTTGAAACATTTATCCATGCTTAGATGGAATTGTTGCAACTGTTGTATAAAAGCAATATCACATATTGCTTAAGTAACAAAAATAAAAGTGTCTCTTTATAAAAAAATTGTGCAGTTAAACATGGGTTCCCCAAGTGCTTAATCCTCATTTTGCAAACCTTGCACACTGTGAAGCTCATGTCAAGCTCGGTCTTCCCGGGCATTCAGTAAATAGGGCCCTATAAAATCCGCAATCATGGAATTAGACATTCAAAACGGAATTCATTATAAACACGGAATAACAGAACTGACCGACACTTTACATAAAAGTTTTTTTTTTTCTGGAATAAAAAGGAACATATCTGTCGGGAAAATGCTCCGAGGGGGTCACTAATAATGCATGCCCCCCTACCCATGAATGAATGAATGAATGAATGAATGAATGAGGTGACTTGAGCATAGTGGGCACGGTTCGATTCCCAGTGGGGGCACCTGAACATGTCTAGGTTAATTTGTGACTTGATGTAAATGTATGTGGTGACCTGAGCAGCACGGTGGTGTAGTGGTTAACGCTGTAGCCCCCCAATGAGAAGGGTGCGGCTTGATTCCCGGTATTGGTTAATTGGTAATGAGTGGAATGGACTACAGCAAGGAACGGCGACCAGACTAGACCAGAGACTGGACCCCTGCAGAGAGTAGTGACTAGACCAGATCAGACCAGACTAGACGAGACACCGGACCGGACCGGACCAGACCAGACCAGACTAGAGACAGGACCCCAGCAGACAGTAGAGATTAGACCAAATCAGATCAGACCAGACTAGATGAGACACCGGACCAGACCAGACCAGACCAGAGGCTGGACCCCTGCAGACAGTAGAGACTAGACCAGATCAGACCAGACTAGACGAGACACCGGACCCCCCCTCCAGAGACCCCTCCCCCGCTGAGATCAACACAAAGAGGTTGACTATCATGTACTTCAATGGAGATGTCAGTAATCGGTGGAAAACCAAAGAGCATGTGTGGAAGCATTAAAGTTTTCAGTTATAACTGAAGAAATTGTCTATATTTCGTTACTTAAAACACTGTCTCAGGGTTAAATTTGCGTAAAATGCTAAAAACTGAATTCTCAAAAATTTAAAACTGGGAAAAAAAACCGAATATGGGAAAAATTAAAATGGCATTTGGGAAAAAATTTAACGTATTTTATAGGGCTCTAGGTAAAAACCAAAATGAGTCCAAATCTTTGCCTTCAACGAGGACAGGGCCGGTTGAATCTCTCTTTCCTCCATTATTGTAGTTTCCTCTTTGTTTTGGTGCTTACTGCACGTGCGTATGTTCCAGAACCAGCTCCGTGGTGACATCAAGACGTCCTGCATACAAGATGGAGGCAGACAGCCTGCGGATTTGTTTTATTTTTTTAAAATCGATTTTAGGACATTTTAAATCGATTCTGAATCGTAGTAAATAAGAATCGCGATTCTTATATGAATAATAATAATCATCTCACAGCTGTTAACCCATGAACAATAAAACTGCTCCTCTGCATTTTGCAATTAGCTCTTTAAAGCTCTGCTCCAGCTCTCAGGGGTGTAGGTAAATTATCTCACAATGGGATATTGACTTTAGAAGAAATCCATCAATATCCTGTTGAAATGTCAACAGGATATTGATTGATTTTTAAGTTATTTCATTTGTTAAATGTTATGGACCTGACACTGACTATAATTCACATTTTGTAACTGAACAGGGAACACCTGCTGTGAGACTTAACTTAATAAGCTTCAGTTCAATTTCAGTTATTAAGACTGATTTCTTCATGCTGTGCCTTAGAATTAAACAAACCATCTGACAGTGGTTTTTGTCTTACAGATATTTCCAGGATTGCCTTCTACACAGGTGAGTAGTATTTAGGACCATTCAGCTTCTTAAATCATTCATTCATTCATTCAAGTTTGTACCAGTGTACAACTATATTTACATCACTACATGGGGACCGCTTTATGGAAAGGATGAGGAATATTTACATGAGTGATTCAAACTATTTTCTGGTCTTTATCCAATAAAGTTGGCTCAGTTGTCATGGAGTTTTTTGTTTTTTTTAATGTGATGTAACATAAGTTCAGTACTTAGTCATAGTTCAAATAATCATTGGGACCATAACAGGCCCAGGGTTAAAGGCCTGCCATAGCAGTTCACTTAGAAAGCAGATAAACACAAAAAGAAAGGTTTATAAATTCCAGTTGTGGTATGAATGTTCGCTATGGTACTAATGAGAGATCCTCTAATTGCACATATTTATGCAAGTCGTATTTGTGAGTGTGTTAGACAGTTAAGCAAGACAGAAAACAGACAGTGGTACTATGTGTATGTGTGTGAGTAAACCCTATTAGTGAAGATAGGAATGAAGAAAAGAGTGAACATAGCTTGAGTTGAGACTGTGTGTGACTAACTATAATCTTCACAATGGATACTCCAAACAAAATTAATTCCTGTGAAGACCGTAGTGAGTCTCAGTTTAGCTTCCGTAACCTGAGGGGTAAAATTTGTTTTCCTTTATGTTATTGAGATGAATAAAGCAGGGACACTCATATATCATGGCACCATGCCCTGAAAACGTGCCTTTCTGGCCTGTTATATCCAGGCAATTAAGTTGCCAGCTGCTAGCTTTTAAATATCACAAGCAGTCATTCATGTTGACCTTTTGACCCAAACCTCACATAAAATTACATTCACAAATTATTAGCATATTCCGAGCTTAATGAGTAGCACTTTTTCCTTCCTCTTACTATATTTTGAGACAATTTTCTCCTTTCTCAGCACCATACTGAATCATCCACTGTAAGTTTCTTTCTCAGATATTTGTTTAAGCTGTGAGGAAGCAAGGTGATAGCATTTGGAATTGTCTTGATAGGATATTTAAAGGGGAACACCAGTTAACACCAGACTGCTTTCTTGTAAGTTTTTGTTTTATTCCTTCAGGACTATCTTAATATATTGCAGGCATGGTGTCCTTCTCAGTGCAGGCATGACATAGACTTTCATTTGGTTTGTTCAGATACTTCGTATTGACAGACATGTCACTGTAGTTAATGGTTGTTTATCCTATTGTTTGTGTTCAAAATATTATAAATTGATAGGAAGGATGGTTGTACAATGGGCTTCGTTAGGAGTCACAGGACTAAAAGCCAGCACTGTGTCAGATTTCCAGCGTGAATTAGGGCATATAGCAAGGAGGGGAAAAAAACCTTAAATACACTTGTTCAGATACGACGTTGAGTTGAGTTCACCTGACCAAATGTAGACATCCATATTGACTACCCCTCTTTAATGGCATGAAGTGGTTCAGTCCTGCCTCAGCACACTTACTGGTGCTTGCTAGCCGTTATAGTTGCACCAGGTTTCGCTGGAAGAAGTAGGCTGTGGACATCAAGCTGCCTAACGTTAAGAAAAAGGTGGGCAGCCTATAATCTGTGTGGTAGAAATGACCCAGTTAGCTTAATGTCCAGAGTGAACACCAGACTGAATAACAGGTGAGTCAGCAGCAGCCCTGTCTCCCCCATACCTCCCCGTCCCTCCCCATACCTCCCCGTCTCTGGTGAGATTTAGCAACATTCCGTTGAGGGACATTGCAGTTAGCCTCATTGCAAGGAGTATGTGGAATTTCCTCTCTCTACCTATATAAATATTTATAATGACAGGAATTCAAACTGTACCACTTAAGAACAAGTGGCACTGAGCATGGATAGAAGAGAAACTACTCGAGATGGGAAACCTTTTGTAAAAAGTGCTTGCTCGTCATGGAAGAAAAAATATTGATTTTACTTAAAGCCCTGGAATCATTGAGCTGTGACTCTAAATATCAGCAGTTTCTTGTTTTACCTTTGACTTTTTGGTATTAAAAAACCCCCATACAATTTAAATTGTGACATTTAGGTAGAAGAGCTGCACGACAGCAATATTCCTGTGAGGAGTCATCTAAATTGCAATAGCAGTAAAAAAAAACTGTATTTATAAGATGAAAGACATTTTTAATTCAAACAGCTTTTGGATTTCAACTTCAAGGCATGGTTGTGAAAACACAGATCACTGATGAAAGATAAGCAAGGAAGCATCAAAGTAGCTATTACAGTTCAGAGGTTCACCTGCACCTTTCAGATGTTATTTCCATTTAGTAGAATGTGGTTGCTGTGCTTTCCTTCCCTGCTAAAATAGTCTGCCAAGATAGAAATACATAGAGGCATTGGCTTGGTCCCAAAAGAGAGCTTCCCATTCATGGCAACATCCGGCCCGCTGACAAAAGACTTTCAATAGTCTATACACATGCACACACACTCATACGCCCATGCACACACACTCTCCCTGCTCCCCCTCCCAGCAGATTTTCATAACAATGGCCAGTCCCTGAGATGTAGCACAAATTAGAGGAAACTTGCACGTGCACCCACATGCAAACGCACACAAGGAAACACTGTTCATCAGACAAACCTCAAACACAATGAAACAATAAGATTTGAAGTTGCTGTGACTTTACTATGTGTGTTAGTTATGCTCAGTAAGTGGTGGAAGCTTGGTCAGTTGTTCAGTTGAAGATGTCCTCAGCCGTACAAATGTCTCTTTGATTAATGGCAGCTGGCATCTGGTTAGCAGTTAAACTCACAACAGCAATAGGTGCCATTTGCTTATGGCTATTGTAGGTGTGGTGCCACACTATGAGCGCTGAACATAGTAAGAAAAAATTGTTAGCCCAATGTACAAGGTGTATGACTTCAAATGTACAGTGTGGAGTATGATCGATTGAAACCCTGTGGTTCGGAAATGGATTGGTTTGCATATTGCCAGCAGCTACTAATTTACATGCTGGGCACAACCAAGGCAACGTCTGGGTTGGCAAAAAAACAAAACAAAACCCAAAAAACAAACAAAAAAAACAATTCTCTTTTCCATTTGCTTTATTTATTCCAGACAGGAGCATGTGCTTGCTTGGGTAATCTGTCTTATCTGGGTTAGGCATGTACACCAGGTCTGCAACTGTTGAGTACTTATGTTATCAGTTATATCATGGACTAATCATTTTGTCTATGTAATATCCCAGAACAGTGAGGCATGCTTGTTATTATGCCCACAAACCAAGCCTATTCAGATGGCTAGGATTGTTTAGTCAATAGTTAAAATGTTAAATATAATCAATTCACTTTCATACATGTCAAGGAACAACTTTAAATATTCACACTGAAGAAGTAACAATCAGGGAATATGTAAAATTTTTGTTTGAAATTATATTAATCATTATCAATTATGAATACATTTTTATTGATTACTGCAGAATGTGTTCACTTTTCAGATTGGTCCAAAAAGACTGAAAAAGACATGTCAGGGCTTAAAAGAATATTAGCCCAATATAAAGGCTGGTTGGAGATGAGCTTCATAAACTGAAATAGGAGGGGTTTCCCAATGAATGAAAGAGACAGGATTAGCATATTAATAGGTTTTGGCTCCTCCTGCTGCTCCAGCAGTCCTCTCTCCAACTCACTCCTTCCCCACTCAACTCTTTCAGCTGTGCTGCTCTGTCCTTATTTTCCTCTCATTCCACTCGAAACAATTGCTGAATTTTTCTCTCTCTCTTTCTCTTTCTTTCTCTCTCTGTCCTCCTGTCTCCGTTTCCTTTGTTTTTGTGGCTTCCCTTTTTCTCTTGCTTTCTGTTTTCTAAGAGAAGAAGATAACACTGTTTCTCACTGAGCACAGTAATTGGTTCTCCTCTTTTGTGAGCACTAACTTGAACTTTTACCGGAGGAGCAGTCTGTCTTGATCCCAAACCCTCTCCTGGGCGACAGTCACTTCGCACTTCCACAGCAACTCTGTAACTACAGAGTGTAGGCATGGGGCAAAAATCGGGCAAAAAACAAACAGTATTGCCATGAGAGAGGCGCCGGTAAGGAGTGGACAAAAAAAGAGGAGGAGAGCAGTTTGTAGATGAGCGTAACTTGACATCTTTGGAGATATTTTTCTATTTGTGCACCTGTGGGTTACAGGAAAACATCAAGGAAACACAACTCAAGCGAAGAAGACTCTATGGGAAGAATGGGAAGTTTTTCCATTTTCCCAGTTGATGCAGAAAGTTTCCTTTTTTGAGGATTACTGCATCTGAAAACTGCTGGCTCATGAAAATGTTGAGATAAAGATTGGAGTGTGTATGTGTGTAGTGTTTGTATTAGAGTTATGTCAGAGAGGGCTTACAGTTGTGTCAGGACCGTAGTGTGTTTATTTATGTAACTTCTGCATAAGAGAAGATATCCGTGTGATGCGTGGTGGTGAAAGTGCAAGCTGTCTATCTGTCCTCAGCGGAGACAGACATAGGGAGGGACAGACATGCGTTTCCATGGCAACAAGTGGCTGTAGTCCATTCCCAATGTGCTGGGACAGAGGTATGAATGAAATCTACACACACACTCATTCTCTCTCTCACACACACTCAAGCAGAAGTAGCATGAAGCCCCTTTACAGACTGACATCTGACTCCATAGGAAATGACTTGGTGTACTGCCAAAGCTGTAAGCTGTGCTTGTTTGTGTGCCTGTGTGAACAAAGGTCATTACTACTTGAAATTGGCAGAATAATGTGGGGGCACATTTTTATCTAACTGATATATCCTTCATCAACTATACAGTCTTTCCTCTGAGTGTTTCTGTTTGTGTGTCTGCATGTTTCTATTCTGTGCATCTCTCTCTCTCTCTCAGGTATAATTACCTGCTGGAACATATCAATTTTCCTTTAATGGAGGAGAGACATAAAGCACAGGAAGATAGGGTACCAAAAAATAGAGAGTAAAAATAGATCTCAGTATCTTTTCTCTCCACAGTGTCATGATTACATTTTCGCACATGCACAAAAACACATGTCTCAGATCCAAAGGTAGAACTTGTTGGACGTTCCCAGATGAAGTTACCATGAAATTCCAGGAAGTGTGTCAATGTCAGGACTTCTTACTCAGGAAAAAAGTCAGCGTGTGGTGCATTGTCTTCTTTTTGTTACAGACCCAAATGCTCACATGCCGAGCGTTGACCTGGACTGTACCTCAGTTCTTTCTTTTCTCTCCCTGCTATCTCATTTGTTCAGTTTGTTTCATCTTGCCGAAGTCTGTTGCTTCAAGATCAGGAATTTTCTGTGGAACATTTCTTTCAAGTATGAGAGAAGCAAGCCTGAAGTCCAGAACATTACAAGTGCATAAAACAGGGAGGAGAAATATGTAGCTATTTTAGTTCTTTCAATGATTTCTGCTGAGTGTCAGATACGTCCTTGTGTGACAAGTGAAATTAGCCACAGCTTTTAGTCATCATCCTGGCTTGCAAAAGATTTAAGTTTATCCACTAATCAAGTAAAGAACTACCAATGTAATTTATAATGAAAACAAATTTCAGATGAAGACCTCTTTATGCAAGGTGATTTAGTTACTACAGAAGTACCTTCAGGGCAAAAGTACCCCTTGTTGGAAGTCACTAGACTCAGTGTTTGATTGAAATATTGAATGAAAATATGTTCCATGGCTCAACAATCTCCCTTACTTTTATTCTTCCTCATTTCTCAAACCCCTGTCCTGCTCTCCTCTTCTCTGCAGAATATGACAGACACCTAGCAGCCGCAGTGTCAGCAGGGAAAACCATGGCGACAGCCTACTTGGACCCCAACCTGAATCATACCCTCCTGGGAGGCGCCAAGTCACGGCTGAGCGCAGGGGGGTCAGACCGAACCATGGCTGGTTCCATGGACAGGGTTCTCAAAGTTTTCCATCATTTTGAGACCAACACTGAGAATAGTTGCTGGTCATCCAATATCAGATATGGAGATGCAACCGACATCAGGGTAAGAAGAGTGATTGTTGTATCTGCATAGGGGGATAAAAGTTTTTAATTAAAGTTACATTATAGTAGCAATATAGCAGAAAGTATTACAAGACAATTGTTTCCGCATGTTTTTCTGCAACACAGTTTTTCTCTTTTCATGGAAGTTTGTCAATAATAACAATGATACAGAATATTGCAAACTGCCATATTTTAGTACTACAAGAACATTATAACCTTCAAGGTGGTGATATGTTGTAGTACTGTTCATGATAGCATCTCCACCCATGACACATTGTGGCTTACCACCTAAATTAGTTTTGTAGTTGGACTTTGGACATTTTGTCCTCAGCTGAAAGTAGTAGCTGTCTGCTCCAATAAAAGACACTCAGTAGAATGGAAATATTTTGCTTGCAAACACGTATGACCTCACATACACACACACATCTCTCCTCTCTTCTCTTTTCGTCTTCTCTCATTTCCTTTAGTATCTGGGTCGGACCCCCTAGCGTTTTACATGTTAACACACATGGTTCTATGAGCATTATTGTGTGTATGTGTGTATGATGTCTGTCATCTTGTTTGGGTGGGGATGTCATATTGAATCACTTTGCCCACACACACATGCACATGGATAGCCTGATGCCCACGTTGACCTGGTAGAAAATGCTGATGTAAACAATAGCACAGTTGGAAAAATGACGTCTTCATTGAGGTTTTTTTCCCCTACACATATTTGTTTCATTCAGTAGTCCTTACACAATTATACATATGAACATGTTTGACTAATTCAACTGTGACAATACCACTGTAGAAAAATACTTCATCCTTAAATAGTGTCCAATGTTGAGTGTTACAGCAATTCTAAATAACATTTTATGTTTTTGAATCTGAATTGGGGAAATGGGTTAAAAAGGTATATCACAATAAAGTGATTTTCTTTGTGTTCAGGGAATCATCCAGAAAATTCTGGACATCAACAAAGTGCGCTGGACGTCTTGTTTTGGACTTCGTTTTAGCAACACTCAGTCCAGAGACCAGGTACACTGGCTCCACCCAGATATGGGCGTTTCCCACGTCAGGGAGAAATATGAACAGGCACGACCAAATGAGGAGTGGAGGTAAGAAAAGACATGCGTGTGTCTATCAAACAGTCATTGCCCCGTTATTCTGCAACACTAATCTAAGATATTGAAGATTGTTCAAGTGCATGAATCTGCAGTTTAGACCGTAGCTATATGGCAGCCACAAGGACAACAGCCAAAGACCGTGGGCTGCTAGATTCCAGTTTCAAGTGTTAAGTTGCTCCATGGGATCCAATTTCTTGTCCCTACAGTCTGATATCCATTTATTAAATTATTTCTCACTGTGCATGGCCTCCCAAACCTACTTGACCATGGTGGATTATTGGAGTTGCTTAAAATAATCTCCAAATGTAATTAGCAAGTTGTAGATTATTTTTATCCAAGATTTTAGAAATCACTTAGATTTTCAGGAAGGTGCTTTTGTGTCTTCATCAATTGCCTTTTTGAAGAGAAGCTGTAAGGTTACACTTTATAAAGTTTCCTGCTCTGGGTGTTTGCTTTGACTTAATTTATTTGGCATTGTAAATTCACGCAATGTCACTGTTTCCCCACACAGCAAGATGCAGCAGTCTGCCCTGTTGTATAACAACATAGCAGAAGTGATTTATTTGAAACAGGGCCATGTAAAATAGTGTGACCCATCTGTTGGGTTGTGATGGGAGGCTTTGTGTGAGTTGCAGTGTGGTTATGTTGGTTTGGGAGTTTGGATGTTAATGCACTGTCTTGGTGATAGTGCTATTGTGAAGTGGCGACCTTCTGAACTATAGACATCAAGAGAGAGAGAACCAGATGCCTTTTTTGTCGAACCAAGTCAAGAACTCTTTCTCTCTACTCTTACTTGGTCTTGTCATTGGCATTCTTGTATTCTTTTTTTTCCCCTATTCTCCAAATCTGTCTCTGTCCCCACTTCTCCTCCAGCCTTTGTTCTTCTTCTGCTCACCATCATCCTGGATCATACTTCCACGCCTCTTTTCTTCTTTGCTCTTGTTTGGACTGGTTTTCCGCTGACTATGCCACTGACTTCTCATTCATCATTTGAACTGGATTTTCTTTTACAAGATGAATTAGTTGCACATTGTACATGTTTATTGTGAAGCTAGAAGCTCAGGCACTTTACCAAACATGTCCAAAGAATGTTTGCCAAATTCAACAACTTCTTAAACCGACTCATTCCAATGTTTTCACCTCATAAAAGACTTGTCCCAACAGTTTTTCTGGGAAATATAGAAGCTGCTCTCAGCTAGTTTTTATTTTTATTTTGAAATATATATTCAGAAAATGGTATTAGTGTAGCTCTGCATATTAAATTCAATCTGCACTTTTTTTTCCAACTGTAGGTATGAATTAAGGATCCGGTATCTTCCAAAAGGCTTTGTGCAGCAGTTTACAGAAGACAAACCTACACTCAGCTACTTCTACCATCAGGTACACACACACACACACACACACACACACAACATATTTCATTCTGCCAGAAGCCAAAACACTGAGACATATGGCATTGCTGTGTGTTTGCCTTTGGGTAACTTAGGATTTTGTGTCTCTGTATTTGTGTTAGAGATAGACGGTACCATTTGTTTCTTGGAAAACTAAATATTCCATTTTTAATTCTATGGTCCATATTCATGTCCGTCAGGTGAAGAATGACTACATGACAGGGATCGGGGATCAGGTGGAACAGGATGTAGCTCTCAAACTTGGTTGTTTAGAAATCAGGTAAAGCATGCTCACAGTCGTATCCTCTGTCCCAGGTTTAGTTCTTCTGTTGACAATGCACTGTGTCTGTATCTTTATCTGTTTCTGTTTATTTTCTTTGTATGTCAAAAGCTAAAAAAATTGGATCGCATTAGATATTTGTTTTTTTCACAGGGACAGTTTGAATTGTTTTCTGTTCTGGCTAAGTTGTTGCATCATAAAATAATCTGTCTTTTCCTGTCACCTACACTGATGATTCTGACTAGAGTTGTCAGTGTTTATTAATCATTATTCAAAGAAACAACTCAATGCCATGCACAAACAAAGTGAAGCAGGGAATACATTTTAAGACATTTTCTGTGTCCCACTGGTTTCGATCTAGGAGGTTCTTCAAAGAAATGAGAGGAAACGCCCTGGATAAGAAATCCAACTATGAACTACTGGAGTAAGTATTTTCTTCATGAGCAAAGAGCTGCAGCAGTACACACCAGTTCTGGCTCCTTATTTTCTTTTCCACATCCTTAATTTACGCTGCAACATGTTCATTATAACCCTGCAACCCTGCAAATGCCAGTAAAGTCATGCAATCTCAGTTTTTGTTGCTGTGCTGAAGTTTTCATATTCAACACGGCTGAAATTTTTATATTGCTGTTGGTATTCATTAGCAGAAGCAGTTATTTATTTATTCTGAACACTCTTTCATTTTTTGACTGGCTGCTCTGTCTTGAATGTGCCCTGCGTCGATCCACCAACAGCTCGCTGCAGGATGGATGTAGATGATGACCATTAACAAACTCTGCTCTTAACGAGACTTGGCTCTGTGGTCTGATTCTAATGAGTGACCCTCTTCCAGTGTAATTTTTCTTGCTGTCCATCAACCTAATGAGCTCTCCAATTAACTGTGAAGAATGCACACTACACTGTCTTTTCACTGAGATCTCTTTGTCTCTTTTTTGCCTTCTCAGTCTCCCATCCTTCTCCCTCTCATCTGTTAGCTCTCATCCTCTATTTTTGCCCATTTTCTTCCTGTGTTATTTCTCTCTTTGTTACATTTATCCCTTGCTGCATCTCTGTTGATTGGGGGAAAAAAAAATTCTGTCTTGCAAATTTTAAAACAGCAAGGGAAGGAAAGTACTGTTTTTGTTACACCAAGTTGACAGCCATCAAGGGCTGCTGGTCATGTGTTGATTTTCCCCCAAGTTGTGACACTTTTGGCTCCAGTCAGCCATTGAGAAATTAGTGAGATTCCTGTTTGTTCAGTTTAATAAATAAGTTATTAGCATTCATTTATTAGCTGGAAAGAGCATTTCTGTTTCAGGGAAAACCTGTTAGGTTGGTAGGCTAGTGAGAATTTTTCTGTGTAGCCACAGTTTTGGTTTTTATGTTTTACAAATACAAACTAGTGATTACGAAGCATTTGCTCCTGTTTGTGATCAGCTTGTTGCATTTGGCAGTAGTGCTCTTGGTCTAGTAGCTAATGTAAAGTGGTTAATCAGCCGTCCTTTGTCAGTGCTCATGCTCTCTGATGATAATAATAGTTGAGTAATATTGTAATAATAATAGAGGAACCAAAGGGAGAAAGGATGAAGTTCTCAGCTTTTGCCTCACTCTCTTTGGTCTCTCTTTCCTCCTCCCTTTGTATTTTTCTTTTCTCCAGAGGAGTTTGAATCATTAGCTAGCTTCCTTTTTTAGCCCCGTTCATCTTTCTTTGTCTCTGTGGTCTCCTTCTTTGTACTCTTCCCTGCCTTTCTCAATCTCTATATTTCTGTTTTCCCTCAACCCCATCTCTTAGGAAAAGATGAGTAGTGCTTTGTAGTCAGGACTTAGTCATAGCTTTCTGTTTCTAGTTTTTAGTTCCATGTCTGCCTCACTTGTTTCTGTCTGTAGCTGTTGGTAGTAATCTCAGCGCAGAGGAAAAAATAAGCTGCTGAGATCAGATAACAACAGAAGTGCTTGCCAATTAACATTCCTCAGTGTAATTACAGCATAATAAACATGCCTCTGTATCTGTCTCTGTCTCTCTTTAAAGGAAAGATGTTGGCTTGAGGCGTTTTTTCCCAAAAGACCTGTTAGATTCAGTCAAGGTAAGAATGATGAGTTTTAAACTTCAATGATGATTTTTCTCCTTTCCGAATATTTGTGGGGAAAAAAGCTAAGTAAGAAGATTTATGATCAAAACCTTTGTGTCCTGATATGGTGGCTAAGTTAAGTTACCATCACACTAAACAGCTGCTGTCCTGGTTCCCCATCTGCCCTGCAGAAGTTACCTAGTTACCACAAGAAACAAAATTAAGTGGTTTTATGGGCAGCTCCCTCGTAAAAGTCAAGGCTCCTTTGTGCCAGTCTCTCAATCTGTTACTTGATGTGTTGTCAGGCTCAGTTTTGGTCTGGCTGAGCAGACCAAGTGTAAAGCAGTCCAAGACTTCCCAGATCTAAAATGAAATGTTAATAAACCCATTCAACAAAATCTAGAACATTTTCTGAACAATGTTTCCATTTAATTTGATGGAACAACTCACATCTTAAATGATGTACAAAGACGTACCGCTTCACTGAACAGTTGCCTGTACTGGGAGGCTAAAATAAATTCTTCCTCCATCTATCATAATAACAATGCCAATTTAAAGTTTATCTAAAATGTGAAAAGAAATTTATCATAAATCACAAACTCAAAGAATTCTTTTATCATTTATGGATCACTGAGAAATTGTATTTAAAAAATCATCATATCCCGTGAAGATTTCCACACAACATTATTAATGTTGCTCACATAGATCAGGGTTTGAATAGACATGTTAAACTGATATCTGACAGACTTTGATGCATGTTTACATGCGATGGCTGTGCACTTACAAAATGAATAGTGTCTATTTAAGTGATAAATTTACGGCACGCGTTCAAAGGGAGGGTCTTAGTGTGTGTCTTTGTGCGCGTGTGTGTGTTTATGTGTGTTAGAAAAGTCTAGTGACCCGAAAAGGTTTTTGTCAGCAGGCGGCCAGACAGATGCTCTGCAGAGGGAGAGAAACTGGGTGTGACCCTCAGGTCATGTTTAAATGGCGTTTCAACGAGGAGGGAGGAGGTAGCGACATTGCTTGCCCCCCTCAGTCTCTTAAGCTCTCCTCACTCCCCCATCATCAGCTGCCCAGCCATCTACTATATCTCCTCTTCATCTTTCTTGCTTTTTCTGCTCCTTTTGCAGACATGACATCATATACTCACCCTGAGGCATGTTTTATAAGCCATGAAGCTACACAGAATGATGCATATAGCAACCACACAAATATGTGTGTCAAAGGTCCTTACAGTGGAAGATCTGACTTGATTGCAAATGTCTTGACTGATGCTGTAATTGAAGATTGTCTTATTTTTTATTTTGTATTTTATATATATATGACAAACATAACTAAATAGATATAAATACAAAAAGAGTATGAAAAGTAGTACTGACTGAATTGGTCAATTTGATAATCTTCATTTTTCAAGCTAAAATGCCAAAAACTGTTTCCGGCTTCTTTGATTGAGGAACGTGACCCTGAAACTGTTGTGGAAATGTGTGATTTGGGATTTAGTTATTTTTGTAATTGTGATGATTAATTTGCAGACCAAACGATTGATTAATATGATTGATCAAGAAAACAGATCAATAATTAATTGTATTTAATCATTTTTGGTCAACAAACACCAATTTACATCTCTTGTGAGTGGATTGTGTGTATTTTTAGGTGCCTAATAGTATCAGTGTGTTGTCACTTAAAAGCTGTTGTGATAATATTAAGCAAAAGACATGTTCCTGACACATCTGCTGCTCATCCACATGAATATGTGTTTGAATTAGTGTGAGAGAGTGAGAGCACAGCTGTCATTTACTTTTCTGAGGTTCACTGTGGTGAAAGAGAATGGTAGTCATTTAATGGGATTATTCTCCCTCAATGGACTCTACTTCTCACACACATAGACCCGTGCACACACATGCACACCAGAACAGATGGCTGTGCTAGTAAACAGTGAATGATGTGAGCTGTTGTAAAGAGCAGAGTCTGTTCATTCATGTTGACAGGGCACCAGGTTTAGTGAAACTGACCTTTGTGGTATTGGAGATTAGAGTTTGATCAACCAGCTCCACCTTTAGCTGAGCAGTCTGTTAGAGCAACGACACATCGCATCACTGTCACACTTTCATGTGTTACTTCTCTGTTTTTGTAAAAATTATCATACATTTTCTCTACATATATCAGTATTCTAGAAATTAACCACTTTGAAAATGAAGACAAACATATTGTGTGTGATACTGTTCTCTTACAGAAAGAATTAGAATAATTTAGTCACTTATTAATAGGGTGTTAGTGGTAATGCATCGTAAACGAAATCAGCTGGCCACAACATGTATCCAAGGATAAGGGCCATTGCAGCAGTAATGATACTGAATGAAATGGTTTGTTTTGGACTATGTCTTTTTATTAGGAGATTGGCCTTTGATCCAATATAAACAAAATTAAACAGAGGCTTTTAATGTCACAGAAGAATGATCCCTTTTTCTGTGTTGAGGTAGATAATTACCATTAGAGCATAATATAGCCCCATTGAAACCTGGTATTAACATCTGTCTTAGGTGATCTATCACATGTGGACAGCTCCTAGTACAGGTGTGGACACACACACGACACATTGTGGACCCATTGTGGACACATTTGAGAGCCAATGATTCAGACCACATTCTGACGTGGTCTGGGTTAGATGTGAGGATATTCTTTTAGCAGTGTGAACACAATTGCATCCTGCCAACATTGAAACACTACCTAATGAACCGACATCCTCTGCCACAATCTTCTTAGTCCCAACACACCTTCAAAGCAAACTGGAACTATCTTACAATTTCATTGTTGACCTCTGTGCAGCTAACGGATTCACTCAACTTCTATTTGCTCTCATCTCTTCCTCTTGCTCTTTCTGTCTCTTTCACATACACAAACCATAGAGACAAAATACACCCACATTCTTCAGCTAATCAAAATGAATAACCAAAGAACATAGTAACAATATTGTCTAAGAGTTGTGCCTGAATGGTTACTATTGCAAGGTGATAACCACTTGCCCCACTTCCTCTCAGGAAGGGTGGTAACTGGGGACTGACGATATCTTTGTGTTAGTGGTGGAATTCTAGGAATTAAAACAATGATCCTATCAAGAGCTTGAAGAACACAGTGTGCACATACTATATTCTGTAATCGCATTTGTGTTATAACATCTGTCTAAATGACACACAAAATCTCAGCATTGCAGACAAGTGCATGTGTGTGTGTGTGTGTCTGTGTGTGTACATGCATGTTTACATGCAAGTCCGTGGGTTTTTTGATTGTTTCAGGCTTTGTGATTAGACAGCGGACAACAGGGCTCTGTAATGCTAACAAAATAAACCCAAAATACAATGGAAATAAAATAATTTAGCATTAGCTATCGTTATATGGATGATTGTGGTCATACACAGTGCATACATCTGATAATGTGTTGTTGGAATTTATTTACCTGAAATCAGTCATTTGCTTGTTTCCAGTTATGTTACATTTATAGTCAATACATTTATGCAATTGCTATATTCTTAGTAATAATTATAATTGTGAAACTGCTCATTAATTTTTTGCAGACAGACCTTAATGTGACGTACTAGTTTACTGTAAATCTGCACTTTTTTTTAAGCCTGATCTGTTCTGCAGAAAATCTCTTCTAATCTTTATCTTAATCTATATATGGAGAGCTATTTATAGCTTGACTTTATCCATACAGGGCTTGTGGGTTGATTTGTCTATAAACCGCATTTGCTGGTGTTTTCACATGGTGTACTAAGCAGGGTGTGTATGTGATCTTTTTGATCATGCTCTTACGTATACATTTGAATGACTTTGATACTTTATGTTTGTGTTTGTGTAAATGTACATTAAGGCCAGCGCTCATAGAGGCCAGGAAAGTGTTAGAAAGATCCTTTGTTAAATCCTCTTAAGCTTGTGTGTTTTTAAATATAAATCAGATATTGAGGATTATGTACTGCATCTTGTGATTGTATGTGCATGTGTCTCTATGTAAGTGGAAAAGTATAGAGGATTGTAAATTGCCGAATAATCTTGTCAAATGTATCTGTCATTCTGAAAATCTATAACAGTGCTTGTTACTGGAATCTAAATTATAGTGTAGGTGACCGAATAGACTCTTTGATGTTTAATTGACTGGAAACTAACAACCAATTTCTCTCTATTAAGTTATTGATCTGAACTGGAATTGGCCCCCAAAGTAGTGCTGAGGTCAATCTGATTTTGACCAGAAGGGACTGTTAGTCAATTATTGTCTTCCTGTCACAGTGTCTTTATCAGTTTGCACACATATTATCACACCTTTCGCTCTTCCGGTTGTAAAATTTGCTGATCTTTTAGCAGGGAAATGTGTAAATCTCAAACAGAATTTCCTCATTCTTCCCTGTCTTTCTCTACTTTAGGCTAAAACTCTTCGTAAATTGATCCAGCAGACATTTAAGCAGGTAGCCAATCTCAACGACGAGCAGTGTATCCTGAAGTTCTTGGAGATACTTGCACCAATCTACCGCTATGACAAGGAGTGCTTCAAATGTGCCCTTGGGGTAGGTTTTTTGCCTCCACTTTCATGTGTCCTGATGTGCTCCCGGTGCTCTGGTTAGTTGTGTTAGGTTGACCCCTTCTGGTAGCCTCAGGTCTTGCATGTATGAAGGATCTGATCTTATCCACAGCGGGTTTGATAGACCACTAATGACTAATCAATGGCATTTCGTTGTATTTATCTCCACCTCCTCTCTTCCCATATTCTCTCCCTCTCTTGTCAATCCCATGTTTTTCTCTCCAGTCAAGCTGGGTGATTCAGGTGGAGCTGGCTATCGGGCCAGAGGAAGGAATCAGCTACCTCACTGATAAGGGGTCCACAGTGAGTTTTTTTTCACACAGTACATTGTATAAGACATTCAGGTTCATCACCTATCACAACTGGCTTCTACTGAGAATATTGTCATTGTGTTCTTCCAAGTCTAAAAATATATGCCAATACTTTGTACTTAAAATTAATGCTGACTTGAGAGATAACTTTAGCCATGGCTTGTTCATATGATCAATAAGAAAATAAACTAGGTTTAGCTCAGTAAACATGAATTCATCTCCAATGTCTTTGCATGTCTTTTGTCCGCAGCCAACCCATCTGGCTAACTTTAACCAAGTTCAGTCCATCCAGTACTCAGCTATGGAGGAGAAGGACAGGAAAGGCATGCTACAGCTCAATGTAGCTGGAGCTGCTGAGGTACGACCAGCCTGCCTGTTTGTCAATCTCTCTGCCTGCCCAGCTCTTTCTTTTTATGTATTTATTTACTATACACAGGCATAGAACATATTATTCTTAGAATTTGATGTTGTAATCAACTCAAAGTAGTGCTCACACACATTTTAGCCACTTTGAGACAGCTAATGTTGGGCGTCAGTCAGTGTCTGCAAGCGGTCTACGCTGAACCCTGCTATAATTATGATTATGCTAAAACTGGTGGGGAAATTTTGTATTTCTCTCCTTGTATGTATGCCTTTATGACTGTTAAGGGCCATTTCATAGATGGAGAAGCTGTTATTCTTAAATTTTAAATTGCTAACTAGTTGGTTTAGCTTTAGGTTTGATAGACACTGAAGTGGACAGAAGAATGCAAACAAGACCAAGTTCTTTCACTCTCTGGAATCATTTGTATTGATATTTCATTTGTCACAACGAGCACCCTGCCTTTCTGTGGAGTCTGAAGAACTACATAAATTGAGCTCATTGGGATTGATGGCTCTTTTACTTTCTACTCTGAGATTCTGTGATATATTTTTTCCATTGATTGTATATAATTGTTCTAATGTCAGAGAAAGAGTTTCACAACACTCACTTGTGTGTTGGTGGAGTCTTTCTGCCCTGCATTTATAGTATTAGATTCTGGACAGACACCCACTATGTGGGAGAGAGTTGTCCCCTGATGGAGGGGTGGGAAACCCCCACTGTGTTGGTATGTGAAAGCGCTCTGCTGCCTTCTTTTGAAATAATGCCTCTTTATAACATGCCTCTGTGTGTGTGTGTGTGTGTGTGTGTGTGTGTGTGTGTGTGTGTGCGCGCGTGCGCGCGCGTGTGCGTGAGCAGCCTCTCACTGTTACAACAGTATCACTGACCATGGCGGAAAACCTGGCTGACTTGATTGATGGATATTGTCGCCTCGTCTCCATGGAAACTCATTCCTTTATCGTCAGAGTTCACAAAGGTATGAGGCTCCACTTTCCTGCTTTAAGTAGGATTGTGTGTCCAATAGTATACTATAGTTTTTGAAGACAGAGAGAAACTGTGAGCTCAAAATTTTTGTGACAATGAACAGCTTTCGGCAATTATGTTTATATCATTAAACACTGAGAACATACTTCTTTGTATTTAGTATTTTAGCCTTTGATGTCTTATTTTTTTCTTTTTTTTAAAGAATATATCAAAGTTTGTTTGTTTTTTTTAACAAAAGTGCTTTTTGTAAACACATTCTTCACTTCAGACAGAGTGATATAAAATGATATTACTCTTGTGACACTGGAGCAACTGAAATATACTGCTTCATAAAAACATAATAATAGTAATAAAAAATGACTTGTAATTTCGGAGTTGCAACTATTACGTTTGTTGAACAGTTTTCCTCTCTTTCTGTAATTAGTCCTGCTGTGCTTTCACGTAATAAACACTGTGTGATTTGCTCTCGTCCCTATGACAAGCATGCTTGCACTAGTTCAGATGCTGTTCTGGAAATGAATGTTGCATGCAGATGAGACGTTGTACTGTGTAGGCCCTACCTAAGTCATTAAACAGTGTAGAAATTCCTTGATGTCATCATGTATATTTACTTCGTTTTAATCATTCTGACCTGAATGGTATATGTATTTGTCCTCTAGAGGGAGAGAGAGCACTACCTTCCATTCCAAAGTAAGTATCCGTCCTATCAGTAGTATTATTATTATCAAAATAATTTAGAGCCTCAGTGCAAGTGTTTCAAAATGAGAGGGGATTAGTCTCCTCCTCCTTATCTGAGGAATCCTTGCTGTCCATGATCGTCTGAGTTCAAAAGGACCTGAGTCATTACCCTGTTTAAGAAGAACATTAAGTAACTGTCAAGTTTATGTTTATTGGAATCTATTAGTGCTCCTTTTTTACAGGCACTTTGATGTTTCTTCAGGGAAACTTCATGTGCTGGTGTTTATTTAGTCTCACTTTGCTTATGTCTGCTATAGTGATATTGTTTTTTGACAGCTAAGGCAGCAAATTGCAGATGATGAAAAATAAACAATTCTCCATTAAATGCATCTTCCCATGTGAGTGTTAATTTTCTAGCTCTGGATAAAGCTACAGAAGCATCATATGATCTTCATCATCTCTGGAAACACTCCACAATACTTGTGTTAACAGATAATCACACTCATCCATCCTTTATCTATTCCACTCATCCACAGGGGTTGCACGGATGATAATCGTGAAAAACAAAAGTTTAGTGGTTGATTCAGGTACAATTTATTGTTTTGTGTCCATGTTTGCAAAAAGTAAATCCAAGGCTTTTTAGTGAAAACTAATGTGATTGTTGCATCAGAAAGAGACAACTAAATACTTCCTGTTTATTCTCCATGGTTGGCCTTTAAATCGTGGCTCAGAATTCTCAGGCCTTCAAAAGACTTTTCGAAAAAACATTGTTTCTTGAATGCAGAGCTTGTGGTGTTTATCTGTGACTGTAGCAGCCTGGACGTTGATCTGTCCTCATTTCACTGTCAGTTGGTCGGATTCAAAAGATTTTCTGCTTACATTAAGTCATTTCAACTTAAATCTCTCACTATTTTTTTTCCCTCTCTGTCTGTTTCTGGTCAAATAAGGAGATAAGTTTAGGAGCCAAATATTTTCCACTTAGGGTTTTTAAACACTCTGGCAGTCTCCACCTCTTTCTCTTGGTCTCTCACTCTAACTTTTTCTCTTTGCTCAGTGCCTTTCTTTTTCTCACTGCACATTGTGGTCTGTGATGTAAAGATAGTAGTAAAGCTCAGATGACACAGACAGAGAGAGACCATGGCAAAAACAGAGAGATAATAGAAACAGTACGGATTAACTTTACGGATTATGAAAAACTGTTTCGACAGTTAATTCTTTATGGAAACTACGATGCTGAAAATCTCTGATATCTTTCAATTTAACAATGGTATGTTGATGTTGTTTTGCCTGAGTGTTAACTTCTTTGACTGATGTGTTAATTACTGTCTGATTTACCCAATTTTCCTTTTTTTCTTCTACTCTAGATTGTCTAACAATGAGAAAAAGTTAGAAGCAGTCAGGAGTGGAGTAAGAGCAATCTCCGTCTCAGGTAAGATTTAAAAAAATTATCCACACAAACTCGCAACTTGACTTGTTAAGCTGCGAGATGGACGCTGGCTCTTTGCTACTTTGGCTACAGCTACTGTTTTTCTTCCTGTCTTTCCTTCAACATCTGTTTTTTCTCTGTCATTTTTTTCTCCTCATCTCTCATTGTTTTCTCCTCTGTTGGGACAGCCACTCCTTCCGTCTCATCCCATCCTCTCTGCTCCTGCTTGCTCTCTTTTGTTTACTTCCTCCTCTCTCCCTCAGTCTCCCTGTCATCTCCCCCACCACTCTTGCTCATATCCATTCACTCTGCTTTTTTTCCTCTCACACTCTGGTCATCTTTCTTCCTCCACATTGGGCGAAGACGTAGTGACGCCAACACCTCCTAAGCCAACCAAGGCGCGGCGTTTCCTCCTCCCCTTTGTCTTCTGTTCAGATTCACCACCCAATGGTATCCTCAGCTCTCATTGGATAGTTAGTAGAGGAGAGAATCCACAAAATTGTCTTATTGCATGATAAATTCCTGATTTAACAACTTTAGGGTACTTTACATTAAGACCCTGTCCAGAAAGGACTTCTAGAGAAGAATCCTAGTATCACTCGGATTGATTTTTAGGAAAAGTGGTTCAGAAAGCCTTTAAAATCAAACGTATTCAAAATACTCGCAAAGTGTTGGCAGTTCTTTTTTCCAAACCTTCATGGGTTTTGGATTAATACCTATATCATAGTTTACATAGCTCACTATCATTAATAACTGTAATAGTTTTTAAGGATGCTCTCTTCTGCCAAACTGTCTTTGCCCTTATTGCTTAGTTTCTTTAACCAATTCAGTCTTGCACAAAAGCACAACTTAACCACAATAATGGGTTGTGTCTTGCTTCATATAACCAAGCTGATGCCCATTAACACAAAAAAGAAAACTGAAAAGGTGTTTCCTGTAAAACCTGAGGTTTGTGTGGTTCTTTTTGCACTTCCGTTTAAATCCATTTTACACATTTAACATTTTCAGCTGACCTCCTGACAGAGGTCAGTAATTAAAGATATTTTCCATTCTCTTCTTGGAAATAGCCAGTAGAGACATAGAGTAAAATGCTTCTCTCAAGTCTCTGTTCAGCGCATGCTTCGCTGTTGAGGTCACACTTGGGATATTTTTAACCATTATTTTCAGTATTTTATGTCAGTAAATTCAAAGAGGCAGAGCTTAATTCGTGCCAGGGTGGCCGAGTGGTTAGAGATCATTCTTCCATTAAAAGATTTGGGTTCAACCTCCAAGTATCTGCCTTGTTAAAGAGGCTTGAGCAACCAGTCACTACCAGCTCAAGACTGTTTTTGTATAGCAAACAAAACTGCTTCTCTTTTGCAAGAAAACTATGTTCATGAGAACATAATCATAAAAGTTACAGGCCATCCCAAAATTCATTCCTTTTTTTAAGTGTCCCGCACAAAGTTTGACAAGCAAAACTGGGTCAAAACATGTCCTTGTGTCTCCATATGTGGCTTTGGCAGCTGCTCTCTCTAGCTTGCAGGACTGCTCAGAGAAAAAGTTGTGGGTCTGGAGAGCAGCTGCTTTGTTATTGAAACATTAACAGACAATCCAGACTTTTCCTCCTAAAGGCTTTAAATGTGACACGCAGGCACACTCAACATACTACTTTTAAAATCTCAAATGTTACTGTGGTGAACTATGGTGATTCAGTTGAACTGGCAATAGATTTGTTTGTGTAGTATGTGTGTTGCAGTGTTAGTTTCATTCAGAAATGATCATTTAACAGAGCATGAGCTGTCATGTTGGCAAGACAAAATCATTCCTCCTGCTGCTTTGAGAGCAACTTCATGATCGTACAGTTAATCTCTATAACAATACAAAAGCTTTCTAAACTATGATGCTTTTAGGTGAAACGTCTTAAACTTAAGGACTGAGTTGTATGCTCAAATTGAATTTTTTGTGATATTCAAAAATGTAGGTTTCTTTCATTTGTTAAATTTACAGCCATGTCATATGCATAACATGAATGGAAGTTGTTAACTGCTTTTTCACTGGATATATTTTGGATCCTAACTAACTGCTCCCTGAGTGTTTGGCTTTGCAGATACTGCAACATCTACCATGTTATTTTAAGGCTTCTCATGCTCTAACCTCTCCTCTTCTCTCTCCTCTGCCTCTTGCTTTTCTCTCTGTATCTTGTTCTTACTTCTTCTCCTCCTCTGCTGTCCCGTTTCCTGCATGCTCTCCCGGACCCTGCAGAAGATCTTAGTGGGGATGGTAAAGTTATGCTGTTTTTCAATCTCTCTGTTGTTCCTTTCTTGTCTAACTGTACCAACACACACCCTCCTTGGAGAGGGTAGCATGTGTATTGGTGTTTGAGAGTTAATGTTTATGCATGCATTCCTCCCTCTTAAACATTAGTGCTATGTGTCTGTGTGCACTGAAATGTAATTATGGTTTGATTTAATTGATATAAAATGATGTAGTTCACAATGATAATTTAGTTAAATGTGTTCCTCATGTTTCAGTGACTGGAAGCATGAATAAATCACCAGTAACTTTAGTGGGTACGATGTTGTTTGTAGCTACAGAGGCTTTCTATTTTAGTTTTGTGTTTTAAGATGTTTATGTGTTTGGTTCTGTCCGTTGGTAATTTTTTTGGAAAGAAGATTAGCTCTAAATCTCTTAATTAACACCACTCTAAAGTAATGGCACACAAAAAGAAGAAAAATTAAGGTGGTATTTCTCTGTAAGAGGACCTTTCCAAACCTTTCTCTCTCCACATACAAAGAAACATACTACAAACATGCACAAAACCTCACACAAAGATGCAAGCACACACACAGAGCCACACAGATGCAAAGCCATGCAAATATGTACTCACATACACATGTTCATGGACACTAAGTGGAGTAGGGAGCGGTTTGCTGAATTTCAGAGCTGGTGCATTCTTTGCTATAATGGGCTATCTGTAACACATACACACACACACACACACACACACACACTTTCCCTCCACTGAAAGCATAAAGAGACAGAGTTAGACCAGTCAAACTTAGAAACGGTTGGTTCTCTAAAACAAATCCTAAACCACATGGTATTGAAAATGCACAACAATGGACAAAAATTTGGACCTCTCAGTGTCGCAGTAGAAACGTATAAATCTGAGCAATAAAGGCAAAGGTAAAAAAAATTTAAATTAATTAAAAATGAATAGAAAAGGATTTTAAAAAAAATCATAATGAGCTGGAAGCATTCCATTCATGCACCTATGTCTGCAGGGAAAATTAGTTTAGTTAAATTAACAATGAAAATCTCCTTTTTCTGAGGATGTTTTTGAAAATCAGTCTAATCCGATCTACTAAAACACATTTCAGTTGCAGGACATATTTTTAGAGCTCTGATGTATGGATTTCCACTCTTCTTGTTTGAAACATTAATCATGCAGACAATGGTTTGATGATTCAATAAACATTAAAACTATTTGTATCCTCTAATGAACCATTGTACATATAAAGTACATACAGTGTCAGTAAAAATGGCAAAAAGTGAATACTATTTAAATTGTCTTACCCTTGAAGAAGTAGGGAAATGATCAAACTCTGCCTTCTTGCTGAGAAGTAGATGGAAGCATTGAAACTGCACCTTGGCTCTGTATAATGATTAAACCAACAAGATAAAGCATGTTTGGCTTTAGAGAGAAACTTTAGACACGCTGGCAGGCAGATGGTTTTTAACCTCTTGACTGAGCAAGGCTGCTTGTTTCTTCCTCTAATCAATGTAAAGCTAAAGCTTCTTGGCTGTAGCTTCATATTTATCATAAAGATATAAAAGGTGTGTAGAAAAGCTCATTGAATCCTGGGAAAGACAGCAAAAGCATTTAGGTGCTTTTATAATAGAAAATGTATTCCATCTCCATTGTTCAGCTACCATAACACTGTGTCTACATGGCAGGCTGTAGCAAAAATGTCTTCCAGAAAAAAACAACCAGAGGATTTAGAAAGCATTTATGATAAATTTGGGGACACGTTTCCACAGAGCCTGATAAATCCAGAGCAGAGTTGTGTGTTAATGACAACAGATGTTTGACTCTCATTTCCAACAGCTGAGTCTGCACACTGATTTTATTTTAAACACCACCATCTGGTTACGATAGACGCAGTCCACCTTTCCCTCTCTTTTTCCTGCTAGCTGTCTTCTCCCCTCCCCTCTCTTTCTCTCTCTCTGCCTACCTATCTTTTTACCCTAAATGCTACCACCTGCTTACATGACAGCTAGACACGCCATTTCTTTCTCTCCTTCATGTATCACTCCCTCTTTCTGTCTCACTCTTAGATTTAGTCTTTTCTTTGTATTTCGTCTTTTGTTTTCTACTTGTCTTGCTTGTTTCTCCTTTCTGTCTTTGTTTCCATCATCACCACAGCTACTCCCAGCACCCCAGCTGCTCCCAAACAGACAGATATGCACAACACATGCTCAGCTGACATTCTCCACCAAGTCTGTGTATGTGTGTGTGAGAGAGAGAGAGAGAGAGGGAAAGAGGAGCTACGTGGGTGTTGCTTTGCTCCAGAGTTGACTAAACTGAGTTCATTTAAAGAGTTAACTGCTTTATCTTAAACTGTTTTGTGCACTTTTACCTTTGTTACACACCTGTTTGATAGTTTCTAAGAGGAACTTTTTGTACCATATTGGACATACGGTAAATCAAACAACATTTGCACCATTGTTTTGTTTGTGCATTTGTTCATATGACTTTGTGTGTCTTCCTTCAATTGTTATGTTTTATTTTACACTGTTTATTTATGTGTATTGTTACAGAGACTGATGACTATGCAGAGATAGTTGATGAAGAGGACACATACACCATGCCCTCCAGTAAGTAACTTATTGCAACATCATCTTGTGTCTTCAGCCTCGACTAAAATGTTTGTTCTGAAGGGATCAGCTTCTATTGCACTGGCACATATGGTTGCTATATGGTTACTGTTTCACTGTTATTCTTCTGTCAGAAGCTTTCACTCTCTAACAAATGTTAATTTCACTCCACTATCTTATAAATGTGTGCGGGTTGAATGTCTTCCAAGATACACACTCACACAAGGAGTAAGAGAAGTTGCATCAAACCACATTTCACTAAGGTTGTGCCTAATGAAAATCAGGTTCGCCTCACGGTCTTATGTAAACAGTTGAGACACTGGCTGGAGGTCACGCAGGCCATAACTCTATACATGTGGTTCAGACATATTATATCTGTCAAATTCATTTATATTCGTCAAAGCCCTGATTGTGCTGGTATGTTTGACTATTGGTTTGTTAAAAATGGTGGTTCTTGCCTCTGTTCCAAAACTTTCTAAGTAGATGTTTTCGTCCAAAACAGTTTACTCCTGTATTTGACTATGGGGCCAACTTTGAATATGGACTGTGTTCTTCTTGCTTCTCACAGTCTTTTTTCTATCTTTTGCTGTCTTGCTATATTTGTCCAGCTTTATGTCTTTGTCTCTTCTCTATTGTCAGTCAGACTTCCTCTAAGCAGCCTTTTGACATATTTTCCTTGCCTGAGTTTATGCATTGATGTCATACTGTCCGCTCCATGTATAGCAGCAATGGCTCCAAAGCAGAGTCTTTTAACACATCTGTGGTGGCATCAGTTCAGTTTTTCATTCATTAACTTGCTTATTTATTAAACGTTAAGTGTATAAACATAAAGAACTGAATGGGCCACTTGTCTTTATCTTAATACTCTGTGTATGCATGTGTGTCTGTGTTCGTGTGTGTTTTTGTGTGTTTTCAGTCTTTAAGCAACTGTATGGCTCTTCCCCTCTCTTTATCTCTCTTTGTTCCTCTTTCTCCCATTGCCAACACAGTGAGCTATGGAGTAGTTGAAGGTAAAACTGCCTGCCTGTCTGATTCTGTTTTAGCAAAATGCCTTGATATTTGATTTTGTATTGATGTTTTTCTTTGCTGGGCACGTTATAACATTATTATTACAACGACAGATTGTGCTAATTTCCTGCTGCATTAAAAAACAACAACAAACCCAAAAAAAGCTAGTTATTTTGTTTATCTAATCCAAAATATACCCATTGACTTACATGAGTAACTGTATTAGTGGTGTGGTTTTTGTTGGGAAACAGTAATAGGATATTTTCTTTGACCACCAGTGCCTGGCAAAGAAAAATATCTAATATCTAGTTAGTTCTTGACTTGTGGTCTTTGTTGTTTTTGTAAGCTGCTGTCCATTTGGGTTTGATATTACAAATGAAAAGGAGAGCCAATCCATAAACAGTGCTAAATCAGAATCGAAAACAAGCTAAACTTATGCAAACAATATATTTGTGTTGTGTACTGGCTTGGTTCTCATTTCACCATCTTGTAGGTTGTGACATTTTTATTTTGTTTTTTGTGATTTAGTATTGTGGTCAAATGCTCTTTTTTTTCCTGTGGCTTCTTTTCCTTTGAAGAAGTCATTGATTTCCTGCAAGTAAATTGGAGATTGGATTAATTCAGTAAATTTCTTTGCAAAGGATTGTGTTTTGGTTAAGAACTTGTCATTTGTTATTTTACTATGTTTTTCTGCTAGTTGACTCATGTAGACTTTTTTTCAGGGCAACAGAGAAGTAACCTTTTACAAAACAAGTACAAGACCCTGTCTACAAGGCATAAATATTAAAAACATGTAAATGTAAAGCAAAGACAGATTTGAGCACACTTTAAATCCACTGTATTAGTCTAAGTCTGTTGAACAGGTCTTTTCTGATTCACAAATGGGCTCTAGAAGTTCTCACACAAACACACACACACAGACTCTCTCTCTCTCTCTCTCCAGGTTTTAACCTTCAAAAGAACTTATTTGTTTTTCCCTCTCTTCACTATGTCAGCACAGGATGAAACAGAAATTATATTGCCAATGGATAGGGTTTAGCAAAAGGACAAGAATTTGACAGCAAGATAGTTGAGAATCATATTTTAAAAGTATCCAAGTACAACTGTGGCTGTTATTGTTATGTGGCATACAGTTATGTGACACCATCCAAAATGTCTTGTCCTGCTGACCCCCATCTGTGTGGTCTCCAAGAGGAGCATGTAAAGTGGGTCTTTTCAGTGGTTCATGAATATAAAAAGCAGCAGGTGATTGGACCTGTGTCATTCCCTCCACTTTTTTTCTATTTCCTCCTCCCTTATCTCAGCGCGGGACTATGAGATCCAGAGGGACAGGATAGAGTTGGGTCGCTGTATTGGAGAGGGCCAGTTTGGAGATGTACACCAAGGAGTCTATAACAGCCCAGTGCGTACAACACACAAGTACTCAAATATTTTCTTTGAATATGTATGCTAATATTTAACCTAACAATCTAATGTTGTGTTGTGCAGGACAAACCAGGTCTACCTGTTGCCATTAAGACCTGCAAGAACTGTACCTCAGACAGTGTCAGAGAAAAGTTCCTACAAGAAGCATGTAAGACCACACTGTATCTTTTTCTGCACACATCAGAAACATGACTTATTTAATATTGTTTATACTGAGGCTAATGTGTGTTTATTTTTCCCTGCAGTGACGATGCGTCAGTTTGACCACCCTCACATTGTCAAGCTGATTGGCGTGATTACAGAGAACCCGGTGTGGATCATCATGGAGCTCTGTACTCTTGGAGAGGTACACTCGTGGCTTTTTGTCTATAATGGAAAAAGCTGTTGAATGTTAGCAGTGATGCCAGGGGGCTCAGTGGCTTGACCTGAAAAGACTATTTAATTACAAAAGATGTAAAATATGATTTATCCTTAATATGTAAATAGTTTGATGGAACATAGTTTTGGTCACAGACAATTGTCAGTGTGTGGGAACATGCATTATTATCCATAATGTACTAGCCACATTTCCTAATATTGCTGTTTTTCTGTGTCTTTCCACAGCTGCGTTCATTCCTTCAGGTGAGGAAGTACAGTCTGGATCTGGCCACGTTGATCCTGTTTGCCTACCAGCTCAGTACTGCATTGGCTTATTTGGAGAGCAAACGCTTTGTACACCGGTAAATATGTACACAAAGACTGTTATATACACACACACACACACAAAATAAAGCCTCAGTGTTTACATGCACTGATTTCATGTTTCAGTTAGCAGAGATTATATAATTTTGTTTGGGTTTAACGGTGTGACTATGTTCACTCATTCATTGACTCCATATAGTAGAGACTTCGATGAGCAATGAATTGATATTTCAGACACTCATCAGTCATTATTCATGCACACCTTATATGACATCTTATTCATACACAGCTGCCATGACACAGTGCATCTGTTGGTTTGGTTGATATTTATATAGCAAAGAAATGACAAATATTACCAATGATTCAGAGTCTAACCACAGCCATTTGTGTCCATAGGGACATCGCAGCCCGTAATGTGTTGGTCTCTTCAGTTGACTGTGTGATGCTTGGAGACTTTGGTCTGTCACGATACATGGAGGACAGCTCCTACTACAAGGGTAATGAAATATGGCATTTGCATACAAGAAAACACATAGTCACACTTAGAATACACAACTTCATTATGACACAATACACTGATTTGTTCATATTTTATATGTTATCACCTAAATCTACCACCTGGACTATGTCTGAAGGGAGCAGTGCTGACCTGAGACCAGCTTGTGCCTCCATTCTCAGTCAATAGAATTGCTGTGTGCCATCGGCAGACTTTTCTAGTTGCTTGGACTTTACCACCACCTATTGGTGATTTCAGGTTACTACAAATTATGTGGAGGGGATATCTGTTTGATATTTTCAAATTATCAGGTCTCATGTCTAACTTTCTCACTTGTGATCACCTAAGAAACCATTAACTCAATGAAGCTATATTTTCTCTCAAATGAACCTGGACTCTGCAGGCACTTTGTAGTTTTCTGCATCTGTTATTTCAGCTTCTAAAGGTAAACTTCCCATCAAGTGGATGGCACCTGAATCTATTAACTTCAGAAGATTTACCTCTGCCAGTGATGTCTGGATGTTCGGTAAGATGAGTTGTTTTTTGTGTTGTGTTACTTCCTCTCCCTGGAAACATTCCCCTCCTGTAAATTTGCTGCTGATATCTTTGTGCAGTTCTTAGTCTTAGACTTTCTGTCCTTTACCAACCTTTCTGTTTGTTTGTTCCTTTAGGTGTGTGCATGTGGGAGATCTTGATGTACGGTATTAAGCCCTTCCAGGGGGTGAAGAACAATGATGTGATTGGCAGAATAGAAAATGGCGAGCGCCTGGCTATGCCTCCTCAGTGCCCACCCACCCTATACAGTTTGATGACCAAATGTTGGTCATATGACCCCAGCAAGAGGCCGCGATTCACAGAACTCAAAACACAGCTCAGGTGATAACATGTTTTTGTATGTATGTGTGTATACCAGTATGTGGAGTGCTAATGTTTATTTATTCGCTCACTTGCACATCACATTTTACTTTTTTGATCTTTGCACTTCGCACTGAAACACATTTGTTAACTCACATGTGAACAGGGCAGTTTATCATATGATGGATTCCAATGAACATGTTCAAATTATGGGATCAGTAATGATGGTCGAAACATGTCACTAAGTAGTATTTGTAAAGTTTGGACAAATCACCATAATATTTGTATATTTTACAAGGACAAATAATAATGAAGTGTGTGTGTGTGTGTGTGTATTTATACCAAAATTCATGTTGGAACGCACGCCCATTGGGATAAAAAAAGTAAACGGTCTATTAAATTGAGCCCTGACTTTTGATTGTGAGTGCAAAGCAAATATTAAATCTGACTATTAAACTTTCATTTGATTTGTGTAGCACCATACTGGAGGAAGAGAAGCTTCAACAAGAGGAAAGACTTAGAATGGAGATGAGGAGACAAGTCACCGTGTCCTGGGACTCTGGAGGCTCTGATGAAGCGCCACCTAAAGTAAGAGT
This sequence comes from Remorina albescens, assembly GCA_034769265.1. Taxonomy (NCBI): domain Eukaryota; kingdom Metazoa; phylum Chordata; class Actinopteri; order Carangiformes; family Echeneidae; genus Remorina; species Remorina albescens. Next base: position 15,618,441 of record CM068492.1, on the reverse strand, counting down.
CAAAGTTCACCTACTTTGGCCAAAGTCGTGTTCATTATTTTAACAATTTTAGCTACCACCTACAAACTGTTATCACCTTTGTGTCTGCAGCCCAGTAGACCAGGTTATCCTAGTCCCCGGTCCAGTGAGGGCTTCTTCTCCAGCCCCCAACACAACCACTTTCCAGTAAGCATGCATGGACACGTGCACACATAGATGCTTAATAAGAAAAGAAAAATGATTAAGCAAATAAACACATGTGTTTTTTTGTTGTTTTTTTTTTATTAATGAAAGATGAGGAAAGTAATTGTCTCTTAATATAAACTTAAACAACTAATGATTAAAAAAAAAAAAATCAGTTCATTTTACACTTCTAGTCATTGCAAAAGGTGTGGAAATGTATGGATTTGGAGGGATAAATCATGTTCTCAATCTGTCATTTATATTTAATTTAATGCAAACATAAATTATCAGGATGATCAAAAGCAAATGTGTCCTGGTAGAGAAGGGGAAGTGTGGCAATCAACAAAAAACTAAATCTAAGCCTGATGAAGCTTATTTAAAAAAAGTCCAGGAAAGTCAGTAATTTCCTGTGCCATTTTAAAGAAAGGTGCCTACATCACAAACTAGAAAAAAACAACTCAATAAATTTTGATCCTTCATCACTGGAAAAATATCCTCTAAAAATCATACTGTTAACTGAAACTTGATCTTAGGCTCTGAAATTTCCAGGTTAAACACTGACAATAATAGCCAACCCAGTAAACTAAAATCTGAGTCTGAGTAACATCAAGACAGAGTGTTGGAAGACAGGAAACATGTCAGGAGTCAGAAAGAGAAATGTAAAGGAAGAGAAATAGGAGACCTTCAGTGCACTTTATCCTCTCCTCATAAACTGAGCCGACAGCAGGCATTTCCTGTAGTGCTAAAAGCCATTCACATACATACATACACACACACACACAAATCAAAGCTGTTTGTCAGCTTTTATGGCAATAGGCTGCTCCTTCTCACCTGACCTTATATGGAACGATAATTTTAACCTCTGTGTCAGTCAAACTTAATCATATTTCAGGTCAGAATAACATCTATATATTATGCTAACATGAATTACACATTAGCCTTAACCTGAAGGGCTCACAAGATTCATTTGATGTCCCATGCCAAATCATGGCTTAGTATGTACTATAAGTATTATTATTCATGTTATTATACAAGTATGGTATGACTACTAAAAATACCCAGACAGGGAAAACTAGGGACTTTGATGGAGTCTCGAGGGAAATATAAGTCAGAGAGAGATCAGTGAAGAGGACTTTTTTTTCCTCTTTCCCTCTATAGACATCTACTACTATGTTTTTAGAGATGGAAATCAACAGTGTCAGTAAAAATATCAAGAAAGACTAAGTGTGTAAAAGAGAGAGAGTACTGCAGTGTTTGTTTGTTACATGATTTATTTTTTGTGCTCTCCCTTCCTGTGTTTGTCCCCCTCCAGCCATCAGCCCACGGTGGTGTAGGAGGAGTAGGAGGCAGCTATCCTGCTGATTCCTGGAATCAGCACAGACCTGAACACACTGCACTGTGGAGCCCGAACATCGAGGTATACACACTCATTCCTTTCACGCACTGAAATGACATTCATTATATTTCCCTGTGAAGGGGTTAAAGCACATGTTTTCATTTTTCTGTGACACTCAGTGGGATCATACTAGTGAACCACAAGAGCTGTTTTCATCTTTAACCCTGATATTGAAGCTCCATGGGGCAATTCCGCAACTTCCAATGACACACAGAGAAAATAAAGCCACTAAAATGACAACTACAGTTATTGTCTCACATCTGAATGTATATTAAAGATGATGGAAACATTAAACTTGTTTAATTCAGCTGACAGGAATTAATTTCATAAAAAATAGTTTAATTTAGTTTTCATTTAAGAATATTTAAGTGCTGACACTTCAAATTGTTTGACCAGTGCTCTGTATAGGGGGACTAAGTAACAGCACTAGGGAAAATATTTGGCTACCTGATGCCAGAAATTATTTTTATTAACGTGTGTCTTTAAGATCAAGTTCCTACAGGGTGTTACTGTTTCATCAATCATTTGTCAGCAAATAAAGATGAATCAGGGAACATGTCAAGTTGCTAACCTTCACCTGTTTGTGCAGGTTCTACTTTTTAACAACATGGAAAATTATTAATCTAAATGTATTAGGTAATATGACTGCATTTTAAAAAATGTCATGAATGCCAATGTAAGCAGTCATGTTTTCTACAGGATGGTGGATGTATTGGTCAGGCTATGATGGAGGAGAGGCTGATGATGCAGCAGCAGCAGATGGAGGATGATCAGCGGTGGCTGGAGCAGGAGGAGAGTTTCATGGTAATGCTCAAGCATATATAGAAACACAAAACAATTTAAAGGCAATCAAATCTTTACAATTCACTCATATGAATGAGGAAAAATTTCCCCTAAACATGAAGCTCTGGTATTTTTTGGTGTGGGTGTGATTCAACTGATTGTGGCCAGTATATGTATTATTTTGTCAATTTGATGAATCAGTAGTTGCCTGTTCATCAGCATTTGTTTGTTTTTATGTTGGAGGCTGCTAATATACCATGTGTGCTAAATGAGGAGCCAACGAGAGAGGATATGTTGATGTTCTTGTTTTATCAAATCTAATCGCTGATTTCTGTCAGCACTGGTAAAATCAGGGTAATGGTTGTTGGGGATAAGTGAGTATAGCCCCACCTGCTGGGAGCTCAAAAAAAGGGATGTTTTATTGGCCCTGCAACTAAGAAATGAATATAGTTCTGCATAAATTAATGACAGAAAATTCCTGCTGTTATTTATGATTATTCTGTAGTTTAAAGATGGCAGCTGATGAAATAGTTGTAAAACAGTGTTTTTAATTGTGTTTGGTAGGATAGGCAGCTAAGTGTGGATATCTCTGCTCTCAGTGCCGAGGGCCCTGTGTGTAGAAAAACAACAGTACACATTACTAAAGCATTTGGCAATGAAATGAGGAGGTATACGTTTTATGCCAAGTGGGGAATCACAGCTTTTTGTATTGTTTGTGACATTTTCTTACAGTTCTGCACATTTGTATTTTCATTTGCGATTACATTTACGACTGCAGTTACTAAGTGCCACAATGCTACATAGAAAGCAAACCTAAAACTATTCACAGACAACCGGAATTATGAAAAATTTTAATCTGAAAAAAAAAAAAAAAGATATCATGAAACATCTGGACGAAAATCATATTTTTAGTTCACATAGCAATAATGGAATCCACCGGATATTGAAAAGTGCCATAAAGTGTAGTTGTCATGACTTGGCAGGATGAATCGACAAAAACAATAAATAGTTAAATGTGGACGTGAATTGTTGGTTTGGTCTGAACTTTTTCCACTCAGTGAAGCCTCTCTGTGTGTATCATAGTTGCCAGATGAGCTGAAGGATATATTTTTTCAAGTTTTCATATTGGCTCAGTTTTGCTTGATTTATCACATCAGGCACTGAAATATCTCCAGTAGGAGCCAAATCACTGCCTGTTTTTCTTCTATTTCAGGTCAGATTGCTTTTCCTCTTGCCTTGATGGAGTTTTCATTTTGAGCCAGGAGCAGAGTTGACAGATAAAGGGAGGAAAAAACAAAATAGCAACACATATTGGGGAGCTATATCCCCTCTCTTTTTAGAGGATACAAAATGGCACAGTTTATTCAGTGACTCATCAAACCCTTAGACTTCAGATTCATGCCAAAGTGAACCACGAGAGGTAGCATCCCTCACAGGAACTAATGGAATATCACATTATTAAAAAGACTCATTATCAACCACAGTCCTCTCACTTGATACCTCTAATAAGGACTAATGACAACCTCTGCTCTGGGATTTCTTCCCATTCTCCTTGATCCACCACCATTTTAAGACCACAAGTCTGTTCACACAAGCAACAAAAGTCAGTATTTACATGAACTATGTAATACAAAGTCCTAGCTGCTGAAAATAGCCCAAGACCAAACTATCACTCACAATCAGATATGATGCTCAGCTGATTAAACCACTTTTAGTTGGCTATTTTATGAGGCAGTCTGGTTTGTGAATGTAGCTGTAGAACATAGCCTAATGTTTCCAGTCAAGGGATTTGTGTCTATTACTGTCTCAATCAGGGTATATACAGTATTCCAAAGAGCATCTTAAGGTATTTGTATTTTGACATGCCTAGAGTTGTTGGTTTTTAGGAGTCCTAGACTTCTTGTCCCTGCCAGGAACCCTTAAGTAACACTGAGGGTTTGATCCAAACAGCTGTAACATCCACAGGTTAGCAATATTAAGAACCTACAAAATGCTGAACTCACCAAGTTTTGCTGGAAAGATGAGATTGAAAATACTTGATTTCTACAGTTACTGGCAAACCTAAGAAAATAAGTCACTCAATGTTTTTTGAAATACAGAACTGCTGTTGCTGCTTTAATCATGACCGCTGTCTGTATACGATTGTTTTTGAATCCAGGTTACTTCTACATTGGTCGCAAGTTTGAAGTTGAATGTTGATGTGACAAACTTTTAGCAAGGAACTCTTTTTACTTTCATTTCATTCTTAAGTGTAGTTGTAATTTTTACATGATTAAATAATTTTTGGACATGCTCTAAATGTCAATGAGCTTCAAGGTCAAGAGGAAGCTGTTTATGCTGTGTGGGCTCTCACCAATCGGCATGAATGCTTTTGCTTCATATTAGTTTCCCTCAAAATCTACTCTCCGGAAGGAATGGGACAAGTAGGACTTTTAGGCTTGAGACAAATGACGGATGTTGGATTAAGCATAATAGACCTTAACTAATGCACAGTGTGTTGAATTATTATCAGGCAGAGTAAACTTCTGCTGGTCTAATGTGCAAGTAAACTTTGTGTCAAATGACAGGATGATAAACAGGACTACAAAGTCAGAGAAGGAAAGTAAAGTCTGAAAAGGAAGATGAAAATTTGCGAGGAGGAATGAAAGTAGAAGACAGAAGGAGGGAGAAAGGAAGTGGGATTGGCAAGCTTGATGGAGAGGGAGGAACGAGCAAGGAGTCACTCATCAGAGAGAGGGAGATGCAGAGAGATGGAAAGAGTGGGAGGGAAAAACAGAGGAGAGTGAAGCAGTTGGATCTTTCCTGTCCAGGATTTTGTCTCTGTGGCTCAGTAAAGCTTTTCCTCCTCTGGAAAAACTTTCTCTCTTTCTTCCCGAGCCTTTTTCTCCCTCTCCCTTCTTTTTCAACTCAGTTTTTCTGACTTTCTCTGTTCATTTCATTCAGTAACTGCAGACGCTTGCTTTAGTTTCTCTGCTTCTTTTACCCCTCTGATCTCTCTGTTGCTCTTTTCTTCCATGTCTTGAGTTTGCCTTTTGCTTCCATCTCGTTCTTTCTCTCATTCTTTCCATCCCTATCTCCGCCTTCTTTCGATGGCCTCCACTCTCTGTGTTCCTCCTCCCATCTTCTTCAGGCACTGTTCTCCCAGGATGCATCTCTTCAAGGCGTGCTTCACCAAAACGGTACTGACAGATAGGCAAAGAGGGAGGGGGAGAGGTTTTTCAATGTTGGTGCTTTCTGCTGGAGTTAATATGTGAAAAAGCTGCAGTCAAGACAGTAACTGTGTTTCAAGTGTGTTGTGCTTATCTGCTGCTCTTCGTTCATGGCTTGATGATGGTGCTGAATGATGACATTTTTATATGAAGTAGATGGAAAAAATTTGACATGACTGCAGGTCATAGTAACTGTTGGAGAGTAAACTCTGTAAAATAATTTTTCAGGTTAATTTGCACATTTATCTGTTGAACTGTTTTGTTTTTTTTGGGTGGGGGAGGTTAGTTAAAGAGAGTGCCAGTACATTAGATGTTTTGCACAGACTGGTGGCTGGTAAAACATTTACTGGCTGTGTTTGGTTTTTCATCCATTTTGCTCATGGAGTCTTGTGTAAAATTATTTAGTAATTTTACACAAGACTCCATGAAGCACAATGTTGTGTGTTGTGTATTTTAATTGAATTCTCTCCATTAACATTGTGTCCGTCTATTCTTTGCAGAAGGCTGAGTCCAGAAACAGCAGAGGAAGCATCGACAGAGAGGACGGCACAGTACAAGCACCGGTCAGTCACTGACGATGTTCACCACAAATGTGAACATTTTGTTGATACTTTTATTTTAAGTAAATTCATTCATGAGTTGGTTTTGTTGAACTGCAAGGAAGATAAAGAAGATTGAAAGGAAAGGGGCCAGACAGAGGCAGAGAGAAGCTTTCTCACAGACAGACGGAGGGAGGAAATGCAGACGTTGGGAGAAGGAGGGAAAGTGTTTGTCTGTGTGCCAGGGAGGGCACTGCCTACAGACCAACCACATGACCACAGGCTCATAGGAACTTTAAACCTAGAAGAACTACACAGTCCCATCTTACTTCAAACCAGGGTTATAATATCCTAAAGCTACGGCGAGTTCTCAGCATCATCCCGATCAGATGACTGATGCCTTTACTGGGGGGGCTTCTCATCAGAAACTGCGGTTGCGGTTTCCTTAAATTCAGCAAGCAAAATCACTGCTGACTAAAACAAAAATAACTTTTTGATAAAAGTATGAAAGCTGTGTTTTAAAGAATTTCCCAGATTTCTTTTTTCCCCAATGTTTTACATAATACATGAAAAGTTGCCCAGTACTGATTTGTTGCGTGTTCTGTCTATGCAAAGGGTGGAAGCCAACACATCTACCAGCCTGTTGGGAAACCAGGTCAGAGACCCATCATACTGTTCTCCTCCACACCAGCTGTATTTGAGTAAATAAAGAGTCTGTAATTCACTGAAAGCAGTAATAACACACTTTTCTGCAATCCAGTAAAATGTTGTTTTTAGTTTTATTTAATATTGTGGCCAAATCACAAGTACAAGTATTCAGTAAACAGATTTCACCTTTCAAGACTGTTAATAGTATAATCCATAGGTGCACAGTAACTACAGTTATCCTATGAAAAAAATGTGGTGTTTCACTTAAAGTATTATATTTCACATTGCTATTGATATATGTGGAAGTTTATCATTGTAAAGTTCAAGTACAAGTATGGTTCTGAAGTAAACTTCAGAACCATAGTAACTTCTGTACTTTGCACCACTACATGCTGAATTCAGTGCCTGTGAATATGCATCCTACTAACATGTTAGACAACTCCATACAAATAATACCAGCATCCTCCTTTTCTCCAGAACACGTAGCTCCTCCTAAGAAGCCGCCTCGCCCCGGAGCTCCTGGTCACCTCAGCAACCTGGCTAGTCTCTGCCCCGTGGACAGCTACAATGAGGGGGTCAAGGTATATTTGCACATGAATATGTGCAGAAGCGCAAGTAGGGACAGTTTCAACATAATCAAATGTAGCTTATTAAGATCACTTTTGCAAACAAAAGTCCTGAGCTTTGCTCTTATTAAACCTCTTCCATCATGGAAAGCATGATTCTGTTAATTTTTTATCCTTGGTTTGGACAGTCCCACTGTGGTGTATAGTTTTGATTGGACTTCCTATGGGTGGTGTGCTGTGCTATGTCATGCCTTGCCTGTGGTTGGCTTTGGCCTAATGTGCTGTTCCTCTTCTCTCCCCTTTTATTTCTTCTCCCCCTCTATTGTGGACATCCCTCCATCCTGTGTTTCCTTTAACACCTACTGTCTTGCTCTTATTGCATACCCTCCTTTTTTTTCTCCTTTTCATTCTGCATTCACCAATCCAATGCTTCAAATACTTTGACATTTTTGCATACCCACCTTCACCCTCATCCTTGTCAAACCCCCCTCCATCCACTTGTCCCCACCTCCCTCTCCTCTCTTCAACCTCCCCATAGCCGTGGAGGGTAAGATGATCTGTGTGTGTCTGTTAACGGTGTAGAGTTAGCGATAGATATCATCAAGCAGAATTATTTTTCTTCACCAGAGACTGAATAAAATACCATTAATAGGCTGGATGAGACAAACAGAAAAGAAATCATTGTTTGTATAACTCACCTCCTCCTAATGGACTGTTATTGGCACCACCATTTACTTACTAATGAGCCACTGATTATGTTTGGGTGATGTCAACAATCTGTTTAAAGTAAAATATTTTCTGAAAAAGATGCTAAATATTTCTGGTGAAGAAACACAAAGCTAATATTGGTACAGTTGGTAGATGTGCTGTAGACTGACTCTAAGACACTGTGTCTTCCATTTTAGAGGAAAGTTGAGTTATTTACTGTCACTAACTGGTTTTAGGCGACTTTGTACTAACAACCTACATCTTGTCTGTCATAGTAGCAAAGTCAAGGTATTTAGTACGTGGATGGTAGAAATGCATGGTTGATAGTGTGTCTGTGTGTGTGTGTGTGTGGTCTTCTTTGTGCCTCTAGTTTTTGTGTATTCACATGCTGTCACCCAGTGTTGTGTCTGTGTAACTGCACAATTATGAGGACACAGGCAGCAACAAATTTTATTCTGTTCTCATTTAAATATCCAGATTTTCCCTCAAAATAGATGTTGTATAAAATTTGTGTTCATAACATTTTGTTAACCAAAAAAACAATGGCACTTCTCTCCTGGTCCAGTTACAGCCTCAGGAGATCAGCCCACCTCCAACCGCCAACTTGGATCGTTCCAACGACAAAGTGTATGAGAATGTGACAGGACTGGTTAAAGCTGTGATCGAGATGTCCAACAGGATTCAGCCTGCAGCACCAGAGGAGTACGTCCCCATGGTCAAGGTACGGTTCTGTTTCACTCAATCTCTGAAATGAAATGAAGGTATAACGCTGACAACCATCAGCTACACAGAGTTGCCTTGACTGAAACATGATTGCGGTTCAATTTCTCCTAATTCTAAATAATAGGGCACAAGATGCAATCAAACACCTTCTCAAAGTGCATGTTAACAAAAAACTGACACAAAAATATGTGTGTAATAGGAGGTGGGTCTGGCTTTGAGGACTCTGCTCGCAACAGTTGATGAGACGATTCCTGTGCTGCCAGCCAGCACACACAGAGAGGTAAAAACACACACACAGAATTCATGACACATTTTTATGCTTAAGATGTTGCTTTAACACAGCTCCTCTTTATAGAGTTGTGTTATCATATCAAACTTTGCATGGAAAATACCCCTCTGTGACTTCCAGTGCCAAACATGGTTACAAATAGAAAAGTGAGAAAAAAAATTTGAACTGTGTCTTACAGCTGACAAGGGCATGTGCTACAGTTTAGCTATCCCTTTATGCATGGCTGCAAAACACTCTGTTTCTCTGCAAATTTCTTGACTTCTAAAATTCCCATGATTCAGAAAATAGTGTGTAGGGACTGAGGGAAAGATACATTATCACTTATTGTGATTGAATAATTTTAAAATTCCTCTTCTTACAGTCCCACAGCTTTGTGAATTATAAATAGGTAGGGTTCTTATGTCATAGCCACTCCCATCATTCATTGAAGTGACTCAGAAGCTGTTTATCTGATTGCATTACGACAGATTGAGATGGCCCAGAAGTTGTTGAACTCAGACCTGGCAGAGTTAATAGCAAAGATGAAACTGGCCCAACAGTATGTCATGACAAGGTGGGTACAAATACACTGTCTGTGCTCTATTCATGAATTATGTTGTAGTTTCTTAGTCTTGTTTTCTCTTCTCCATGCAGTTTACAAAAGGACTACAAGAAACAGATGCTGATGGCAGCTCATGCCCTCGCAGTCGATGCTAAGAACCTGCTGGACGTCATTGACCAGTCACGGCTCAAGATGATCACTCAGACTCGTCCGCATTAGACCAGGATCCCATCAAGCCTGGAGGTGGTTTGTGGCAGTGCCAGGAGACTATGTTGCTATGGAGACAAAGACTGCAGTGGAAAAGAACATTTTAGTGAGATATCAGTGATGGATTAAGAAATTTGACTGATGGACAGCAGACATGACTGAAACAATCAACTTCTTCCCCTCCTTCAAACACTCATCACTTCCTTTTCTCTCTGGCAACTGTCGTTCTGGTCAATATTGTGTTGTTTTGTACTTTTGTTGCATTACTTTGCTTTTGTATCCAGAGAAACGCTCTTCTCTCCCATCACATATCCTCAAAAATCAGCCATCACTGCTTTTTAATCTTTGAAGAATATGAATTAAACAGAGGTTCCAGAGGCTCGTATGTAAGACCGCATGGATATTTTGGGTAATGGATGCGTCATAACTTGGCACATAAACACAAGGCTAACAAACTCCACGTACGCAGGATGTAACAACTGGAACTGAAGAGCCAGAATGAGGAGGTCAATGAAGATGATTTCATAAAGTTGTTGTTTAAACATGCTTTTATATCATTATTAATTATTATTATTATTATTATTATTATTGTTACTACTGCTTTCAGCCTCAACTCTTACGGTATGTCTGTCAGGCTTCAACCTTCCTCTTGAAACTCGTATGAGCAAAAATGACAGATTCACAGTAGAGCTGCTCATATGTGTCAGAATTTCATCTCTATTTTTCCACATTTTCCTCCCTGGATCACTTTATCTCAGGCATCAAGACATGGCATGACGATGAACTATGAAAGCTTCATTTTGAAGAACAAACTAAATGTCTTTTTATGGGAAAAAAAAACAAACAAAAAAAGCTGCCACTGGCCACTTTTTAAGTTTACTACATAGTGAATATACAAAGAAGTTATATTTTTAACATATTTCTGAGGCACGAGTTGTTGGTGAATATGGGGGAGGGAGACACTGAAGGAGAAAATGAGGAGATGGAGGGGTGAGAGGTGGAGGAAGGGTCATCTTAAGTTTTCACAGTGGTGCTAATACTGTAATATTATCCTGCAAGTCACCATGTGCCAAAATGAACTGCAATTGACAAAAATTGATGATCATCATGTTTTTGATATTAGTTTATTCTTGTAAGCAGGAAGACGATGTAAAATTCAGATTGGTCAGTTTCTCGCACTCATTGTGTATTGGAGCCAAATGTGTTGTTGCAGTAGTTATGTTTTTGTTTACTTTTATCACATAATTGTTCACATCTGTCAAATTTTCTTCAGTTAAGTTGATCCAGGAATTTATTTTTCACGGACTTTGAAGTAATCACTCTGTTGGCTGCACTTTTTTTTTTTTTTTTTTTTAAATCCGCGTTGAAATAGTTCTCAAAATAAGTAAACATCCAACATGATTTTCTCTTTATCTCTCCTCCATTAGTCTATCTTTCTACCTCCTCTAATGGAGTTATTTATACCTTTATTCCCTCTTTTCCTCCGGTCTGCCACTCTGCATTTCTTCCTTTTCTCCCTCAGTTTCCCGTGCTCTCTCGTCCTCACCTTCCTCTCTGATTCTCTCTCCTTTCCAGTGTCTCCTCTCCCCTGAGGTGAGCAGGATTCTCAGGAAGGAGCCACATGTACAGTTGCTAAACCAAGCAAATAAAAATTATCAATAAGAAATGTGGGAATTTTTTTCTCTCTGTTTCTTTCCCCTTTTATATTCTCTGTAAAGATGAGACAAAGATACAATTCAATATAACTTAAGCTTTTCATGCATACTGCTTCAGAGAGAAAAGACCCTTTGACTTTTTGACCTCTGTGTTGTAGATCACAAGTAAATGACTACATTATAACAGTGTACAAAAGGTGAATGGGGTGTGAATACACTGAAGCCACAGGAACTGAATGAAGATGTCATTTTTACATCTTCCTGATTTGTCTCCCCTCTGCCTCCTGCTGTGGATCCAGGTAAAGCATCTAAGTCTCATTCTCAATTATTATTTAGTGCTACATTATTCTTCAGTTTGGCCGAACTGATTTCTTTTGCTTTTGATCGACATGATCCTCCTGTTAGAAGAAGCAAAGACTTCACAGCCAGGCTACATTTACAAATGCTGCTATGATATGTGATGTTTATTAATACAGAAAAAAATACTTTCAGGATTACTAACCAACTTTATTCACAACCTAAAACTTTTCCTACGACCAAATAGCTGCAGAAAAAGCCCATAAATTGACTTTTCTTTTGAGTTTTTCCTCTGTTGTCAAATTTCATTTGATCGGTCACACATTTCTTTCTTTTTTTTGGCAAACAAAACGCAACAGTAAAGTTTTATTTCTGTCTGATCTCAGGATTATAGTATCACTAAACCTAAAACTAACAGGCCTACCAGAGAAAATCAGAAAGACATAAAGTTGTTTTAAACGGACTGTAATTTTATACAGTTTGACCTGTCGGGACTCTCATTTTGCTTCTCAAGGTTAATTTTTTATTTATATTTTGACAGATCTGACTCCATAAAGCTGCAATTTCAATTGTTTTCCAGAAAACTGAAAAAAAAAAAAAAAAAAAAAAAGCGATGTTTCCGCCCGGTTTCGAACCGGGGACCTTTCGCGTGTGAGGCGAACGTGATAACCACTACACTACGGAAACTGATGACGGAGAAGGAACACACGGGGTATAAAAATGAGCTTTAGTCAAACTATTTCTGTTGTATGAATCATGTCAGTGTCTGTTCCGGCGGTTTGTGTCTTTATCTTGACCCAATGAATCAGCATTTATGGCTAATGACAGTAAACAGGAGGCTAATGTTAGCTCAGGCTAATGCTAATGCCGAACAGTAACGTTACTTCCGGCTGGTTTCGGAAACAAACGAGTTGTTTTTGTTCATCTTTGGCTGACTCAGACTAAAAGTGGCAGATTTTTTTTGTGTGTTTAGTGTCACCCCGTGGCTTTATGGTCAGTAGTTAAAAAGCTAACTTGATGAGTCATTCATAAATGCTAAAAGGAGCAGCAATCTGCTGAATTTTAATATAACCGAGGTGAAGCAGAGAATTAGAAAGTTGCCACCAACTTTTTTAAGAATAAACTGCTTAAAAACACCAAAGATAGATTAATTTGGCCTTTCGGTGACATAGCGAGGTCTTTCCCATCAAACTCAATGTCTACAGATCACTTTTTAAGTCAACACCTGTTAGAGATTTTGAGAAAACATGAGCTTAATGTCAGATACTGAGATGTAGAGGGGAAAAAATTACTTAGACACAAAATTAATGACAAGATACAAATTGAGTGTCTTCACTAACTTTAGACACACTGAGTGTTACTCTGGGTCAGCACTCATTCTGTGCCTGTTTTAGCATATTAGCTCAGTGACAGTTAAAATTTTCATGCTTCTTTCTTACCATTCAAAAGCTAAAATTCTGTGTTCATCCACATCTTAAAAATTGAATGTACTTAAGTCAGTAGTTTATTTCGAAAAATCATTGAGACAAACCAGCGAACTTTCATTTTTTTTATTTTTTATTGTGTTTTGTTAAAAAACAGCTATTTTAGTCAAAGAGACCGAAGCCCATGTCATCATCGGACTCCTCGGACTCTTCCTTCTTCTCCTCTTTCTTCTCCTCCTCCTTGGCTGCAGGGGCAAGCAGGTGGGTAATGGTTAACAAAGGGTAAGATACAGATTACACACAAGGCTCTACAATGGAGCCGTCAGTCATTTCAGACTGATCAGATACACAAGCAAAATGTGAGACAAGTGCCCCTGATAGATCAGCGTATGTAGGATGCTCCTGGAAAATTTGACAGAAATTTCACTTTAAAAATCAACAGGTTTAGTTACCTGGGGCATCACCACCAGCAGCAGCAGCTCCAGCAGCTGGGGCCCCAGCAGGAGCACCACCTCCGGCTCCAACGTTGCAGATCAGGCTGCCAATGTCAATGCTGGACAGAGCCTACAACAACATCCACAGGTCAGTGTCGCATAATTCACAACACTTGTTCTGGTGAGTTATGCTGAGACTTGGATCATTTACAGTGAGATACAAGAGGAGAATATCTTATTCTACAGAGTAGAAATATTAGCCATGGACCTTGTCTTAAATACATCCAAAACCCCACAGCATCGTTATACTATAGATACTGCAGAACATTTCTATCAATTCTGTGCACACCACCAGGACCAGCTTCATTTTTAAATCAGGAGCTGCATGTAAATCCATCTCATGCATGTGCTAAGACATCATTTTCTGTTCAGGCATTTAAGCTTCCCCACTTGCAGTATTTCGTTCATCTTCTACACTTTTGATTCTTTGTTGTTATGCACCAAAATACCAAATCAAATTCCTACACCGTGAAAGCCAAATGAATACCTTCCTGCAAGAGAAGATTGAGATTGTAACTGGGGGCACCATGTAGGAGACACAGCATGGAGTCATTACATTATTTGGGCATACCTACATTAACTACAATGACCTCCACTGCTAGACTTTTAGCGACTCAGGCTTAGCTACTTTCACCTGGACTCACTAAAAGTTTAAATTTTGAATAAGCCTAAAACTGATCCCATCTCAGCAGAAGCTACTCCAAAACCTCGAAGGTTTAAACCCTGCATGTTTAACTTCAAAATATTTCAACCATCATGATGCGTTAATTTATTGATAAATTATATGTCCATGCCTCACCTTGGCAAACAGACTTGGCCAGAAGGGCTCCACAATGACTCCAGCAGCCTTGATCAGGGCATTCAGCTTGTCCTCCTGCAGACAGAACACAACGATCCAAAGTCAAACATCAACAACTATCTACACACATAACAGTACACTGGATTAACAGTACAATATTTCCACCAAATATTCCATTTCAATTCACGTGCACCATTTTGAAATCACCAGGTTTTTACTTATCTGAAAAAGATTGCAATTATTTGTTACTTTTGTTATTGCTTAGTCTGTCAGGTAATTATCAATTTCAATTATCCTCTAGAAGATGTGGAAATTGAATGTTATGATTTTGCAGTCCTATAAAGTATTCAAGTATCTTGTTTCAATTGGCCACTTTTCTGTCTTGATGAGTTCCTGACAATTGTCAAAACTGCTAGAAAACTTAACACTACAGGACTTTCAGACAAGTTAACTGGTCATGAAAATATCCCTGACTTCTCGTTACTAAAACAGCAGCAGGCTTTAACTGCAACATGCTGCCTGCCTTCATTTCTAAGGAGCAGTTTGTTGTGTCCATGATGCTGTGCAGCATCCACGTCTATCAGCCTGCTATGACAGCACCAGACAGATAACTATCTCATGATGACTGAAGTAGAGCAGACACACAGAGACATTTAACCTGACAGCTTCATACATGGCGGGCTACTGAAGAACATCACTAGCTTAGCATAAGATAGTATGGCTCAGAGTGACGGGCATCATAACATCATCTCTTATTTTATAAAGATGTTTAAAACCTTTAATAAATTTGGGCCACATGCTGTATGCTCAAAACACGTGTCAAACAAAGACGCACTGCTCTGATACAAAAACGTGCTCCAACACTGTTAACAAGCATGGCGCCATTTTGGCCGGTAAACAGGATCAGTCCACTTAAACTCGTTTCTTTCAACTTTAAACATAAACGCTAACCGGGGGTGGGGGTTCAAAGGTTTTATTAAATCTGACTTATTTAGGAGTTTTACCGGCAGCTCAAAAAGCTACCTGCTGTCCGGTGAAGACACGACGGCTGAGCGGTGAACCGGGACACTTACGGTGACGGTGACTTCGTCGTCGTGGAGGATCAGAGCGGAGTAAATGCAGGCGAGCTCGGACACGGATGCCATGGTGGATGGTTGTTTTTACGTTTGTGGGGTCGGATGCCTAAATCTCACGGTGCTAGTCGCCGGATTGTGGGCCTTAGCTTCGGATGAAGAACCGAGCACCTTCAGGCAGGATGACTTCTTACAGCGGAAAAGGAAGGGGGGGAGGGCCGAGCTGGGGAAATATACTTTACGTCAAGGCTGCGTGACTACTACGTCAGCACGCACACATAGTGACGACAGACGCAGGCTGGATTTAAAATGGGGGGGTGTTCAATCGGAGCAGATCCATCTTGTTCAAACACGATAGACTCTCTGTTAAATGTATATGTCTGATATAAATTGACGCACACTATGATCTATGATCTTATATTTTATGTCAAAAACACATGTTATTTTAACCCGGTAAAACAACGCGTTATTGTGCATTAATGAGAATATGATAGAAATTAGAAAATGTATTCATAAATCTGTGACTTATGTGTAAATGATGATATTGCAAAATTCCTTTCTTTTGTAAAAATGCTTTTTAAGTTGAGAACTATGTAGCAGTTTGTAGTACAGATTTGAGTGAGTGTGTATGGAACACTTTACTAAGCCTATCGATCAAAGTAGGCCTACCATGTATGCAAAATGTTGTGTCTACAATCTGAAGGACAAAACATGCCCAGAGCTTTTGAATCAATTGCAATTCACATTTTCAGTCAGTCAATTTTATTTAATCTCAATCAAGAACATAAATCACAACAGGTAAAACCATTAGGCTGAACATAACATTAGAACTATGGCAGAAAAAGCAAAATGTGACTGTAAATTCAGATGTAGTAATACTTTCCACAAGTCTTACCATTTACTCTTCCCTCACATTTTCAATGTCAATTTAAAAACATAAATTGAGGGTCCCATAAGGGTGACTCAGAAACAGCCCAACACATCACTCTCACATTTGGCACAAACAGATTTCCTTGGCCCTGATATGTAAAAAATACTTGTGAAGGTAAAACTACAAAAGTTGGATGTGTGTAAGGGACAGTATAACTTTGGTGGTACTTTCCTGTGTTACAGTGTAATAATTGTCAGTATTAATTCACAGAGCAAGAGACGAACAGTTCAACTCAGCAGACTCTGCAAAATTCAGGTAATTTATCCCTGTCTCCATAGCAATGGATTGAAATCTTCTACTGCATCTATGCAAAATTTTGATAATTTGGGATGCTTTCTCTGCAGCATATTATCAACAGTCTTTTCAGTGATTAATATTCAAATAAATTCATCTGTTTCCATTTTTACATTCACTTCAACTTCCAGTTATAATTCAAAGTGACAGATTATTCTGGAGTATCAGACTTGGCCCTTATAGGAAAATAACATGCTTGAAGAAAGGAAAGAATTGGTATACATTTGTCAAAGCACAGTATTTTTGAGCTCCTTAAAGTTGTTTTGCTATGAAAGTTTTCTTTTCAGTCAACCTGGCAGGTAAAATGTGCAGTTTGATTGTATCGTTTTGATGCACAAAGCTGTCTGAAAATGTACTCTGTTACTTTACTGGAATTCTTACACATATGATCATTTAAAATTAAAATCATCCCTTTTTGACATGGCAATTAAAATTCTGAAAATACAATATCTACAGTGGTTCTCAAGAGACATTATAACCCATAAGGAATGTGGCTGGTGTTGTGAGATGACATGATGTGTTTAAAAAAACAACAACAACAAAAAAAAAAACTACAAGCATAGCATAGAACCAAGAAGGCTCAATGTCTGCTATAGTAAAGTTACTATAGTCATCATGGTACTATTTCATATATGAATTGAATTGTGTCTGACCTGCTGTTGACTCAGGTCTTGAGCAGTGTGGCACCCGTTCACATCAATCACAAACATGTTTTCTTTCGTTGCTTCAGTTTAAAAAGAGATATATACTGAGCTTATTGCTGACCTTACCTTTGAATGCTTTGCACTGTGGGACGGGGGAAAAAGTCATAAACTGCAAGGATGTTTAGGCACCTGGACCATTTACAATGAACTGACCAGAAACAACATTTATTCTTCTATATCTGTACCAGTAACCCAGCTCAGCTGATGCCAGATAAGATCAGTGGAGACCAGTGGACAGGAGACAAAACCTGCAGGTACCAGTCATGGAAGCCAATAAGCTGTCTTTCCCCTCTAGTCCTTGTGAGTCTTTCCTTTGGGCTTTTCATCATAAGAAACCCCATATTCATTTACTCTTGTCTTGTCCACGGGGTAGAGCCTGAGAAGGGACACAGAAGCAGAGACTTAGACTGGAACTTTGTTGCTAATATTTTACCACCAACTTTTGAAATTTGTAGTAGTGTGTGTTTGTGTGTATGTACCATCTCTGGTAGAGGTAAATGAGAAACACGACATCATCCCTGAAACACGCCAGTCTATGAGATGTTGGCATGGTGATGATGAAAGCAAACACATCATCGATGAAGGTATTGAAGGCCTGTTAATGATCAATTGATATTCAATTAAAAAAAATAATAATTCATCACTGATATGTATTTATTATGTAGTACAGTCAAAATATGGTATCATCCACATCTCTGCAAGTATGCAAGTAATTACGTCATACTTGTAATCAATGACCTGTGGCACAATAACCAAACACACTGTAAAGGAACAAAATCATGTGATCAGTCATTTCACTGAATGGCTGACAATATCAATTCCTGCTCTCACCTTGTACATAAAGGCTTTCCAGGGCAGGTGGGCCACAGATTTCAGCTGTTCAATAAAGAGCAGGGAAGAACAAGTTAGTTCAGTCTGTTTTGTTTCTCAGAATTAGAGGATACATCTGAACAACGACAGGTTTGATTAGCCTTAGCATTTTTTGTGTGATTTTAGTGTCACCATTTTGACTTCCCTTGAAATAATGTGACTCTTTCTTGAAGATATATTTCATTAATCTATTCATCCTTTTTAAAAATGAATGAACTGTAATTGAGAATCTGATAAACTGACCTTATAGTTGACAAACAGCTGGGGAAGCATGAAGAGGAATCCAAAGGCATATACACCTGCAAATTCGCAGAACATGCTGATTAACATTTCTTTCTAATCAAATAGCGTAAAGCCGCAAAAAAAGAGAACTAATTGATTCAGTAAAAGGATATTTATCTTACCATTCACTAAACTGTTAATCAACCATGAGTACCAGCTATGATGAGCAGAATGAGAGAGAGACAATTAAGACAGTCAATAGGGGGAAGGTGGCATAATTACCACATGATCATGCTTTTTATGTACACACACACACACCTACCTCTTGTAACGTAGAAATATTAGAGCATATACTGCCCCTCCAATACACAGTGGGTACAAGAGGTATGACAGATATTTCATTGCCTACAGAGAAACACAAGATATGTGATGATTTGCTCATGTACGTGTATTATATGATTATTCATTGTCAAATTGTGTGAGTCTACTGTGTCTTACCAGTGTATCGTACTCTTCTGTTCTCCTCTCTGACTCATCTAATTTCCCAAACTGTTTTACATGAAAAAAAAAAACATTAAAATATAGATTTTACAGACTCACATTTTGAATCTTAAAATTTTGAAAATATTTTTAAAAAGTGACAGAGACAATAACACTAATTAACACTGTAACTCTGATAGTCCTCATAATCAGAGGAGAAAACTGCATTGGAAACACGTACCAGGAATGTTGGCTTGGTTCCTTTCCAGGAAACTTGAATCTTAAAGGCCTTCTTCACTTTCCACACCTACAAAAATAAGCAAATCCAAAATATATGATATGATTTCAAGTATCCAGTAAGTATTGTTTAAGAGAGGAGCCCATAATAATAATGTTAATATAATGTAGCTGTTGAATTTGTCTAAAAGCTGAGAACAATAAATGAATTCTATCCTACAAATAAATAGTCTTGTCAGGGTTATTACACACGTTTTTGTGTAGGGTATTAAAGATGAATTCATGTAAATGTCAGAGTGTAATTATGAATATTTAGATTTATGAGTGTGTGTTTTCAGTATATGCATATATGAGCTCACTTCAATGATAGTGCCAATCCCAGCAGGTATAAGGACAAGCAGGCTCGTCTGTTCATCAAACAAGTAGAGGAAAATCACTATGGTGCTGAAACATCGCCACAGCACTGAAAGACAGAACACAAAATCCACAAGTCAGGTTTCTCACAAAACCAGCCCTGTGGATAAATATAGTTCCAGCACAAGAGACTGCTCTTAAATACACAGCAGTCAAAAAATGTATTGTGTCACAACATTTTGCAGATGGCTAATTGTTCCCATTAGCTGTCAGCAAATCTACAACAGCATCCTTTACCTGCCGCCAATTTATTGGATAAAAGAATTCTGGGTGCAACATCTGGCCGCCAAGCAGTCCTGATTCATTGATTAGTATTATACAGTGTCTGATTTTGTGTATTTTCAATTGTTTTGTGCCATTTTAAAAAGCTTTCTGTTTGAAATTTTTGTTTTTTGTTTTTTTAACATTGTGGTGGCAGCCCCCCCCCCCCAAAAAAAAACCTCCATCTACCTGCTTTGCTCGACATTCCCACCATGCTTTTCTTCTGCTTCCAGAAGCTGATGTCGTTCTTGAAGGCCAGGAAGTCAAAGAGAAGCTGAAAAAGCAATATGCAGTTCACATGTTTCTCATTATTTTATTGTTGAGGATTTAAAACATGCATTTTGTTAGATGTGTTTTTAATGCTTATGATACATGTAGAGATGAAATGAAGAGTGGTGACACAGTGCAGTGAGGAAACCAATATTATGCAATTCTAGTGCTTCGGCCTGTAAGAATCTGTATTTGGCCGGTCACATTGATTTTATGTTGATTGCAATGTTCCGCTTGGAGAAAATCAGGGATATTATGTCAAGAAGTCAAAATTAGACCAAATGAACACTCTTCAAACAATTTGAAACTAACCAGCTCTTCACTGTTGTATTTTATTCCATACTGGTGTAACATGGTGTAGCACTGTGAAGTCAGACTTACATGGAAAGCAGCCACAAAGAAGGTCAGAGCCAGGAAGTATAGGTTCGTATCTACAAAGATCCCTTTAATCTCATCAGCATCCTTCTCTGTGAAACCTGCAGCAAAGGTGGGGATGTACAGTAGACAGACAGAAATGCATGATAGTTAAGGGACTAAGATACATGTACAGCACAATGTTTGTGTATGTGTGTGGCTGTAGGTGACAGAGAGAGCAACATACCAAACTGCTGCAGAGAGTAGACAGCATCTTGCATGTGGATCCAGAAGCGCAATCTCCCCAGAGAGATGGAGTCGTAAGAGATGGTCAAAGGGAGTTCCGATGAGGTATTGTTGATCTCCTGCACACAGATATGAACAGAGTCAGAACAGTCAATTGAGAACACCATATTATTCTGAGGCAGGAAGCAGTTTGTGGCTGAGGGTGGCAAAAAACAAATACAGGGTCTGCATCAAAACGTAATAACCTTGAATCAAGTGGTTACAAAATAGGTTTAGCATTTTAAGTTGAACAAAACAGGCAAAATTTTACCTTTAGCTATTTACCGGACAGACTGTTGCAGTGTATTACATGAATATTATTACTGATAATCATCATTAATAATTAAAATAAACGTAAAACTTACAACAAGGTCCTTCACCCGGTTGCTGAGCTCATCAACAAACAGTAGAGGTAGATACACCCTCTTTTTACCATTTTGGAATCTGAAACACAGAAAAACAAGATGTCTTTGTCTTTGTATGTCTTTGTAGTCTGTATAATCCATTAGTAGAAGAAATGAAACCCCAGTAAAATCACTTTTCGTATAACCACAGGGAACTCTGTATTCTGTCTCAGATGACTTCAATTTACGAGTGTGATTAGTTTTTAAAGTTCCCCGTAGTTTTAAAGAATTTCCAAACCGATTCTTTGTCATTGTTTGAGAGCAGTGTGTGCTTGTGTGTGGTCTTACACTCTGAGGTATCTGTGGACATCACTCGGCAGGTATTCTCTGTCAAACAGGAAGTGGTCGCTGACAATGTTGAGTGTCAGGCGGCTACGCCAGTGGGAAACTGGGTGATCTGACATGGATGAGCCTCCACCTCTTCCTGCAGAGTTACCATTATCATGTTTCTTTTTCTGAGTTTCTTCTTTCGGAGCCTGTATATTGAAAGAATACCAAAAATAAAAGTTCAGATTAGTAATTCTTCAGTGCATAAATTTTTTTTTACTATAATCATAACCTTTGTCAAAGGAGGTGCCACCCACAGCCATGTCCTTTGTTCAGAAAACCTGATTAGCATGAACATACCTGTGTTTGATCCTCGCCAGATATCAAAGAGATTTCAGGCGGTTTAGGGACCATGTATGTGGTGAGTTTAGCCACCAAGTGGACCTGTCGTGGATCCTCCCAAGGCGTGAGGCCAGCTTGATGGACAAATATTAGTGCATATAAAGTTCCATTATTCCGAGTCTTCTTAGGGAGGGAGACATTAATTATCCTGGAGGGAAAAGAGAGATGACGTTAGTGTAGATCCAAGATCTTCTCATAATTTAAAGTAAACTATTTCATAAATTAATATATAATGGATTGTCTTTGATGGACAGTTGTTATAAAGACCAGTGCAAAATAGTCAAAATAACAGCATAACCATAAAATTTATATGGATATACTGCATCTTGGAATCTGTATTATGCCTCTGCACGCGTTAGACCATCATTTAAAATCAACTGCATGCTAATGCGTACAGGCAACATTACTCTTACAGTATAAATACATGTGAGCCCCACCAACCTCTCAAACTTGCTATTAACATCAAAATTCTTCTCTTTGTGGATCAGGGTATGTCCTCCATCTCCATTGGACTGCACCGCAGTGTAGATACTCAACTAGTAAACACAGACAGAAAAATTCCATACATTATTAGGTTATTATCTAAACTATAATTGCTCCAACCACTGCCATTCAAACTGGATCCATCCATCCACATGACTGACCTGCAGTTTTGGGTTCCCTGCCAGAAAAGGTGTGATGCAGTTGTCACCTTTGGCGTTGTCGCAGGGTTTGGTGTACACTATCCCATACATCACCCAGCAGGTGTGGAGCACGTACACGACAAACACTCCTACGATCACGGAGGTGAAGGATGTCTTCATAAACATGATGCTAGCTTTGTGGTAGTCTAGCTCGGCTAGCTAAGGGACAGGGCCATATGTCTGCGGGGAGTGAGGAGCCACAGATGGAAGATTAGTGCGGAGAATGATGCTTAAATGGGATGACATGACTTCACCAAGCTGCTAGTTGTCAATATGCTGTTTAAGACAATTATAATGCTTAAATCACATCCCTATCCATTTCTTGGCTTGGGTTTGGACAATTAACAGCCATAATCATCAAAGTGTTATACTATGACATGAAAATGGTTGCTCCTCTGGCTCAGTCATTGCTCGATGATGCTGGCTAAAGAAGATGAAATGATAGGAGGGCCTCACATCTGGTCATGCAGTTTATAGGTCTGACACTGACAGAAACATCAGATAGACATGGATTTATAGAGCTGTCACTGCACAGACACAGTCCCACTGCCGTCAGACTTATCTACCACAGAGTCACTATTCATTTCCCTGAATTAAACGCCTGTGATTTGATTGTGGAGACGAACCATTTGAATAATAGTAGAAAGTCTAGAGACGGTTAAATGCACTTCAAGTTACTTCAACTCTGAGACACTTGCTGCCATACACACACTTATCCAAGGTTTTAAATGAAATGAGCCCGTGTCTCTAAAAAGCCTACAGCATTTAACTCATCCATTATAGCGTCTGCGTTGTCAGACCTGTAACACTTATTTGTCTCTGATAGGTCGGATCATTTGCTGGAGGTGGACGTGAGCGACATACCGGTGTTTAATCCTGCAGGCTGTCAGTCAGAGGACCTCGGCTCCACTTCACCGTCTCTGACAGACACTTAAACGCGACGACATTATTTATTCAGCTTTCAGCTTTTACCTGGAAACACCAGCTGTCTACTGCCCCGGCCTCTCCATTCAGCCGAAAAACAGGTTTGGCAAAAAAAAAAAAAAACTGTGAACGGAAAGCGTGAGTTGGATCTACATTTCCGCCATTCACTTCCTGGTTGGTTTTTTTTTTTTTTGGACGGGATTTGGAGGCGAAGTAACGCGAGACTTCACGTCGCCGAGACAGACCGTGAATGTTGATGTCCATTTGGGCTCCAGGAGAATAAGGTAGGAAGCTTTGTGCAATTTGATTAACACAACTTTGAATCGAAAATATCAGCAAATAACATAATGATTGTCATTAAGCGTTTGCTAATATATGATTAGTTAGAAAATCATAATCCACATGAAAAAAACATGCTACTTAACCAAATAATGCTGAAATCAGCCACATGCTTCATTGTTGAAATGCCCGAATTCAAAACAGAGATTGATTAAAGAAAACAAAAGGAGAAAAAAAGTTTATTTTCCTCCCAGATGGCGTACACTGCAGTCAGGATCTGAAAATGGCCTAACACTTCTGTCACTGGCTCTATACATTTGTGGTTATGTGGCTCCCTTCATTCATATTTCATGTTTATATAGTAACTTATTATTTCTTTTTGTCAGAACAAGTTTTTAGTTAGAAGTTAAAGTTTGGATTCTGAGTTTGAAAATTCTCAATCATCCAGGTCATGAGAGGGAAAGAAAAGTAAAATTGAGGGAAAATTTGATAGTAAATACTTCAAAATGTTTCACCTTTCATCCCAGAGGCCCCTTCAGCCGTGACTCAGTGCCGAGGAGCCCCAGGTAGGCTCTTTGGTCCCTGTGGGACCTATGAAGGGCTGGTTCCTGGTTGTATTATGACCGTCTTGGACTCACATGTGGGCAGTTGTCAAATACATTAGTTGTCACTTGATGGAGCGATATTTATCTTGACTCTACAGTTAATGTCCCGTTAAAAGCAGTCTGCCGTGACCCGGATTCGAACCGGGGTTGCTGCGGCCACAACGCAGAGTACTGACCACTATACGATCACGGCTGTCCACCGGCTCTGAGAAGATTATTGATCACCTGCCGAACTGATCTGAGATCTGAGTGTTTTTATGGATTTTTATTTTTAGTTGCTCTTGCAGATAAATGAGTTCCGGTAAACGGTGTGGCGCACTGAGGCTCAGTGCGTAAATATCAACATTATGCTCTTTTCTCCTTTTTTGCTCATTTGATTTAAACAGCAATATTTTACTTTCCATTCTTCATTTGTCCCTCAGTAGTAAAAGCCTGTATGTTGGCTGAACAGGGTGTTTTCAGGGACGCATGTTTAGATTCCCCCCTCTGAACACACGGATGTGTGGTTTTGGGAGCGCTGTTGATCCCCGGTTGTCTGTCCGTCCGCTTTTTAGTGTGAAACAGGGACAATCTGGACCACACTGCTGTTTGCATGTCTCGCAAAATGAGCTGCCGTGACCCGGATTCGAACCGGGGTTGCTGCGGCCACAACGCAGAGTACTAACCACTATACGATCACGGCTGGCTACCGAGGATGATGTTTGTGTTGTTGCAGAAAAAAAAGAGCACAAGTGAGTCTGGGCCTGTCTGTAGGTTTGATTTTTACGTTGTGTGTAAATGGATCATACATTTTTCAGTTTGTCCTGAAAATATAAATAAATAAACGGATAAAAGATTATAGATTTCAAATTCTAAGCTGCAAGTATAGTCTTGAATAAGCAATGAAGCATATAAAATCACATGGTGGATGTCATTAGTGTATAATGAAATATTCACAGCATTAAAGAGATGATTACACTGTTAATCAAAGCATATCAAGCTTGGTGTGGTGAGTGGGCTTCCCACAGATGTGCTGTTTATTTTAAGGATGTGCTTCCCATAGTTTTCGTTCCCCTTTTTGTTTTTTTACACCAAACATCCCTTCAAGCCTACAAGCCCAACCACACAGACAGAATTTAATATGTGGGCTGTAGCTTCTCTGCAGAGATGACAGATTTCCCTCATAAAAATGTGCGGAAGTATTTCCTGCATTTGTATTCATTAAAAGTACAGGTTAGAAAAGCACTGCATTACATATTCCACATGTAAGAATTTTGCAGTGGTCACATGTAAAACAGTGAGCAGGAACGATAACCTTGTCAGGGTGCCCTGGGGGTAAAGTAATTTAACAGCTAATATCAATTTCTCATGTCACCTCAACACAGAAAACTATAACAGACTAACTGCTTAGGTGATTTTTTTTTGTTGTTGTTATTTTTGTTTTACTTTTTTTATTTTTATTTAAACAGCCATTCACCTCCATTTGCTCACAGTAACATTTAACTTTTAACTTTTACCTTTTGTCTCTAACCGACATCCAGCCTACTTTACTTGCATCGTAAATCATTCTTGTGCTGAACAAGGTCACCTGTACTCAGTCCAGTGGCACTGACCTCAGTATTAATAACACTCTCTTGTTTCCTTATTTGACATTACACATAGCAAAGCTTCATTCCTTGACCTACTGCCATCGTCACATATAGGGTGAAGTGTCTTCTGGGTTGAAGTTGGTCTACATTTTGTCCCAGTTACTCCTTTAACCCCAATCACTCAGCCATCAGGACAGGACAGGACTGTCTACGAAATATATACAATAGCTGTGAACACTGCCATTCTGATAGTGCTCTGTGGGCAGCTTTCCCAGCCGAACATCACTTCATAAATCTGCTGGTGGATATTATTAGATGTATCGGCCAAGAGCCACATGTCTTTGCTGTTTGACATAAATGCGGAAATGTACCCCCGAACACACACACACACACACACACACCATGCCTTGATGTCTTTGCTTTAGGAGTGGCAATATTTCTCACTAAAGTCCAGAGTTTAAAAGATGAATACAGTTTTGTGTAGCAGAACTTTGTTTTTCCTCTCTTCGTACTTCATTCATCATTTCACAGCTCCTCTGTACTATAAGTAATGACTGTTTAGTGGACCTAGGAGCAAATTTGCCGACTCAGGTGAGCAAGTTGAGCTCAGCTGGATTTATTGTAAAGGGAATCGTGACAATACAGGTAAAGGTGAAGGCTGGAAGACGAATGAGAGGTAGGCAGGTGGTGAATGGCAGGGCGGTGAATCCGTTGATGGGAAAACAAGGCAGGAGAGATGAATGAGAGGCAGGCAGGCAGAGAAGGACAGAGTGGAGACAAGGGAATGCAAGAAAACTGAAAAAAACCTGAAACTGAATCTCTCTGAGGGGGTCTGACCCCTAGTTAGAGAATCAGTTGATTCAATTGTATATGAATGAAAGCAGCTTCACACCAAATAATAGCAGGAAACAGTGAAATCCTGCTTCCACATGATTGCATCAGTACTTTACTTAAGTTTAAGTTATCAATCAAAAAAACAAAGATCTGAATATTTCTGTTCATTCATTAATAAGATTAGGTGTCATCATTTATTGTGTAGCCAAAATTTTCATGGATTTTGTTTTCATTTGATAATTGAATCCATAATTAGAATAAAAATGACTGCTTGATGAAAAAGGGAACCATTCCCAAAGTAATAAAACACCTTTTCTGGGATTCTACACCTCCGGCTGAAGGAGAGTGTCCAGAGCACGAACTGAAGAAAGAAATGTAAAGGAAAAAAGGCACCATTTTGAATATATAGCCATGTGAAGGGTAAAACTTTCCCCTGATACATTTCATGTCCATTTACCTGTCACAAGTGATTAAAAGGCTTCAGCTTATCCCACACCGGTTCCCTTCCCTCAGGAAGCCCGAGTGTCATACATTAGCTAAATTGCAGAATTGCTGGTCCCTTGTGATCCAGAGAGAAGGCAGATCCTCAGGCAATTTCTTCTAATTGTTCCTCAGTCCCAGTTAGAGACAAAAGGTGGCTGGACTTTCTTCTTGCAGGGCAGCTGAACTCTGAATCACCCACTCAGAGAATTTGTATTCTGCTTCTCTTCTTACTTTTATTCATGAGAAGTTATTTGTTGATGGCACTTGTTGTTATAACGGTTGTGTTTATTCTTGTATATCTAATGCTGTGCTGGAATTTAACTCAAGTATATTTACTCAAGTGTTATATCGACGTAAAATTTTTACTTTAACTCTTTCCATTTCCTCGTACATAATTGTTATTGTTATTGTTATTATTATCATCCACATTTTGGAGACAAAAATGTTTTTAACATATATTTAAGAGCTTCGGAGTTTAAGTCTGTCAAAGCAAAGCATGTGATCCCTTCAAACAATATATCACATCACCTATAAACAATTTAGAATCACATCATACAGTTTTTTAATAAGAATCCAATTCTTCTACAATGTACTCCTAATTTTACACTCGACATTTTTTACTGTAATAATCTGATTTGCAATGCTTTGTTTTACCTATTTTTTTTCACACAGCTAAGAGTGACTGTCCTCTATACATATAGATAAATAGATAGACATGGATAAAGATATAGATATATATTGTTTTAGTAGTGAGTACAACATTGTTTCAGACTCATACATAAAGGTTTTTTAGTTGATATGTAATCTGAATTTTATTGTGCATTTTTATATCCTTAGCTGCTGTAGTTAAATGTTTCACCACTCAGTGGCACAAGAGCTTCATTTTCAATAATCAGTTGTGCCACCAGTAACACCTAGCCCGCAGTCATCCCTCTGTTTCTCTGTTTCCATCTGTCTGTGTAAGTCTTTCTTTGATACTCTGCTATGATCCATAATCACTACTCTATGTGTCTCCATCAACATCCATCACTCTTCACAGAGTTTCACAGTCAGGGGCACAGAGCAGAGAAATGGAGAGTGGAAAAGAGTCAGGGGCAGAAAGTAGGCTGTTCAGTGCTCTATTTCTAAATGACCTCCCTGACAGAGGTAATGTGTCCCTGTCCACTTTGCTTTTTTACTTTCCTTTTGTTCTTCGGCTGGGAAGGTCCAAATGACTTGCTCATTTAGTTTGACTAAATTGCGTTTTCACAGATACAATAGTATATCACTTTCTGCCATCTATAGTTTCTGCTATCAGATACAGACACAATTCAGTTATCTCATCCAGATAAAGGAAGAGTATCCAGGTTTGGTTGAACGTAATGAAGTTAAACCTCCCTTTGACATAATTAGACTTCGAGCTGCAATATGTGAAATCTAAAATTAACAAAGCTAATGTGAAATGGGATATTTCTTAAATATACAACACAGAACACATTTTCTGATTTTATAGATATTTTCTGTGTCGACCAATCAAAGTAACAGCAACCAAGGGAAGCAAGGTAAAGGTGCCACAGGCATGACAAAAAACACTTTTTCCATTTTTTAGCTCCAAGCAGTAGCTGTGAGGTTATAAGTGGGTGCATGTGTTGTTACCGTCAACAACAAAGGTCCTATATGTGCCAGACTTCTGCAGAACTTTGATTAAAGCTTATGTGGTGAAGCAAAGGTTAGTCACAGCACCAAGGAAGAACTGACCCTCTGGCTGTGGGAATTTCAGGTGCAGTGACTCTCATATAAAAAGCTTGCTGTTTGCTATATTGCATTCGACTGACCCATGCTTCTACTTTATATAGGTATGTGTTGCACAGTCAGAATTTCACCACATTAGCCCTTTCTTGTTGGTTGGTACTTATGCATAAACCTATATCTAATTAATTTGACCAAAACTTTTCTCTTCTTTTACAAGTCCACAGGAGGGAGGTGTTCCAGCTGGTGTCAGTGGAGGGATAGACAGTCATAACATCAAGAAATAAGATTATTTCTAGTCCCATTGCAGGAGGCATGAGCACGAGGGAGACTTACTCCCACCTCCCATTCAATTTCAAATTCAAATTTAAATCTATTTATATAGGGCCAAATCATAATGGAGTTATATCAAAGCATTTTACCTATAGAGCAGGTCTAGACCAAACTCTTTGTAGAGCTATTAAGGAGACCGATGTCACTGTAACCTCAGGTCTCTTTGCAGTGTTCTTGAATATGGCCACAGTATTGACTTTTAAAGTATTCAGAGTATTAAATGTGGAAATAATGTTGGGTTTTTTTTACATCCAGGATTCAAGGACATGAACGGAGCATTCCTAGTACATACAGAGGGTCTTGCCAAGAGTTCAGCTGCATTAAAGAATCTTTCTGTGACACAAACACTGCAGAGATAAGGTTGAAAATCATTGGAGTGGTCCTTTAGGCAAGACAGCTTGCATCAGTCAAGCTGCTCGATGCCAGACTTTGGGGGTTGTGGTTGTATGCTACTGAGCCACAGCTCTCACTTGTGATCGAGTGTAACTGTGCGAGTTTGACGTGGAGGTGTTGCTGAAAAAATGTGAGCGTGTTCACTCAACCTTTCCTGGGTCAGTTACACTAAAAAAGCCACCAGTCTCCCTCCTCTCATCTCAGTCAAAGCTACCGCGTTAGTAATATAGAGCGGGAATAAAAGGAAAATAACTTGCCTCATTTAAATGCTAATTTGTCTTCAGCTGAAGATTCAGCACTACGACAACAGGTTGGCAGAATATGGAATATATTGTGTGAGGGCTCATAGATCAGACACAAAGACAGTTTTCCAACTACCTTTCCGCATAAAAATTTTTATTTCTTCATGCGTCTTTGGTGGCCCAGCAGTGCTGCATAAATACACAGGAAGCAGCGGTCCACACTGCTGCCATGACTAAAAGTCATTACTGACGCTTCATTTTTCAGTCACACCTCTTTCATTGGTGACAGTGCTCTTGTTAAGGTGATCTGCGGCTGCTAGAGGTGGGCATAAGTCTGGCAAACCATACATGCTCCATACAGCTTAAACCCATTTTGTTAACTGTCTCACATGTGTTGGCGTATGTTAACAGAAAAATATGATGTGAATATTCTCAGGTACAGATTTTCGTCAGCTTTCTGTCAGCTATAGTCATCAAATGTTTAAAGATGGTTAAACTGATTCCAATAATCAGTCAGTCGGCCCATCCATCAGTTTTTTTCTGC
This sequence comes from Remorina albescens, assembly GCA_034769265.1. Taxonomy (NCBI): domain Eukaryota; kingdom Metazoa; phylum Chordata; class Actinopteri; order Carangiformes; family Echeneidae; genus Remorina; species Remorina albescens. Next base: position 15,587,917 of record CM068492.1, on the reverse strand, counting down.
TTCCTTACTCACTCTCCTGCCTATTAAACTGCTTCTTGTCAGTTCACTTCTGCTGTCTAGATGTCATCATATATGAATGTAGTATATGTCAGATTATACAAATGTTCCTTCTTCCTCTTTGTCTATCTTCTTCTTTCTTCTGTATGTATGTTTTTTTCTGTTTCTTCTGTCTTTTCATCCCCTCACTTATTCTTTGCTCTCTCAGCCTTCCTCTTCTACTACCTGTCTGCCTGTTATTGATGTCATCAACCTTCAGTATTTTCCCAATAATCAAAGAGCCTATACATACACGTTTTAAACTATCGACAATGTCCCTTTTCATTCTTTGCTCTCTTTTGCTTTACTTCTTCCTTCCTTCATTCTCTTTTCTTTTCATTTTTCCCCTCTCTCCCTTCCTTACCACCTTCCACCCACTGCCTCCTTCCTGCAAAAAACTGAGGTTTTTTCTCTAACTCTCGTACCTTCTCCTACATGTTTCTTCCATCTCCTCCTCCTTCTGCATTTTCACACCATCTATCTGAATCTTTAACCTCTTTCAATCCGTCTTTTTGCAGTCACCCTCTGTCTCTGTCACTATTTCTCTCTCTCTGTCACTCTCTGTCTGTCTCACTCCATCTTTCTCATTCACTCTGTCGGACTGCAGCCACCCTCGCTCTGTCTCTTTATGATTTAGTGAGTTGAGAAGTCAGTGGAATACCCTTCTACTGTCTTCCAAGGTTAACCCTCCCCCCAACACACACACACACACACACACACACAGACCTCTGTGTGTACCTAATTTCATTGGCTCTTTAAGGCCTTTGCACTCTTCCTTCTATTTGACATGCCTGGCTTAGTATATGCTAAATATCTATTTAATGCAACTACTTATTGTGCGAGGTTGTGCAGGTGTGTGTTTGCATGGTTGCATGTACGTGAGCGTGTGTATGTGTGGCTTGCTCATTTGATTGTGGATCGTATGAATTTCCATTATGCAGGGAAATGGCCCAATTTCTAACTGGTGGGGATTCGCCTGCAACACAAGGTCATCGGCTTATTGTATGTCAATTATCTGTCACACAGCTGAGAGAGCAAGCAGAGAAAAAAGAGAGAGAGGGAGGAGTAAAGTACAGGATGGACACAGCCTTATTTGACTTGTCAGTGATCCATAAAAGGACCAGGACCCCCCAAGACACAAAACCCACGTGACAAAGTCACCCCCAGCCAGAACAGCAGGAAGTCAAAGCCCCGGTCAAATCTTCTAATGTTGTCTCATGTTTCGTTTCCCTTTCACATGCACACTCAGGTTGGGAACTTTAGACTGAGGAGATCCAGATTGAAGCAGGTGTTAATTTCATGGTTATCTGTTCATTTGTATTTCACTTGGCTTTGAACACCAGATCCTGGAAGACATCCCCATTTTGTCCAAAGCAATATCTACCTGCTGTCTTCCAGGAATGGGGTTGGACACTGATACTTCTGCATGCTGGTGGTCAGCTTAAGGTCGATGACTGCAATGAGAGTGTAGCTGTGAGGACAAGTGGTCACAGTGTGCATACCACACAGCCTAAACAAAACTGCCATGATAACATTACCATTAATTTTAATTTCTTATCTTTAGCATTTGCTTTTCCACCATCCATCTTCGTCCGCTTATCTGAAGTCGGGTCGCAGGGTTAGCAACTTCAGCAGGGAGCCCCAGACTTTCCTTTCCCCAGCCACATCGACCAGCTCTGACTGGGGGATCCCAAGGCACTCCCAGACCAGAGTGGAGATATAATCTCTCCACCTGGTCCTCGGTCTGCCCTGGGGTCTCCTCCCAGCTGGACGTGCCTGGAACACCTCCCAAGGGAGGCGCCCAGGAGACATCCTAACCAGATGCCCGAACCACCTCAACTGGCTTCTCTCAATGCAAAGGAGCAGCGGCTCTACTCTGAGCTCCTCTTGGATGACCGAGCACCTCACCCTATCTCTAAGGGAGAAGCCAGCTACCCATCTGAGGAAGCTCATTTTGGTCGCTTGTATCCGTGATCTCGTTCTTTGATCCAGTTCTCATGACCATAGGTGAGGGTAGGAACGAAGACTGACCTGAAGATCGAGAGCTTTGCTTTCCGGCTCGGCTCTCTTTTCGTTACAGCGGTGCAATACAGCGACTGCAGTACTGTCCCCCCACTCGTGAACAAGACCCTGAGGTACTTGAACTCCTTCACTTGGGGCAAAGAATTTTTTTTTTCCACCACTGAGGTTATTATTATTTGTGTGTGTGTGTGTGTGTGTGAGTGTGTGAGTGAGAGAGAGCGAGAGAGAGAGAGATTAAAAGGTTTCTTTCTCTTTGTTTTCTTTGACACTCTTTGGCGCTGCTGAGCCATCACTCAGATATCACCTGAAGACTTCCACAGACCTGTGACCTCCAAAACTGTCGTCTTTGTGTGTGAGTAAAGTTTTGTCCGTTCATCCAATCTTCTTTCCTCCACCTCTTCTCTCCTTTTTCATCTTCAGCCAAGCTTCCCTTTTACTCCTCACCTTCTCTACATCTCTCCCTATGTTTCCCCTTCCTTCCCCCCTATTTTCCTAATCTGTTCATCTTGACATGTATGTCAGTTTGGATGGAGAGATGCATTTCCATGGTGATGCCTTGACGGGTGGATCACAGAGGGAAGGCGCAATGAAGGGGCGAAAAGACAGATGCATCGAGTGAGAGATGGTGGAGGGGCGATGGAAAGACATCTGATGTTCTCTCGCAGGGGTAGCCATGAGAATAGTTACAATCTGTAAATACACACACACACAATTGGGAACACAGTGGATATCTGTAACCTCTCAAACAGAGAAAATTACCACAACAGGAAATTGGTTTCTGCTTTCTTGGCAAATGATACTATATCTGCTGATAAATGATATACAAATGATATGTGTTGTTTATTTGGCTACAAAAGACGATTGAGGGGTTGATGGTTAGGAAAGAGAACTAGCTGGAGATAAATATGTAAAGAAGCCGACGCTAAACTCTTGAATTCTTAAATCAATTCTTTGACACTTTGAGAAATGCCTTTTGTGTTTTTGCCAAGAGTCTGATTTGAACAATGCTGTCACTCCAATGCCTATCTGCTAGCAGCTGGATAGCACAAGCTGAAAACAGAGCAAAGAAATCCACTTTTCAGCACGTTTAAAGCTCTCACATAGTCAAGTTACACTCTTTTTGTTTAAATGACATAAAAACTAAAGTGTAAAAACAATTTGCAATGGTGCCAGGATTGTGTTCACTTTTGACAGTGCCAGGTTAAGTGTTTATCGCAATTTCCAGCCAGTCAAGCTGACATGGTATTGATTTCGTGTCTAACTCATCCAGTGAACAAATTAATGTTACGTCAAACTATTAATTTAACCTCAAACAAACTAAGCACCCAGCTCAACCCCCCCCCCCCTTTCCACTGTACAGCGCTGACAAAAATGTTGAGGCAATTGTGCCAACCCAGAGATCAAACTCCATGGCAACGTGTGGTCTCTGTAATCAATGCATACACGGTGAAAAAGCCGCTCACTTTGTGTGTCCATTTACATGTGGTATATGTTTGAGATGGTGTGAGCTCAGTTATCAGGTTTGTTTCTCTGTAAAGGAATCTGAGTGTGTGTGTGATTGAGCTTCTGTGTGTGTAGAGACTGACAGAAGAAGAATTTATGTTGGTGTGTGTCTGTTTGATTGTCTTTTAGTGTGTCTGTGTGTGTGCACGCGCCCATGTATGTGTGGGTTTTGTGTCTTTCGTGTGTCCACATGTGTGACAGTCTGTGGCGGAGTGTCTCCCCGGGCCTTTTTCTGATAGACCACTACTGGGTGTTGTGGAGATGAAAGGGATGCTGGGAACTCTCATCTCACGCTATGAATCCTGGGTAAGTAGCGTGTGATGTGAGTACATCCTCATCACTCAGTGAAAGAAGGCTTTCATCCCTTATCCGTCCCCTCTATCTATATCCCCCTTTCTGTCTACTCTCCACATCCTTGCCCTATTTCTTTTTCTATCCCTCGCCTTCAGCTTCTTATTTTTTCTGTTGTAGTTCTTTTTCTTTTCTTTTCTTTTGCCTGCTTAATTCCTGTCCTCATTTTCTCACCTATTTCCTTTTCTCCTTTTTATCCAGCTCTCCCTCCTCCCAATTCCTTTACACTCAACTCTTCTAAATTTCATCCTTTCTTTCCTTTTTTAATTTCCTTCCTTGTGTTCCTTCTTTTTCCTTTCCCTCTTTCCACTTCCTGTTTTTTCATGGACTCCCTTTCTTTTTATATTTTCTTTCCCTGTCTCCTCTTTCTTTTCCTTCACATTAATCATTTTTCTATTGTCCAGGCTTTCCTTTCCTTTCCTTTCCCATCTACTTTTTTTATTTCCTCTCCACTCTTCTACATTCTTCTCCTCTCCTGTGAACATAAAATGATCAAAGTGCTCATTCTGGCCATGACAGTTCAATTTTACCAGTGTGTGTGTACACACACACGCACACACACGTGCGTACCTTTCAGAGAGTGTATATACGGTCAGCGAGCCTATACGTGTCTAGATGGCAGGCTCACTGTTTTGGTATGCCTCTGCTTGAGAAAGTTGGATAAGTCAGGTTTCAAATCTTCCTCCTATGACTACTTTTATAAAGAAGTAAATCTAAGAAGTAAAGAAGAAGCAGGATTTGACTCCAACCTTTTCTAACCTCAGATATTAAGATTTCCTGCAATGGAAGACAAATATGACAAAAGGCAATATATTCAAAAGTTTTGCTGGAAGCAATATGAAACCAACTTTTCAATGCAGAAAGTTTCCATAATCATGTAATCAATCCCTTAACAAGTTCATCTATTGGATCCAATAAATAGCTTCAGTGCTTGAGCCTGTTGTAATCAAATGCTTTTTCACAGATGGCAGAGATAGCTAGGTTTATCTGATTAAAGATGATTAAATTGTCCTTTTAATACAAATATATGTATATTCCTATTGAGTTGTGACATCTCTTACACTTGATGTATTCAGTTACTTAACATTAATTATCAGGACACATGGGTTGACAACACATTAAGTGCTTTGGGAATGAGGATATTTGCATGGTGAGTGTTCATTTGTGTCACAGTTACTGGTGATTTGAGCATTTTTTCTTGAAAGTAATTGCTGTTTTAGCCTTATTTTTTTGCCACAGAATTCATTGATATGACACTTTTGGGGATTTCACAACATTGTTGTGATGTGTGTTGCTGTGATCGGTGTGTCCAGCGGGATCTCATACTGACTCAAGTTAATCACCCCTTCATCTGCTCAAAACAACCTGATTTATTATATCCTGCTATAGATATATATATAAATCTTTATTTTTCTTTTTATTTGTCATTCATGGGCATTAATGTGTTTTATGAACGTATGTGGGCTCTGTGACAGCTGCAGGGTTTAGTGTTAGCTGTGGACATATTGCAGTGTTTTTGAACTATTTAATACCTGACTCTCATATCTAATACCTGCAAGAACCTGAACATGACATTCTGACAAAGCAGATATAAGTATAAAATATCCACTCTTTATTACATTTATATCTCATCGTGTAACTTGATCTCATAGAGTCCTCATTTTTTTGCTAGATATCACATTTTGTGTCCTTCAGTCCATATTGTTATAAACTGCTAGTGACCCAGCATGTCAAAAATAGTCACAAGAGCTAAACTACTACAATTTTTGCAGTATTTATTTTCTAAAACAACACTAAACAATATTTTGCATGCAACATGGAGGACAATGAACAAAAAAATCATAGACAAATAATTGTTGTTTTATTATTATTATTAGTAGTAGTAGTATATACACTGCTCAAAAAAAATAAAGGGAACACTAAAATAATACATCCTAGATCTGAATGAATGAAATATTCTTATTAAATACTTTGTTCTTTACATAGTTGAATGTGCTGAAAACAAAATCACACAAAAATTATCAATGGAAATCAAATTTATTAACCCATGGAGGTCTGGATTTGGAGTCACACTCAAAATTAAAGTGGAAAAACACACTACAGGCTGATCCAACTTTGATGTAATGTCCTTAAAACAAGTCAAAATGAGGCTCAGTAGTGTGTGTGGCCTCCACGTGCCCGTATGACCTCCCTACAACACCTGGGCATGCTCCTGATGAGGTGGCGGATGGTCTCCTGAAGGATCTCCTCCCAGACCTGGACTAAAGCATCCGCCAGCTCCTGGACAGTCTGTGGTGCAACGTGGCGTTGGTGGATGGAGCGAGACATGATGTCCCAGATGATCAATTGGAAGATCAATTGGATTCAGGTCTGGGGAACGGGCAGGCCAGTCCATAGCATCAATGCCTTCGTCTTGCAGGAACTGCTGACACACTCCAGCCACATGAGGTCTAGCATTGTCTTGCATTAGGAGGAACCCAGGGCCAACCACACCAGCATATGGTCTCACAATGGGTCTGAGGATCTCATCTCGGTACCTAATGGCAGTCAGGCTACCTCTGGCGAGCACATAATTTTTCTTTGCCGGTAAATAGGACGCAGAGGACATGTCAGTAGATCACAAATAAATTATCCATCCATCCACAATGAATGAAGCCCAGTGTGACTGAAGGTACAGTAGGGAGTATTGCTAGGCCATATTTATTTATGTGTGTTGTTTGTTAACGTCGGTGTAGGTCCATGAGGCGGAGGGACACAGGCTGACTTCACCGTAGCTGTGTCCGAAACCACCCTCTAATCACTATATAGTGAGCTCGTCATTTTGTAGTGGTGTCCGAATGTTTTGCGACAAAATTTAGTGCACTCAAAGTATCCCACCATGCATTGTGAAAAGTAGTGAATAGCCGATGGTTACTAACCCGTCACTAACTAAGCAAGATATCCCATGATGCATTGCGCATCATATCATCAGATATCATGTCATCAGATGACAGATGATTGAGAGATGACAGATGAGAGGCACGAGCCACATTCATGAGTTGTGGCGGCAAAATACAGAAAATAATGGCGAGGCAAGTTTATTCCATAGTTTATTTTATAGCACATTTCAAAAACAAGGCAATTAAACGTACTGTTTACATGAATGTAAAGAGCATTAACATCGTGCGAAACACAGTATAATCAGACATTTAAGTAACGTTAGATTAGATTTGAAAACTGTTACCTAAGAGCCAAGAGAATAGAAAATAAAAATTACAGTGCAGTGCAAGATTATCAAAAGCCTTTAACAAAAAGCGATGATAAACAGAAAAGTTTTTTTTCTGTCTTTAGCCGTGAGTTGGGTACGTTTTAATTGCGCGACAGCAATTAACGGCGCCAAAGGTAGTGTCCGAAAGCGATTGTTCATTTTGTGAATGAGTTCCTATTTAGTCCACTACATTCATCCCCCTGTATATGGAGTAGGGAGGGAGGAGGTGTTTTCGGACACAACCCGTGTCTTTAGGCCGCTTAACGCCCAACTCTTTCCGGAAGCTTTTCTCTGCGCACGCGCCAGGTGAGCAATTACCGGTGGACAGATCGGCCGTCACTTTTACACCCGTCTTCCTTTCCTGATAAAACATCCGTGGAGGCAGGTCGGACTGTTTTATTTTTTTTTACAATGCCACCTCTCACAAAAAGTAGAATTAATGCGTACGCCGAGACTTCAGCACGCGCTCATTCACCTGTTACTGTAAACAGGTTTCACTGAAACAAACAAAACCAACAATGAAGAGGAGGCCCCGGTAAGACTCGCCACTTCCCACCCTGCAGGTTTGATGATGCTGGGATATCTTAACATGTAGAAACATGAACATCTTCATGTCAGCTGATACTTCACTTTGCATTTGTCACCAACCTCTTTTTTTTTGGCTCTATCTGTTTAAACTCAACGGAAAAAAAAGAAAAAAAAAATCAATGAAAATTGTGTTTATTGTTTAGTATATTGATTAAGGAACTTACTTGGAAATGTTCCAGGTATTTGCTTCAGAAATCTGGTCACCTTATCTGTGGAATATGGAAACTGATGATGGCGTGGACATGGACACCTAAATGGAAATATCACTGCACACTTTCTACCACAATAACGATGGAGGGACAGTCACCAAATCCTGGTAGGTTGGACCAACTCACTTCCTTATCTATCTTTGGTCAGTCTGTCTCTTCAGGTGATGAAATATCCCACTCAGTCTTCCAGTGTGTGAATACGACAGTTCTGTGAACTTGTTTATTTGGGAGTGTGAACAGTAATTATGGCATAATGTTTTTATACACGCATGGATCGGGCCAGCTGGAGTTCTGCCATGTGTGCTTTGTGGTGGTTGTTTGCAGCCTGTGCCGGTTTGATAGTTGCTTGTGGATCTATTTTTTTTCCCACTGCTTTGTTTTTATTATGTTCTTTTATGATGAACAGTAAGTTCAAGTACCAGCAGTGAAATGATATACGGAGGCTATTTTGGCATCACGTTGATAAGAGGCCTGTGTAAGTCACATTGATGTGGTTTTGATGTGAATGTAAATCTTTGGTTGTAATCTGTGTTGTGTGGCCCTGCCCCACCACTCATCTGGGCTTGTACCTGGAAGTCAGAAGCTTTGTAACACAATCTCTGCAAATTTCACTAATGATATACTCCATATCGTTAAATTCTATTGCTTTAAGGCTTCTCAATAATTGATTCATAAATAAAGAAGTCATGGCATGGCAAAATATCTTAGGTATATGTCAATGAAATATTGGTTGATTTCTAGAAGGCATTTAAACAGAGCTTAAACTTACTAGTGTGCAATACAAAAGGGCAAAAAGATAGAGAGTAAAAAAAAAGAGACAAATAGAAACACACCAGTGGCAACAGTAAACAACAGGGGACAAATAAAGAATGAAAGATGTGATAATGGATTAAAAATTGTGGGCCTCTTTAGTCTAAATTTAAAACCACAGATGGAGGCAGCACATCTACTCTCTGATGGCCACTGATGCCACGATTCTAGGGCAGCAACTGCAAAGGCTCTGTCACCTTGTAATTTTAGTTGTGACCATGAGGCATACAAGAGAGATTTGTTGAGTTGGGAGACCTGCGAGCTGAGTGCCGGTGAATAAGGTCTGTGATATAAGATATGGTCAGACCATTAAGAGCCCTGAAAGCAATCAGCAGGGTTTCAAATTGAATTCTAAAATGAACAGGGAGCCAATGAACAGAGGCTCGCACTGAGGTGATGTACTCACACCTCTTACTACTAGCCAACATCTTTGCAGCTGCACTTTGGACCATTTGCAGCAAAGTTAATGAGAACTAGGGAAGGCCTAAATGTAGGGAATTGCAATAGTCCAGTTGATGTAATGAACATGCAAATGACTCTCTCCATATCAAGGAAAGATAGAATTGGCTTGGCTTGTGGAAATAACGGATTGTACCTATTTTTAACGCCATTACCTTTTGTTTGTCAAGTTAGAGTTTAGAATCAAGGCTTAATGGTCGAGCGTACTGGTGAGATAGTTTCAGGACTTTAAGGGTACAAAGTCAATTACCTCAGTTCTTCATGGTTTAGCTGAAGGAAATGAATAACCCTCCAGTCTTTAATGTCCTTAAAATGGTGCAGGAGAAGCTGCAGAGAATCCTTAGATTTAAGTGAAAGGTACAACAGTGAGTCTTCAGTGTAAAAGTGACAGGAGAACAGATGCTTCCTAATAATGTTGACTCTATAGGTGAACGCTTTCGGCTGTATTTTATGATGAAGAACCTGAACAGTATGTGTTTGCAATTAGATTGGATCTAATGCCAAACACTGTGTGGGGCTGCTGCAGGTCAAACGCCACGATGTTTGTTTTTCTTTTTTTCTGTCGTAGTCCTCCCTGTAAATTATGAACTGTGCAATGAAAAAAGATGAGGACTTATACTATTTTATATTTAACAGTGTTCTTCTTTTTCTACATGCGTGTTGTCACTTCATCTTTCAAACGCCAAACCCTCGCACATCCTGCTGCCAATATCTGCTCGTCAAAGGTTGTTAGATGTGATGTGTCTTGAAGGCTTTGTGTGCTTATGCAGTGTCCTTCCACTAGATGACTGACTTACTTTGTTTGTTTTAACATGCGTGGCGAGTTATCCGCAGGACATTAAGCTCAGCAAGGACACTTATACGTTTTCTGGAGGAATTGCTGCTTCTCCCCATTGTTTTTTTGAATCTATCTTCTCCTGTCTGCAGTCACTTGTTTCTCTTTCTCCATCTTTCTCCCAGCTTTCCATCCTCATCTTCCTCTCTGCTTCTCTGTGTCACTCTCTCAATAATGATATATGATGTAGTGAGACAAAACATGGCAGTCAACTTTTTCCTCTTAACTTTATTGCCTTCAGCCCAGGCTCTCCTCTCCTTCCCCATTTTGCTTTCTCTGTTAACTTTCTCCCCCTTCTCCCTCTTTTCTCATTTCTCTTCCTTTTGCTCCTCCCTTCACTCTCCAGAGTCCTCTTCTTTCCGTCTGTTTCATTAACAAGATTTATCTTCTCTAGTAATTACAACACACACACGCACGCACACACACGGTTGCACACTGCGAGTCACCCCCCAGCACTGCAGTATCACTTTCCTACCAGCCAGGGTCACTGTTGGATTGTGATGAAAAGAGGGGGGGGTGAAAGGGCTTAGAGAGCTCTGTGTGTGTGTGTGTGTGTGTGTGTGTGTGTGTGTGTGTGTGTGTGTGTGTGTATGAGTGTGCTCCAGGATTGCACCTCCATGCAACATAATTTGAAATCAACACCACCCACAATGAATTATGGTATTCTGATAGTAACCTCCCTCTCTTATTTTCCATTTCATTTATATTTGAATCCATAATGCAGTCAGACTGCTTTCATGCCATACTGAAGGCCATGACTGTGTGTGTGTGTAAATTAAAAAAAAAAAGAAGTCAAGGTCCCGATGTTTTCATTGTGTGAAAGTGCTTTAGATTCCGAAACAAAAGGCTTTATGACTGCAGTTATTTGCACTGTAAAACGAGCTGGTTGCGGCATTAATGGAGACTGTTTTCTGTCTCTCACTCTGTTAGCCCACAGGCCACCAATATCCGATATCGTAATTCCTCTAAAATAATAGGCCCTGCAACTGACAGAGCCTGAATGATGCTGGTTTTCCCTCCATGCGGAGCTACCTGGCTAGCTGACAGTGACAGAATGACTGACAGAGAGGTTGACAAAGTGATGGGAGCGGGCTGACTGCTGCTCATCACTGCAGTGTTTATGACTGACACCAAGACAATGACGTTTTTAAGTATTTTTTTCCACCAAAATTGCAACAAATTGTAATGACTTGTGATTTTACATAGTTTGAACTATATGAAAGTCTTCATCTTAACTTACCTTGTTTCAATATAACCTTTGTGAACTCTAAAACATTAAAATGCTGCAACATTACAGTGCTGTAGTGGGAACCTTATCCATTGAGAATGAGCAGGTTCTTTAGAATAATAATTTTCTGACATCACATTATGTATGGAGCCTAAAAACAATGAGCTTAACACAGTGTTTCTCACAGTTTTAGGCTTGTTTTGACTTTGCTTGTCTCCTCTGAATAATCTCTGCTTGTGAATACAAATGTTTACCTGCCTTTTTGCAATTTTGTCTACTTGTTTGCTGCCTATATATAATTTACTATAATTAAATTTTTTCATTCAATGCTAAACTTTGTACTCATTTCTCCCTGCTTTCCCCTGCTTAGTACTGTGACATTTTCAGAATTTTAGATTAAAATGTGTTTATACAGTCTTTTCTTCAAAGAAAAAAAGAAACTGGGCTATTTTCAAACCAGCATGTGCACACTTCCTCCCGTTTGCATCATGCAGTGGTAGACTGACAGATGGATTGAATATTCCACACAATCTGAGATCACAGCAGCGTTAGCCGCCTTTCGGGTCGTGGACATACGGACAGCCTGTCATTTATATAAATAACATGTAGGGTGTCACTGTGGCCTTCCGGTGGCACTCAGTGTCAATAAGCTGCACAGTTTGAGTTATGTTTAAAAAAAGAAAAGAGAAAAAAATAGGTTCAGTTGTGTTAGTTGTGTGTACACTCTTTCACCAATGCACCAGTAAAGGATTTAGTTTTGCTTCATTTTATAGAAAATATTAGACTTCAGGATATTATTGAAGCAGCTCCTGGACGATTTCTCAGTGTTTCACATGGAAGGGAAGGGTTGTTAAATATTTCCACCGAAAATTAAAAATAAACAAAATATTCTTACTCTGGCTAGATATTGCTGCTGGTGTTTTGGATATCTGATGCTTTGAAATCACTGATTATTTTCGACAGATTATGATTTACTATTATAGTGGAAATGGAAAGTTTTGCATTTGTCTTCAACTGAAAAAATAATCATGCGATTTATGCTGGGGGTTCTACCAAAGATGTATGTTCTGGAGCAGTGGTTTTCAATGTGTTGGTGCGTGAACCCTCCATCAGAGAGCATTAAACACTTTTGAGGGAAAAGACTATGTCAGCCTCCATTTTGCTTCTCACCCCAGACTGTCTGAGTTTAGCTAACCAGATGTTTTATGCTTATTTGTTCTTCTTTATTTTTCCTTATGCTGTGCCTCCCCTATAGTTCCCTGCCGCCCCCTCGGGAGACACGTCTCCCACTTTGAAAGAGAATTAATTAAGCTTTCTGGTGTGACAGAAAGTGATATTAAGTTAATTTGCGTTATACTGACCAATTTTCCTTACATCAAAAATATCGTAGCCTTTGCGGTTTGAATGGTACCTTTGCACTTCAATTTTGTTGATATTTGTGTTTATTTCAATTCAGTCCACATGTAAAGCTCGTCCTCATCATAAATGCCCCAAAGTTGAAGGCAAATATCTCTTTCCCACCTGGTGGCTGTCCACGGTATAGGTGAAATAAATTCATGTCAAATAAATTTTTCCCAAAGTTGGTTTCTGCAGTTCTAGGCCTCATTGTCCAATGATATATATTTCAGTGTAAATTTGATACTTTTTTTATATGTATAAATTATTTGTTCCGATGGATGAAAAAAGGCATGTGGCTTCATGACTGAGAGCTGAGACTGACTCAAGATTATGTAGGAAGAAGCTTGAAACTCTTGCACCACTCTGTGATTGTTACTAGCTCCAGCTGGCCAGTGCAAGATGGCCATTCCTGTATCTGTGATATTTTGGCTTTGTTCTTGTACAGTGGGAGGAAGTGGAGATGTGTTGTCAGTTTTTATAGCCATTAATGTCAACATGCTGTTGTATCTTTAATGTTGACTACATCAGTGTGCCAGTGGATGTCCAGCACACGGACTGAGTCAGAGACACACACAGTAAGACCATCACACCCATTCAAATGTGCATGGTGCTCATGGTAATCTCTGTGGAAGTGTATGACATGATATTCTAGTTTCTAGTGTTTCTTTAAGTGCACCTATGCCTGTGGGTATTCATGCTTTTTTATGCTTGTGATTGTGTTTTTGTTAGTGTGCAATGGTGTGTGCCATGTACTCAGGCCAGGAGTGTATTGTTGCCACCTTGGTCCCCATAACATTATTTATACAGTTTCCACACTGACACACAAACGCAATATGAGCTACTGTCTTCCTTGTCTAGAGAGCACAGCAAGAACTTACCTGTGTGGATGTGCGTGCATGTGTGAGAGAGTAGCGAGCGTGTGTATGTTGTGTGAGGTTGTGCACAAACCCAGGTGTGTGTCGGTTGATAAAGTTTATCAGCTCGGGGCACGTTGCTGTCAGCAACCAGTGCTGAGAAGGGAAAAGGCCACGCAGACAAAATGTGTGTGTTCAAGAGAGAACGAACCGGTCCCCTGTGTGTCTCTGTGGGGGGAATGATGACAAACATAAGCAGTGCTGATGACCCTCCCCTCATATCAGAGAAAACACACACATACTCACACACGCACAGCAAAAGTTTCAAATCCATCTTAAAAAGGAATTGCTATCCGCATATTTATAGGTTGATATTTCAAAAACCGCAGCGCCCTAAACATTACTGAAGGGACTGAAATAGATCTCCATAAAATGGCTGAGCTTAGTAACTTAGACACACAACGACAGGATACACACAAAGGAACACCCTCTTCCTAGCCTCAGCCATATCTAAACATCTTGTATTGCTGATATTTAATGGTCAGCCATTTAACGTGGCTGTAAAGATGGATATGACTTCATTCAGGACACTGTTGGCGTTTGAATATCGTTGAATATTAATAATATTTCCACCATTTATCTACACAATAAAGCGAATAAATAAGTGGCACTTGAATAACTTCTTTGTGAAGCAGCAGGTAGAAGTGATGTTTTGAGGGTCAACATAGTGCAGTCAGGTGGAGGATCAGGGTTTATGTACCTGGTTGATCAAGGCTTTTCTGGAGCTTATTAACCAACTTCTGTATCGTTCACTTCTTTATCCCTCTTGTTCCAGCGATTGGCTAACAGTTGACAGAGATAAAATTAAGCAGTAACAATTATAATAAGCATTTAGCCTCTCAAATGTGAACATTTTCTAATTTTCAGTTTAGTCAGTTAAATGGCAATGCTCCGATTCATTGGCACTGGTACTGGCCCGGTATTAGACAGTTTCTTCTCAACCATGTTAAACTCAGATAAATATGCTTTGAGTTGAATGAATGCAATATTGTGCTGCTATGGATTTGGTGCCACATCAATCTTTTAAAAATCTTTTAAAAAATGTTGGGGAAAGCAAATGCAAAATAAGTGCAAATGCATCGATGGTTATTGTACTGGCCATTATAATGGCCATCTTTTACTCATATCTGATGTTTTATCTTTCAATCAATGAACTGAAAAATATCAGTAACTTATCAGATATTCAGTTTTCATTAGCACCATTAGTTTGACAAAGCAATAGTTAGGAAGTGGAATAACGTGGCCCTCATGGAAAGGTAAAAATAAAAGAAAGTAAATCAGTACAACATGAATGTAAAGCTATGAATATGCCTTGGCTGTTGTGTTCAGGATGTAAGAGCTTACTTTGACAAGGTAGCTATTAGGTAGCAAACTGAAAAGTGTGAAGTGTCTGAGCATCCTTGAACACACCAAGGACAACTGTTAAACAGACTCTGCTCACCATTTAAATATAATGCAATTTTTATTTAACAAAATAAGGCTGATTAAATCTGCCTCTGATGGATCACCTGTTTTAAACTGCTTTAAAGTATCTGCAGATTCATGTACACACAGTAAAACCTGACAGACATCATCTCATGATGTTTATCACATGCGGTCCTTTCTGTGTGGCCTGTCTGACACAGAGGGCACAGCTCCAAAATAACCCCTAAAATTAGGATGTGCACTAGATGGCACTGTTGCCATGTCTCACCTCACACTTGCAGACACGCACGTTCACACACGAACCCGCGGAGATTGGCAAACATCACGCTACCTAAGGCTCAAGAGATGGAGAGGCGCATTCTGTCTGTCTCTTGCTCTTCCTCCCTCACTGTCTCTCCTTCCTTTGACACATACATATGCTGTCCTCGGCCATCTATCGTTTTCTCTCTCCCTCATTCACACCTACATACATAAACACTCATTACCTCTGTCCATTCATCCACTGTAATATATCGTCATTACTAAAGCAGACAAGCCATAATGCTAAAAAGCCCAGCAGCAGCCAGATTTACAGTAGAGTATTGTGGGATTCATTAAACGGTGTAGCATGTAATCGAAAGATGCTGCAGTAGAGACAGACCAGCTGCACATTCTTGCACTTGCATGAGTTACATTTGCTTTACACCCATAAGCTGCACTGAACTGCAGTCGTCCCCTGTCAGCGTCATGGGAGTTTTTTTTTCCTCTCTCCTGAATTGCTTTGCTGAAGAGCACTTCAGGAAGGGGGATTACCTCTCAGTCACTAGTCCCACAGTTTATTCTGCCCGTAGGGATTTAAAGTGTTGTTTGCTTGGTCACCAAATCACTTCTCTTCTTTTTGAGGAGGCCGCTGCCTGAATAAGGCCACAATCAAGTAAGAACAGTTTATGAGTCATCTTCACTCTGTCATAGAAAGCACTTCATCCAATCTCGGTGAATTGTGTGTGTGTGTGTACATGTCAGAAAGGGGCAGAGAGAGAGAGAGAGAGAGGATAAACCTCGACCCAAATTCTTGTAATGCTAAGAAAATATGGTTGCCTCCACTTGATTATAAAAACATGTGCAGTAAGAGGGAACACACATCAACGAGGGGCTGTCATCAACAGCAAGGTGGCATCACTGCCCATTACTTCAAACGCTGAAATTAATGCGTTATTTTTTTCTGTCAAGTGGCCTCTTGGCCTTTTCTGATGACACTCTGGGAGGCGAAGGTGTTTTTCATCTGATTGCCTCAAAACATCATAAGAAGTGGCTGAGGGTACGGAATGAGTGATTTCGTCTCTGAGGACTGTGGATTGCATCCTGGGTTGTTTTTGACGCCACCGATAATGAACTGAATTATGGAATGAGGATAGGATGTGAGACCTATATACGCCAGTTCACATTAAAATGAATTTTCAATTTTTATTCATACAAAACATTATAGATTTTTTTATTATTACTATTATTTATAGAAGTGGCAGAGGTGCAATGGTTAGTGCTATTGCCTTATAGCAAGAAAGTCATGAGTTAGACCCCCAGGCCTGTGTGGAGAGGGTGTGTTCCCCCTGTAACACTTATGGAAAAAGAAATTGGATAATCGAGAACAAATACGTGACAAAAGAATTAATTTCATCCCAAACCAAGCTGTTCGTCACAGTGATATGGCTCACACAAATCAGGTCCATTATTACCCCACTTTCTCCATCAGGGAGGGTAAAGGTAAACTCTCTTCTCATTTTAATGCAATGCTTTTCAACAGCAGCACAAGCTGCAGCCTCCAAAATGACCATTAAGTTGAATTAATGCCACTCTAAAAGAGTTTCAGCAGAGACTGAACATTATAATCCTCATGAAATTATGATTTGTTTCAGTCCTGTTGTGTTGGACTGCATTAGTTTTAGCTTTGTGCGCCTAATAAACTGACAAATGAGTGTGCATAACTTGGAAAGACACAAGAATGACTGTTAGCAACACTTTCAGTCCAGACTTGCAGTCGGGCCACCATTTATCTCCAAAATTTGGAGTTTGACCTCCGTTCATCATCAGTGAGCCAGTGAGGAGTGCCAGGTGCACACTTTGGCAACACAAAACAAATTTGCTCTTTTGTTGAGCTGACAGTTAAAACACTAATCAGCCTGCCAAGAAAATTAATATTGCCCAGGGTCAATAAGAACAAGTGAGTAAATCACAAATTCATGAACTGAACCGAACACTGAACCTAACTTTTAACCTAACTTCCAGAAAACAGTTTAGCCTGCATGAGGGTGTTAAAGCGAAGCAGGAAGTGAGGGCTGTCTGACTGCTCGCTTAGCAGGACACAAAATGGCTGCGAAGTTTTCACCACAGACACCGAGCTGTGACATTTCAGCCATCACATCTGATTTAACAAAGGTTGCAGCTCGACACCTTAAACCCACAGTAGCCATGACTGCTGCTGTGGACAGTGCTCCCTCAGGAAGTGTACCTAACTGCTACACATCCTGTTAGGCTGCAGGATGCCCAAAGACTGGGCATTAAAACCTGCTGCTTACCAACAAAATGTTGTACATAATGTACTGCATAGCTGTTAACTGACAATAGGAATTAAGACTGATTATGACTGTCACTCAAACAGCTGAAATATCCTGGGACGTCTGAGTCCCATTGCACCATTCACACACTAGCTCCAGACAGATCCCACAGTATGTCGACAGGTCGCCGTTTTTGAATTAAGACCACAAGACGAGCTGTCTGATTTACTTTCCGGTATGAAAAATGTTACTGCAAGTTTTTTGTTGTTTTAACCTGATTGTTAATCAGTTAGGTAGAGGAGAAATCATGGCCACGATTGGCTATTTGTTTTCATAAATCCTTTATTATTATCTTACATGGGAAAGCTTATAATAATTAAAAAAAAAAAATCAACTCTGTTTTAATTTTTGATAAGGTAACCTTTCTGATATTCAAATGACCTTCACCTTAACCAGGTAGAATATCTTATCAGGAGTAGTGGTCATAATGATGATTATTGTCATTATTATTATGCAATTAAAAAGCACAGTTATTAACGGTGAGGCCTTAAGGTTCGCTGGTGGTCAGATTGCCAGTTTGATATTTGAGATTAATTCAGGTGATTGGGTTTACCTTTGCATTGTGTATTCATTTCTTCAGTTTTCAATTTGTCAACTATACAGTAACACTCGCAGAACCTGCTGGTTGGCCATCTGCAATACTGCAAGTCAGGGATTCTTCTGTTTTTCAAGCTGAGATTGAAATCAGTAGTTTCTCCTCCTCCGGAGCCAGGCAGCTTTCCTCCTCCAACTTTCTGCTGTAACTCGGCGTAAAACCTCACTAACTATAAAGCCAAGGCCTAAAAACAGAACATTTGTCAAGCTCTCTGCAAGTGTTTGAATGTCACCACCTGCACCAAAACCAGTTAACCGGGAGATTAAATGACCTTGAATTACACCAGGAAAAAAACGAAATAAAAGATATTGTGCTGCCTACAGAGTCTTGGCTGTTTGCCTTTGGTCAACATTGTGTAGGAAGAGTCCACCTTAATTCCATCTTAATGTTCTGAATGAAACAAATTTGGATAGTCGCAGATTTCATAATACTAAAGAGCATTTTTTTTTTTTCACCAGAAATCCTACGATGTGCATCAATCTGTGCACATAAACATTTGAATAAAGATGAAACGCTATCTGTTTTCATGTGGCTAAAGGTCTCCCCCTCAGAGAGAAATGCTGCAAAAAGGTGGAGGGCCTAAGAGAAGGAAGGAAAGAGAAAAAGGAGGAACGTCGTGTGTGTTTCGGCGTGTCAACACACAGACATTTCCTCTACAGAAATCTGTCTTTCTTCATATATCACTGAAGTGTCAGGGGAGTGGGCAGCAAGCCCTGTCTGGAAAGACCACACACGTTTTGCCTTCAGAAAACTAACCTTGGTAGTGCTGCTTGTTATCATGGACAGGGAATTAAAACACACTGTTGTTCTGTACGATGTGTGAAGTAATCTAGATTCATATTCATAACAACAGTGGAGATTAGAAGGTTTTCAATTATTTCAGGAAGAATAGTTTGAGTTACGACAGAAGAGGCAGTGTTGTTAATGAAATACTTTTATGTGTGTCAGCACTCAGCCTGTTGGTCAGTCGGCCCGCCACTTTGGCCCTAACCGAAATAACACTTATTGCATTTTTTACACCTAAATGATGGTCATACTACAGTTGCTAAATTGTTTTCTAATATGTTGTGGTGGCAGTGTAATACCTGGTTGAATTATATTCAGAGGCATTTTTTTGTTTTTTTAATGAAGTGCTAAATTTCTGAGCGTCACTGGGCGCTGGCTGGGTCGATGGCAGTCACACAAAGTACAACTGTTGCATCAGAGCCTGGGGTTTGCATTCACATTCCCAATTTGGTTAGGTTTAGGCAACAAATGCGCTTGGTGAAGGTAGGAGGAAGATTGTGATATTGATTTAAGTGATGTGTCTAAAGCCACTGATTTTTTTTTTATTTTATTTTATTTTTTTATTTCTGTATGAAACCCTAGAGAGTGATCAGAATTTCTAAATGTAGGAACGTCCTAAAGTTCACGGAAGCAAACTACCCTCCGCTGCGCGTCGGGTAGTTCTTCGCCTCCACGTCGTGCATTAAAACCGTTTGAAGCACACCTACTTGTGGATTAACCCTTAGATGTGATGCTGACACTAGCTAAATGCACCACTCTTCCTCAGTGCCACAAACATCTACTGTATAGTTACCTTAGTTCCTGCTGTGGGCAGCTCTACACTATACTGTAGGTGCTATAGCTAATTACTGATGCTTGCTTTGCCTAAATCCACTTCTCTCACTATGCACTATGTCACCCTTCGGTTTGTGAACAGCCGTTTGGAAGCCTTGGATGTGTGATTTTGCTGTTTTGGTTATCACTATATTGGATCTGATCTGCTCTGTATTCATTCCTGACAGTAAGGTTGGGTGTGTGCGCTACAGTCTGTCATCCACATTTTTTACAAATTTTCCTATTTTCTTTTAAATGGGGCTGCTATTTAAAAGATAAGCATTTACTGACGTAATAAATCCAGAGAAAAGTAGGGCCATTTTCCCATTGACTCCAATACAATCTGACTAGAGTCACTCCCTGATGGTCCATTCAAGAACACTTTGCACTGGCTTCACTTTTCAAACCAAGACGCATTGTCCACTTTTGTAAGCCGTCTATGCTTTCTGTGTCTTGTGAGTCAGTTACTGCACAAAACTCAGAGTGAATGAATGCCCAAGTTACATTATCAGAAGGCCAGCGATGATTGGAACAATACTGAAGCATAATTTTATGAATCTCTGGAGTGGCCCTGTTTTTAGGGCCAGAAAAAACATTGTTGGTCTCACATTTGTTTAAGTCAGTGGATAAAATGCTAAAAAAATAAAAATAAATAAAATAAACTACTGTGGGTAAAAAAGACTTGAGGAGGCTGTGAAGGCCGCACAACTTTAGATGGGGTCCATGATACTGAATGCAAACTGCAGTATTGGTTCATAAACACCCTCCACTGGTAATGATTCATACTTTCAGGTATCTCCCAAATGGAATGAGTTATAGAGTCAGTTACATCATGCATTCACATAGTACGGTCCTGCCCTTCAGGGAGATGGCCTATTTGGACAGACTTCAGCCATTGTGGCAATATAAATGAATGGTTGACACTGAGTAAACAAGATTGTTGAGAGTTGTAACAATGATTCCACAGCAGATTTATTAATTGACATTATGATAAATTTAAGCAGTGTCTACACAGAATTTCCAGGGATGCAAACCAAGACTCACTTGAATAGCTTTTTGCAGTTTTAATTGCTTGGATGTATCAAAAAAAAAAAATAATAATAATTCAAAATACTATACAAATAACAATAATCCCAAATATAATCCCTCCAAAATAATCCTGATCAATTTGCATGATTAGATGCTTAATTTTTGATTCCATGTCCTCAACAGCGCATCAAATCTAACAACCAACAAGATAATTCGGTACTTATAATTAACCAATTTTGTGAATGTCTGAAAGTAATTTGTTGAAATAATTTTAATATTCCTCTAATTTAAGCCATCCCTCAGCTGGTTTTAGAAACAAAAATGCTGATTATTTCTCTATTTTGCTAGCGCTGGTTTATTGGTGTTAATTTTCCCGAAACATTCAAATGAGAGGGGACATTTGTGGAATCATTGAAAAAAGAAAGACGCAAGCAAAACAAAACAAACAACTGGTCATAATTGAGTATTTTGACAAAATTGAGATGCTTTACACACAGGAAAATTAAAACAAATCAGAATAGCAGAAAGGGATTTGGAGACTGAAGGCTGCACAGCCATCCACAAATACAAGTTCTGCTGCGAGTATACAACAACGTTTAGTTCTCAAATGCTTTAAGAACTCAATCTTAAATGATTTTAAATAAAACTTTATTTCTGATCAGCCCATGAAGTCAAAGTGGATTTAAACAGAGTTGAAGTACATTTGTAATTGTTTTGAATTTCCCCTGCAGTCAGTGCCGCATTTTGCACATCTCACATGTATGACACTGTATGGAAGCCAGGCAAAAATGGAAAAAAAAAAACCAACTTGTAACAATAGCTTTGATTTGGCTGAAACCTAAAGGCTCAGTGCACGAGCTGAAAGATCCTGTGCTCCGATAAAGTAAAAACTGAACCCTGTGTCCTGAAAAATGTTACATCTGGCAGATACCAGACTCAGGTCATCACCAATATTAGAAGATGTCTTCCTTGAACGAACACGTGGATGTATCACCCTCCAGGGGGCTTTTCTGTGGCAGCAATTGGAAGAAGGAGTAAAGTACGGTTACAAAAATAAATGGAATCAATACAGGCAAAGCTTTCAGCAGAAGCTGCTCACGGTGCCAAACATCTTGATTTTGGATGAGGATGTAGTATCCAAGATAACCATAATGAGGCATGGAACCAAACTGAAAATGGAATAAGTACACACCAACATTGTAGAAGTCCTTGAATGGCCCAGCCAAGTTCAGGCGTGCAGCTCATTTCAAAATGTCTCGAATAACTTGACAATCACTGCTCAGGTGCCTCAGCATGAAGGAAAATCAGCTAAATAACTCCAAATCCAGTTGTGCAAAACTGACAGGCATGTTTTAGATCCAAAGCTTTAATGCCAGTTCAATGTACTGAATATGGAAGTTGACACATTCCCATTGTTCCCATGTTAAAGATGTTTAAAATTAGAATAATTTACAGTCCATTTTGAATGAATTGACAGCAGAACAGACCCGACAAGTTTATTTTTAACCAGTAAAATGTTCTGCCCAGTTCATCTCTAAACTCTCATCATTGGCTTGCGGTTAGCTGGGCGCTATTTAAGATCAGTTTTACAGTTATGTTCTTGATTCAGAAATAACTGTGAGGATACTGTGGTGATATTAACTCAGCCTGGGCCACAAAAAACCAAAAAACAAAACAAAACATTACAGGACTGGCTGGAACAGGCTGATATGGATTTCAAACTTAAAGCCGACTGCCCTCCTCCTTTTGGGTTGGGGTAGAAAAGGGAGTCTTGTATTAAAATGTTTCCTGCTGTCCAGTAGTGACATTTAAGCCTAACCCACCAAAATAGAAGAGAGGCCACATCTATCAGTGTGCTATCCATCTGTAACAGCCTGTCTCTGCGGATGTGGTCTCATCTGCTGTTAACAATGTGTACGTGTTGTGTTTTGAGGTGGTTTAATGGCAGTTAGTTTTCAGTGACGTCGGGATATCAAGCTATAATTTCCAAATACGTTCATTTGTTATTTAATCTGAAATCCAGTTTGTCATCAGTCTGCCGTTAACAGTTGGACAGAATGTGTAGGATGTTGTATAGTGAGCTACTGAACAGAAGACTTTCTGCAATATAATCAACATGCTTCTGTTTTAGTCTGAAGATTCACCCGTTACACGTCTACACCTTTCAAAGCTGACTGTGCAGTGAAGGTCTTGGGGTCCAGAGAGTCACAAAGATGTTTACTACTTGTGAATGACAGTCAATAAAAGTTTCATTCATTCTCAATAATGTACAGTGTATGTGCATGTTACCTTGTGACATTGATGTAAAAATCGTATGAAAATCCAATATTGCGACAAAAGAGTCCATCTCATTGATTTGTTACATTGTTCAGTGGTCCGGATATTAAATCTTATAAAATCTTTGCTATAGACAGATTTATGTGTAAACTGTGCCGTGCCAATGGCAACAACTTCTAATACTATATAAACTATATTTTGACAGTATAATCCTATTTTATCATCGGCAGTATTTATTTAAATCACCAGAATATTTTCTTTACCTTCCACATGTCTCCCTATACTGTGAATGGATTTTTTTGTTGAATTGCTATTTTATATAATATTTTCTTGTCATATTTTGGGAGATACTGGAATTTCTACTCTCACTTCTGTAATGTGTTTTAAATGGATTGGACTGAGAGTCACGGCACACAGCTTTACACTTGACCAGTGGGAACTCTGTAGGCAGCAAACATGAACTGCTAAGACCGGGGAAAAGGTGATGGAAAGTGCCGCTGGTCATCTCCAAGGACATTGCTCGGTGAAACTCGGAGTGTCACAGGAAGTCTATTTTCCACTTCAGGTCCTGTAGCTGATGGGACTCTGGAGTTGGACTTACCTGTGACCAATTAACAATCAATGCACAGCCTGGTTGACCTGCCAGTCTCTTGGAGACTTGGACCTTTCTGAAGAAAATGGACCGGCCACGACCCGCATATCTCTGTCCTCCAGTGATAGTTCATAAAGCATGGACAGCCGCTTTTTGTGACACTGCAGATACAACCTGGGTGTCCTATCTTCCCTCAGACGAGCCTCAGCCCCCTCTTCTTGCTTGACCTGATGAGACTGTGGGTCAACTCTCATCTATTTGCTGTGTCTATACTTTTGTAAAGTTTGCACTTCAGCTGACTGAGGAATACTCCAGGGTGTGAGAAATAATTTCATTTGTTATACTTTCTTCTTCACTAGTCCTCGGATTTATCAGCAAAGCCCACTTTTTGTACAAATGTCAAACCAATTCTTTTGACTTTTTATTTTGCTTTATGCAAAACTCAGTTTACTCGAATGAAAAAGAGGGTAAATTAATTTTAAACCTTTCATCAGCTGGTTGAAAATTTTTATTTTGTAGAAATATTTCTGTGCTTTATGATGCATCTCATGGCATTCGTCATGAGATTGTTATCAGCCTTATCAGTATATTTGTATGCCATCTCACATTACACAGTCGATTTTGCAAATTAATCAAGATCATCTATCTAGTGAATAGACTGATTATAGAGAATTTCCCCTCTGGCTACAATTGTGCTCATTATTGTGCAAAAACAAACAAACTGAAAGTGCAGCTTTTGACATGTGGGCCAATATTCATTCATTAGCTCATCATTTCAGGGTTGTAAAGAGGCCCTCTGCCAATTTTTGGTAATGTAGAAACAGAGTCCACCAGAGAGTGTTACATATCCCGCTCATTACGCAGCTTAGTTACAATTCTTTTATTAAGGGTGTTACTATTTTAATCTCCTCAAACATTCATGTGTCTAAGTTAAAATGTGATTATGTATAGTAGCACCTTGAAATCTTGACTATCAAATAAAAGTTCCAAAAAGTGGAACATAATTTTATTTACTACTAAGTGATGGAGTGTTTTCACAGTTAGATATTGGCGCCCTGAAGTAACATAATCATAGTAACCTAATAGTCCCCAAAATTGTAGGATATCATATTTACTTAGCCCCCTCTGTTTTCATCAACCTCCTCTCACTGTTGATCTACTCACAGTACTTTTCCATATGATCAGGGTCCTGTGAAAACCTTTTTTTTTCTAGATGGCAACATTAACAAAGCCTGAGGCTGAACCAGTGTCCCATTGAAACCAACACCCTCTGCCCAGTTCTCCTGCTGCTCCCTGTGTGTCTCGCTGGTTCATTCTTTTTTCCCCTCCTATCTCTGTTCCACCTTTTTTTTTTTTTCCCCACCCCCTCCTTCTCCTTTCCCTTCACCCCCACTATGGTTCTTGGCAGTGCTTGGCAGTTGCCCACCTTGTCTAACTAGCAGGTTGATGTGTGTCTGTGAAAATGTGTAGTTTTTGTGTCTCTGCTCAGCGTGTATGTGTTTGTGTGTGTGTGTGTGTGTGTGTCTAGCAGTAGTCTAGACGTGGTTTCCTCTCCTGTGTTTGTCTTTCTCCTCGGGCCAGCTGATGTGTTCAGCCAGGAATGTTACTGCTACTGCTGCCATACTGTTAACACACACTCTCTGTTTCTGTGCGACCACCCCTTTTTCGCTCCCCCTGTATCTCCTCTCGCAGTTTATTTTTCTCTCTTTAGGTACACATATCTGACACTTATCTATCTGTCTGACTCTCCCCATCCTCATCCCTCTATCCTTCTCTGTTGGTTTATGAATTCCAGTTTATCTTCCTAAAAGGCCTGTGATGTCCATCTATAAGCATCCTCACTTCTCCCTTTCTACCCCTCTTATTGTTGTTGTGCACCCCCCCCCCTCCTGCCTCTCACCTCCCTCTCTCCTCCATGTCCCTCCTTTGCTCAGCCCTGACTTTTTTTTCCAGCAGACAAAGTTGTCTTTCACTCATGTCTCCTGGCAAAAGACCAGCTCACCTCAGTGTGTATGTGTAATGTGAGTGTGTGCATTTATACAAATATTTCATAGTTTGTGTATGTCGTGTGTGTTTTTGTGTTTTCTGTATTTGATCACAAGTAAAAAAACAACTGCTGAATTTTCTTTGTGTGTGTGTGTGTGTGTGTGTCAGTGACATTGCCAGCCAGTCTGGCATTAGGGTGGCAAACCTCAAAGAGTGGAGACAGTCAGATTTAGAAACAGCCACACACTGGATACATTTTAGTGACCTGATTTTTATATTTGTTCTGTTTATTTATACATCTTTTATAGTTATAATGCACATTCATTCTGCCACCTTCAGGGAAACTATGGCTGTGTGTGTCATATGTATGAAGCAGTATTTACAATATCGTTTACAGATATTGTGTTGTAATGTTTGTTTGTGACAACTTTGTGTTACTTTGGATATGTGTCTGTCATAGTCTGCTTCTCGGTTCCGATATTTGTTCCCTCATCTCCTCAGACCGTTTTCCATCAGTCCACCAGATGTCCCCACACTTTTTTTTTATTTTTTATTTTTTTAACTTTCACCTTTGTGATCTGCTCACACGCCTCCATCTTTGTCCACATGAGTCCCCCCTCCCTCACAACACACCTATTCCTCAGATGTCTTATCACAACAGTTAAACCTGTTATTGTCAGTTTGTCTGTCTGTGGTCTCTGTTAATATTCCTGCTTGCCTGCTACATGAGTTTTGTGTTCTTGGTGCTGGTCTACCTGTCTGTTTAACATGACGACCCACCTGTAGGCGTCCCAGTCCTCTTCAGTTCACACAGCTGAAGTCCCTTCACTGACCCTGCCTATATGTCTGTCAGGCTCCTGCTGTGTGTGCTGTTATGGACAACCATGACGGTGTCATTCTCTAACGAGGGCACAAGCTGTGTGGGAGGTTCACACTGTGACTCCCAGGTCTCACATCACTTCATACAAATGAGTCGAGCAGCCTGAAGGAATTGCTGCTGCAGAACATGACCCATTCAGACTCCCCACGTATTAACAATTTTAGAAATTGTGTTTGGTGAAAGGTATAATTGAATCCTGACTGGGAAATGAACCTGGGTCTGGTGCAACCCCTGCATCTTTCAGATAGAGATTCCGGAGGGTCCATTGTAGTTAAAAAATGCACAAAAGACTGTCATTGATTTGTTTAATCTGGCCAAGGTCTTTTTTTTCAACCTGTGTTTAAATCGCATGGTGTTGTATGTACTTTTCCCTTCCTCTCTCCCCCTTCCTTCCTTTTTCCCTCCCCTTTACCCTGAGTGTCTCTGTTTTTACCTTCCTGTGCTTTATGCCCTCAGGTTGTAAAATTAATCTTCATAATAGGAGAAAAAAAGGTTTCTGCATTAGTCTGTCCCTTCTCTCTCTGACACTCACTCACACACACACACACACACACACACACACACACACACTTGCTTTCACTTTTAAATTAAACTGATAAAATTCTCTTTCTAGTCGGCCTTGACCCTGAAATACACATCGAAAAACACACACCTTGGCACTGGTCACACACCTCACATACATAAGGAGTGAGATGGGAATTTAAAAGAAAGGCAGGAGAGGGGAAAAAACAAAAGTGAAGAAGAGGAAGGAAATAAAAAAAGGTAAAAAAGGTTTTGGTCTTCATCAAAATGGCCTAAATAACAGCTCGAAAAACACACACACACACACACACACACACACACACACACACTTCTCTCACTCTCTAACCATCTGGATAACTTATCAGTCCTCTCTCTTGCGGTTGCCCTGGTAACTTTAGCAAACAGCGACTGGGGGCTGCCACACAGTACAATGACTCTCTGTCTCTCTCTCCTTCTTCCTTTCCTCTCTTTATACTCCCTTAGTCCCTTAATCCCTCCAACCCTTGCTCCCTTGGCCCGTGACACCTTCACCACATAATTTCTCCTCTTTCTCCCTTTCTTCCCTCATCTCTTCATCTCTTCCCCTGCTTCCCTCACTACCTTTCCCATCTAAATCCCTCCTTTTCTGGCTTTTGTTTTGCTAACTTCGTCTTTCTTTTTTTTTCTCTCTCTCTCGCCTCAGTTCTTCCCTTCTCGCTGTCTTGCGTTTCCTCATGTGTTTTTCTCCCAAAGGCAACTCAGCCAATCAGGCTGTAAAATTGAATATCTCTTTCTGTTTTCTACATGAAATAGAAATAGTGTTATGGTTTTCACAGAGAGGAGGAACAGAAGGAATGTGCCATATGAGTGTGTGTGTGTGTGTGTGTGTGTCTGTGTGTGTCTATCTGTCATTGGGGAAAAGATGGTGACAAAAGAAGAGAAAAATAGTTTGTCAATGTGGACATTATTAGCATTGATCCATACTGTGTATCTTTTCCTCAGTCTGACTGCTCTTGTATATAAACTTTAAGTAAGTATTTTGTGTTTGTTTTATTTTCAGGAAGTCAGAGTTTATCAAAGAGCTGTTTAATTTGGTTTAGAATCAAGGCTGCAGGGTTTTTAGTAAAACGAATGAAAGAAAGTGGGAGTTTTTACACCAAACATCTGAAAGATCATTTGATGTAACTGGTTATTCCCAAGCAAGCGATAGTTCCTGGGCTTTTAAAAGTTCCATTTTCACTATCCTCCAGCAGTTTTACTTTGGGCTATTGTAAGCACGCTGAATTACAGCAGACGTCTAATCTCTTCTTTGTTAACTACAGATTTCTTTCTGTCTTTCTCTCTCCGTCTCTCTCTCACACACACACACACACACACCGCTTTGACACTCAAGACTGTTTTACTAGATGGGTGATCTCTTTTGTAATTTACTGCACTGTAAGATTATATTTTAACTTTTTACAGAGCCATATTCACTTTATGTTAGATTTATTCTACTGTTGCAGACAGACATTTTTGTTTAGTTAATATCTGAAATGGGGTTTTGTGTGAGTGAGTGTGTGTGTGTGTGTGTGTGTGTGTGTGTGTGTATGAATGCAAAACTAAGTCAAAGCAGATCTAAGAAATGAAGCTATTATGTAAATAAGTAAAATATTTGTTTGTAGGTGACAAATGGATTCTTTCTAGAGCTTTATGTATATGTAGCTTTATGCAGCTCTTGTAGAATGTGTAGTGGCTACACTGAGCAAACAGCTGGAGTTACCTCATGCGGCACATTTAATGCAGCTGTAAAATGTTATTAGCATGGTGACATTATAGGACCACATGATTTGCAGCAGTAGAGGTTTGGCATGTGCTTCAATTTGAATCAGCATGCATATGAAAGCTACAGTGGTTTTATTATTTTAAAGCAAGCAAATGATTGAACGCCTCTTGAAAAAAGGATACCATATAAAAGTGCTCTTTCTTTCATTGCAATTCATTGTTTAGCTTTTAGTGTTACAGACTGCATGAGCCATTTTTAGAATGAAATACACAATTTCAAAGTCTAACTTTTGCCAATATTTTTAAATGTTTTTATTAGACAGCAGAGCAGGTACAGGAAATGAGGAGTGAGAAATGGGAATGAAATGCAACAGAAATCCCGAGTGGATCGCAAACCAAACCTACAGTGTTGCATTTATGTTGTGGCCCTAAGTGCACTGATTTTTGACAGTTTGCCTCAGTGAGGTCAAGCCTTCAGAAAACCAATGAAAATTTTATGATATGGTATGAATCAGTTTGAATGGCTCGCTGTCATCTAATGTTTTTCAACTATTAAGCAGAGAAAACAAACAAGAAGTCCTTTTAGGATTATCATTTGGGGAAATATCTGACCTGGATGAGCAATCGGCTGTCTTCCCTTCCTTCTTTGCTTTTCATTATAAATAGAGTGCTTAGCCATTCTGATGCAAATTTTCAGTTTTTTTGAGGATTAACGTCTTAACTGATTATGATTCAATCTTTAATGAAGACTTAGCCGTGGTTTGACATGGTTCGTCTGCCTTTCTAAGATGCCACGTACAAGAAAATACACGGAATGTAAAGCTAATGGGATACATACCCTTGTAAACTGCAGTCTCTGCTAATATGATGCTTGGTAGAACGCATCAACGTCTTTAAATGTGTCCTAGGTGGTAGAAAATGAGAAAGAGGTTATGTAACTTTTACATGAACTAAATGCTTAAATAATTGATAACTGGGTCTCTCTGTGTATTTGTAATTAATTTGGAACATAACAACATTATTCTGGCCATTTAAGGTGTGTAACATTGGTGAGTTAGCAAGTGTTGTTTGTCTCTTTGGGTAAAGACCTCATTGTTATGTCTTTCGGATTACTCAAAAGTCCCAACATGATTCCCATTGGAGGGCAGTGAAAGATGAGAAGGGAAAACGTGGATGCCTTGGTAAAGCTGGTATTTGTAAAATATTTTCAGAAAGTAATGTGCCTGTTGCATGTAATCTGACAACTCCATCAGGCAACTTTGTTTATTTATATTTAATCTGTCTGCCCTCATTTGCACATGGACTTGAAAAGAGTTCTCCTCGGGGCCCACATGTAGGCATAAGCATGTGTCAGCGGTGTTTGTGTAGGTACTGCTGCTTCCAGAGGGGGGAGACTAAAGATCTGCAGTGCAGGTTTAAGTGCTGTTTTTGATTTTATAGTCTGTGTATGCTTATGGCTGCACTGCACCACCGTGCTTTGCATATTTGCATTCACATGTGGGTGTGTTTCTCCACTGCCCTTGCCTAAGACTGTGTGTGAGTGTGTGAGTGTGTGTGTGTGTGTGTGTGTGTGTGTGTTTGTGTGTGACAGAGAGAGTGAATGTGCACGAGTGATGGATGGGTTAGGTGAGCAGGTTAATCTCTTGCTAATGTAGATGAATTGTACACAACTCATGTTACACAAGAAGTGCGAACAGAAAGCCGTCCCACACACAGATGAATTATTCCAGTAGCAGAAAGCATTAGAGAGAGACACACACACACACAAATTGTCAAAGGACTACACTATTAAGATAGAGCAACACAGGATATCTTACAGCCAACAAAGGAATTCTAAACTCCATCTGCATCAAGTTATTCTTTCTTTGTGTTACTCTGATATACTTAAACACCAAAGTGCAGACACATACACACAGAGTGACTCGGTGCCACTAGTTTTCTCTGTCAAAGTGCATCCACTGTGGGGTCTGGGGACCGTCAGTGGTCAGCTGTGTGAGTGTTTGCCAGTGCGTAATGGGCCACAGACTTCATCTTGACAGACAGACAACAGTCAGACTTTGAAGTTTCTCCTCTCAGCTCCGCAGATCTGCAACCACAGAGGTATCCTGCCACCTGTTGATGTCTCCCACAGAAAACCTAATCAACACCACCGCAAACTGTTATTGATGCCAAAAGTCGCTGGCCTTGAGCCAATCACCGCAGCCAACTCCACGACCCTCGTTCGTTACTCATCCCTGTTTGCAGTTGGTCATCTTTACAGCCTGGCAGAAATCCTCCTGAACGAACAGTATAAGAGTTTCAGAAATGAAACAGGGAAATTGCAGTTTATAGGGGTGTGCCAAAAATGGATTCATATAAGAATCGCGATTCTTATTTACTAGGATTCAGAATCGATTTAAAATGTCCCAAAATCGATTATAAAAAAAGAAAAAGAGAAAAAGAAACAACAGATCCGCAGGCTGTCTGCCTCCATTTTGTATGCGGGATGTCCTGACGTCACCACGGAGCCAGGTCTGGAACATACACACAGCGGTAAGCACAAAAACAAGGAAGAAACTACAATAATGGAGGAAAGAGAGATTCAAGTTGTTTTATTTTTTCCCAAATTCTGTTTTAATTTTTCCCATATGTTTTTTTTTTGTTTGTTCTTTTTTTGTGTTTTTTTTTTTTTTTTGAGAATTCCGTTTTTTGGCATTTTACACAAATTTAACCCCGAGACAGTGTTTTAAGTAATGAAATATAGACAATTTCTTCAGTTATAACTGAAAGCTTTAATGCTTCCACACATTTAAGCAAAAACATAACAATAAAACAATGAAACATACGACCCACAACTTTGGTGGAAATATCAAATCCACTGTAAACTTTTTAATTTCTTCTATCCCCATGCTCTTTGGTTTTCCACCGATTACTGACATCTCCATTGAAGTACATGATAGTCAACCTCACGGTTAAGCCCAGTGAGTGACTCTGGTTTGACTTAGCACTTAGCACTCAGACAGCCACTTCACTGGTGGGGGGCGTGCATTATTAGTGACCCCCTTGGAGAATTTTTCCGACAGATACCTTCCTTTTTATTCCGAAAAAAAGACCGGTGTCCGGTCTCTGTGGAGGGTTCCACTCTCTCATCTCGTCTAGTCTGGTCTGGTCTCTCTCTAGTCTCTAGAGGGGTCTGGTCTCTGGTCTGGTCTAGTCTCTGGGGAGGTCCCATCTCTAGTGTAGTCTGGTCTGGTCCGGTCTAGTCTCTGGGGGGTCCGGTCTCTGGAGGGGAGGTCCGGTGTCGCGTCTGGTCTGGTCTGATCTAGTCTAGTCTCGTCTCTACTCTCTGCAAGGGTCCGGTCTCTGGTCTAGTCTCTAGTCTCTGACAGTGGTGGTTGTTTAAGTGATATGACTTGCCAAGCAGCTGATGTTTTTGGGTTATAGGTTGATCCCATTTTTCGTAAAGCATATATCTCAGTAGTCAAAGACCAAAACACATTTTAAATGAATATTTTATCTGTATAACAGCCTTCAGGATTAAAACGTGAAGTAATGGCACTGTATGTCCAAAAAGTCAATGGTCAACTTCGCTCTCTTTATTCTACACTGTAATTCAGGAAAAGGAGAGTACGGCTCTGATCTGTATGGGGGAAGAATAAATACTCCAGTAAAAAAGGTATTTTCATCTCAAAAGAATGTGAGATTCTCGTTTAATGTTCGTTGGCTCTTTTTTCTACAGTTTATTAAGAAAAAATCGTTTCACGACAGATTTTTATTCTGTATCTCTGGTCAATGGTGTCAGAAAGTACATAAAACTGTTTCACACGTCCCAGCGTGCATTGAAATCACAGCAGGGCAAAATGGGGACTGTTTAGCTCCAGTTTTTCGAAGGGGGGGCGTAGATACTTTTGGGGGAAATGTGAATGAATTTTCCCCTTCCTCACTTTGGTAATGATTTGTACGTGCTTTGAAATCTCAACATTGGCTCTTTAATGATCCAGTTGCGTTTTACATTTTTAAGGGAGTTTTGTAATTTCCTTCTTGGAATAGCTAATTATTATTTGTATATATAGAAATGAATAAAAAAAGGAATTACCTAATGTACCCTATAAAATATTCAGGGAAATGTTTGGCAATCACAGCAAACGTGGAAGTGTTCAGGAAGTTTGTTTGATGATTACAAGACAACTATCTTTTTTTATCCGACATGAACCAATGTGATGCAAACTGTTGAAACAAGAATGTAGCAACAACCAAAAGATGCTGAAAAAGAGTCAATGACCACTTCAAAGCTTCCCCTGGTCCTACTTAATAGTCCTTTCTTCATTGCTCAATTTTTTTTTCATTTCAGTCTCAACTTCTCATTTTATATTTCCTCTCCTGGTTTCATTTCCTTGTGCTCTCCCATTTTATAACCCACTCTCCTTTTCATGCTGTATTTTTCCTCAGAGATCCTTAAGTTGTTTATCTCTTTTTTTTTTTTTTTTGCTCAATTGGAATATGAATGATTCTCTAGCTGTAATAATTTGAAATTGAATAATAATGTTCCAAAATGGTTGTATTGAATGTGGTTTGTGGAAAATGGAAAAGAAATAGAAACAGTGGTTGGTGGTGTCGTTAAATCTGAAAGGAAAACAGGCTTGAATTAAGTTAAGTTTACGATTCCCTTTTTACTTTAAAATAAACAACATTTATTAAGGTCTCATACAGAACCTTGTCTCTTCACTGTCACTGTCTTTGGGTTCTCCATTAAGAGTCTGTTGTGACTCCACTCTATTCAGTGCAGCGATGGGAGGTTTTCTGACAGAAGAGCAACCCTTTAGTGCCCCGCTGCTTCTGTCAAAGCTGAGCTTAAAACTCTTGACCGATCAGAGGATTTATAGCAATACGCGACTGCCTAAAAGACTTTCTCACCTCCAAACTTCCCAACCCTAGAACTTCAGTTCCGGAGCCTTTTTGACCCTTTGCACCTCCAACCTCCAACTCTGAGTTCTGTCCTACAGCAGATGGTGTCTACAGCTTAGCCCCCCATCCCACAGTCCCTGTAACACATCACCAAATTTTCGCTTTAAAAAACTTATTGGTGCACATTTCCAAGCACTTACTGATTCTAATGTTATTATTTTTGTTGTTCACAACAATAGGAGGAAACCCACACAAACACAGTGAGAACATGCAAACTCCACACAGAAAGGCCCCGGGCCTGGGAAGCGAACCCGCAGCCTTCTTGTTGTGGGGCAACGGTGCTAACTACCTTTTGGTTGGTATGTATTTCATGCACAGTTAACGTGCACAGTGTGCGTTATTCTAAGAGAGCCTCATGCAGGCTGGGGGTATTTCACTGTCAATTGTTGCACCATATCCATGCAAGAAGAGTTTCTCTCCTCCACTGTCCTTTTTTTTCTCTCACTATCCTCCCCTGTAGCTCTCTGAATAATTTATTAAAAAAAGATGTAGAGCTGAATTTTTCTTACCTAATTCAAAGTTTAACAACCTTTCGTCCCTTTATCTCGGTCTTTCCTCACTCCATCACACCTCCCATTAAATTCCATTTCAAATTCTGCATGTTATTCCACACACAGAGAAACAGACACACACATTTGGGAACATTTTTAATGGTACTGCTGCTTCTATGGGGAAATTCTGAAATATTAATTCCACCAATCCTTTCACCTATAACCCCCACTTACCATTACTGAAGCATTGTTGTAGATCTAGCCTCTAACCTCTAACCCTAAAAGAGCTGCAGTATTTCAGGTGCAGAATTGCTTTTAAGGATGGGCGACACCTCTAGTGGAGGTAAACCTGACACACACACAAAACTTAGAAACAATCACAGGAGTACAACAAAACATCAGGACTACAGGTGAACTAATGGGGACTGAGGGAAGAGGCAGGAGCAACTAACTCAGGGCAGTCCCAAACTCTTCCCTTCCCTTTGGTGGAAAAAAAACAAGTGTTCCACCACTGGGATGGGAAGGAACAGGGTACATTATTTAAAAGTAAAATGGGAAATAAACAAGTCTTTAGTCCATACAAAATAGTCTCTCTAGGGTCAGACGATAACATGATGTCTCGGTTCATAATTTTAGTTCTACATAATCGTGTTTTTGAGATTTACTTCATCGGCCACATTTTAGCAGTTCGGCTCCAAAATATTCAGACAGCAATCTGTCTTTCATGTGTGGAGGACAGCAACACTTGGTTATCTGCAAAAAACAGGCTTTTCACGCTAAGAGACAGAAAAGGTTTTTAGATTGGTCCAGCTGCACCATTAACTCGTTTTTTAAAAATGGGGCATTGTTGGACAATTTATTCTTTTTTTTATGACTTTTCTTTGTCATTACTGGTAGATATTGTCAATCACTCACTCATCTTCCGCCTCTTATCCATTTACGGGTCGCGGGGAGCAGCAGGAGCCAATCCCAGCTCACACTGGGTGAGGGCGGGGTACGCTAGTCCATCACAGGGCCAACACACACAGACAGAGACTAACAACAACTAACACTCATACCTATGGACAATTTAGAGCCACCAATTAACCCAAACATGATGTCTTTGGATGGTGGGAGGAAACTGGAGTACCTGGAAGAAACCCATGCAAGAACAGGGAGAACATGCAAACTCCGCCCAGAAAGGCCCCAGGCCGGGAACCGAACCCATGATGTTCTTGTTGTGGAGCAACAGCGCTAACCACTATGCTGATGTGCTGCCCTGATAGATATTTAATTCAATCTCTTTTGGCCTTAAATAATTAATCATGATTCATTATATCTATCCTGTCAGTCTCCATCCACTCCATCTGGGGTTAATGGCCTATTTTATGAGATGAACCTAACCTCCGGCTTGGTAATCTGTGTTTTAAATCAGACCTGCCAGGATGCCACTGCTGGTCAAATCATTGTCTTAAGCAGCAGGAATCATGCTTCAAATGCACCTAAGTGGGTTAATAAAGAGCATGCTGATTAATGACGGGTTCAGCTGTACAAAGGGAAAATTTTATTTGTACATCCACTAGCCTGATGGAGAAAAACTACTTTTCTCTGATCACTGAAAAAAATATTTTTTTTATTATCCAAACTGCTTATGTCTTTAAGTTCACAGTAGGGCTGACATTGAGTGAGGGCGAGGTACATCCCAGGCAGGTACCAGGTTATCACAGGGCCGACACATAGAGACAAATAATTATTCATTCTTAAATGAACACGCACTGGCAGTTTCAAGACACCGATGGCCTGTGGGAGGAAGCCTAAGCACCCGGAGGAAACCCATGCAGGTGTGAGGAGGATATGCTAACTCCTCTGCACAGCAGCCACAGGCACTTTAACCAGCTGACACAGTATTTATCAGTCTTTAACTGTAATTATTTTTTCTCCTCCCCCCCAAACCCTTATCAAATACTTTACATTTGGAGGACATGTTTTGGCATTTCAGTGATGGAATACATTGTGTGTCCATGTGTGTCCAGAGGATAAACTCAAAATAAGGACGTCGTCTTCTTCCTTCAACACTTTCAACATGATATTGAATTCTCTGCATTCCTCTCTCCTCTCCATCGCTCCTTCTTCCTCCTTTCTCCTCTCGTTAGCTGCTGTAACGGTTGTATTTCATTTCATCTTATTACCATTCGAGGTGTAAAGTCTTCTCAAATTACATTTCTATGTGAATGCAGTACAAAGAATGAATGAATGCAGAATTGGTGGTGAATGCTCATGAGGTGGATGATGAGAAAAGGGAAAGCAAATTGAGAGAGAATGGCAGAGAAAATGGGGCAGAGGGAGAATAACCAGGAGTGTCTGTGTTTTCAATTTCAAAGTATCCACTCCATATCTAGGATGACATTCGGCTTTGATAGTGGGACTCTTTTGTTGGACTTGTTTTTCCCTGTCACGTAATGCCAGCTCACATGTGAAGCACAGAACGTGGAAAAAATGAATGGGGTTGATAATATTTATCTGTGCAGCTGAGTAGACAGGAGGGGACGATTGCCGCACACAAAGCAAGAAAAACCCAATACAAGTTGTTCAATTAACCTTTCCACAATCAGCTTTTCCCCTTTCTAAGTATGCTCGCTATTCTCTTTAGTTGATCTGTAATTATCTCACTAAACTGGAGATAAAACGTGAGAAAATGTTTAGAAGTGAGAAAGAAAACAACAGAAGGTGACGGTGTGAAGAGACCGGATTATGAGGAAAAGGGTAAAAAAACAACTCCGAGAAAAACTTCAAAAATGAATCTACAATGGAGATGATGTACAAAAGACTGAGTGAAATACAGAGAAAGCACGCAGTCTTTTGCCACTATATTAAGACTGTGAGAGGAAAAAGAGGAAACGTCAGGATACATATCTCCTGAAAACCACTCTGTTTTCTATAGTCATGAATTACTAATGACTTTTTGAATAATTAATATCACTTAAAAATCCGTTTCTTTTTATCAATTGGGAACAATCATGTTTAGAGTCACCGTTTTACTCATTTTACCACCGTCTGCCAGTGTGTTGTCCCGCTCCATTTCATTTTATCTTTTCTCTTCTGTTCCCCTCATTCATTCTTAATCTGTCAGCTCACTTCAGTTTAGATCTACTCATATATTTCAATCCCGGTTTTTTATCCAGAGTTTAAGTAAACCTACAATAACATATTTGGAGTGGGAAAAGAAAGATCGCTGTCTCAAAATGATGTAATAACATATATATCGCCGTAAAATCTCACTTTATATACCCTTGTCTGTTATTTCTCGATATGATTTTCTGTTTGCCGTGTTTTCTTAGGATATAAAAAAATGAAAGAATCTATTGGATTGTTGGAGACGGGTATTTTCAGTAGCGAAGTTAGCAGTGCATTGAGTTTTTTGAGTTATGTCTTTTGAGTTATTTTCTGCTTTTAAAAGAGATTTACAGATTTTTCTGGTGTTTTCAGCGTGAGGGTTTCTATGTTCATAATGTTCTCTGACAGCAGACACACCGACTCAAACACAGATAGTATTTGACATTTTGAAACATATTATCGTCAAATATTTTGAGATTTTTGCTCTTGTAAGAGCAAGAAAAAATTCCTGTTGCTTGTCTTTTAGGATCTCAAACTTCGCTTCATTTCAACAAAACAAAACGGGCTGATTCATTAATAGCACAGTTTTGCACACATTTTTTAATGCATAAACATCAACACAACCTTGTCATTTCGCCACTTTTTGAGCCACCTGCTGATGTAATCAAGGTGATGGAAGGCAGAACACAGACGGCGGCACCACCTGCTTTCAATTCAAGTGCTTTCTCTCCTTACTGGGATCTCCAAATGTTTTCGACTTGCCAGGTGGTTGTTGGCAGAGTCAACCAATGCAAGCGAAGCCAAAGCAACAAAAATGTTGTTTGCTGCTTATGAGACATTTAGCATTGTGGTAGTATGAAAAGCATGCGTGTCATATTATAAGGTGTGATTCCCTCTGTCTCTCAGCTTCAGTTTCAGACTCCAGGTATTGTTTTTGCTGGCTCGCTGTCGCTCACTGGGACACAGAGATAGAGCAGAGCCATTGTTTATTTGCAATGTGTGCTTTCCAAACTATAGTAAAACAAAATGTCTGCTTTGGAAAAGGCCTGTTCTCACGTCCTGTGTTCTTAAGATTTTCCAGAAGAAACCCTGTTAAATTTACCATTTTGTGTCCATTTTTGGATCACACTTTTGAATCCATGTTCATCTTATTACATGTTTTAATAAGGTAAAATATGGCAGTCATTGGATTTTAGTATAATAAGTCATGAGTGTATGTTGGCTGTCAGCTGGCTGTGGCCAAGCAGACCACTCAGACTTTCGCCGGCTGATCTTGGGGTCTTTTTACCAACATTTTGATTTGAACTAACACTTCCATCTTAATTTAGTTGTGTGAACTGTGTCTCCTTCACAGCCAGAAAATTTTCTAAACTGTGCCAAAGATTATCTACTTAGCAGATTAAAGAAGGTGAACAGAACAGGTGTGAATGTCCAGCTAACTTCCACAGATTATACAGGACCTTCCAAAGCTGACATGACTTGTTGTTACCTGCTGTCCCTAAAACACTATTAGAATGATTATGATGTGTCTTTTATTGATAATTTTAAACTGTTTTGGGTGCAGTTTTGCTGCAGTCTCACTCAAACAGAGCTGGCTCTAAAAGCAGATATATCATGCTGTGTATAAATTGCTCCACATGCTCTGCTGCTCAATTGCCATGCATGAGCACGCCTCCGTTTCTGGTCAAGCCCCTTGCTTTAAAGTGACTGGACGGTGTTTTATGTCCCCTGAGCTGCTGAAGTTTTGGAATAAAAGTTGTGTGTCTGATTTCTTTCCACTAGTATCAACCATTATGGTCCACTGTAGAGTCAGGCTGTCCAAAGAAGTGGTCTGAAATTTGTTGGCACAGAAGGACTCCATCTGACCCAATCACCATAAAGACTGAATCTGCCAGCCATTTCAGTAATTCATTGCTAAACTTGCTGTTATTTATAAGTCTGACTAAAAATGTGCCCCCATTACTGTGTGCAATTTTATTTCCTTCCTAATTACTTTTCTTCACTTTGTTCGTTATATTGCCCTCCTAAATCAAAAGGTAGTATTTATTTATTTATTTATTTATTTAGCTTATTATCCATTACTAACCGTTTTTGTTTTGGGTTTTTTTTGCCACTGGGAGTTGTATAGAACCAAACATCTGAATGCCTTTATCATATCCAAACACCTGACTGGACCCAGTATGTCTCTCACCTGACCCGTTATTAACAGTCGGGTCAGGTGACCTGACTCTCACAGACACATTTTAGTAATGAACATGCAGTTTTGTGACCATAATGTTCCCTTTGATGTCTGCAACTCTTTACTTTTAAAGCCAGTCCTTTTGGCCCATTGCTGCCCAAACCAACGCCCAGCAGACTTGACTGAAGAGTCACCCGGTGGATCTCTTAGTCTGTTGAGCAACTGGCCACTAAATCCTCGAGCCAATGTGCTGAGGCCTTTATTAAATTGTCCAGATCCAGTCCTGCTTTAAAAGAAACTCCACCGTGTCCGTGACAGGGCTGCAATTACTCAACACTCCAGTCTACTTTTCGTCGATCCACTCTCATCCAATTTCAATGACAGTCTTATTTAGAGACGTGGAAAATACAATTGTTTTATTAAATTAATAGTTTGTCATTGTACTGAACCACAGAGGTTCATGATTTATAGTTTATAATTGATTTCATCCTTAATCCCAGTTAGATTTACACAGGATGATTAACATTTCATTGACTACTGACCTGTATGATTTGCTGACCTTTTGCAGTCCCATTTAAATAACTTGCAGTCCTTCATGCGCATTTCTCTGTCACCAAATTTTCACATGCCAACACTATCACTCAGACGTTGGTATACACAACTGAGCTTAATGTCATTGTTGAACCAACAGCTGTGAACTAGAAAAATGTACAAACACATTTTCCCCGGACAATCACACTGGGTGTTGCTTCGGAGACCACAAATTTAGCATCCTTTTCACCACCACTGGAGCAGCTCAGGGATTTGTCCTGCAGCTTGAGGATTTCTCTCCATCGTGTAATGAAAGAATGATAGCCACGTTCTGCTGTTTCCAAGCTTCAGGAATGGCTGGTTTGTGTTTACATAGTCTTGAATGAGATATGATACTGCAGCTGTCCTTACAGTGATATTGTACAGGGCTGTCCTCTCCACAGACTGATGTTAAAGGTCAGGGTAGATCACCTGCTGCTGGGGGGCAAACCTCACTGTGCTGATAGGTGTTGACATCTCAATGAGCTGGATCCCGTTCATTTTGTGAGCTTGTTAGATCTGAGCTGGAGGGAAAGGTGGATTTAATCAACCCGGTCATTCGGCAACATGCAACAGGGCACCAAGAGCCAAAGGGATTCTTTTTGACCTGGGTTTTTGTTCCCCCAAATGTATTTATACATTTTGAAAAAAACCTAAAAAACTGAATCAATAAATAAAGTACTTCTGGTTTCCTGTTGGTGGCACACATAAGATGCATAATTACAAAGCATTCCATCTTTTCACATTTATCTAAATTCTGTTAAATATGGTCCATGATTAATAATATGTGTAAAAATCCATCTATAGCT
Source organism: Remorina albescens (assembly GCA_034769265.1). Classification (NCBI taxonomy): domain Eukaryota; kingdom Metazoa; phylum Chordata; class Actinopteri; order Carangiformes; family Echeneidae; genus Remorina; species Remorina albescens. The sequence continues at coordinate 15,546,992 of CM068492.1, read as the reverse complement.
TCTCCCCCAGCTGTTTTTCAATGTGTAAAAGAGATTGCTCTATCCAAATACCATTTAACATAACTGATGGGCTCTACTGTTTGTTTAAATTTTTTAAGTTAAAGGCTTGCACTTGTAAATGGGACTGTAAGGGTTTATTTTGCCCTGCAAGTTGATGGGTTTGGTTCTGTAGGTTATATGACAAACGGTATGAATTCCTGACGGCCTAAATCCATTTTTACTCCATCCATGCATCATATGGAGATGTAAACGAGGTTAAACAGTTGATTTTCATCAGAGAGGGCCTTTTAAATGCATCCTTTGTATGGGTGTGCCAAAACATTGATTCATATAAGAATCGCGATTCTTATTTACTACGATTCAGAATCAATTTAAAATGTCCCGAAATCAATTTAAAAAAAATAAAACAAATCCGCAGGCTGTCTGCCTCCATCTTGTATGCGGGACGTCCTGACGTCACCACGGAGCCGGTTCTGGAACATACACATGCGCGGTAAGCACCAAAACAAAGAGGAAACTACAATAATGGAGGAAAGAGAGATTCAACCAGCCCCGTCCTCGTTGAAGGCAAAGATTTGGACTCATTTTGGTTTTTATGGAGCACTCTATAAAATCTGTTTTATTTTTTCCCAAATTCTGTTTTAATTTTTCCCATATTTGTTTTCGGTCTCTGGTCTGGTCTAGTCTCTGGGGAGGTCCATTCTCTGGTCTAGTCCCTAGTCTCTGGAGGGGTTCGGTCTCTGGTCTGGTCTGGTCTAGTCTATGGCGAGGTCCCGTCTCTGGTCTAGTCTGGTCTGATGCGCATTTTCCCAACAGATACGTTCCTTTTTATTCAGGGGAAAAAAACAAAAAAAACAAAAAACTTTTATGTAAAGTGTTGGTCAGTTCTGTTATTCCGTGTTTATAATGAATTCTGTTTTTAATGTCTAATTCCGTGATCGCAGATTTTATAGGGCCCTATTTACTGAATGCCCGGGAAACCGAACTTGACATCAGCTTCACAGTGTGCAAGGTTTGAAAATGAGGATTAAGCACTTGGGGAACCCATGTTTAACTGCACTATTGTTTTTATTTATAAAGAGACACTTTTATTTTTGTTACTTAAGCAATATGTGATATTGCTTTTAGACACTTTAATGTCTCCATTTGTCATTCTGTCTTGCAAAGCAGACTGGAGTAGATCATGAGGATCCTTTGCACACCCATAGATTGAAGCAGAAATCGTTATGAATCAAATCATTTTGAATCAAAAATCGATTTTGAATCATATCGTATCATAAATGGTTCTGAGGAGGCAGCGTGGCAGCATAGTGGTTAGCGCTGTTGCCCCACAACAAGAAGGTCACGGGTTTGGTTCCTGGGGCCTTTCTGTGCGGAGTTTGCATGTTCTCCCCATGCCTGCGTGGGTTTCCTCTGGGTACTCCGGTTTCCTCCCACCTTCCAAAGACATGCATGTCCAAAAGTCACTTTCTTTAATTGGTGACTCTAAATTGTCCGTAGGTCTGAGTGTGAGTGTGAGTGGTTGTTGGTCTCTGTCTGTCTCTGGGTGTTGGCCCTGCGATGGACTGGTGACCTGTCCAGGGTGACTCCGCCCTCACCCAGTATGAGCTGGGATTGGCTCCAGCACCCCCCGTGACCCGGAAACGGATAAGCGGTTGAAGATGAATGAATGAATGATTCTGAGGAGTAACAAGGATGATCTTTCAAATCAGGAAAATGAAGTCGATTTACCTCTGTGGCAGAAAGATGGAATAATATCGGTATACGTTGTTGTCAGCATACCATAGCTGCATTGCATTGTCTCTGATGGCAACTATAACACAATAAGTGACAGAAGTGATGAACACTGATGAGACTAATTGATAACAAAAGCATCCCTGTGGAGAAATGACAAAGAACATCATCCATCACCTGTCAACTGCTTCCTGTAATTGCCTATAGGTGTATATACAGAGTCTGAGTGGTGCACAATAATCTTTTGTGTGTGAGTTTTATATTTGCTGAATTTCATTTTTAATGTCCCCACATATGCTGTAAATGGCTCTGGGTGTTTTAACGGGTGCCCATCATCAGCTTCCCAGCTCGTTCTGAAGCTCCCGTCAGAGCAAAGATTAGAGACCTGTGACCAGTAACAACCTGTTCTATGCACCTTTGTAGGAATCATACACAAAGAAACACAAGCATACATTTATTTTCTGTACTACAGATGAATGTGTGTATGTGTGAGAGAGAGAGAGAGAGAGAGAGAGAGAGAGAGAGAGAGAGAGAGAGAGAGAGAGAGAGAGAGAGAGAGAGAGAGAGAGAGAGAGAGAGAGAGAGAGAGAGAGAGAGAGAGAGAGAGAGAGAGTGTTTCAGAGGAGCAGTTCATTTGGCTTGTTGAGAGAATGTCTGTATAAATACCTTCCTACCTCGGACAGGATGATGCACTTGGTCACAAATTATATTATATTATGTATTATATCGGCTGTTTGTGTGTTGGACAGTGTGAGTCAGTTGCAGTCTATATTTATAACTGTAGGATGAGGTGAGCGGAGGACACAAAGAATGCACACAAACAGCGCTAACAATACATTAAAGTATCTTCATACACTGACTCACACTCTCTCTCTCTCAATCACACACAAACATACGGAAGAATATTTTACAGTCGACAGTTAGCTATTTATTGTTGCCACATACTGCTAATCAATACTGTCTCTATTGGACACATATGTCATTGGCAATCAGCTGGACTGTATGTGTCTTTGGCTCTGTGTGTGTGTGTGTGTGTGTGTGTGACAGAGAGAGAGACTTTGTGCAGGTGTCTGTTGTAATAGAGGCTGAGATGAGTGTGTGCTTAAGGGAGCTTTTTTTTCTATGTCACAGTGTTGTACAGCAAACCTCAGTTTGGCTTTTAAAAAATGCTGCAACAAATGAATTCAGTTATCACTGAATCTGTTGGTGATCATTTAGATTAATCTAGGAATAATTTGGCTAGTGAAATGTCAGATTACTGCAAAGATGTTAATCAAAAGGCAGTTGCCAGCCACTGGTCTATGGTTTGATATCAACAAAGTTTCGACTATTGAATAGAATTATTTAGTTTTAAATAAAAATCTAATAAAATGGCCCAATGACGCAAAAATTGGATTATTATAGAACAAATTTTTGTTATTATTTTACTTTGTCTAATCTTCTCTTTGTATTTTTAATTATTACTCTAAAAAGCAGTTCTTAGTTTTTGGCCCTGTGGTTTCTAGACCACATTATTTTACCCTTTACATCTTCATTGAGATGTTTGTTTTGCTTTTGTGTGCACGACTGCATAAATGTTTTCCTTATGTATTTCTGTTTGCTGACTTGATCAGTGAAATTTCTGCTCATCTGTTTTTTGCACAGGGAGCTTGATAAGCAATTTACCCCAGTTTGAGTGTGTGCGTGTATCTAGGTGATGGGTGTGCACATGCATTATTTACCATAGATTATTTCCTATAAACCCGTTTTATGCCTGCTCAGCAGAAAATTACTTTGCCTCCTTTATTTGTCTTCGTGGTTTGCAGCAGAGTTTGAACTGTCATAGCAGATAAAACTCATGTTTGTATACATTTCGAATCATTGGCACTTACATCGCACTGTCATACAGCTTGGCTACCAAGGAGCACAGCTACAGAATAAGCTCCAATGTCTAAATCACCATTAGAAACAACCAACAGGTCTTGGCTCAGTGCCCTGAAAATTGTCTTCTGACCCTGAAACGGCCCTCAGAGGGATGAGCGAGGAATATAAAAACAGGATAAGCACAGAACTGGAGGGTGCTTTGACAAGAGAGAGAGTTATTTGTCTCAGGAACAACAGGCCTATTAGGTATTTCTACCATTTGCTGAACAAACAACACAGATGAATAGTGCTGTTTTTCAGAGTTGCAAAAGCAGATAAGTAAAATATATGGTAATCCAATATCTTATGAGACTCATAGAAAGTGGGGTGATATTCAGATGGTTGCTGCTGCACTGGCGGGTGGGAGGGAGTGAGAAGTGCTCCAATATACTACAATAGTTATAGTGAAAGGCTCCCATCAAATGTGCTGTTGCTGTGTAACTTACTTTTTTCTTTGTGATCACACAAGACCATTTTAAAGACATATTTAAGACCAGGAGGGTCTCTGCTGTGCCATGATGCACCGAGGATGACTTTGAAAGCTCTTCTCACCGCAGTTTATGGCTCCCTTCTCTTAAAGAACAGCAGCAACTCAACATGGACACACATGGACAAAAAATCTGTCCTTTATACTTTAGAAATATAAGGCCAGTTGATCCTGGACCTCTAACAAGAATTTTTTCATGATTTTCAGAATAACTTTAATAAACTTTCTGTAAATTGATTTTCTTAGTGAATGCCGATTGGTAGTGAATCTTTCTTTCTTTGTCAAATTCGATCAAAGTTTTCACTTCAACGGGCAAAATGTTCCACTGTGTTCATGGGAAAGTTTTATTTGCAGAAACTGGACATTGTGGTGATCTGTCAGAAACTGGCAAAAGACGTCATCACACATTGAGTGACAAACATCTTGAAAGGTCAAAGCAGTCTGTAATGGGTTGGTGGTCAAGGAGACAGGACCGCAAGAGGGACAGGTGAATATAATGAAGCCGGCTGGACGTGGATAGACTTGCATAAAGACCTAGAGGCTACTGTCAGGGGAGAGAGTTATACAACCAACTCCTGAATTGTCAGTTTTTTTTATAATAAATACAGTATAATGTATCCAAAAAGTGAGTCATTTACCATTTTTAGAATTATTTGCATGGAACTTAAAGATCACATTGCAAGATATTTAAGCTCCCAATTCATTCTGATTAAGGCACCAAATTTCAGTTCAGCAGATGTGTTTTGGCACCCTTGTGGGAGAGAAAGCTGACCCAGCTGAATTTCCTCCTATACAAGGTAAAAAGATAAATTCAAAGCATAAGAAAAACATCGAATGCCACAGATGTCTCAGATAAGTCGTGGAATATCGGCCATTAGAAAGAATCTGTTTGTTGGCGTGTTTCTTGCATGAGGCTCGTTGTCTCCCTTGTGTTTGGAGTGATTCACTTGACCCTGGCAGAGATGAAGACAAGTATGCCGCCTCCTGCAATATTAAAACACATATGTGACGAAGAGAAGTGGTTTGGTTTTAACACCGTTTTTTTTTTTTTAAAGAGACGTGCTGATTGTGGTAAATGGTGTTAAGTTGAAAAATGTAAAAGATGGCTGAGGGGAAGTCTTCAACTGGAATGTGGATTACATGACTGATATTTCCAAATCTATCGGTCCCACTATAATAACCCAATTTGTATCTGGTCTGCTCGCCTCCACAACAAAAATAATAAATTCAATATTCAAGCCAGACACACAAACCTGCTTTTGTTCATAATACCTGGGTGGGTGTGTGTGTGTGTGTCTAATTGTAAAATATGTAACAAATATGTGTGTCTCACTAACTGCTGTTTCTGATTGTAATACTCGAGTTTTCTCGCTATATTTGAACCACATGTGTTATATGCCTGCTGTTCTAGTTTTACAATAATAAAATGTGTGTCTGTGTGTGAGCACACAATCTTGCTCCTGAGATGGAGTGTTACAGTAATAAAATCATCATACAACCTCATTGTATCTGACATTGAACCAGAAAGTCTAAAAGAGGGGAGGGCTGCAGAGGAGAGGAGCCGACATCCTGTGGGAGACGTTCCCCTGTGGTTAAAGATTTCAAGTCAAGGCGATTATTCTCAATGTGATGGCAGGTTTATTGTCATGCTAATTTCCAAGCATCACCCTGTGGATCAGATAGCTCCGTCTACAGACGACACATAAGCAGCTTGCTTTCAGCTGTGATGTGAGGTGGGGAATTGGGGCAGCATGTTCTTGTGTCATGCATTGATTCGTAGTGGTTAAAGCTCTGAGTTTGACTGTGGACGGTGGAAGCTAGAGTTGTCAAAAGTGCTTAGTCTGTGTATAGATGGTAGCAGTTGAAGTACTGGACACAGAGGAGAAGCTATCAGATGTAATCTCCTACAGGGGGCAGCAAGTTTCCCAAATATCAATCTGACATGAGGAATAAACATCTTCATGACACGAACATGAAATAACTTTACTCTAAAACTTGTGAACAGTTTTATAGTGAACTACTTTGCATCTGGGTCAACTTTGTCAATTTCCTAATTGTTGTGACTTTTATAAGCTAAATTGATTTTGCAATATTTATTCAAATAAATTCAAATTAAACAAATAATGTGCAAGGAGAAAAAAAATTCCCATGTCGTCAATCATATTTCAAGGTTAAAGGACATTAAAGTGCACTTCCAGCTAACATTTAAACTGACTGCTTTAGGCATGAAGTTAAATAAATTCAAATTAAACAGATTACAGATTAAGAATGTGGTTCATGCCAACCATCCACTGGTAGGAAGTTTATTCGGATAGACACAAGAAGTGAAGTACAACAAGAAAGACATCTCTCTGTCCCTCCATCTCTGAACAAAGGTTAACAAAAATCATTATTTCTGATTTTCATTGTCACTTAAAAAAAAAAAAAAAAATCAACCACAGATTTGTAAATATTGATTGCCATAAATCAAAACCAAAGAAAGTGGAGAGGGAGAGGGTCCGCAGGGTCAGTGCTGCAGACATCGTGTGAACACACACTGCAAGCCTCAGACGTTCAATGACAGAGCTGTCATGCTCAGATGGGGTGATATAAGATGTCTGACAAGTCAAACTGGGCCAGAACAACTCTCAGGCCACTAGAAAATGACCTGTTATTTTCTGCCGTGAGTCAATCTGTGATCTACATTTTCATTTGGAAAATATGAATACCAGATATCGCCGATGTAGTCATATTATGGACGATATTTCCAGTGCAACAAAATGAATATAATGGTACAACATTTTCAGATTTCTGTTATTTCCTCGAATCTGGGTATGGACTCTTGCTAAGATTTCACCACCCACGGTTGCCCAGAATCCATACATAGTCTGTAATGCATCACAGCTTCAAGACACACTGCGTTTTTATGAAAGAGGATGACTCACTTTTTCCTGATAGGAACAAATCATCTTCTTTGACTTTCACTACTGCTTTCTCCACCTACACAGTGACAGCTGAAAGCAACAAGTTCACCTCTGATGTGAAGGGACTGGTTGAAGTAATTCTTGGAAACACAGGGAAGCATTAACTGGAGTACAGGACAGGATGCAAGGTAGCGGGTACTCCTGAACAAGTAAATTGCGACGCTTAATCACAAAATAACTGCTTCAATGCTCCGGGAATAGGAGATTGATGGTATTTCAAAGTGAAAGTACCTGAGGGTGGAATTTTCCTTTAATCATGGCATCAGCGTTGACTGAGTCGATCTGACATAGGGGATAATACAAGGGGACTGCTGTCCAGTTGTGCGTGTTATGTGTCTGTGCGTGGGAGGGCAGCGGTGGCGGTGGCAGCACAGTCTGGAAACAAACTGTACCTCTGAAAAATCAACAAACAGTGACCAAGTTTGCAGAAGAAGCGTTGCGGTGGCAAAATTAACCATTCTGGTGCAAGACTCAAACAGCACTTGAATTACTTATTTCCATTTTCGCCTCACAATGTTTCATATGACCCAACAGATTTTGAAAATTACTGTCAGTGTATAATCCATTACAGATTAGCAACTGCCTACTTCAAATGCAACGTCTTTTTGTCAAACCGACTCCACAACCTATACAACAACTGAGACACTTTATACGTTTTCATTTTACTAACACCATAATATTATGCACTGTAGACACCGTTTCATTTGTTCTTGCAGCCTCACCACAGTTTATCTTACTGCTGCAGAAAACACTGCTTGTTTGGTCCACAAATTCCATTATGTAGGTGTGAAAACAGCAGTTCATTAAAAAGAAATACTCAAAAGGGCTGTATTGAGGTTAGTGGTTACAGAGGTAGTGGTGCGATGATGAAACACAGTCCAGGTGGATTTCTGGGTATATGAATTTGAAGGCTTTCAGCTCCAGAACAGTGAATATAAGCTTAGGCATAAAGTTTATTGTACACTAGGATTAAAACCCTTGAAAGTGAACACATGGAAGCTGTGGTTTCATTGATATCAAAGAGGAAGCTTCCTTTATTGGACACAGAGAAACAGTTGTGATAAAAAGCCAACATTAAATGTCAGAAAACGTCTAGTAAGCAGACTGATCCTCGTGCAGTCACCAGCTTGATGTCAAGAGGTGAATCAGTTAAACAGGAGTTCAATTCTTTCAATTTTCATCCTTCACATGATGTCTGTTTTCGTTTTGTGCATAAAAACAAGTCAATGAGGAAACGGGTCAACGAAGAATGGCTACCTGAATGCGTGCCATTACAATGATTATCACATCTTGCCTCTGTCTGTAATGGCAGGGTCTTCACCTTTCAATTGTGCCCGTCTGGAACAGATGTAAACACTTCAGAAATGGCCAGGCTGCACGTTTAACGAGCTCTCGAGCGTTCTTCGCCCTTTAGTGTAGAGGTGTCAACAAAATTACTGGCAAATTAGTCACTAATTCTTAATCACATTCGCTCCCTTCGTCTCTGTGCTTTTGTCTCTTCTCATTTTTGCTGCTACACCATTTTTTTTTTTTTCAGCGCTCTTTGTTGAACAGCTTTGGCTGCTAAGGTGCATGCTCCTCAGTATAATGCAGCAAAAGAACAATGAGGGGCATCAGGTTATAAACAATGTTAACGGTCCATTGTTTTCATTACATTTTTATTCGATTTTTGGACTGAATGTACCTGGATTTTGTGCCTTCAACACACATTTTTCTGTGTTGACCTTCCATAAAGGTATTTTATGAAGGATTTTTTCAATTAGTAATTTTTTTGCCGAAGTTATCAAAAATGTTCCTCCTGACGCCTGCTGGGCTCTGCAGATTAGAAAATGTAATTTATGGGGGTTTTTTTTGTTTGTTTGTTTTGCTTTTTTTTTATGTATCCTTGTTTATGAGAGCAGGAGCACAAAATACTGAACAATAGTTTATGAAGCTTTCATTCATTACCTGATAGTCTTATTGTCTGGATTCCTGCATATAAAGACCTATTTGTGCTGTGTTTGTGTATTTCAGAGCAATTTTGGTCAAAACCTTTAATACGTTTCATTACTATATTACCTTTAACATCTTCAACAATAGCAGCTGTTACTACTTCAAAGCTTTGCCTGTCTGGAGCTGGAGGAGGACCTAATGACTCTGCTTTGTGTGTGTGTGTGTGTGTGTGTGTGTGTTTGAATAATACTGTCGTATAGATGAATTATTGGCACTCATCCACGACTGTACACTTTTGTGCCACAGGGGTCTTTGGTGTGTGTGTGTGCGTGTGTGGACCCATAGCTTTTATATACTGGCTCACAGACAAAAACAACAACCCTGAAGGTAAAGGAGACAAATCTAATCACACAATACTGGGGAAACGCGCACACACGCAGTCAGGATACAAAATCACTCTTTTTTTCCTCCCCCACATAGATGCATACTCACAGACCTGGATACATGACAGCTCTGGAAACTCTGGCAACTGGCTGGGTCTTTCATAAAGTGTCAGTTCAGTGGACCGTTACTGTAGCTAAGCAGGATTTGGCCAAAGCTCCTGCCCTTTTCCTTTGCAAAACGCACCAAGATAAATAAATACACCCATGCATTTTAAATTCATATGTTAAAATGAATTTATATTTCAGGCCAACAGTTTTTGGTCAAACGTAATGAAGAGCAACATGTTAAGTAACATAATATTTCCCAATGTTGGTGCATTTTGAATTTCCCTTCGGGGATTAATAAAGTATCTATCTATCTATTTAATAGAGCAGAAAAACTTTTGATTTTAACAATTCATTTTTCAAATTTTCAGTTTCTATGTTGTTTTGAATCTGATTTAAAAAAAAAAAAATTCACTTGAGATTTTTTGTGTGTGTGTGGGGGGGGGGGGCAATTCATGAAGCCTTGGGCCACAAACTTTTCATGAAAACTGTAGTAGTAGTGACGAGGAGCAAAAAATGCAGTGTGCATCAGAGTGTGGGAGGAAACCATCTATGATCGATAGATTAGTACACTGAGATATCTTCTGATCATTCAGAAAATTAAAGATGAAAACTTTTCCTCTATTTTCATCCGTCTCCATTTTTCTTTTGTTTTGATCGGAGAATTTTGATCATTACAAGCCTCTAATGAAGACCAGCTCACACACACGTGATAAGAACAACATAATGTCCTGCGGACCACATCACAGTCACAAAAAGAATCCAAACAAAAATTTAACAAGGGCAATTGGAAAGAATTTGCGGGAATTCAACACAGTTATACTAACAGAGAGCAGATATGAAAATGCAGAAAGAGGAAAATAAAATGCCACAAAAGTAAGACATCAAGCAAACTGATAATGATGAAGACACTGAGGTAAGGACAGCAAGAAAATGAAAATATTCAAACGCAGACTCAAGAGAGAAGAAAACAAGACATTATTGATATTTGAAGAGGAACAAGTACACAAAATGTTAACACAAGTACAATGATGGGTCAAACAGATAAAGGAGAAGGTGACTGGGGAGACGAGGATAAACACTTTGGTTGAAAGAGTTCAGGAAAGAGAGCGAGAGAATCATAGTTTCCATTTTCCCGTGCGTCACACGAAAACAGTCCATTCGTTAGAGCATCAAAACTAACAGGCAGCGTTAGGACCACTTCAAAGGCCGGGACGAATATAAACAGAAATATACAGAGAGAGGAGTGACAGAGATGCTCTGTCTCTGTTGCCAACTTGAAGCAGTAATGGGTATGTGCAGTACGCGAACATGGCTGAGCTTGTGTGTATGTTTGTGTACATTGAATATGTGCGTTGGCAAAGCCACATTCAGGGGTGAGGAAGCCACTGCAGCCACTCAGACTATCTATTCATCCTTTCAGTTTAATGTACTCGCTCTATTAAAAACCAGCGTGTTGTCCTTTCAGATGGCACTCAGCTGTGCTGCTCAACGTTCAACCTTACAGAATAAGTTCAGGCCATGTGAAGAGCAACAGATCTCTGCAGTGTGACCCCGTAAACAACTGTTTTCTGCCTGTATAAAATGAAAATCCTTGACAATGCTAGTTGAGTTTATTTTCATACTTACGACGACAGGCTAAGGAGATTGTAAACTGCTGCCTGACACTCTGTAATGGTCTCAATAGTGTTTTGTGGATATTTTTCACAACACAGTAGCCTTTTGTTTGCATGTATGTGGAAGAACGCAATTATTTTTGTCAAGCAGCCTTTATTCACTACTCACTGAAAAATGGAGACCAACGTAGATAATGAATGGAAAATGTCCCGGAAGCTACTAGTGGATGATTTCTGGAGTGAATGTAGCTGCTAACTAACAACTGCAGACTGACCTTTGGCAGACTGCAGATATTTTTAATATGAGATCATTTATATGCTGTTAAACTAAATCTGAGTCACTTAAATATGAGACCTGGAAAAATGTTCAACACAGCTGTATACAGTGTATGTACAGGCAAAGTATAACAGCGATCCCTCAGCACAGGTTACAAATATAATGTGGTTCTACGTTTTTTGCAGTTCAACCTACAGTTCAAGAACTAAACTGACACACACACACTTTTTAGATTTCTAATATTCATTGCCAATGGTTTCACCTTCAGGCCTGCCCAGCATGAGACTCCAACAGACAGATGTCCAGAGGCAATTTTTCCATTGATCTGGTCAGTGATCCTTACTGAGAGGCATACAGCAAAGTCCTAGGGCGTATGTGTGCATGTCTGTGTGTGTCAAGTGGGTGTATATTAGAATTGGCCTTTGTTAAACATGCCAAGCACACTTCTCCTTTTCCATCTCCCATGCCTATTTCTTCTTCCATTGGTCCTGTTTTCCATTTTTTTCACGCATCTCTTCCTATGTTTTTCTTGCTCTCTCGGCCTCTGGCATCGTCCTGCTCCACCAACATGTGATTAACCCCCAAAATGGAAAAGCAGCCCCCGTCACCTTTGTGTAAGATTGCATGGCCTCGGGATATTTTGAAGTGTAGATTGTCCAAACTGATTTCCATGTGAATGAGGATATATGAGCAGTGTCAGAGAAACCGGCTGCATTTTTCGGTTTATATTCAACGAAGAACTTATAGCTACAGACTACTTTACCAGTTGTTAAAAAAAAAAAAAAAAGTGGGATTTTCAGAGGATGGCCCACCAGTGAACTTTGCTGCTCAGTGATGAGACTACATGCATTGAAAATCATCTGTGTCCTCTGTGGTAACAAGAAGCACAGCAAGAAGTTTGCGTGTCCGGTTCCCGGCTTAGGGCCTTTCTGTGCATGAGTGTGCATGTTCTCTCCGTGCCTGCGTTGGTTTCCTCCCACCGTCCAAACACATGCATGTTTAGGTTGATTGGTGACTCTGAATTGGCCGTAGTGAGACGGTGCTGAAGACTGTGAAATGGCCGTATGTCTTTGTTGTGTTAACAAAGTTGTCTGTAAATGTGTTGCGGGGGAAATATCTGTCTGTGTAGCTGCTAAATGCTCCACTATGGTCTCAGTAATCACTAACTTTCTCCATCTACCGTTTGGTGCTGGCCAGGTATTGACAATGAGTTTCTCAGAGCCTTTTTGGGGATTGCTCTCCGTGTTGTGTGTGGGCCAAAAGGTTGATGAAAAGAGTGATAGTAAGTCACTAAACTCACGGGCAAAAGAACCAAAACAGGGAACACGCTGGGGAGTGTAGAGTTGGGTGATAACTCTTTGCAGGTTTAATACGATGATATTCATATTATATTTTAATCCATGATTGATATTAAGATTCTAGTTTGCAAAACCTTAATGAGTGAAACCCCTGATAAATAACACTGCAATTGTGTCTGAATGTGAAATCTATGATATAATGTAACATACAGTGTGCACCGGTGAAATGTCAACATGTGCTCTCCTTGAATTGCCCAGAGGTCAGATTAGATGGAATGCCCTGTATACAGCAATGAAAATACATAAACACACATGCTGACAATAGCTTTTTATTCAATTATCTCCTGCTTTCTCTCTCCCTCTCTCTCTCTCTCTCTCTCTCTCTCTCTCACACACACACACACACACACACACACACACACACACACACACACACACACACACACACACGACTCTGACACATATGTCCAGATGGCCACTGTAACCAGAAAAAAGCCCAATCTAACAAACAAAAGGAACAAACACAAATCCACTTAAACCTAAATTAAACATTTTATCATGCTTTAAGCACATTTCACTGCAGCACTCACATAAACACATAAATATATTCAAAATATTTTCCCTCTGCAAAACATTGTAATGATTATCAGATTATCGTTTCATCTTTTGTTTTGGTGGATCTCGACTGCCGATTTAAAATTCTAAACAGATCGGATAAAAGGACGCTTTGAAGTGAGATGACTGTTTCACTTTGGTTATTCTCTTCCCCTTTTCTTTTCCTCCTTGTTTCTGTCTTTCCTCTGTCTTGTTGCCGTTTTATATCTCTCTGTCAGGCCGTGTGTTCAGAGTTCAGGTTTGGAACTGATACCGCTTCCTTTTCTCAGCTGGCATCCAGCAACATTTTTTTGGGTCACTATTTACTTCCTAACTCATCAATTTCACTTTCAAAGGTCAGTTCATTTCGGGAACAGATTTTTGACGATTCTGTCTGTCTCTCATTTTCTTTCCTTTATTTCTTGATTTGTGTCTGTCTTTCTTCCTGCCTGTTTTGTTTTCCTCTCAAATATGTTGCGGTAGTAACACTAATTGACCATTCTTAAACATCCCATAACCTAATTCCTCGTTTCTATGACGATATAATTAAATTCCACAGTCAGATTACTTAACAAATTTTTCATTCCATAGGAGGAGGGATACGCGCATAAACACTGATACACACATCTGCCCTGTCACTTTTCCAGTTGGCATGTTTCACCAATTGAAGTAAATAATAAGGAACACCAACGTTGTGTGTGTATGGAACACCAGCGTTGATTGTTGATAGGGAAATGACGAAACTATTAAATTAATTCATTGAAAGATTCAGCAGTCATGCTTTACTGAGACACTGATACAAACACATCGCGAACACGTCACCATATATATGCTCAGAGCTGCACACTCATACACATTCAAACACACACACACACTGTACTTTCTTTTTTAAGGAATCCAGGCAAGGACAAGAAGTTTGCTTTGTATTTTCATCCATATTTTGCTTCTGAAACGTCCCAGTTTCCCTGAGGGGAATCCGAGTTTATGTAGGACAAGCGATATACGTGAGGGGAAATGGTATTGATGTGTGCAGTCCATTACTGCTCTTATTAATGTGTTGAAAATGACATATATATGATGGCTGAAATTTTAAATGGTATCAACAGTCGAAGGTCATCAATTTTAGAAGCAGTGTTGATTAAAACCAAGGTGTAATATTTCTGTTCAAACTGCTGATATCTGCCCTGTGACATTATTTCAGATTATTAAAGTTTCACGTAACCGTTTGGATCAAAAGATGATAAATTTAAATCAGTTTTTAAGATAACATTAATTATAATTCTTGAAAAATTTGAACACCTGCAGCTCTGTGATGAACATTAAACCTTAAAGGTGCTGTATGTAAGTGTTGCTATTGCTCATTTAGGATTACTCATTTACTTGAACTCTAAATGGACGTGTCATTATTGTCTATCGATGTACAAGGCGGTCGAGGTGTCGTGTATTAAGGGACAGGCTGGGCCTAGCTGATACACCTGCAAACCTCAGGAGATATTTTTGCAACACAGAAAGTCTTTGACATTGTGTGAACACAGTTAAATATGTCCGTACACATGTAAATAATGAAATGGCCTCTTTTTTAAAACTGTAATAATAGCAGTAATGATAAATATAATAACAATAATAATAATAATAATAGAATCAATGTAAATTTATGAGAAGTGTGAATGAGACACGTATATACAAGCTATTATTTAAAGATTAAGTTGACTGCTCTCCTACTGCTGCCACAGCTTCTGTGTCAACTGAAAAAAATTGATGCCTGTGCCACTGTGGCATTTTTCATAGTAAATGTATTTTCCAGTATGCAGTCACAGTCTGTAATGTACCAGTCAAAGTTTAACATGCCCACAACAAGAGCGGCACGCAAAGTATGGCAGTAACATACCGAGCTAAGAGGATTAATCAAGTAGTCAAACCAGAGGCATCAATGTTTCTGAGAGCGGTGACACTGTCTAATCCTACAAAGAACCTCTTTTACTACAATTCTCCTCCACAGCTTACTAACAGATTTGTCCAGAGTAGAAGACACAACTTCCTGTGTTTATTTAGCTCTCATTGAAAACGCCCATTTGAATGAACCACAGAAAAAAACAGAAGCTCAAAGATTAGCCTCCTGAAGAGGGGCTTGAATCCATTTTCTCTAATTCAGCTTTAAAAGTTCAGGCCCTGAAGTAGCAGTAATGGTAGACTGTACTGAAGCAATGATTCATGTTACAGCAGTGATTCATTTTATCCTCCCCAACACAAGTAAGCCTTCTGCTTAGCCCTGATTAAACCCCCCAGTACACACACACACACACACACACACACACGCACGTACACTCTCACACAAAAAAGTCATACAGGAAAAAGATGATAGAAAAGCATAATTAATGGGGTGGGCTCTTTGCCGCACTTCGTACCAGACACATACACAAACACACACACACACACAATATTAACACATGCTGTTTGCTTTCTCCGTGAGCACAAAACCTGTCGCTGGTTATCATTCATGTCTACATTTCCTTGCTGTAATTTGAATAAGCCGTACCGCTGAAAGCCTGCTTGGAGCCCACTGACCTGGAACCTGCTAAATGACAGCAAGTGGAGCTGGTGAACATAATGACACGCAGACATGAGATAAGCTGAGAGGAATATCTGAATGCTAATCAGCAGCCGTGATTCCTTTATTTACCCAGGGGCTGTTTGCTGAGAGTTCCACCTCTTTGTAAGCGATGCCTTTTTATATTCATGCAATTCAGTGACTTCTGCTTTGTAAAAGAACGGTATCTGGCTGCGCCACCAGAGGTGCAATCAGTTCATTAAACTGCTCATGCACAATTTAAAGGTAGATCATCAATTTTGAATGTGTCATATATTTTTGATGCCAAAATCAAACTGGATCAACTCACTGGAGCTTTTAAAGGTAGAATATTTCAGATCGTGCTGCTTTTTCCACAGCCATACTCTGTAACATTTCACGTCTTCATCGCCTTCCTTCCCGGCCGCCTAATGTTGAAAGAGTAATATAAAGTGGTACAACATAGCAAACCGATCGATGTGTGTTCCCTCGGCCTGTACAATTTCAATGCAGAGTTATCTGTTATAAATAAGTCTGTAAATACAACACTCGAGTGAACACGTTCCTTTTTGGTGTTTTTCTTCAGGTAATTTCTCACAGAAATGTCCCCGGTCTGCTGTGCGTTGAGTGCCCTGATATGAGTTTTAAAAAAAACGAAGCACATCACGTGGCGCCTCCGACGCTTTTACAGGAGCAACAACCTGGGGAGTTGAGCTGAGACATCTGTTTTCTCAATTCGTGCAGCAGCTAGTGTGTCAGCAATTACATGTTTGTGTAAACAGACTGAACTTTGCAGTGAGTGAGCGGTCACTGCAGTTTTATTAGCAGGTTCACACGTTAGTGGATATGTTTGAAACAATAGATAGAGGTTTGGCTCACGACATCACCATTGCTCCTTCAACCACCGTGGATTGTGTTTTATACTGTCAACATCTTATTGTATCTTTAATCTGTTGCTGTGTTAGTTGTTTGGCTTATACATTTTCTGTGTGGTCCAACTGTACCATGTGTACCTGCTTTGTACCAGGTAGCCGCCAGAATGAGCTGACAAAAGGGAGTGGAAAGCTAAAGGCTGTCAAATTTTGAAGAAACAAAACTAGAGGAATTAGGAGAGTGAATGTCATATTTTCAGCTCTGAACTTCTTCATACACTTGTAAAACAGCCTAAGTAGCTTTTCACTGCTTTTTCTTTTCTGCTTTCAAATGCCGACTCGCTTAATCTAGTTGATTTAGGAACATTTTGGGTGTTGAACACAATATCAAATTAGAAAGTTGTGTTGGCAGTCACGACACTTGACACAATTTGTGCTCAAACATAAATGACTCATTTGTCCTGCTGCCGAGACTTCCCCAGCCACTGTGGGGATTTGACTCATTGACCTTTCACATCCCTTATTAATGGCACAAGTAAACACCAGTTCCTACCTTCTAATATGACCACAAGGCTTGCTAATGTCCCTTAACAGGACTCGTATGCAAATGTTCTCACACTTCACACAGTTCGACGGCTGGTAGGTTTTGTAGAATCTCTGTAGAGCTTTGGAGGTCTAATTAATTCTGTGCTCAAACCTCATTACCATACTTTTGGAAGAAAAAATTATTTGCATATTTTCCAGGCACCTTGCCTGAGTCCTGATGATGAGGGTTATAATGAAGATGCAGGCTTGCATATTTGCTGACAATCCAGGCACACAAACATGTGGCTGCTTTCACACACACACATGCACACACACACACACACACACACACACACACACACACTCATTCACGTATGAATAGGTTTATGGATAAATACGTACATTATATACATACATCCATCCGTCTAGTCTGTCTAGTCTATCTACAGTATCTACAAGTTTGTATGTGTATGTGTATGTATGCATTATGATTTGCTGATCAAATGTTGACTGGGTTCATGTATATTTATGATCAATCAACACAGAGTGCAGTTAAGCATAGCCTATCAGATTCTGCCCTGGCACTCATGGATTTGCATATTTTAATTGTTGTCTCAACAAGTGCATTACTGATGCATCACCTGTCAATGAAGTAGGGAGAGTCACCCTACACTCACACAAACACACACACACACACACACACACACACACACACACACAGGTAGTGTGACAGAAAGCTGGTTTTCTTAAATTTGGGATCTGATTCTTTCAGTCTCAATTGTCTCCATCCCTCTCAGTCCCTCTCTTTCCATCTCCTTCACCTTTGCTAGTTGTATCAGTAATTATTCTGGCTACTTCCCAATAGTCTGTCTGCTGGAAGTAAATTTAGCAGTCTTTATTTATCTGTGTGTGGGTGTTGGTGTGTGTGTCCTCTAGTGTCTCTCTGACTGTTTAATTCAAAAACAGGTGCAGTTTGTCTGAATGACCTCTCTGTTCTCAAAGTAGCTAACTGCTTTAACTTGCCAATTTGAGTGTGTGTGTGAGTGTGAGTGTGAGAGAGAGAGAGGGAAAGAGTGTGGGTGTGTATAATGAGGGTGACGTCAGTCATCATGTCTGACAGCTCCCTTCCTGAAAATACACCTAAGAAAACACACACTGCCACGCACATGAACGCCAGCACACACACACACACACACACTTTTTTTCATTTTCACAAGCACAGATGGATGTGTACAAGCAACACATATGCCAACCCTTTTGAAAACATAACACACACCTCGTGTTGCTGACAGAAGAAAACCTGACATCTTGAAAAAGTCAACATTTCATTCGGCGACCTTTTCTGAATGATTGCTGTGTTTGTGAACAACACTGGAGATGTCAGTTTCTTAAGGCAGCCCAATGTCTTGGAGCAAGTATAAAGAGATGTTTAAATGATTCACATTAAACATAAAAAAAAACAATAACAGCTAAAGTTTAACAAGTTTTGATTTGTTTGTTTTGAGTTTTGTTAGCTTGGTCAGTTTACTTTCTAATGTAACACAGCAGTGTATTATTTGTGAAACTTGTAATTCTCTGCTCTTTTTTCCACTATACAAGAATGAAATTACTATTAATATATTAAAATTTGTATATGCACTATGTAGTATAGACACGTGACAGTTGACTCTTATGCTGCATTTCATTTCTAAAGGTTTTATATACACAGAGGAAACTAGGTGGGAGTGAGAGAGAAAAAGGCTCTTTGGAAAGCATGAATAAAAAATGAAGATCATTAAGACTGATGATGCATTTTGGCAAAAACCTTCCAAACAATACTGGAAACAAAACTTGATGATGACATGAAAATAGGACAAAACATCTTAAAATCATGATTCTCACTGACATGTGAACCATAGCGAATTCACAACATGACACAGCCACATCCAGTGGACATCAGAAATATATACACCAACAGAACTACAGACTTAGCTGTAGGTCACTGTGCTGGTCTACTGAAGCACTTCACATTACAGCTAAATAATAGTCAATATAGTAAAGTGCTCTGCCCAACATGATATATGTATATGACTGCTTGTGCTGACTTTCCCCTGTTCTCCTCTCTGGTGGTGGTTGTAGAGATTATGTCTTCATAATGTCTGTCACAGTGTCCTATTCTCATAAACATGGAGGGATGCCTGATTTGGTTCTTTAACATGAAACATTGTTTAGATTCAGAGATGAGCTGAATAGATTTTGGGGGTTAAAGATCAGAGATCCAGGTCATTGTTCTACGTGCTAATCAACTGTAGCTGGATTGGACATGAAAATTTCTTGCAAACAAAATAAATAAAAATAAATAAATGAATAAAATAAAAATAGTAATACCCACAAATGCATAAAAATCCCTAATTATTCACATCAATTTAAAGTTTACAGACAAAATATCTGAGTTTTCCTTATTTTTTGTAGTTTTAATAACTTGCAGGCCTGCTCTGTAAGTAAATGAGACCATTACCAACAGCTGTGATTGTCTCTATTTGCTGCTGCTAATTAAACCATGATGTGCCACAAGGCCGTTTTTCAAGTGAAATCAGCTGCATCAGTTGCTTTTCTTTTTCACAATATGGGAAGAAAAAATCTTTAAAAGCTTATGTCTGTAGCAGCCAGTATTGAATTTAACTAAATAGAATATATATATATATATATGTATTTTTTTTGTGAAATTTGGTTTCAACTCAATACACTTGAAATACTGCTGGGATGGTTAAAAGGAATCACATAGTGGTCTCTTTACCTTTATTAATAAATAGAAAATTCTGTATGGAAATGATACATAGATGAGTACTCTTAAGTGTCTGAAGAAAAATGAAAAACATTTTTTTTCTGGTTTTCTGGCTTTATTAGATGGGACAGCTTGAAGAGTGACAGCAAATGGGGGGGAAAGAGACATGCGGCAACCCAACTGGAATCGAACCAGTATTGCCAATGAGGACCTTGTAGCCTTCTGTTTATGGGGTGCACACTCTACCCACTATACCACTAGGAAAATGATTTAGGGAAAGACATTCTTGCTTTCTTACCGAGAAGTATATAGAGTATTGGTGTCATTTTTAAATGTTAAAAAAAATGACATATCTAGTTATTGAATGAACATTAAAGGGTCAAGGAGCCAGATTTTGTGACCATTGGACAGAGCCAAGTTCCCATTTCCCCCTGTTTCCATTATTTATGCTAAGCTAAGCTAAAGGGCTGCTGCCTCCAGCTCAAGGTTCACTGTAGAGGAACTGTTTCCCAAAATGTTGAAATGTTTTAGGGATGTCTTTGACAGTGAGAACACAGATGTGCTGTTCCAAAAAATAAATAAATGAATAAATAAGAGTCCATATAGAGTTATAAAACATGAAATATATTTAAAAAAGGCTCTGCACTAAACGTAAGACAGAAAAAAAAGAGGCAGGCAGGCAAGCAGAGACGCAAACAAATGCAGCTAAGGTATATCAGGTATAAGAGCTAAGCAGAATCATCGGAAATAAAAAAAAAAAACTCGGTGCAGGGTTTCCCTTCGTTCTAGCCTGTCTCATTGTGAATTCCCTCATTTAAAAAATGGTGAAATTCATTTCTCAAACAGATGGGAACAGGCAAGGCTGATTTCATTAAAATACCCCATCTGTTGGAGGGAGAGAGGGGGTGAGAGAGAACGGGCGAGAGAGGCAGAGAAAGCAACAAACAAAACAAATATGGGTGAACTAAACAAAACTGTTCTCCTGTCCTGGAATAATTTGTTTCCCCTCCAATAATGTAAGAGGTGTTTGTGTGCGTGTTTGTGGGTGTGTGTGTGTTTGGGTGTTATGGTGCTGATGGGAGCTGAATGTGAACAGACAGGCTGCCATTGCTAGAAGAGCCAGAGGGAGCGAAAACAGAAATATTTGTAAGATAAAAGCTGTCACTGAGGGGGGGTGCAGAGAAAAAGTGAAATGTGCAGCTATGTTGAAGACAGAAAGACAGGAAGATGCTGCACCTAACAAAAAAAAAAAAAAAAAGGACAGTGACAGGAATAGAAAGAGGTCTTCACTTCAGACTGTCCTCCTATCTTGGGGCCAAATGTTCTTCCATCCTTCCCTCCATCTGTCTTTTTGCAAAGCTAACCAGCTGCTGGTGCCAGCATCATATTTACTGAGCATGAGCTGAATTCATTTTCTCAACTTCATCTCAGCAACAAAGCAAACGCCAAAGAGATTCACAATCAGATCATCTGGAGGCAAAGTTCATGAGATTTGTTTGAAAACTAGTCTCATATCCCCTGTCTTGAGGGTCAGGGCTAGTCCCTGCCCCCCCAATGCACAGTTGTACATCTAACTGCGCAAATTTAAGTCTAATCATAGTATGCACAAAAGTGAAACAGACCTATGATTGTTTTACGGCGCAAAAAAGGGAGTCCTCAGTGATATAAAAGGCAACGTGACAAAGTCTTCATGAGACAGGAGGAAAGTGCTTATGGAAATATTAATATAGTGGTGTCATTCTGCAGAGACGGAGACAACAGAGCTGGGCAAAGGGACAGTCAGACAGTCTGGAGTCTCAGATGAAGTTCGTTGAGCTCATGCTTTTCCACGATTACATTTTATGAATGTACACAAGAGGTTATAGTTGCCTGCAACAATCTGGAGCAGCATATAAACCTTTGCATAATAAGTAAATAAATCTCAGGGTGTAAAAGGAGCACAGACACAAACAGAGTCAGCAGAGAAGTGTCTTCTGGCAGATCGTCACCAAAGGTCTTGGTCATTTTAACTTTATTGATGCAAAAAAAAATGGAATGTCCTGCTGTTACAGGAACAGATGAAAAGCTCTCCGGCATAAATTCATTTAGAAAAAGCAGAGGAATAGACTGGCTTGTTGCCCGGTGGAGAAATGTGCTTCTAGTGTAAATAGCTAGAGGACAGCACAATTGAACTAGCACCCCCTCCCACCACCAACCCCCCCAAACTCTGTATCCCCCTCAAAAAATGCTCTTGAGAATTATTTCTGTTTATTGTCCCTCTCAATAGTTAAATGCAACTTTGGCCAATGTGGAAAGAACTAGAAGTCGAGCTTTGTTGTTTGGTTGTATTAAAACACAGTACAGACAATCAGGGTCATTAAAAAGGGACAAAGCAGGTTAAACCAGCTGTGAGTCTGCAGATTAACCAAACTGTGTCCTACTCCCAACTACATATCGGCTCTGTGCTGGCTGCATCTTGAGATATTGTGAAAATGGAGACGTTTTTGTTGTTTTATTTAAAATCTTTTAGACAGTGCAGATGGAAATCTTCTATGCAAATGACCTGAAACGAAATTGTGAATAGCTTTTCAAGATTAGCTGCTTTAGTGTGCACACACTCTGAAAGAATAAAGGTGAGATGAAATTGAATTATTGATAGATGGATGGTGGAAGATGAGAACAAATGAGAGCGAGGGGAGAGGGAGAGGAGCAGGCACTGTATCTTACATTCGTTTTCAGATGCTTTCAATTTTGTTGAAGGCTAATCTCTCTCTTGTGTGCGTATCTGTATGCTTGTTTGTGTGTGTTGGAGACTTCTGGTGTGCGAGCATGTGAGGGAGATGAAGACAAGCCGAAAGAGAAGTGCTAACAGCTTCTGTTTCTGACCCTTTGGCCTAGCCCATCGAGCCTCAGTAAACTTCTGAACAGGAAGAATCTGGTATCACAATCTGTAGTGTACAAGTTCAGCAAACACTGCAAGCTACTTCTCTTCCAAAGCTACAGGGTGAAGCACCATGACCTCATTTGTTCTTTCAGGCCCAGAAGAAAAGAGTTGTTGTCCCAATTAATGTTTACTTTCACTGGCAGAATTTGAAATAAACTCTTTCTGCCAAGTTTTATTAACTGTATCACCATTGAGTGCTCCTACATGCTACACATCCCACTTTCCCTGAATTTCCCCAGTGAGGGACTAACAAAAGATTATTAACTTATCTTGAGTTACTCCTTGAATTTGGGTATCTGCTGGTTTGTTTGTTTTTTTTTGGGGGGGGGGGTTCTATATTTAAGGGCATAGTCGTTAAATAAACAACCTTCTTGTTCAGCTTTGTATTATTTGTCTGGAATTAACAACTCTTGCTTGCTTGCTTGAAGCATTTTTTGAATTTTAACTGTCATATGTCTGAAAAGCTTTTCAATAATATCGTCTCAGCATTTGTCACTCATATAAAATAGCATACTTGGGTCACATTAATTCTTTTTCAATAAAAAGTGTCTCGCCAGCTTGACCCTGCACTTTTATGATATTAATATGATATTAAAACTGCCAAACAGAACCTTCAGATGATATGATGAACTTTCACATTTCACAAGAGCAGAATTTCCCTCCTGGGATTAATAAAATATTTCTGATACTGATTTGAAATTGCATTTTGCTACCATCCTCAGTTACCTCAAAAGGGAAGAAGTAAGCCCACAGATAGCAGCCTCTTTGTTAACCTAACCCTCTTGCAATTTCAAGGTCATATTTTTCCTTCAAATGCTCATTAAAGGCTGATTTAGTTGAGGTTCTGAAAGTTTGTGACGTGGCACGTCTGTCCACGCACTTCACTGGAAGGTCGCAACACTGACTTTTTCCCTGCAGAGTTTTCCTGGTGTTTATCCCTAAGAGCAACATAA
The DNA here is from genome assembly GCA_034769265.1 of Remorina albescens. Lineage (NCBI taxonomy): Eukaryota > Metazoa > Chordata > Actinopteri > Carangiformes > Echeneidae > Remorina > Remorina albescens. The sequence goes on along the minus strand of CM068492.1, from coordinate 15,523,098 downwards.
ACGTGTAAGAATTCATTGAGGGACGTTTTCCTGAGCAAGAAAGGACAGTGGAAACTATTTTAGAACATATTCACATTGAATAGGTCTGTTTGTGTGTGTGTGTGTGTGTTTTCATTCTTCCTGATGTGCTGACGTCACTTTCATTAAGGAGATTCATCAATAATGCCAACACAAAAAACACATTTTCTTCCACTTTCCTCAAGTTACAAACACACACGCACACATACATGCACACACACACACACACATCGTCATTCAGCCGCACAGAGTCGGTGATAATGCACACTGGGCATTTATCTTTACAGTGAATTATGGTACACTGCAGTCTCATTGACTCTGAGCACAATGTGACTGTGTGTCTCTAAGTGTGTATATGCATAAGTGTTGAATTATGAGTCACATTTGGTGTGTGTGTGTATGTTTTGACTTGAATTATGGCATTGCGCTATCTCATTGACTTCAACGGAGTCCCATTCATCACAACTTAACCATGGAAATAGACTTTATGGACAAAATGCTGTTTTAGCAGTGTGTGTGTGTACGCAAGTCTTTGTGTGTGTTACCATGGAAATATCCTTAATGAACACTACAGTATGGGCGTGTGTCGAAGAGAGAGAGATCAGTGTGTGAGTAAAGTAGAAAATGTTACTGCTTTGATTGAGTTCTGATTCAGTCTACCTGGATCAAGAAATCATTTTTCTAGCTGGATGCAGTTACAGCTCCACAACACAACAAAGCTCTAACACACTCACAATCATGCAGAAACACACATACATACACACATGAAAAAAACAACTTGTGTGCAGTATATACAATCCATTTTACTTGACCTTTTACTATCGTAACACAGTTGCTGTTTTTGTATATATGTATGTGCAAAGGTCAGTATAAAGTATGTGTGTAGTAGAACCAGGATGACACCAGGATTGATGTTACCTATAACAGGCTTACGACTTTTACGCTTTTTCTGGGCTGCAGCAGAGAGTTTAGTTTCCTGCAAAGAACTTAAGAACAGCAATAATTTCTACACCCTCTAAATAATATCCTCATGTGTGTTCCAAGAGCTGACAGGGGCATAGCATGAGCCGGGAGCAGCGGAGAGGAGATAACTCAAGAGAGCACCATCCAGAAGTCTTTTTCATTCTAAGTGTACTTTCCATCCAGCGTGGACACGTCAGCTGATGTTTACCACGGTTACCCCGTTTGTCTTTTTAGTGGTGTGGAAATTCAGCCGTATAGGGTTTCAGCGGCACAAACACAGAGGTTTATTTTGATTTTACCTATACTCACACACACACAAAGACGCACGTACACACACTTTGTGGTAGCCAGTTTACTCTCACAGTGACAGTTTAATAACAGTAGATGTCTCTTAGGTTTATGGTTGGCAGTACAATCACACCTGCAGTCTTTTTATGTCTTTGTGTCTCTGCTACTGCTTTTAAAACATTGAACCGTCTCTCTCATGGAATCATCGGACCAGCGCCTCCCCTGTCTTTTGCAGTATTATATCTTGTAAGCTCTCGTATTCCCGCTGCCCCTGCCTCGCTGCATGATTGCTGCTGAAGAGTTTTTTATTTGTCCCATCGTGGGCTCAAGTATGGGCCAATGCCCTACATCTCTGCTCAGTCTTTTTCTTGGTTTTTATTGTGGCCATTAAAACTTTTCATCCCTCTCTTTCAATCTCAAAATATCTAACTTGGATGTGACAGCAGTTTCTCGCTATGCGTCAGGGTAACAGGGCATTTGACAGGGTAAAGATAAGATCACACTCTTTGCACCTCTGACCGATCAAAGTACCGTATGGACCAACAGTGGATTAAAACTTGTATTTAGTAATGCATTAGAACTGTTAAAATAATTACTGTAACAAACATTTACATAAAGAGGAAAATGAAGGTTAGTGAGCAGATTGGCATTTGGCTACGATTGACTCAAAGGGAGGAAAGTAGGTACATTACAATGAGTAGCAGTAGTAGGGACATAATGACATTAAATTGCTTCAGCCATTACTTTGACACAAAGTGTTGAGATGCGATGAGGCGTGTTAGAAAAGCCCATAAAACTTGAGCTGTCGACACAGAGAGCAGAACATCATTAGATAAAATACCTTGATTGGACAGGTTAATTCAAAGTGGGGAAACGTATCATAAGACGCGAGAGAATGTAAATGAGGCGTGGCGCATGGTTGTCACTTTAACTTTTAATTGATGACTAAAAATGTGACCGATTCACGATTAACGTCAATGGTTGTTTGTCTCCATGTCGGCCCTGTGGTGACTACTGACCTGTCCAGATTGAACCCCACCCTCGCCCAATTTCAGATGAGATTGGCTTTACACAAATAAGAGGTGTGGATAATGGATGGTTGGGAGTGACTGTGTTTAAATAAATGTCACATCTACTGTATTGTACTACAGTCCCTTTAAAACTAGTTTTCATCTGCAGTCCATCAGGAGGTCACCAATACAGATAAACAGCACATAGCAAGAAAACAAATGAGATGATTAAGACATTTATAAGATGTCCCTAAGATGCATAAGACATACGTGCCTAGTTATAGACCGTGGCATTGTCTGCAACAAGTGCATGTTAGATAAACCAAAAGCAAGGATACAGAAAAAGTGCATTAGGAATCTGCATAATTTGCATATGTATAATGGAGACATGAAGACACTAGAAGTTTCCCTGCTTTAGCTTCCCTTATGAGGTTATGGTAACTTCTGCAAAAAATTAAAGTGCACTACACATTATGGCTGTGTAATCATGGGAGGCATCACTGTGCATGAGAGGGAAAGAGCAGTGACCTGAGTTTCTGCACACGTCATCGTTACAGATGTTGCTTTTATACAGTTGTATATGTAAAACTGTTCCTTAACAAATTAAATGTGACTAACTTGATCGAACAAATAATGATAATAAGTCACTACATTAAGAGGAAAGGCTGGTGATTGTTGACCACCCTGAGCCCAGGCCCAAATGAACTGCATTTATGACACATCCCCTCATTACCAAAGGAGGCAGAGGAATACCAAAAGTGTACATGGATTTGTGCATTCAAATAGCCCAGAAGTAATGTGGGAGCTGTGCTGAGTATGAAGTTTTGTTGCCTTGTTGGATAGTTAGTGACATTATGTCAAGAAAAGGGCACTGACTTGCAATAATAATCATTATAATAATAATAAAAATCTTCCTTAGTTTTATTTTCTAAACCTTATATTCATAATCATGGATGAATCTGACACGATGAAAAACACTCTCGGCTGTCCAAGAACTGCATGTTGTGTTGAAATTGCACTAAATTATCACCAAACGAAAAGGTCAGCAAGAACCTCAAGCAGGTCCAATTGCCTTTGTAAAGTTCCGACCAAAAATATGCTGAGCTAGAGACTGCTGCTGTTTATCATTACAGATTCACTGTTCTGCCTGAGTGTGTTGGGACGCTGACTTTTGTCTGGCTCTTTCTTTTGACTTCACCTGACCTCAATTTACTTGCTTCTTGCCTCTGAATGCAACACCACACACACACACACACACACACAGTCACACACGCACATGGACACACATACACATGCTCTGACGCAGAGGCACATTTTTACACTTACTTTTCCTAATACATGCACACATGAATGCATATTCTGCCTCTCTGACTCACACACCCACACATGTGGGTGGGTGAATAATATGAATAATACATTACCGTATCAGGGCGGTCCTCAAGTCAAGAGAGAACTAGAAACAGAGTGGACAACAACTGTGTGTGCAGAAGCATGTGTGTCATGTTAGTTATTTAGTGTATTGGACGACTGACTTTGTGCACATGCAGTTAGCCACACTGTATTTATCTTTGAATGACTCTCTCCCTATCCCTGTGCATGTCTCTCTCATGCTCTGCAAGCTGTCAGGTCGCATATGCCAACTGATGACACTCTGATCTGTGTGTATATGTACGCTCAGGTGTGAGTGTGTGTGTGCTGTAACCTCCATACCAGCTTAAAGTTTGTCCCCTGTTTAGGGTGGCGATGGCCTGATTTGTCTTCCACTTGTCAACTTCGGCTTCCCAAGAGACTCAGAGACAAGCAAGAGAGAACGAGTGACGGAAAGAGAGAGAGAGAGAGCGAGACAGGGGGGATAGTGGGATACAAAAAGATGGGTGTAAAATTTCTAACTTTGCTTTCAGAAGCACTTTCTGCTGTTTTGTTAAACTAAGATGTTTACACTGTTTATTTACTGGAGCTGTCAGCTGGTTCGGAGTATAAGTAGTTTAATATGCTCGACTCGTATCAAAGTCAAATGCTCTGGTTGTCAAATCAGTCCAGTTCAACCGATTCCAGGTTAGCCAAAACGGAAGAGGGAGCAATCACTGGCACTGAAACTGGAAATTGTGGTAAAGATGTATGATGATGTTTGTTTCAAATATTTTTACTGTGAATAAAGACAAACAACCCCAGCACTAGAAACACACATAAAAAAAAAAATCCAGAGAGAACATCAGTGCCTCTACACTTCCTCTCCCATCACTGAGCAGGACAGGTCCAATGGTATTGGAGTACATTACTTTTGCTGTTCATCTCAATTCTCCATTGTCTCTATAAAAGATCAGTGGTGTTCATGAACGGTATTTTTTATTACCTTATCTCATGAGCAGTATTTAGTTTGGATCGCTCTGTCAGCGTTGCTGGCTGGCACTGGGAAACCAGTCATCTGTAATCTGCATGTGTTATAAAATGTTATACTGTGTGTCAATGTGTACAAATGTGTCATTGTGAACACATTTATCGGTGTCCCCCCATAATTAAGTCAAAATCAAAATCTTTGATTTATGAACCAATGTTTTTGCAGTTTTTGACTTCTTACTCATAAATTTTGAATATTTTATAACTGCTGACCATTTTCTATTTTCTTTTTTCTTTTTCTTTTTTTCAGCCTGTTGGTTAATCATTTGTTTCCCTTCATTTTCATTTGGTGTGAATTCAAAATGCTGACAATGGAATCACATTCACAATCAAAAATCTAAAACAAGCAGGGGCATACAAAATAGTCCCTAGCAACTTCAAGTATTAATGATTTGTCACAAACGGACTGACCGTGGCTGTTGTGGAAGTGAAGAATATAAAAGAAAATGGAAGCATCAAGGGCAACTATTTTTCAGCATGATGATTTAAAACTGTCAAATATAAAGTAATAGCTGGCACTGTTCATACATCACTCTGGTACCAACCTGTTTTCTCTGCCAAGTTCTGTCACCATCTGGTTTTGGTACCAAACGCCAGAGGAATTTAATCTTTGTTTTTGTCTCACTCCTGCCCGGCATTTGAAACCTGTTGTTTAGTATCTGTGTGTGTGTGGTTGATGGTGACCAAGAGTAATTGTGTTTCAATTGTTTGGGTGTCAACAGCTCATGGTGGGCTTCTTGTTTGCATATTGTTAATTTCTCCTTCTCACTGTGTACGGCCGTGCAACTCTGCATGTTTCTTTGAGGTTTATGTGCACGCTTGTGTGTGTTGGTGTGTGTGTATCCTGCCAAGCCCAGAGGTCCCTACACACTGACGCACGATTTGACAGGCCTGCTGACGCTAGCATTTACCCGTGCGTGTGCGTGCATGCGTATGTGTCTGTGTGTGTGGTATGAGTGACAAGGTGTGACACAGTAGCATTTGTCTAATAAATGCCAGAACAGAGAAGTGACACCAAAGGGCAGAGACACGAGAGAATCGGCGGCAGGGAAACAAAGGCGCAGAGAGGAACAGATCTGGGGGAGAAGGAGAGATGGAGGATAATGGGCTTTGCCACCCTCACATTTAATTGGTAGTTCAACTGCGTATTTGATATTTTTCAAACTCCAGAGAAACTTGTCGACCAATAATCTGCCTTTTAACCGTGACAGCCTCACGCTTGCCAAGGTGTTTGTTCGACTATGGCACCTTTCATTTTAGATGTCACAAATCCTTTTTCAGCTCATAGTGCAGACACTCGGCAACAAATCGCAATCCATCTCAAGTCTTTTATTTAGTAGTAGGCTTATTTTGTAGGAAATATAAAATCAAGTTGGTGAAAGGGCTGTGGTGAACCATCATTTCATTATATTTCCAATAAAAATGTTGAAATAGCACCAACGCTGTCTTAGCAACAAAAGATCTGATGTACTTATCTACAGCTGTGGTTACCTGTTTGACATGTTTGCTGTTTTATATTCATTACAAATGTCAGTTTTTCCTGTTTGCTAAGTTTTGCATGCACTGCTGGGATGAACAGTGACCTTTTTAAGCAATAGCCTTAGGACAGGCCGTGGAATGTGCTTACCATATGACAGACACTGACGTGTTGCTTGCCCAACGCAAAGTGGAGGGGGCGACGATATAATAAGTGCGTTTTACGAACTTTGTGTTGTTTTCTGTTTGTCTACCTGCTCTTTCGTCAGCTCTGCATGACATTTCCACAGTCTTTTTTTTTTTTTTAGCTAAGGTTTCTTAAATAACCATGTAGTCCATTTTGTCGTTCTTTGTATGTTAATTTGTTTCCCGTGAGTTGCAGAGACAGACGCCGGTATGTGAAAAGTAATTTGACGCCATAGCCATTGTGTGTGCTCATTATACACCTTCAAACCAATCGCATTGCTTGATTTGAGCTACCCTTTTCAATTCTGTGTGATAATGAAATCAGCATTCAAACCACCGTATGCAACATCGCAAAACCATTTTGCGTTCTCTCACCGAGTTTGAGAACTTTGTCAACGTGTTGTGTGATGGCCTTCCAAAGCACAGAGCAATCCTTAATACACACAGCCACAGTAGTGGAAAGATGTTTAAATTCATTGCAATGAACCTGTAGCCATTTAACTATCACCCTCAGGCCAGGAACCTTATAGCAATGAGAATATTCGGCACTCAGAGGTTCAACACGCATTTTCATTCATGCAGCTGCTCTTACGTTACATATGTGATCATTTTCTTGGTACAGTCAGGTGGAACAGTGATATGGGTGCCTCAAGGAATCGGCACAAAACACCACATCCAAAATCTAGTTTTCCACACTTCTCAGACAAGTGGGTTATAGATTAGAAAAACACAGTTTCATAACTTATTGCAAGATCCACACAAAAGCATGCAACTCTTGGTGTTGAAATCTTCATTATTTTGATTTGCAGCTGCTTTTTTTTTATGGCCTCCTATATTCATGCATACTTAAAGACAAAGTTTTGTTAATTCTGAAGGTGGGGGGCGTAATAAGAAAGAGGAAAAGTCATGGTGCAATGCACAGCAAGAAATGCTAAAATTGCATTGGGAAAACAAAGCATGATGGATTGGAATGATTTTAGCGTAAGGCTGCAACAAAACTAAATATGCATATATAAATATTAAAGGGGTCTGAATACTTTTTTAATGCAAGGTATATATTTAAACTAATATGTAATGACCCATAACTTCTGCATTTCTTTAGTGATGTGTAAGTAGTGAGTAGCACATCCATGCAGGTCAAATCAGAATCAAATGAGAGCTCTGCTTTAACAGATGCCACCACTAATAGGTTTAAATACTGTGTTTTGCAGCAGGCAGAAGTAGCCTGGCTTATATTTGTTTCATTGCCTCTTTCAAAGGTTTAATGACTCTATTTCAAATACATATTTAATGCAGAGTGCTGCTGGTAGAAAATTTGCACTGGGGCTCTTTGAAATGATGCCCACAAGTTGCATTATCATGTCATGGAAATGAGCTTTCAGCAACCTGCAAATATTCAAAAGCAACCAAAATATTTTTGTTTTAACCAGTGGAAAAAAATATGATGCTGTTGTTTGTAGAAATATTCCTATAACTGAGTGTTCGCAGCCACTTTGCTGTAGATTTAACTGATTCCTTTTTATTGAAATGCAGCAGTATCAAGAAATAAAATGGACATGGAGAATTACCAAACGTATATTTCAAGGCAAAATGTTACATTCCACAATTATTTTTATTTTTAAAGAAAAATATCGATGAATGTGAAGTCAGGGATTGACAAATCTTTCCTAACTGGGGTCCTTCTTTGAAAATTGTAGTCTTTTGAAGCTTTGTGTGTCTGCCTCTGTCAATAAAATTTGTTCATGTTGAGCTACCTCGGCTAGTACAGAGGTTATCTGAGGAGCACGTCTCTTAGCCTTCAGCTTCAGAGCTCAGATTAGTAAGTATAGTCATTCTGCCTGGCACAGACTCATTAAAATATGTTATTTCTCCTGTCCTGTGGGCCCCCAGAGCAAGTGAATGTGGTCCCCCAGTCTGGGTCCCAGTCTCAATAAAACATAATACCACCGGTGCCGTGCAGGCACTTGGCAGATGCTTCCTGTGGCCCATGTCAAGCTCCTGTTTCTACACTGAAAATGAAATAAGGTAGAGATGTTCTGATACATTTTTGTCCTTGCCATGCCATTTATGCTGATTCAGTGCTGATTCTTGTGTATCAGCAATCAGTGAGTAATAATCCAATATCATTGCATTTAATAAAAAGACAACTATATATGGATGTCTTCGTACTGTATGCCGTGGCTCAGGTTAAACCCTTTGTAAAACATTAACCGAAAGAGGAAAGCCATTGAACTTTTATTTTTGCTTACTTGGACTGACTAAAAGAAAATAAATCGATCCAACAATTTTTATTTACATCGGCTTGTGATCTACTGGTGCACTTCTACCTTGTTTCTTTTTTAAATTGGCAATGATAGATTGCCTCAGAAATTACCACGAGCAAAAAAGCAAAGTATTTTGCTAACAGCTAATGTTGCACTATTTACCAGAAATCAATTCCTCTTTGCTGTTCTGAAAGTTGCCGGTGGCTGCACAGTGCTACTTCCTGTTTGGTTCAGAGCAACAATGAGGGATGTCCAGTAAATAATAAAATGTTAACATTAATATTAGCCATTAAGCAAAGTGTCATCAATTACAAATTACTTGGTTTTGGATTAGAGCAGGAAATCATGCGCTTGCTGATTTGGATCCTATTTCTTATCAGTAACAGAATCAGAACTACTCAAATACGTTTTCTATCTGTTAGAGCTTAACAGCAACAAACCTTATTCAACTTGATGAATCATTACCAAAGTAACTGATTTGTGATTAATTCACTGTCACACCTTCTCGATAACAGCATCTAAAAGCCTAAAATGTACTGTAGATGTGAAGTGCAGTTTTGTCTCAAATGTCTCAGACTATGAGGACATTTTAAATTATTGAAAAGAAAAACTTGCCACAGGAGCTGTTAGCATGCTGCTGTTATTGTGTATGTCACTCAGCTGTTAAAGGCTCTTTATTATGACTTTAGCAGGTACATCTCTATTCAGGTCTCTTTCATTAAGGAGATACATTTTTTTCGAAAAATGTTCTTGGTGTCGCAGGAAGTAAAATGTTAATTTTGACAACTTGATTCCTTCTCTCTTACTTTAATACACCAATCAGGCTTATTAAGTCACTGCTTTACTCACGAAACACAAAACTTTGCTGCATCCAGTTTCACTCTGACGAGGATTTCCGTCTTCTCCTTTGTGTTTTACACAACTTTAAATTAAATATCTTTTTTGAAACAAAAACATCGAGCTGTTTACCCATTGCAGACATTTTGTTGACTGAATGATTAATCAGTTAAGCTAGAGAATAATTAGCTGTTGTGCTGCTATGAAAATAATCGTACGATGCGGCCCTTGTGCAAACATGCCCAAACAAGTATTTGTTTCATATTCAGTATTCATATTTCTTTTTAACGTATGGTACATTTTGAACTTTCTCCTTTACCAAGGATTAAACATTCATTAAATTATATGCAACTGCGCATTAGGTCATATTCATATTTTTTTTTTCTCACATTTGACATTTGCTGGGGCAGTTGTTTGGAGTCATGGGAGAGCCATAAAAAGAATAAATCAGTAATAAATGTGAAACTATAAACAAGAGTAAAGAAAACACACAGTACAGCACGAACAAAAATGTTGAAGTATAAAAAAATGCATTTACCTGTTGCTTTTGCAATTCTCCCCTCCTCTCCTCTCTCCTACTGTTCACTTTAAAAAGAAAAATGTTTCAAACCAGGCTATTTACCAATGCTGGCTTGTTTTTCAGCATGTGATTAAACACAGACATTATACACACACACACATTGAGCTTAGGCTTGTTGTTAATGTTTGGGCTTTATTTTCTGGTGAACTAAAACATTTTGAAGGGGTTCAGTAAGACTCTGTAATATGTTTCCTCCACTTCTCTGTATACGAGTGTGAGTGTGTGTGTGTGTGTGTGTGATTGTCATTGCTTTATGGAAACATGGGACAAACAAGATAAATGGTTTTTCAAACTTGTGCTGACACACTATAGAAATGTGATGTGTTTTTATCCGTCTACAGAGTGTACTTTATGTGTGTGTTTGTGTGTGTGTGTGTTACTGCACCGGTACAATATGTTGCTTTCTCAAGGGGTCATGTCCATTTACCAGTGCAGGTGTGTCCTCACATATCTTAAGCCCAGAAAGCGTCAGTGGACCGAAGTTCAGCAATGACCTGAAAGGAAACTTTTTTCTGGATTCACCAAAAGCAAATTTGCTTTTTTTAGTCTCCCTCCGAGAAAGATTTGAAGAGTTGCCACAGTATTTGAGATGGTGTCAGAGCTTCGAAATACATTTTTTACTCTCCGCTAAAGTTGATAAATTTGAGTTTTTTTCCATTTTTACAGTTGGTTGGTTTGGCCAGGTAAACTTTACTCTCATCTTTTACTGCTCATGTTTTCATCATATTAATTTAAGATGTGTTTACCACTGCAATGCACAGCAATTTAAAATAAACAAGTCGTTTTTGCTGAGAGGGTCATGCAGTAATTTGTTGCATTTATGGGAAATAAAGAGTGTGTAAATGTAAGAATTCAGATTACTTATAAAAAATGTGATCTTAATTTACAAAGTTGCACTGATTTTATTCAGTTTTTCTTTTTATGGCTAGAAAACAACGATTAGTACAGGGTTTTCCCCCCCGATACTAAAAAAAAAAAAAATCAATCATCAATCATAATGATTCCCAGCGTCTATAAATTCATTTTAATGCTGTTATTTGTGAGGTTTTGAATAATTCACGAAATAATTGAGGTAATAGTTAAGTCCAATCCCTAATTGAATCATGGTTGCTGTCAGTTTGTGTTTGTTAAAATGCATTATGTGAACTAGGCCTTTCACTTTTTTCTTTTTTCTTTTTTTATATTTGAAAAGTATATTTGGCAGTTTAATGATTTGTAGGTGGGCATGTTCAGGGTGAATCCCGCCCTCGCCCAATGACTCCCCTTGACCCTGATGGATAAGCGGTGTAGACAACGGAGGGATGGATGATTTCCTTTGTGAATGTTATCTTGTGCATGTATGCAAGCCATCGTGTGTATCAATTTATGAACAATATATTTCATGAAATTGTTTTTTCAGACTTCATTCTTCATAAAGAAGCCCAAGAGTCAGACAAGCACAGACAAAGAAGAAAAATCCTTATCTTCAAACACTGTGGCTTCCACTCCTTGGAGATTCTTGTGGCGCCTGTGTGTGTGCGTGTGTGTGTGTGTGTGTGTGTGTGTGTGCGCGTGCGTGATCTTGTGCTTATAATTTCCATGTTAGACAATGAAGTCTTTTTGTAAATGTGTCTCATCATGTGTGTATCCTTGTGTGTGTGTGTGCTTTTTGATGTGGTTTTGTTCAACAGAAAAACAAGCCTTTAACTTTTACAGAGAAAATCCTCAAATCCCCAAATGGATTGATAATTACAAACAGGACAAGACTATGTGTGAGTGTATGAGTGTGTGTGCATGTATATGTGTGTGTGTGTGTGCGTGTGCGTTGTTTGGGCTCTAACCGAACATGTTTTATGAGTTTTGAAGTAGAAATAATTACAAATTCCTGTCACAGCTCAAAGACAGAGAGAGAGAGAGCGAGAGAGAGAAGGAGAGAAAGGCAAGGACAGAGATGCAGATAGTCTGAGTTGATCATGAGATGAGGAGGAAACAATAGAGACAATCAGAGAAATGGATAGACAAGTACAGGGAAAGAAAGAAAAACAAACAGGATATTGGAGATCTTCTGGTCTAGATGCTGAAACCAGGATGGTTCCATTTAGTCTCATTACAACGTTTCTTCTGTAACAAAGGCTCCTGCTTTGGCAATTAAAAATCCTGAAATGCTTTCATTGTTAAAAAACAATCATTTGATTCTTTAGTGAGTGACATAATCTGTTTCCTTTCTCAATTTTCTATACTGTTTTGATTCAATTGTGCAAAACTGCACCGCATTCAAGATGGTTTAGGAAATATTGTTGATCTTTGAAAGTCATGCCAAGAAAGCATCTTTGATGTGAAAATTAAGACACTGCCAGAGAGTCGGTTGGTGCACAGCGGAGAGATGGGAAGGGAGGGAGGAAGAAACAAGAGGCTTGGACAACAGTGAGAAGGACTGAGGGAGCGAGAGGAAGACTGAAACAATTGTTTAAAAGAGACATTTTGATAAATGAGCAGAGTTTGAGGCCAGCTGCAATCGAACCAAGCCAGAAAATTATAGACTTCTAAACAACTTCACACATTGAGAGCGACCTTGAATTCACTAGAAGACAATAGGACAGAACATAATAAAATATAACAACACAAGAGAATATAGTGGAGCACAAGGTGACAGAAGAGAATGAAGAAAAACAGAATACAATAGAAATCTTTGAACAAAATTTCAGTGCATTCTATTCAAGTTGTCAAGAAAAAGCACACCAAAACAAAAAAAGCCGTCTGGGTACCACATATGATGGTTCACAATTTCATGGTCATCCATCAAGTAATTGTTGAGATATTTCAGACTGACAAACGTTGGCATCCTGAGAGTTAGGCTACAATCATGGCTGGAAACACAGCTCACTCATCAACATCACTCCATACAGTATTATCCTGGCTATACTTTTACACAGGGTTTGGCCAGCTGTGGTGATATGTAATCCAATATCAGACATAAATGTGGGATAAGTTCATTTTGGAATAGAATTTGAACATCCCAGGATTTGAGAATTGGCAGCTTTATTATTTATATTTTATTCATTATTATACAGGATCAGGTTCCAGTATGAGCGTCTTAATGTTCAGTGTTCTGTTCTATAAATGATTCCTGTGTTACACCAACACTGTGAAAGTCTCATTTAGTCAAAGCAAAACTCTAAATATATGTTTGCAGTCCTCCTGGTGTTTTCTCCTTGTTTGGTTCAAACTAAAACACACAATTTCGTTCTCCATTTAATGAGCCTTTCTGATTGGGCTGCTAAAGAAACCTTTGGTTGGTGGTGGTGCACCAGATTTGATTTGAAGAGCCTGGAGTGGAGACAAAGTACTTTCTTGTTTGCGATGTAATGTTATACTCTGGTTTGACAAATATTTTACAGGCATAACTGTATTTTAGAAAGGAAAAGAAAAAACAAATGGTCGTAAAGAAGTTTTTTTAAGGATGAAATGATGTGTATCTAATAAGGTGCTTATAATATAAGATAAAATAGTGTTTGTTTTTCTGTGTGTCTCTTTGTGTGTCTCTCTGTGTTTAGTATTAATGGAGTGGAGTTTATGCTGTTGCAGAACACAGCCATGGTCATTTTCCAAATTTTCTGCCTTTCTGCCACTGGAGGCAGCAATGACACACACACTGGCACCCTCACCCCATATATTTTGCCTTTCTTCCTCTGTCTCACACACACACACACACACACACACACTCTAATGGACACGCAGAAACCATCCATCAAGTGTGTGAAAGATCCTTAAGGCCGTAACATTACTCTTGTTTGGTGTGATAGAGTGCTGGACAACTCTGTCTCTTTCTGTATTTCATTCTCTCTTTCTCTCTGTCTCTCTGTCTTTTATTCTCTCACTTGCCACCTCTCTCTCCCTCAGTCTTTTCTTTCTCACGTACTCTCACCCTAAATCTGCACGACCCCCCCCCAGCCCCCTTCTTACTCACTCCTCACCTCTCCATCGGTCTCTCTCATTCACTGTTGTTCTCACTTCCCTTTCTCTCTGCATGCCTACTTACTGCTTCACACACACGTACACACACACACACACACACACAAAATTGAGGTTGTAGTTATCAATCATGGCCATTCAGATCTGTATCATTGCAGTAACATCAGGAAGGTTTTGAGGGATGATGACATCATTCGTCTATACATCACTGTTAATATGGTCTTCATTTGGTGTTCTTGAAGTGGTGAGTCAGGGAGACAGAGACAGACAGAGAGAGGGACAAAAGCCCTTTTTGGATAGGATTAGTTTCCCCAACCATGTCTGAAATGTAATTACAAACAAAGGGGCGATGCAGCTTTCATGTTCCTATTCAGATGGGATTTCAATCACTGCTGTTTCCAAACAAAATTAACAGAAAACTTTTAAGTTTTGTTGTTTTTCCACCTGCGTCTGATTGTTGTGGGTTAGCAGGACTGGTGGAGGGATGGGTCATGGCGAAGGGTGGACGCGACTCAACGCTGGTGCTGATATGGTTCAAGAGGGAGAGTACAACACCAGCACTTTTTCATCACTTCAGTTTCTCAGGAAACAATGTGTAGAACAAAAATGTTGACATAATCAGTTGTTGAGATTGAAGACCTGTCCAGGCTGTACCCCGCCCTCGCGGAATGTGAGCTGGGATTGGCTCCAGCACCCCCTGCAACCCGGAAACGGAAAAGCAGTAGAAGATGAATGAGCGAATGAATGATTAATTGAAGAGTTGGCACAGTGTGGTGATTCATATAATGATCTATATAAACGTGTATGGTTAGCTGGCTTGTGTGAAGATATTCGCTCTACTTAGTCCCATTCTACTTTGTATGTATTGCAACTTTATTATGTGTTACCAGCAGGCAGAACAACTGGAGAGACATTAAGTTGATGAAAACCTGCTCTGTAACTTACATGACATGCAGCAGACTGTCAGTGCAGCTGTCTGCAGCCGTTGGATTTTGGGGGAAAATAAAACAGACAAGAGCTCTAAGTAGTCAACACACAATTAGACGACAGCCATTTTCTTAGCTGTGTATTCATTTAAGTCAATTTTAAGCACAATTTTCGAACATTATCTCGTACAAGCATCGTAAATATGAGGCTTTGCTCTGTTTACTTAGTTTTGTGGTATAATAGACTGGGATTATGAGTGCTGGTTATACAAATCAAGAATTTTAAAGAAAGCACCTTGAGCGTTACAAATTTGGACCGTTTTCAAAGATTACCCAATCTGTTATTTGAGAAAATGATCTACAGATGGACAGCGAGTAATACCAGCAGCCCTAAGAAAACATGGAAAATAAAGCTTGGGGCGTCTCGATAGCTGAGTGTTTAAGGCCATCTACCGTGCAGATGCAAATATTCTGAGCACGTTCAAACCAGTTTGATTTTCCTCTGTCATTCCCCTTTCTTTAATCCCAGTTCCTCTCTCTCTCTACTCTGTCTTATCAAAGAATAAATCCACAAAATAGCCCAAATAACAACAATAAAATGTATTAATAAAGAGAAGTCTCTGTTAAATATTATGTTACATCAAAGAAGTTTCAATCCAGATGTCATTAAGTGTTTACTACCCCTATTCTACTGTGTACAACAGTAGGTGGTAACTACAGGAGCATGTAAAATATCCACGCGGCTGGTTAATATTATTGGATGCATCTGTTCTCTGTCATTGGAAGATGTTGCATTAATTTGATCAGAATAGGACAGAAAAACTTACAAGGAAAGTAAAATCTGGGCCCAGCTCATTTGAACCCACATACTGAATCATGTTATCACAGTTTGAATATGGAAGCAGCTGCTTATAAATTCATTTTTAGCTCTCTGTTTTGGGATCATTGGTTTCGAAAGAGACACAAGGTTAATGATTTGAAAGA
Source organism: Remorina albescens (assembly GCA_034769265.1). NCBI lineage: Eukaryota > Metazoa > Chordata > Actinopteri > Carangiformes > Echeneidae > Remorina > Remorina albescens. The sequence continues at coordinate 15,507,218 of CM068492.1, read as the reverse complement.
AAGAGAGGCGAACACTGGGATGTGAGGAGTGAAGTAAGAGCGAGAGAGAGAGAGAGAGAAAGACAAAAAGAGTGAGTTAAAGGAAAGTTTAAGAGAAAGTAGGAGAGAAAACAAAAAAACAAAAAAAAAAACCCAAAAAAACAATGGATGCCACAGCAGAGCAACCAGGGATTGATTTGGGGGAGGGCTGTCAACAAGCCAACCAGAGAGAGCGGAAATAGGTATCAGTGGACTGAAGATTGATTGCGATGGTAACAACTGGTAGTAATGATCAGTGAGTGTTTGGGTGGCAGGAAATACGGCGTTATCCAGAGCTCAGCGCTTGTCATCTGTGAAGTTTGAGGTCTTTTCCTTTGTGACTTTCTGCCCAGTTCAGAGGCAGTTTGGGAGAAACAAAGTGTTATGAGTGTCATTATATCACTCTGCAATTTAAAAGACTCTATTTGGCTTAGGTGTACTGCATCTATTAGCTGCTAGAATGTCTATTTTTGGTTTGATTTTGATATTTTTAATCAACATCTCTTTGATTATTTGGCTCGTTGACACGTTTAATAGCACAGGACGTTCCAGTTGCCATGTTCTTACTGTGCCTGACGTTATTTAAAGTGCACTTCATATTCAGCCTGTACATTTTATAAAAACTTTACTTATGCACTGGAATCTGAGCCTTGAACTGTTTGACTGCACCGCAGGACACAAAGCACTATTGTTTTTCGTTAAAGGCAACAATTGCAGTGATGACTCTCCCTTGTAACAGCAGGTGAATACAGTAAACTAGATGGTTGAAAGCAAATGGTCCTCTGGACCCAGAGGACCCAGAGTAAAGAGTAATGAATTTATTCATATAATGTGTCTGTTTCATTGCTGCACTCCGATAGAAGCAGCTTAGAAATGTTTGCCTCAATTTTGCCTCAGGAGATTATTTCACGTCTTCACTTCGTGTTAACCCCCCCGGGCTTTGTAGGCATGCTGACTGTACTCCTACCTCTATTGTGATGTAAATTATAATAGAGTTATTGAGCAGGCATTATTGGCAGATGAAGCAACAAACAAGCATGAAAAATGCTAAATGAAAGCATACATTTTTATGTTTTTATCGGAAAACTTTAAACTTTAAGCTTTACATTTCTGCTTGCAAGTTGCTGTTTTTAGAAAGTACAATTTGTTCAAATTGTAACACTGACAAAGCCTTTTGACCTGAGGGCAATGTCAAGAAATTAATGATTATTGTCCTCGGCAAATGAAGAAGGTTGCTGTTTATATTTTGAACGGATCAAATGGAAGCAAATCTCTGTATCCGTTTTATTTGTATTTTGCTGGAAGGCTGCTGGAACTCTGAGTTACATCTTGTATATTGAAAGAGAATTGAAACCATTTAAATTGGAGACAGAATATTGACAATATGTAACCACACAGAAGAAAACATTTTTTACGGGAAAGGAGAGCATTAAAACAGTCAAAATAGATCGACCACACTCTTGCTCTCTGTTCTTCTTTTCCTTTCTGCATCCTTTAAATTTGTTTTTTTTTTTTCCCTTCTTTTCTTCTTGCCTTTAAATCCCTGAATTAGTTTTTTTCATTCACTCTTATATGTGATGTTATCATACGCTCCTCTCTGTATTCACAGCATTTATGTTAATAAATATAGATTTCCTGGCTAACTTCTCAGAGTGTTTAAACACACACAAAAAAAAAACACTGTTAGGGTTTTGGGAGTGACATACTGAATGAATGTGAAATGAAAGAAAATTACAATTAAAATTACAGCAATAGAAGGAAAGTTATTTAATAAAAAGAACTAGTAAATTGGAAACTGTTATGAAGTTATTTATTCATGCTTAGGTAAAACTGTAAGAATATATAATGCATGCATAAGCAAACGTCCCTGGTTTTTATCTTTGTTAACCAGTGAAGGTCAAAGGTCATCACAAAAACAAATTAGCACGCTCAGTAAGAAGTGTCTGCTGCTGAAAAGAGAGCGATAGATGATGGTGACATAGGGAGGAGAAATACTTCCTCTGGATTTAGCTCAAAGAGACTGGAATCATATGTCCAGGGATAAAATAATGGTGCATTTGTGTCCACGTGTGTGAAAGAGAGTTGGCATACTACCTTGTCTGCTGCCGCAACCCGCCCATCAAGTAGAGCAGCACGGAAAATCCATCTGGATCATACACACACCTTATGACATCACACACACTAACACAGAGCGCAGAACAGTTTCATTTTTGTTTCTGAATTTGAAGAAGCAAAAGCTAGACAGATTAAACTCACTGATATGGAGAGACTGAAAGGGAGAGAGGAGAAAAGGGGAGCATGAGATATGATGCAGAAAAATCGAAGAAGAGTAAGAAAAACAGATAGACAGGTGACAGGAGTGGGACACACACACACAAATACACGCACCTAATCAGTCTGTATATGGCCTCCGCTATCCCTTTTCCACTCATACATAAATATCAAACTGAAAATGTTTTTCAGGTACAATTAATCCCCTGTGTGTGTGTGTGTGGGGGGGGGAGTTCTGGCATGGCATGGTAGTCATTTCCTTTCTAGACTCAACATCATAGAGATACACACACATACACACACAGACACACACACACACACACACACACACACACACACACACACACACTCATGGCAAGCGTTGGAATATCATTACGGTAAGAGCTGCAGTGAGCAGGCCCCTGACACAAGCGGCCCTTTGTTCAAATGCAGACACACACACACACACAGCAGAGCCAGACTCAGGCCTTCCATATCGCCAATATAATTACAGCTATTACATCTGACTCAAATATAACTTTACATCTCGGCCTCTCTCTCCATGTCTGCATCTTACTTGATCTCCCCTCTTTTCCTCTCTCTCCCTCTTTCTTACTGTCAAGTACCCATGTTGGAGCCATGTATAACCATTTGTGTGTGTGTGTGTGTGTGTGTGTGTTTTCATGTGTGGTGGTGGCATAATGCTGTATAAACATTACCTCAACTAACGAGCGGTAACTGGTCTGGCCCAAATTTTGTGTGTGTGTGTGTGTGGGTGAGAGAGAGAGAGAGTGGTTTAATTTAATGACCTGTACAGTCCGGTTTTTGTTCCCTCTCCCTCTCTTTCTCTCTTCTTCTTCTTTCTCTTTATCCATCTTCATCAGCTATACATTGATGAAGAAATGGCAGAGTAGAGGAGGGAAAAAAACCAAAAAACTCCTTTCTTTGTATCTTATGTTGAACTATGTGATTAACTAATCAATGAAATTACAGAAAATCATCATAAAAAATATGCAAACCACTCATCACGAAAAATTCTGCAACATGGACCAGCTGAGTCTTTGAAATGTGAAGATTTACAGCTTTTCTTTGTTTCATTTTTTAATCACCATACAGTAACACTGTGTAGATCAAGGATTCATAGTTGGTTGTTTTCTCCAGTCTTCTTTTACCAATATTGAAAAATCTCCATTTATTTAAGTTTTCATGTATCTTCAAACAGCACAGGTTGATCTAAAGAAATAGAAAATGTTATGAAAAAACAGGGATACAACTGTTTCTAGAGTTTTCAAGCAATTTCATAACAATACGTCATAATTTTGTTGTTAATCTAACTGAGGAGCATTTGAAGGGATATCCGGGCAACAGAAAACACAAATTAATGTGATAGTGAAAATTTCCTTCATTAATCATTCATGTTGAGATCAATGTCTTTACATCAAGAGAGGTCTAGTTAAATTCAGTTGCAATCAGTCAAACACAAATGATAAATGATATATATAAAGTCATACAAATGACAGCAAGAGGTAGCATCATTAAAAGCAATTACGAGAGTCATAAAAAACATCATACAGTAAAGCTTTAAAATTTCCACAGGCAGTGAGGAAAGTTGGATGAATTTCTATTTTAAAGGCTGTTTCACCGCCTGGTCTGAAACCATGACGCTACCAACCGCTATTAGTCAGCAGCACAGACACCCAGAACACCCCCTCTGCAGATGTGACCTGCTGAGAAGTTTCATCCAGTGAACTTTGTCGTGAAAAACAGTGAATGAATTAGTTTTTAGTTTGGGCAACATCAACGACAAAGTGGAGCTTTTGTTGGGTCAGGCATGGCTTTAACAGGTTTAGTGTTCACTTGGCTGTCACCAGGAGAAGTGTTGGAAAAAAACAGCACATGCTGCACAGAGATGACAGCAGACTTTAGCAGCAGCTGCGGCCGTGCGTCCTCCGCCTCCCTGCTTGTAGTTAAAAAGAAACGTATGTCTTGCCTACAAACTGTCCCAAATCCATGATATTTAAACATCTCCCAGGCCTTTTCAAAAGCCATTTAGGCATCAAAAGAAAGGGAAGGGATTAAGCCGTAGCACTGTAACAAGCCCAGAGACAAGACTTCACTCGTTTTCATTCTTCTGAGACAGTTTGCCAACTAGTAGCCGTAACATCTGATGGTTTTTTCCAGACCACCACACATATGTATGTTGTTACGTTGAATGTTATTGGCCTTTTTTTTTTTTTTCCACCAACATGATCGACAGTTTAAGTTATTCTGTAATTTCTCTCTCTCTCTCTCTTGCCATGTTAAGATGGTCTTTTCTGTGGCTATAGGGCCAATGAGTTTCTCATGTGCTGAAATCATATGTGATGGCAAACTAACTGTTTGTGTGTGTTAGAGTGTTTGTTTGTGACAAATTAGTGGCTTGAGACTGAAGGCTTTCTTCGTAGGGGACGGCTGGGGTGCAGGGTGGGAGGGAACGATAATGGAAAACAGTCATCTGTCATCTTATGTTAAACATGTGCACACAGTCATGACATTGATGTGCCAGGTTATACAAGTAGATATATGTAGAGAGTTGTTTATGAATAAGGTGATGGTATGAACTGATGTATAAAGTGCCAAATGCTGTTGATTCCATCTGCAGCAAATTGAAAATGACATTTCACATCAAGTCAGCTTTATTACAACTTGTCCATTCTTGTAAAGCGACAAAAGCCCCATCTCTGTTAGACATTAGCGCTGTTTATCTTTATTCTTTCATCAAAGTGTTTGATTGCAGTTTTAAAGATAGAAAACAGTTTCGCGGTGCAGGTGATTACAGTTTCAGAAACATTTCTTCCTTCAACAAATGCTTTCTCTTTGTTCCTACATCTTTTCATGATTTGTTACCTTAATTGTGATTTCAACGGATATAGCAGCTGTAATCTCCGGGGAGCTGGTGTTGAGTGGAGTTCAGCCTTGCTGTTGTGTAAAATTGTGTCCTTTTACACAAATTATTATTATAAGTAACAGATGTGCATAAGTGTGCATTATCACTGAATGTTCTGTGCATTAAGTTGTGTGCACCATAAACTGTATCTAAAAGTGGACGTTGACTCTGGGGATAAAAAGTGAATTAAACTTGCATTAGTCTAATGACCATCAGGAAAAAAAGAATCCGTTCGTATAGAATTTTATGGAGAAATGGCTGTTTTTCTTTTTGGTTTATTAACTTGGTAAACATTTTTCTGATAAATTTGTGGCCCCACTCATTAGTTTCAGCTCTTGATGCTCATCTTTGACAAAGATTCATTTAAAAAGTGAAAACACTCCTCAGTAGCAGTCGTCACACTTCTCGGATGTATATTTTGACCACATACTGTCTTCCACAGGAGAACTCTCCTGGATCCTGATATAATATGCTAGTTCTGTTACCACCACACTGTAACTTTAACCGGAGGGCAGTGTCCCATATAATGTCGACGCAGTAATACGCCAACTTAGACACACAGCCAGAACACAAACGCACACATTCTCCACTCATGCATGTCTAAGAGACTGTATTGATTTTAAATGTCAGTTTTGCTTTTAATCCCTTTCCCTCCGCATTTCCCTTCTGTAAAACAAGATTTCCTGCTTCACTTATTTTTGACTCCTTGCTTTCACTTTGTTCTTTGAACACATCCAGCGATGGATTTTCAAAACATGCTTTTTGCTGATTTCTGTGTTTCCCGTGATATTTATCCAGTGTGGGTGATGCCAGTGGTCAGTTCTGTAGTTGTTATTGTTTTCACAAACAACACACAAACACATACACACACACACACACACACACACACACACACACACAGCTTTGTGTTTAATTGGTGATCTAAGAGTGCGGTAAATGGTTGAGTGGTTCATTGAACCAGCTACATATGACTGTCGAACCTTAAACCAAATGTTTCCTCCTCAACCCTCATCTTGTTAAAATCTCTGGTCTCTGGTTAGATCTAATCTAACTGCAATATTGACATTGAACTGACATATTGCAAGCTCCCCACCCTCACAAGTTTTGACTAGTGTGTACTCTAACCTAAGTCTAAACCAATTAGAGAGAGTAAGCTAGTTAAGTATAACTTGAACACATGCACACCAGTATCCAAATAGAAGTCCAACATGTGGTCTGCATATTCACATAACCGCACAGCTGGAGATCTGTGGACATCAACTAAATTGGCCTGGTTGAAAATTTGTGTTTGAAATATGTGTAATATAGTCCAAATGGTCAATAATCATAATATAAACACATGGTCCTAATAGAGAAGCAGGGCTAATATAATTAAGAGCCTGGATACTAAATCACTTGTAATTACGTTCTTTGCACTTTAAGAGCTGTTGACCTGACTTGAAATGCCATGATTTCACATAGTTAAGTCTCAAAACTGTCTCCAGACATACGTCATTCTCACCTCGATATAAATATCTAAATTTGATTGGTGAGTGTGACTTTCATTATTAAAAAGAGGAGTAACAGAAAATTTATAGTCAGTGTTAAGAAGCAATAGAGAGCTGGATCAGGCTTTGAGTTAGAGGTCTTCACTATTAACATCACTCTAAAATGTGCTGTGTACTCTGGTGTGAAACATTTTTGGCTTATAACAAATTGCACTAATCACACTTTGTTGGATTTATAATTAGCCCCATAGCCTCATTAAGAGCACACAAACATCAAACTCATTTTTCATGAGCTTTATGTGTCGGATTTTAATCAGCAAAGAGTGGACAACAGTAAGGCATCACAGAGCTGTGCTCTATTACGTGGGGAGAATATCAGACCATCAAAATCAGTCTGAAACTGATTATTGCATTTTTTCAAATCGATCAGGGCCAAAACGGGTCATGGCACCATGCTGGCATTCACAGCAGCCCACAAACAAGCTCTGTGTTAGTCATTAGCTCGGCTGAAGCAGAGCAGTCCAATCAAAATCATCTGCCACCAAAAAGTGGATCATTTGTTTACCTTTAAGTCAATTAGTGCACGTGCTGTGATGTCTAGTGTGCTGCTCTCCTCAGTCATCTTATTAGTAAATCCAGAAACCTAATTTATTTAAATAAGGAGTCATTAATTCATTCACTGAATTAGTAAATTAATAAACGTGAGAATGAGCTGGGTGTTGTAAAAGCAGCGTGTTTTATCAGCTCGCTTACACACATCTGGGCGTGTGTGGCCCTGCCTCATAATTTTACATTGTGAAATGCATTGAGGTATTTGTGTTGCGACCAAGGAAATTTCTTAAGTCTTAATTGGAATTGAAGCTTTTCCTATACAGTAGTTGAAATATCATGATGTCGACAACAAAAATGTTGCTGGCACTTGTGAGTGGGAAAATATGATTTTAACAGATATCAGAATGAAGTCCTGGAGGAACTAATTTGCAGTCAGATAGAAAGAAAGATATATGATAATGTTTGTTTACAGTCTGTGTAAGGGTGTGTTCCTCTGTGACTGTGCCTCTCTGCAGGGAGCACTGTTTAACTCACACACCATCTGGACTTCTTCAAACACTGCATCAATCTAAGTTTCTGAACATCAGTGTGTGTGTGTATGTGTGTGTTTGTGCATTAACCACGTATGCATTACTGCCTTTGACACACGCTTTTATTGTTTTGTGTGTGCATGAGTTTTATTTTGGTCACAGTCAGTCAACAGTCCTTAAAAATAAGCAAATCGATCAACACCAGTTAAAAAACTCACAGCTTGATGGCACATTTTGGTCTAATATTGACTTTATTAACAGTTTATTAGATACATCTAGCTAAATGTACAGTAATGCTGTTTAATAGAACAGTCCTGTAATAAACTCTTGTGTATGATGATTTCATTGTTCAGTTTGTGTTTTAGCCATTTCAGAGTTGTTGACTTAATTGTATGATAGATTTGGAATATGTGGTTTGTGGTGCTACCTAACTATACTGGATTATACAGAGAGGTGTTTCTCTTATTTAGGCTCCCCTCAATGATTTGACAAAATAACACAGTACAGTTTAAAGGCACCATAAATCACAACAATGAGACAGTTTGAACAAAATCTGAAAATTATGACAGTCACGATGGTTGAATTGCCAAACTGCCAAACAAGCGTAAAACATTCCGATGCTTATATTAACTTGTATGCTTAATTTATCTGCTTATATTAATGTTATCACACCACCTGGGGTGTCTGATTTGGGTGGAATACTATGTTTGATTATCTGACCGGGTGTTGTATGAATGCAGCAGGAAAAAAAATGTAGCAGGCAGTTTTTCTACGCTCTCCACAGATGCGTTTACTCGCAGACAAAGTCTTTAAAGTGTGAGCTCACTTTAGGGCTGATTTGATGTAATCTTTTTGAGATTAGATTGTAGACTGAGGGTTATGTAGTCGTTGTCTCCAGTTGTTGTCCATATCAACAGTCTGCAGCAATTAATATGTATTAGTGTTCTCTCCATCTGCACTAATAACATCTTTTAACCTACTTCCTAAACTACATTACCTCATTGTTATTGCTGTTAGGCTCTCTGACGTTATTGATAATGCACATTATGCCACTCGCAGTTGTACTTCCACAGCAGGTAATCAAATCTTCCATTTCCATCCTCCCATTGCAATTCTATTTATTATTGCAGAGCTGCAGCCATTACACCCTTCACATCCATCCATTCAGTTGTCACAGTGAGAATGTTTGACTTGTGATTCACTCCCTCTCCACAGGAGCAGCAGGTATTACTAAGTACACAGTCAGGCCATTGCAAGGTCACACTCTCTTTTGCACTCTATAAATATAATTTCTATCATGTTAGTCAGTTAGTTAGCTGATTGATAAGTCCCTAACCCAGTCAACCAACCAGCTTGAAATCAAACTAGTCAGTCATCCAATTATGCTTTCAGTCAGTGTGCCAACCAGTCAATCAGTCATCCGGCCAAATGGTCAGTCATTCAACAAGCGAAACCATCAACCAGTCTGTAAGCAAGCCAAATAGTAAATTACCTGTTCAGTCTACCATCCAAAAGCAAACAGCCAGCTAGCCAGACAGACAGGCAGACAGGCAGACAGGCAGACAAACAGACAGACGGACAGAAGTGTAATTACTGATAAGTGATTAGGGTGTTTCAGTGATTTAGGGAGGAACAACTGCATTTTGCAATTAGGGCATCTCTTCTTTCCCTCTTTGTTCCTCCCTTGTTCAATACTTTCTGCTCTCCAGTTACACTTGTGTGTGGCCAGACACATCACATGCACACATTAGCAACACAAACATTAGGATTCGGCTCTTTGCTGCACTTAGAGAAACTTCTATTGAGAATCCATTAGCGGTATAAAAGCACTCAGACTAATTATGAATATAAATTCACAGATGTTCTCAGATTCTCCATTCAACTGCACAGAAGTTGCTGTTCTAAAACAAAATTATTCATTCTGTGAGTTGACATAGAATTCTTAAATAACAGTAGGTGAAAATAAACTTTTATACCCAAATACATAAATAAGCAACCGCAATGGATGCCACGGTGTAAAACGTATTAAAACTGTGCAAGAAGCCTTCAAAGTTCTAAGATGAAATGATCAAATATGCTACTTTTAGATTTGTTTAATTAACCTCATAATTGCTATCAAGCTGATCCAGTCTATTCTGCTTTTTCTTGCACTAAAAATATCTGCAAAAAGGAATTAGCATGACAAAATAAGTCAAAAGGTTGTGCAATACTTTTTGTAGCTCCTGAGGGAGAGAAATTTGATAATTACTCAAGCATCATAATTTGAGGTAAGTTGTCCGTTTGAAGTTTCAAATAAAGTCTCAAATGGTGGTTGCATTGCAGGCTTTTAAAAAAAATTATGTAGTCTTTAATTGATCTGTATTGATTTTATAAAAACTTTTTGGGGGCTTTCTGACCTCAAAGCTGTTATATTTAAAACCGCCTCATGAACTATATACTCACAATATAATCTTGTTTGTTCATTGTATGGATACTTGTAACTGCATTAACTGTAATTAGTCCTTCATTGTGGAAAATCAATCAAACAATTACAGTTTGGCTGGTGTTGTTTATAATAAGACAAATGAGGTTTTATACAGCTCTGTTATCTCCAGGACTGCAACCAATTTGAAGCCACATCCTTTTTTTTTTTTTGCTTTTCTTGTTCTGTTCCTCTCCTCCTCCTTCCTTTGTTTGTCCTCCAAATCATATTTTTCTATGACCCTCTTAACCTTCTAGAGAAAGGAGACAAAGGCCAGAATATTGGGACTCTGCTGCTAATGGGACACATCAAAAAAACAGAAAATTGGGTTTTGTTTTGTTTTTTATTGTTATTGGTGCCTCAGTTTTTTTCCATTATAGTTTGTTTTGTTTGTTTGTTTTTTTTACTCCTTTTTTTTTTTTTTTAATCACGGGTAAATCCAGTCACCCAAAAAGAGGAAGGATGGACCACTAAAGGTGTTTGGCGTTGGTTTTTACTGTCTTTGGAACGTGTGGACTGCACTATTGTATTTGCTGCCAGAGAAACTGTCAGGGAGGCAGCTGGACTTAAACCCTGGGATGAGTCCAAGGGACGCGTGGGGGGGCTGCTCAGGTTGGTGAATCTGTGTACAGCCAGCACACTCTCAATGACAGTTGCACAGACACGACACCCTTAGGCAGGGCAGGTTGTTGTTGGTGCACAGTAGTGCAAATTATGATGAGAGGAGCAGCATCAATTAGCTGTCTACAATTTACACAGCACACACAGCTGTCACTAAACTGAATGACAGTAAATTGTACTGAAGTGAATCACTGGAAAGAATCAAATTGATCAATTTCATAACTCTAAATATTCATTCTCTGTAGTTTGTCAGGCGCAGTCTCCCAGATGTCCCTCAAGCCCCTTCATAAAAAAATGTCAGTGCTTTATTCACCAAGCACTCAACTCCCCCCAACCCACTGGAAAAAAAAATGTAAAAACAGTTGATTCAATTGTTGTATTGCTGATTTAGGACTAGAGCTTTTCAGCTGTCTTGTAATGTAACCATAAGAGTAAGTCTCTTAGTTACAGGGTTGAGTCATGTCTTGTTGAGGAGACATTTCGCTCATTTATTGAAACTGTCTCAGTCCGGAAACAACTCTGGTCTGAAGCATCCCATATTTACCAAACTTCCACAGAGTGGTGAGGACAAAGTTCCTTTTTTGTCTAGACATGATAGTCCAAAGACTTCATCTGGTTACAGGAAATCAAAACTGAGTCAGCAAAGGCAGCAGATTTATGCCAGACAAAGTTGTAATAGGATTAAAATGTTCCTTTATGAAAGAGGTTAATAATTATTGTTTACAGAATTTGGCCGGAAAGATATGAGACGAGAGGAAATGTGACCAAAGTCGTGGTGCAAATAAGGCCCCAGAGTGTCACAAACACATGAGATGATCTTAAAACCAGCAAGAAGCACACAGCTTTTAAGATAATGTCATATTTTATTACTATAGAATGAATAAGCCATTTTTACTAAGACCTCCTCCCATTATCACTACTTTACACAGACACACAAACACAGACAGCCATTTATTTAATAGAAATTCAATATGATAAGTTTGGCTGTGAATGGAATCAAACCATTGTGTGTCTTTGTATGTGAGCCGATCCTTCCGTGTTTGTTTGTTTGTTGGAATGAAATATGAAATATATGCAACAACCTGTCGATGGGTAGATGTCCTTGGAACCCATGTCATACAAAATAATTCATTGTTGTTAACTGGAAGACCTTCATTGTGAAAGCATTTTGAGTTCAGTGTGTGTGTGTGTGTGTGTGTGTGTGTGTGTGTGTGTATATATATATATATATTTTTTTTTTTTTTTTTTTTTTTCTGAATCATGACTGGTCATCCTATTGAGGTCTCCTGGATTGTGCTTCAATTCGCTCCTCTCTGCTTTAGCACAGGTCATTGTTTTGGTTCTGGGTCCTGTAAATATTTAGATTCTCTCTCCCAGTTGCCAGTAGGCAGCTGTTTTTGGCAAAGAAGTTCGGAATACACACTAATTGCCCAGCATGAAATGGAAGACAGACAAAATTAGTGACCAGCAAGTGAACACAGCTGAAAATTTTGCAGTCGGGGAGCCAGATTTGTGCTAAAATGTCATTTTCATAAGGTGATAATGAGCCGGTGTTTATAACTTTACCAATAATTAGCAGGAGCAGGTTAATGTCATAAATCTTAAGTATCGATTTTGTTGCCAATGGTAATAATTATTGAGCCTGTTTGCTCAGCTTTGTGTCACTCAGTAAAGGGGCCGTTCTGGTGATATCCTTCAATGAAATAAAGTTGATGAGACATCAGAGAACCGTCACATCATATGTGGCCATCTATGATGGAACATAAATCCTCATCATTGTCGCCATAGATTTTTTTTTTTTTTAACTATACCATAACTCAGCAAGAGTACAACAGCAGAAATGTTGCTCCAAAGAGAAGAGAGAGAAGGAAAATGGAAGCGGGAGAAGGAGAATAGAAAAGGCTAAGTCATAATTAGGCTATAAAGAATATTGTTAGCAGTAAATGAGCCACATCATGTGATGACTCAGCAGTTCTTGGATCCTATCATGAAGCAGCAGTTCTGTGATGGCTGATGTCACTCATGGATAAACACAAAGGACTGAAGGTCAGAGCAGGAAATTTGGCTGAGTTACATTAAAAAAAAAAAAAAAAGTTTTCCTCTTCAGGTAGATCTCTTTGTTGTATTTTATTATTAGTTTCTCGGGCTGAGAAACTTGCACACACTGTCCTGAGTAACAGCTCTTCAAACCATCAGAAGACCACCACTGTATCTCATCATGGCAGGAGTCGAAGGCGGTCATAATCCCAAAGAAGCTGTTTTGTTTGTGGTTCAGAAAGGCTGCCGGTCCCAGATGTCTGAACTCACATCTGAGTTGAAAAGGTTTTTTTGAACTCGGTTATTTGCCTAAACAAAAAGAATTTTCAATAGCTTTCTGAAATACAGTCAAGCAGGATAAATGGATGTTAATGTTTGGCCTTGTTCTTTTCCTAAAGTTTCCTAAAGTCTGGATGAGTAAACCCAGAAGCTGATTGTGGAATGCATAATCTTATAGAGGAGCAAAGAAAAACTGGCAGATCTTGTAGAGATCTGCTGTGTGGGTGGCATGTGAACTTCATCACTGAGTATGTTTATCCTAGTTTTATCCCTAAATCACTGCCTCCTCCGGTGCATGTCTTGTGTAACCAAGCATTTTTTTTTGAAAAATTTCAATTACATTTGAAAGCTTTCTTCTTCTAGTGATGAATTGTTCTATAGGAGATCACACTACTGCATAGCCCCGCCGTCATTTGGTTAGTTTATGTTAGCAGCCCTTTGCAGCGTCAGTTGATCTGAGTTACAGTATTTAGTGTAAAATAAAACAAAAGCTGCTTTCACAACATTTTATTTCTCATTTTCATATTGATTTTAAGTATATCTGTGACACCAATCACTTGGTGATGTCTTGGCTGGGCTGGACAGGTATCAATTCTAAAAAAAAAAAAAAAAAGGGATTTTATGAAGGCAAATTGGCGTACGTGGCCCGATTCGTCTCTTTACTTTGTTTTACATTCACATTACCAGCCAATAGAAACTTTGTATTTGTAGCTAAGCTAAGCTAAATGAATTTATCTTGATAGGATACAGTGGGAAGGACAGGTGTAAATCAAACTTCCAAACTTTTATGTATGTCTTAATTTCATCCTTTACCGCAGTCATTATTCAAAGAGTCAACAGTTTTTTTTAAAGCTAATTACTACATCCTATACTGAAGCTATGTCTGAGCAGGAAGAGGATTGATCATAAATCCTGTTTTAGTAGGAATCAAAGACAGAGTAACGGCAGATCCTGGCGTCTGTGACAAGGGACGAAGTGCTGATATTGATGAACTTGTCAAAGAGATACTGAGACAAACATGAGCTGAAGTGTGTAAAACATTTCAGTAAGTGCTCACCAAGTTTTGGCCAAAAAGCCGACTTGACATTGGCACAGAGTGCAGCACAACCTGACCTGCCTCCTGTGCATGAATAATTTATGAGAAGAGACCGTTGGGACTCATTATGGTCTAATGCAGACATGACCAGCGTCTCCTCGAGCCCCTCAATTTGGGTATCTCTGTCCGTCACTGTATTGGAGTTGATGTCACAGCTCCGTCTGGAGCCATTTTTGAAGCAGCCATTTTGTATCCCTCCTGCCAAACATTTCATTTTATTTCACATTTCATATTTATTTATTTTATTTATCCAGAAGAGAATTCAGATTCTATGTTTGTGGCGAATCACGTGGGGATTGTAATTAGTACGACAACACGTGTGCAGTGCCTGGCAATCACACTGCGTTGGAGTTTTTAAACATTCCAGTAGGTAATCGGTCATTATGTCGCTGCACTCAGCTATGCATTGTTTATGGAAGAACTCGTACAGTAACAGACTGTTACAGGTGAAATCTAATATGATCCACTGTTGTTTTTTTTTTGTTCCATACCAACTTCACTCTTCATATTTCTGCCCTTTGCTCTTATCTTAATTCTGTCCTCTCTCTTTCTCTTTTTCTCCTCATTCTTTAGTGTGTCCCCCCGCCTCCTATCATGCTCATCTTTACTTCCTTTGTTTACCCCTCTCCATCTATTCCTTCACTCACTCACTTATTCACACGCTCTCCTTCTCCTTCTCCTTTATTTGTGCATGCCGTGAATCAAAATATCTTCCCATAGGGAACACCTTTGAATATTATCTTAAATTTTTCATTCCTCATCTCCACTGCTAGTTTTACCCTCAATTTGTTGCCCAGAGCCAAAAAGCAACATGGGATACATGAAACGTGCACACACCGCAGAGAATGTGATTATAGCCAATCCATCTCCATTTCCATCCTTCACTCTCACCATCCAAAACAACATGGGAATCATGAAACGTGCTTGCACCTCAGACTGAGGCACTTCTTTCTTTCTCTTTCTCGTTTCCTGTTCCTCCCCTCCCCATCCCTCCCTTTTTTTCCTCTCCATTTCAACCACTGTTATTTCATTTTTCCCTTTGCTCATCTCACTTCATGTTATCACTTATTCTCTCCCAATTTCAATGGTTTTCTCGCAGCTGTTCCCTCCATCTACATTCACTGCCTCATGCTCAGAGGTAATTCTCTCCCTCCTCTCCTGAGCCTTATTCATCATCATCATCATCACCATCATCATCTTCTTCGTCGCCTCTCTCACACACACAGTATACACTGAAAACAGCAGGCAGAAATCCAGTCTGCATATCCTTGCCTCTGAACAATATAGAGGAATATAATATTTGGGTGGGTTGAGAGAAAGAAGAGAGTTGCAGTCAGAGAGGAAAAAGTGATCCACAGAAAACCCGTAGATACATCTGTGCACACTGAACATGCACATTACATGTTTTCTTTTCCTGAGATAAAATAAGCTTTTAAATGATGAACAACATGAACAACTGCACAACTTGGACATGTGTGAGAGAGCCAAGGCGTAGAAGTAATGAGAAAGGAAGACAGGCAGAACAGAATCGCACGGAAAGCCTGTTTATTATGGATTCAGTTGATGAGTTACATGACTAACAAGCTTGTTAAATGTGCAAAATATGTTTTGTTGGAGTAAAAATATCAAACTGACATGTATTATGAGGGCATTTTAAAAAAGTTAACACGTTTTCGTTCACATGAACAACCAAAGCTGTGATTTCCAAAACTCTTTTAATCCATTCTGAGGAAATTCTGATTATTGTTACAGTGAAGGATCTTGTTAAAGTGTCAAAATGTTGTTTCAATCAACAGGAGCAACCTAGGAAAACGCACAGTACTTCATTGGTGCATACTTGCATGCGACATTAACCTGGATTAACCTCCATCACATCAATCAAAGCAGGTCTCAGGAAAAACAAATGAATATTTCTAGGAAATTTATGAGGGAAAATTTCAAAGAATTGATGTGATGCGCACAGGAAAAAAACAAAATCAAAATAACTCGAACATGAAATGTAAATATATAAAAAGGCTAAATTCTTTTGAAAAAAATCAAAATTCAGTTAAACTAAGCCTCTTTTTTCTTTGCAGATTTCATAAAAGAGAACAGTTGAAGACTTGTTGCTCTCAGCCAGTGATACAAAGGAGACGAAAAAAGGGAATCAGATCAGATTACATGCATATGTTGTCTTTTAGACAGTTTTTGCTTGCTTCGCATACATTACGAATTATGAAAGGCTTTATGAACTTGCTATTTTTTGGTAAATGACCTTTTTCATGTACAGTGACAAGGTTCCTAATTTAGAAAAAGAAGAAAACAGATATTCATAAATACGCACACATACAATCACACATCAGTAAATACATGTGAAGGGCTGATGACACGTGAAATACAGGTGGACTGAGTTCAGCTATCTTACTTTCACACACATGGAGGCGCGTATATTTATGCAGACATTAACAGAAAAAAGATAACACAAAACTAAGAGAATGAAAACAGGGATAGAAAAGAGATGGGAAGAGAATACACTACACGCACATACACACTGGGGAGGCATGATAAATGAACATCATGTGTCATCATAGACAGTGTACCCATGTGACATTAGCTAAGATGATGGATGAGCGTGGTTTATAGACAAAAGCATTTCTGCGTGTGTATGTTTTGTGTCTGCATGAAACCAACTTCAGCTCAGAAACTTTGTGTGTCTCTGGCTTGTGAACTTGCAAGAATGTATTTTTTGTTTTTATGGATTTAAGTAAATCTTTGTCGTGTGTACATGTGTGTACGTGTCTTTGTTCCTTTTTCTCTGAGTCTGTTGTACAATTGCTGTTACCACAAAAACCCATGTGACATTCTTTAGTGTAAGCTGAACTCATCTGAAATCAGTTTTTCTGAATATTTTAAGGCCTGAAGTAATTAATAATTCAGCCCATAATGTATATTACGCAATCATAATATGATGATAAATGAAACGGAGAATAAATCATTAAAACATGAAATCAGTGGTAATCTGCGATGTGAGGTCATTTTGCTTAACTTTACACAGCAGTTTTTATATGTATCTCTGAGTCTGTGTGTACTTGATTTAGTCCATTGCTGTCATCAAATGTGTGTTTCATTAAACTAGATTAGATCGATGAAATTAGATCAGTAGAGGGTTTACAAGGAACAACTGAGACAAGTATTAAAGCAATCTGTGGTATAGTTAGTAACTAATGGGGAGAAGGTGGCGTTTTCCTGAACATCACATGCAAACAGAACAATATCTGATATGACTGTCATCAGTGCCTGGGCGATAACAGTGATGGTGCCTGGAATCAGGGCCCTGGGAGACCCTGGTATCACCTGCCTGCTCCTCAGAGACTGAAATTACCACGAGTCCTCACAATCAAGTACATTGCCTCAGCGTGTATATATGCTAGTGTCTGATGTGATGAGGGAGTGCGTAGTACGTACAGTTGTTTGTTTTAACATAAACCAAGACTCATCAGTTTAAATGGATTGACATACAAATCTGAATGCTGACAGATACAGACAGACACACAGGCACACAGCGATACTAACTTTTAGTTCCTCAGTTGAGCTCTGGAAGGAAGCAACTAGTGGGTGAGAGCAACATGCTTTTCACAGTTTCGTTCAGCAGAAGCTAAGATTAGTTTCTTAGACTTGACAAAGCTCCTCAAAAGCCGCAGAAAATATTATACAGCTGTTCTCACAACTCCAGTGTCATTCCTTGGTGCTAGAACGCCAAATTAACACTCCAACTCTTAACGCTGCTGTGATTGGTTGTTTCATTGTCACAATCACATTGTGTGAGTGTCCTTTGTTAAAATAGTTTGTCGTGGTTTCCAACTACACTTTTGTTCTTTCAAACGCAGTTTAAAACTTCCACAAGACGCTGCTGAGAGCAGTGCACAACTGGACCACACAACTGCTTAATCACACGTGCCTTGTCCATTATCTGAAGTGTTGTATTTGGGAAATGCTGTTTCCTTTTTTTCCTTCAAATGTCCTGTTTTGATCTTCTGGGCCACCATAGTATGTGACAATAAATAAGCTGAAACTCCAAAAATTGCTTTGATGTCTTCATCAGGATTTTGATCATTGACTGACTAATATGATTATGTCATTTAAGAGCTTTTTTGACACATCAATGTGCCGTGTTTGTGTCAGATACACAAACATCATGTTCCCTTTTTGTTCTTACATTAAACAATTTTAATTTAACACTAACTCAAGTGTTAATGGTAATTTGGTAATGTTAAGTCTCTCTCAAATTCCCATGCAGAGATATGACATCCAGGTTCGTTCCCCTGAAAACAAATAAATCAACTTTTGTAAATGAAAAAAAAAAAAAAAGACTGTTTGGATTTTTCCATGAAACTGAATTATATTCACTTTTGTGCCAACAGTTCTAATGAGGAAAATATGTCCTTATCCTCCAAAACTGACACTCTTGGTATCCACAAAAATATGGAATAAGCTGTGAGGGATCAAGTGGAAAACATGCCATAACTGGTTATGGGTGAATTAACCCTCTGAACTGGGCCACTTGGTTCCAGAATATGTCCATCGTTGGTGGACTGTATGTTTTTTAGTATATGCAGCATATTAAAAAAAAGAGAAAGAATAGTGAAAAAGCCATATGGAAAGCTGGATTTGATCCTGCAGAAATGGCTTTGATAGCAATGTGTAAAAGTAGACATTGGTAGCGTGTAGACAATTGGCACCGAAATACAGACAAAGACACAAGAAAAGAGAGCAACACATCGAGAGAGAGAGACATTGTGGTTTTTCTTCTCATGGATATATAATCAGTTTAAGAGGAAGTTTTTCCCCTCAGTTTTGCTTTGATGCACAATCAGATTTCGACCCACACTGTAATTCTGTGTCTCTCTCTTCATCTGTCCCTCTCGCTTTCTCTCTCCCTCTCTCTCCCTCTGTCCCTCTGACTCTCTCTTGCATTCTCTCTCTTCAGTGTTTGATGTGGTGGCACCCTGGCATTGTTCTTGCTATTGTGCCAGTGTGGAAAGAAGGGCGGAGGGAGAGGGGACGGGATGGAAGGAGGGAGACAGAGATAGATGAAGGGATGGTATTGCAGTATTGATGTGGCATTGAGGCCCCAGTAAACTTGAAAATCTGGATATAATTGACAGCTACGCTGGCAGATCTGGGATTCCCATCAGAACGTGGCAGAATGCTCCGGAATGACCTCTAAGTACTCCATGGAAGGGCCAGCAGGCAGCAGGACTCATATATCATCATATCATCATATCATCATCACAAATACCAAACATTCATGTTTCTAATTATTCCTCTTGTGCTCTCCCTCTCTGTTTATCTTCCATTATGCTGTCCTTATCTCTGTGTGCGTGCGTGCATGTGTGCCTGTGTGCATGTGTGGGCGCATGCACATGCATGCATTGGTGTTTGTGTGTGTGTGTGTGTGTGTACACACTTATCCTTCTATCTTTGTGAGGACCCTTTTAAGTTATTGGCCTTGAGAGAGTGAGAACACTCAGGTTAAGAGCAGCACTACTCTCATGGCTTTGTGTGTGTGTGTGTGAGAGCGACACTGTTAAATGGACAGTATATGTTTCAGTTTAGGTTGTTGTCTGAGCGTGCACACTCGTGTGTGTGTGTGTGTGTGTGTTAGTGTACACTACAAGTCAAAAGTTTGGACACACTTTCCTATTCCTATTATTTGAATGAGAAAGTGTATCCAAGCTTTTGACTGGTAGTGTATGTGTGTGTCTTTATCTGTGTGTGTGGCCTTGGTGGGGGATTGTGTGTGTCTTTGGTTGTGTATGCATGTGTGTGTGTCTGCATTCATGTGTTTGTGTTCCTTTCTAACCTCATGAGGACCATCTGTCTAACGCCTTTACCTTATGAGCACTTTCAGAGTAATGTCACTCTCCCTGAAGAGCTGGCTTCTCTGCTAACCTCCAGTGGCTTCACTTCTCACCTCGCTGCAGGTGTGCTCCCTGTGACATCACTGTGATATCACCATAGGGTGTTGGCACCGTAGAATTAAGCACAATAAGCTTGACGTTTTCAACCAGAGAGGGCAGTAAAACACTACTTATTCTACTAAAATTAAGTTATTCTTATGCAGCGTCTGCACAGGAGGTGTTCAATCAAATATCCAACACACACATCTGATGAAACAAATTCACTCCTATTTTAATCGAAACAGCGCTCTCCTCACGCTCTTTCACACAGGTCTGGTAAGGCAAAGTTTTGTTGCATACTGTATGAGTGAAATGCAGACATGAACTTGACCCCTGAGCTCATTTTTACTTTTATTTGTTTATTTATTTATCCATCCTTAAAGTGCATTGTCTTCTGTTTTACACACATCAGCTATAATGATTCTGTTTGACCCCTGGCTGCAGTGAAAACAGGTGATCGATACTGTGCACACCCTGTGTGTTGACACAGACAGAGGACCAAAGCGTTTGCAGCTGCTCTGCAAATGTTATGGGCAGCTTTTTCTTTTTTTTCCATTTTATTGTTTAATATTTCAAGCCTTTATGTTTTGAATACATTTCATACTCACATTATTTATGTGGAGACTCGAACAGACAGTAAATATTGCTCACCATAGCAGGTGATTTCATGCAATAGTGACTTTGAAGCCAACTTAAACAACACAATGTGATTACTTTCAGTTGCTGTGGCTGAATAAGTTTGACTTGGTTTTATGAGTCTTTACCATACCCGATTCTAACAGCACATCTTTAAAGGAGGAATAGTTAAAATTCTGCGACACATTTTATAGATTTACAATAATTGGTCCAGCTTGCCCTGCTCTACCAATGTCAGCGATACCAAATGATGATTATTCATTAGGGTTATTGTATCACATTAGTGATGAAGGAGCCATTTTGGACACAGCCTATCTTGTAATAAATGCAGTATAACTCATACCTTTACATTATCAGTGTGACACTGGTTCAGCTATGCAGTGTCAGATATTTCTCACTGTTACCAAAAATCAAAAATTTAAAAGAGCAGCAGTGACAGCAGTGTCTTTAATGTAATATTGATATCAATCAGCAAAGTCATACTAGATTTCTGTCTTGGTTGTAGGCCCTAAACAGATGTGTGACTGATATTTTGTTCTTTGCATCCTTTTGTCTTTTATGTGTCCAATCTTGTTTGCATATGAAAATGTGCATGAGCGTTAAATGAACTTCCAGAGGAAATCTTGGGGAGAAAAGGCCCTTCTTCAGCCAAACATCATCTATTCATGAATATATTATTATTGTGTTGAAAACTGCAAATCTGATGAAGCATTTGGAAATGAAACCCCACATTAGAGCCGAGGCAACACCAATAAATACTTCACTTGTGAGGGCGTACAATGCCCTCAGAACAGGAAACAGTTGCAGTTGCACGAGCTCACGAACCAGAATGTGTTCAAGATCAACAAGTTATACATATTCGATACATCATCCCACCAGACGAGATAACAAGATTATACAATCTGCTGATCTGAAGTAGCAAGGAAATACAACTGGTTCCTCTTTATGTGGCTCATGACCATCTTCTGCAGATTTGTGGAGCACATATTCATGTTTTTACGTGGTTTTTTGAAACGTGCTTGCAAATGTTCAATGACTGATCAAACAATGGTGGAGCCTGCAACGTGAACCAGGATCTTCTGTCTGCGATTTTTGCCCATTAAAGAGATATCTAAGGCTTTGTCACATTTTAAAGTCCTGGCCATTTTTTGTTGCATTGTGTACATCTAATCAGATTAGATTTGGCAACTTTGCAAGTGCACTGAAGAACCTTGCATCCTGTTATCATCACCTATGCTTGTCTACACTGTCTCACTTGCTAATCTTAACCACTGTTCAGTCCTCACCCTCAGTCTGCCTGTGTCAAATTAGTCAACAATTTTATCTCCTTGTTCGGGGATGCCAAACCATGGTTCAAACGACCCAAAATTCTGAAAGACAAATTTGTGTGTTGATTGCTGTGTAGTCCACTGCCCTTCAATAAAACTCTTCTTGCTCTCAGAGTAAGTGCCAGAGTCTCTGAAGGGAAATTCACTTGCAGGCCAGTGGGTGTATGTACAATTTGTGGTATTCATGTGGATCCAGAGTCTGGAAACTGTCTCTGCTATTTCCTTGCACAATTAGTATTATATTCTTTCCTGCAGCATTACACATTGAAAAGTTCTAGGAATGCAGCACAATCACAGTGAAAAGGTATAAACAACCTGCTTTTTTAAGGATGAAACCATCAGCAACCTCTATGAAAACGTAAACCTGCTGTTGTGTGTGCCACTCACTGCGGCAACACGCTCATTTCAAAAGGAATCCACCGTACAGACATAGAAGACTGACTGCCTCTGGTGTGTTGGGATTTTTCTTGAAATGGTTTGGGCAGTCAGCGCAATATCATTTTCAGGGTTTCTTCTCTACAAGCTTTGTTTTGCTGCTGCTGAAAAGGAGTTACTTTGCTTGCAAAAATGCTGCTGATGTACTATAATTTATTCTTTGACCTTCTCCAACTTTGTCTTTGCACATTTTGTTATCTTTTAATATTATAATAGTGTATGTGACTTTCGTCATATACAGTCGTTACTGAATTATAACTGCTTTTAAACTTACTACATTTTAACAAAACTGAATATGGAAATCCCATCTTGGTTTTAACTGGATATAAATAAAATAACTATATTACTTTATCATTGAGGTTTTGCTCCCAGAATCTGAAACTATTAAAAAAAGGAAAATATCACCTGTAACTCTCAGGCATAACTGTGTTGAAATACAAATGACAAATTCTAAAGAGGAAATAAAGCGTGCGTGAGAAAGATAAAGGGCAATGACGAGAAACTGAAATAGAAAAAGACAGCAAAGCTCAGAAAGAATGAGTGAGCCATGGAGGAAGGAAAAAGAGACGAGAGAGAGACCAAGAGATGATTGATGGAGCCAAAAAGCCGATTTCTTGCTTCATCTGATCTGCGTTATTCTGCAATCAGCAGAGACACGTACACTCTGGCACACACACACGCACACACACCTTGCAATCAACACACATACACATTCTCAATGTCTCTCTTCCACACTATTAGTCTGCAATCAACATACAGGTTACTGATCAGCAGCTGTCATCAACACATAACACACACCACATACATACAGAGTGCATACGTACACACTGCAGGGAGGGGACTAGGAGGACAAATTAAATGCTGCACACACACACACACACACACACACACACACAATCTGAAAGTCCCCAGTTTCAACATGTGTTAATGGAAACACCTCCCACTGTGTTTTACAGTTAGTTTAGGTTTTGTGTTTCGGCCACACTTGGCCGTGCGCGCTTTCTTACTTTCTTTTTTCCTCCTCTATTGATCCCCAAAGGACAAATTCATCTTTTTATTTGCCTCCTCAACATGAAGGTCAAGCCACAGGGCCGGCTACACAACTGTTCTCATCTAGCTGTAAGCCTTCAATAACTTGCTCAAGGACATCAGTTTATTTTGGCCAGAAAAACACAAGTGACCGTACACAGTGTTACACAGAGTCCGGAGTTATTCTAGAAATTAAACACAGAAACAAAAATACTTAGCAATTAGACATTTGGGTAGGGCTTTGTTTTAACTCCTTCTAAATTCAATTAATTGTTATGAAATGGCAACATAATCTGTATTATATTTTTGTAAAACTCGTAAATCTTGTTTCAGGAGCTTTCAAGTGAAAGCAGGCTTTTCTTGTTGTGTTTAGTTCTTTTAGGACTTTGTCCCGACTTTCACACATCAGATTCTTGTTTGACATGAGCACGCTTAGAAATCATTTACTACAAGTGAAACATAATGTTTTGGACAGGCTGACAGTGTTGTTAATATTAATATAAAGCTTCTGGGTGCTGCCACAAAGCCAATCCAGACTTCTTTTTTTTTTCCCTCTCTCTCCATTTAGTGAGCAACAACAAGAAAGTGAGAATTCTTGCTTGTGATTGGGTGAAACGTTCCTATAACGTTCCTCTGGCAAAAAAAAAAAAGGAGAGAGAAACGATTTGAAGTAGCCAAAGAATGACAACTTTTTTGTGCAACAAGTAAAATAGGTATATAGTATAGTGTAATTTTAGTGGCAATACCTTTATCAGCATGGTAAAAGAAATGGATAAATAAATAAAACTGTGCTTAAACTCATTTATTAATTGCAGCTGTATGTCATTTTTTGCATCAGATTACAAGCAGTATGTTGATTAATATGTATTTGATAATGGAGCACAAATACACAAACGCACAAAACAATCCTGTTTAACATCTAGATGATAAATGAGTCCTCAGATGAGAGCACCCTTTAAAGTCATTGAAACAAATCTCTCTTTCTCCATCTCTCTCCACACACAGAAACACACATGCACATACACACAAAGAAACATTATTAGTTTAATGTATGTGAGGGTTTTCAAAGCAGATGTGCACACACACTCAACATAGATGAATGATTAGTAACTTAATGTTACTGGAGTGTCATCATTTTTCTCTTGAGTGCTGGATGTTTGTAGGAATGAATTATGGCCTCTGCACTGCCATACATCGACCACTTTGTTTTTCCCGCCAGCTTTCGATCTTTGGGTTTGTATGTCGCTTGCTCTTCTCTCTGTTTGTCTTCTTCTCTCACTCCTTCCCATCGGGTCATCGCTCTGCCTGCCTGATCATCATAATCAGAGATGATTTATAGTGACACACACATATGCTCAAAAATTGTTAATCAGATATTTGTCCTGAGGTGGGCTCATATCATAATTCTAACAATAATAATCTCTGGTAATAAATACATTTTAAAAAAATGTACAAGATGGTGACTGATAAATGACTCTCCCTGAACGCTCACACACTTTTTACAAACATACGCAGAAGCCTGATTAACGTGCTACCACCATGTATCTAAAATGGCTCATGGCTATCCTTCATCTGTGTTATTTTCTCATCCTTGATGTGCTACACACTGTCACAGGTTGGCTGTTGTAAAGATGCTGAATGATCCCATAGCATACGAATGGGATTTGCACTGCAAGCATGCTAGTGATGGCTGGTGGCTGATGTTTAAGGTGCCGTCATGTAACGTTTCGCTGGTCTTTGTACAAAATGGCCGTCATTTACGAGCAGGAGCTTGCAGGTGGAGCTGATCAATGCCAGCAGTTCAGCAGTCACTGAGGTAGAAGAGGAGCTTTCAAACTTTTCCACAAACCTGTCTGTTCAGAGAGCTGGTATCTGTGAATTTGAAAGTAATGGCAACCTGGTGGATCACTGGGCCTTGAAGGACCTGTGAACTCTATTGAACTGAATGATGTTTTGCTCCAAAATGAAAAAGTCACATTTTAATAACTCTCTCTCTCTGGATGCTCGTGGATATGAAAATAAGGCATTTTATGATTCAGCTGTGACTTATGATCACTGGTGATTAGAAAACCTTTTCTCTAAACATATTTACTCAATTTATTCCGGTAACAGCATATCTGCTGGGTTTTTATGCATCTACTGCTGGAATTGAACCAGCTCCACCACATCAGAAATGTATTCACAAGTACTCTTCGGGAAGGTCAAAAGTAGAACAGCTTGAAAGATTCCGGGGAAACTAAGTTTGCAAAATAAGCAATGTTAAAAACCTCTGTTTCTGTCTAGTTCAGCCGATGCCATGCACTGTGTCATACATAAAGATTTGTTACATGAGACAGGCTTTTAGGAAGCTCATTGACAGTTTAGCTATCTTTACCACTGACACCTGCAATCCTTTGATCACTTTGCTGCCTCCTCATCCCTACCTTGTTACCCATAAAAGATAAATAACGCAATCTACTGCTCAACGATGTCTTATTTTATAAATGATAAAATATTGAGCCCTAAATTCTATTGCGGGCAGCTATAATGAAGCTATATAATACCGGAGGTATAGTAGGAGAGACCATAAAGGAGGGGAGAAGAGCAGAGGGAAGACGAATCCAAAGATATGAGAGAGGGAACATATTAGAGATGGGGAGGAATTGAAAGAAGATGGATGGATGGAGAGAGGTTGTGATAGAAGGGTGGAAGGAGGGCTGGAAATGCAACAAAGGGGTATGAGAGCGATGGCAGGAAAGGATAGAGGAGATGATCAGACAGAGACATACAGCCAGAGAAAGAGCGAGGGGGGTTGGGGGCTGGTGGGGGTGACCATATTGTCTGCATTATCTGTGGTGTGTATGTGTGAGTGACGCAGAGCAGAAACTATCCAGCAGCAGCAGACAGTAGACGACACTGATGCAACTATTGTATTCAGCTCTATAGCGCACAGCTGCAGCATGTGTTTCATTTTTTTACTCAAAGATCCGTCTCAGGTGGGCTGACAGAAAGCACAAACTGGGAGCAAGGAAGTGAAAGCATGTAGAGAGACATGATCGTGCTCGGAGCTCTTTGGCAAGATTGTTGTTTTCCGTCTTGTGCGACCAATTTATCTCACACAGCGAAGCAAAATCCACCGAGTATTATTTCACTTATTTGCCAAACCAATGACAAAGTTTGTCGGAACAAGAAATTTCAGTCGGTCACACACTGTGTATCAATACTGTACATGAAGTCAGCAGTATTAATAGTGTAGTGTACTAGCATCCACTGCAGGTTGTGTCATGCAAAACAATACGAGAGGAGCATAAATAAATAATGCAGATACATGTGGAGGGAGAACTAGCTGCAACTCCGGCCTCAAACCACAGAGCTCACCTGGCTCCACGACTGAAAAACAGCCCAATTTACAGTCCACACTCATGTTGGATGATCTTGTGACAGATGATATATGTCCAGCACATTTGTGTGCAATTCTGTCTTTTACATCTCTGCTGCATATTGGATTCTTTTCTCCTGAACTGACACTAAAAATATCTAAATGTCATTTGTATGGTAATCTTTAAAATATTTATCATTAACTGCCAATCACACACTTCCGCAGAATCTGCTTCTTCTTGTTTTTCTGCCTTCACTGTAGGTAACCTCTCCTGGCCTGTAGTCTGGACTGGGAGATGGGAGGCTCAGGATAAACAGCTTTGAGTGCACATGCGTCACATTGTAATTCCATATCTATACTGCTAACATCTGAGTAGTTAATTCTCTGCTCCGGGCACCAGTGCCACCACTCCCTCGTCCTCGCACCCCCTGCACTCACTGCTGCAGTCCTAAAAGGAGCTACGCCCTCCGGTGTCACTATATTCCGTCTCAAATGTATTGCAGATCTTGAAGAGACATGATAAATCAGTGCCATTTGTTCAAATACTTCCTGCTTCTGCTGCCTCTTCATGCATTATGTGCAAATGCAGTTTCCATGTGCGTCTGCATATCTGCACAAAGCTGCACTATCATAACTGATCTCAGAACAACAGAAGCTGAGTCAAGGCAGCTGCAGTACTATTAGCCTTAACCTCAACTATGCCATAGTTGATGCACAAAAAATTCAAGATTTAAAAAGGAAACAAAGAATTTTACAAATGTTTGCATTTGTTTTAAAAAGAAATGCTGCCAATAAGCATCTGAGAATAAGCCGAATCAGCCAGGACTGTCATTGTTGTCCGGCACTAGGGTTTCTAAGTACGACTTTCAGCTTTGACTTCTCACATCAAAGGCTGGTAAACCAGTTGTTAAATTTTTTACAGAGCTTCATTTACTGTTCACACAATGTACTCTTGACTGCACTTTTTTTTTTTTTTGAGCAGAAAATACTTTTGCTTTACTTCAGAGTCACAATTGCTTCCACTGTGACTCTCCAGCTCCATTGCCTGGAATGAAGGGCATATAAACAGAGCAAGTACATTGCAATTTGTCTTCAGCACCTTATTCAACAGTCTGAATAAAACAATAAATCACGTCATTTGGGGATTAGACTGCAGATGTGATTTCCTGCTCTGCAACTTAAAATATAGCAGTCTGCTATATGCGTCCTATATGTGTGCTATTTTTTTTCTCGAAATTTCCTTCTACAAGCAGTTTAGTTTTCAAATCCATCTTTTTGCTATCCCTCATTTACACGTACTGTCTTTATGTAAATAGCAGATAGACAGTGGTGGGGAAGAGTGAGACACAGTAACAAAGTTTCACAGACTATATGATAACCGATATGGCCCTTGATAGTAGCTCTTTTCCTCCCTCGGCTCTCTCTCTGGCTCATTCTCAGTTGCTCTCTCCCTCATATTCCTCTCTCCCTGCCATTGTGTATTACATGTAAATTATGGCAGAAAAGCTTGAATTTGAATCTCTTTTGGGATTCTCTGCAAGAAGTAACAACACTCCCATTGTTATGCCTACGCCTGTCTTGTGGTAAAGACGGAGAGACGTGCGCACTGGAGAAAGAAAGAATAGTCTTTTCTCCCACTTAGCCAAGAGGAAATCAAAATCTCTCCTGGTGAAACCACATTTTTGTTGATTTCTTTTCCTCTTCCTCTTATCTGCCTTTTCTGCTACCCATTACACGCAGCCTCACACATGGACAAACGCATGGCTTCGGAAAACACACACAATTCTGCAAAGGTTTTACTTGATCAGTGTACGTCAGTCAGAGCTGTGATTTTCCTCTGGGTCATTTCCCAGCTGCTTTCTTTCTTCTTGGTATTTTTTCTTTTTCTCTTCTCTCCGACAAGAAACTGTCTTTGATTTTTAATTTCCAATTAGAAACAGAATCTACCTCCTTCTCCCTTTGTCACCTTTATCACTTTTCCTTATCTTTCTCAAGTTTCTTTTTTTTTCTTTCATCCCTCCAGCCCATCATATCCATTAATTTCTTCTATTCGTTTTTCCTCTCTCCTTTTTAAGTTGCTCCCTCCTCATGTCATCCATAATCAAGCAGTCTCTTCAAATCATCCTCATTCACATTTGGGATGTAATGTGACTCCTGGTTTCCTTTTTTGTGAAGCCACTTGATGACTTCATCTCCTTCTCATCAATAGATGTGGATTTCGTCTTATTTTTAAGTGCCAGTTACTAACTGGCTCAGTTTTACTTGACTGTCGATAAGCCATCTGCAGTACAGTGGATGACAACTGAGCCATTGCGTCACCACCTGGCTCTCAAAATGTTGTCCCTGTAATCTTTCTGTCTGTGTCTACGTCGACATAGACAATAGCTGTGTCAGTGCAGGTTTGGTGAGAACATTAGCAGATGACAACCAACGGTATTTGTGTTTTGCAGCTGAGACTGTACGACAGCTACACTTGGTGCTAACTTGGTTGATTTCCACTGAACGTAACAGCAAACCCTTTATCTGTTAGATTTGAGGCACTCCCTTAAGTCTATTATTTCTGTAATTTCTTTTGAGTAAAAATTCCAATGAAATGTATCAAATCATGTCATGCTGACAGCTATGCAAAACCCAGGCTTGTTGTCCTTTTGCATATTTGAATGTTTTTCAGTTAAGATTGAAAGGATGGATCATTTTGGGCGCAAGTGAAATAAGGTCATCTCACTGTTTTACAAGTGCATCTGGAGATAATCCTTGGGATTTGCTTTTTAAGTATGATTGGAACAAAGACCTAGTTTATCCCAAGTGAATGTGTGACACAGAACAGACCGGAGGAGTAAAACACTTGTAGTCTCATATGAGTAATGCTTCAGATTGACACCACTAAATGCAATAGACTGACTTTACTTTATTACAGCATCACTGCTGCCAAATGGAATGAAGTGAATGAAGGGTGAGAGGAAGAAGTGAACTGACATCGTGAGCTAAAAGTGTAGTATAACCTTGGAAGACCAGTTTAACTGTGGTGGCATGGTGGTAAAAGCAACTTCTGCAGGACAAAGACGCTGCCCCGATACTTAAATTGAGTGGTATCCCAATAAAAGAAGGCCGGTCTTCAGGGTCACAAAGGTTCATTGTGGAGAAAGACAGATGGAGAAAGAGTCAGAGAGGAAAACAGACAACACAAGGGCACATAGACAGAGGGGACGGTAAAACCTCATCAAAAAGGGAAAAAAGATATACAAAGTTTAAAAACAGTTTTATGAAGACAAGAAGCAGAAGGAATGAGACGGAGGGAGGGAAGACGGGGTGGAGGCGCAGGGTTGATGGCCATGCATGAAAACAACAAAAAGAAAAAAAAAAAAAAAAGAGAAACTTCACCACAGGGAAGTCGATTGCATGTTCAGATCTTTAACTGCTGGTAAAAACAACTACAGATACATAAACACACATATCCATGCATGCATGCAGAGCCCGACACACTGAGAGCTGGGTTATTCTAAGAGATAATGTCTTTAGCAGGGCTGAAGCCTCTTTGGATTTCGGCCTTGTGGCCAGGCAACTCTGAAGCCACGGGCTTCTAGCTTGCTTTGGGATGTGAAAACCCCTCATCTCAGTCATATGACACAATTGACAATAATCAACATGATTTTTATTTACCTGAACAAGTGAGCACATGGCCCCAATTACAGATTAACCTCAGTTTCTTTTGGCTGATCCCCAGTGGTTGATATAACTTCATCTGGATTTACCATTATTCTTTCAAAGGCAAGAACTCTTAGAATCAACAGGTGATCTGAAATCCTTATAAATAAATAAAAAACATACCATTACTTTAATGCTAAAATGCATCAAAAGGACCACAGAATAACTCCCACAGCAACAAAATCAAAATGACAGACATATATATTTATAAACAAAAAATGCTACAAGGGACGTATCATTAATTTGTGTGTTGAATGTTTCATTGCCTGGAGAATAGTAAGTCTTTCACAATCCTGTATCAAAGCAACATGATGAACAGGCATGTGTAGTTCACTGTGAAAAATGTCGGTTTGATTTAATTCATAATGACATGGAGCGCTTTAAAAGTTTAATGAATTTGTTGTGTTAAATTGTTCTTCTTTCTGCCAAAAACAATTTGTTTGTTCATTCATTACTTCATTATCATAATTACTGGCCCTATTATTATTTTTCCATTCACACAGCTATAAATATGTATGTCACTTTTCCCTACACTCCTCTTCTGCTCTTCCTCTTCTCTTCCCACTGTGATTTTCTGGAATTTGGAACAACAGTGAGTGCCCTTCAGCAAGGCATTCTGCAGTCCATGCCCTCCGCATAGGGTTTCTTCATGCATACATTAGACGTTGTGCTTCTTTCCAACTGCGTCAGATTTTGTTGAGTGTGTGTGTTCTTTTTTCTTCTTTTTTTTTTTTTATATCACCAGATTTATCAGAGAAGCTGTAAACATTAGCTGAGCAGTTCATCCACCTGCTCACGACCAACATATAGAATTCTATTCAGCGTAATAAAAGCTAAATTAATTTGCAAACAGCAGCCGACAACAACTATGAAATCAGCTGAGATCAAGTCTATGTCCAAATAAAGGAGCAGTTGAGGTCTGTGGCCTTCATGTTGAGGCGTGCTGTGTGTGAGGGAGTTGTGTGTTTGGAAACTACATTTCACAAGGCGGCCCCGTCTCTTTTCTGTGGTCGGTTTCTCTGTCGATTTCTTTCCTTCTTTTTGTCTGTCTATCAGCCGATCTGTTTGTCTGTTGTGGTCGGTGCTCATTTTAGCCTGAGGACAACCCAACTCTACACACACATACACACACGCACAGTATTTTGGCATTCAGCTCAAACAAAACCACAATGGTCCAGCCCTTGGCAACACAGCCAACATGGACTGACCACTTTAGCGTCCGTCTGGGCACACACACACTTGCATGCACGCGCAGACACACACGCACACACACAAACTGAGTAGAATACAGTAGAACAGAATGCATATCTATATTGTAAATGTTTGTATAATGGTGACATCTCTGTGATGTGATGTGACATTGAACAAGCTTGTTGAATGTGCGCTGAAAACATGTTTTGGGCCGTCTACCTGTAAGACCTGCTCAACAATGTCGCCACTCCACTTTAACGTTTATTCACAGTTGATGTCAAATATTGGTGGTTGAACAAAACTCTCACTTTCAGATATGACTCAAGCTTGGAAACACAAGGCAGACCAACAGCTTAGCTTTCCTCTAAGGAAATTGTGGTATAAGGCTATTCCTTTACTTATTGACGTGTTTGAATCAGCACACGACACACACAGGCAGGCACACACACACCCTGTGCAGGGCCCCAGCTAAAAGCAGAGGGGACCGTTTCCTGTCTGTACAACCACGCCCTGTGAAAGAAGGCAGGGCACTCATGTACTATGGCAAATATTGTTTATCTAAAACCAGAAGTAGTGGTTTTTTCCATTTTTGGTTTACTTTTCCATTAGATTGTGTGACAGTGTGGTTTTAAAGACACAATCACATACCGAGGATTGAATAATATTTAGAGCTGAGTGTCGTCAGCTAATACAGTGTCCCATCTTTGTCTTCCTAATGTCAATGCTTCACCTTCTCTTTTTTCTTTCCTCTTAACTAAATCTATGCCGTTTAGACCCTCTTCCTCTGATTCTCTGTACCTAGTTCCAGTTAGGGTAAATATCACTATTACAGGTTACAATATTTTTATTTTTTCATTTCATTATTTCTTTCAACCTTGTTTCAGCATCAAAAAAGGGTATATCCCGTTTCTCTGTGACAAGGCCCTTTTTTCAGAGAGTAAGATTTGTTTGGAAGAAGTTAACTCCCTTGCACTGAGCCCAGATCTGAACCCCATCCAACGCGTTTGAGATTGATTAAGAGAACGTCAGCAGTGAGCCAGGGCTTATTGGCCAAAATCATTGGTTGACCTCATTAATGCTCTTGAGGCTGCATGTGAGCAAACTCAGCCAGGTTCCAAAATTTCATTTTAAACAATAGTGCCAAACATTTGCTTCATGGTCCCAGCTTCTCAAACATTAGGAAGGGATGATTTTCTTTGTCATACATTGGAATGAACTTAATATATTTGGATTCTAGACAAGAGAGAAATTATGACGGAAATTTTCTTCTTACATTTCACAGATAAAGTTTGGTAAAAGCTGATCAGTTGATCATGACAGTGACCATTAATAGCTGCCCCAATAGCATCATATGAATGGCCATGATTTTAGTATGAGATGCTGAGAAGTGACATACAGGTATAATATTTGTAAGTAAGGCTACTTTGTTGGGATTTTTGCTCTGTTTTGGACATGTAGCACGTTTTATTTTTGGCTTTTTACTGTGACCATCATGAAGTCAGGACAGCTGCTGGCAGCCCTACACAATGAACTGCTCTTATGTGTAAATGTGTGTTTAAGTTTTTGTCCTAGTGATCATCACAAGGATAAAAAGATTATTAAAATCCTTCAAACTGAGGATATGAGCATGTGTGAGAGCCTGCAAGTGTCTGTACATATGTAGATGGTGTGTGTGTTTGTGTGTAGTTGCGTGTGTGCACTCAGGTATATAGTATAAGAGAAAAACTTAGCCATGGATAAAATTGGCTTCCCTGGCTGGCTGCTCATATTCAGTCAACCAGCCTTGTAGCTCCACACAGAAACTATCGTAGAAATCTCCTCAAATGGTCCCCCACCCCAAAACACTCTCACTCTCTTTCACTCTCCCTCTCTCTCTCCAGTCTTAACGCTTAGCTCAATTATTATTATTATTTTTTTTTTTGCAGCCCGCCAGAAGAGAGTGCAAGGATTCAAATTGAAACCTGCCTGTTTATGAATCTAATTTGTTCCATGTATACATTTTCCATAGTGCACAGAACTGCATTAGATTGTGTTTAGATAAGTCTACATGTCTGTATGTGTGTGTGTGTATATTTGTGTTCGTTCTGGGCATTACGTGTAGTGAAAGTCTCTGTATGTATATATTGAGTGTATGTGTGTGTGCAAAGATGAATTATTCCATTGTTCCCCTCATCAACTTTGTTTACAGTACACTTGACTTAGCCTGATGCTCTGTGAGTATAAAAGTTAGGATTCTGGGGAGGTCTGCATTTATTAATAGTCTCCTGATTTAGCTTTTTGCTTCCTGGAATCACATATTGCTTGGTCAGTAAAATAGTAACCCAAATCTCGCTTGGCATCACCAACTGAGCGGACAACGTATTAAGACCTGCGGCTGCTTCCACACGGCTGCACTGACAGAACAGTGGACAGAGGTTAAAGCACTCAGTCATAATCAGTTTCACCTTTTAGACCCACTGCAACTAAGAAAAAATGTCACATCCATTAAACTGCTGGGTTCAAAATTATATATATCTCTCAATAATAATGCTATACTAAGATAACTGTTGAACTAAGGTCATTAAGAATAAGAAGATTACGTATATATACTGAGAATGGAAGCCTGCTAACATTAAACCAATTGTTTATAGAGTTTATAGAGATTAAATTGTTGTTTTTTTCAATTTCAAATATTAAGGAAACATGAAGAATTACATACAGTACTGATAAACCTCTCCAGAGTTTCAAATCATCAGCTAATAGTTTGGTAATTTAAGTTTTCAGAGGTTGATAGTTTATTTAGTTTCTTCATCATCTAATTGGACAGATTTTCACCATCAGGCAGCAGTTTTCAGTCGGAATGATCACTTCACTTCCTCTCCGTACCAAAGCTACCAGTGGAGAGAAATCATTTTATAGAGTCATACTGTACACACTCAGCTTCATTCAACTGCAGATGATGAACTGGGTGAATGCATGTTTTGGGACCTTTTCCACTTGGACTTCAAAGTTAATAAGACAATTACTTTGACATCCATAAGCACGTTGCTTTCATTAACTTTGATTGTGAAACACTTTTATAAATGAGGCTGCAGGGTAGATAAAATGTGATCTAACAAGCCATGAATGATTAGTTACACAATAGACTCTAACTTAAGCACATCAAATATTTGGCCATAACAATAAACACATCTGGAACACCACACTGTAAAAATAATTTCTGAAAGCCAATTACTGTAAGCATATTGAGTTTTATAAACTTAGGATGCTTTGTTAGGTTCCAGATTTTAAGGGTGAATTGATTGAATTACCAAATACAAAAAATCTAAGCTGCATGTTGTTAAATGTAGGCAAATACACCTAAAGTCTTATCGTCCTTCTCTATAATATTCTTAACTCTCACAGGAAGGAAGAAAAAAAAGTTTGAAATCTTTAATCGAGAAAGATGGTGGATTTTGAAGGTGGGTGAAAGAAAGAAGATGGGAAGGGAAAGAAATAGAAAAGAGAAAGAAGGAACCTTTGCTCAGTTCGGTGTAAACGAATGCTCGCTCACTCCTCGTCTCCCCACGAGCAGAAAGAAAAGACGAGGGGAAAAAGAGGCGAGTGAACATGGTGAGATGGAAAATGTGAGGAGCAGACCGGGGCTGAGCCGGCGGTTTCACCAGTATAACTGTCCTATTGTCTGACTCAACCAGAGACTGAGCGCAGGAGACATACATGCATACGCACACACAGTCAAACGGCTGTTTGTTGTCATGACTGTCATCAAACCCTGAGTAAATGTTAGCGCAGTGTGTTTGTGTTGTGTCTAAACAATTACCATAGAATTAGACTGAGCAGAGAGGACACTGGGAGGAGAAAGATACTCATCTAACTGTTGTGGAAGCATTATGATAATGGTGTTGAAATGAATTACACGATGATTGCACATGAGACATATTACAGGTTTTCACTCTTCAGTAAAAGTCCTGAAGCATTTCCATTTTCAGAAGGATTATTGAAATGGATATGTGGATGAAATCAGAAAAATGTGTTCGAGTTGCTGTCTGGCCTGTGAGTCTTTCTGTGAGTTTGGATCTTCTCCCTGTGCCTGGGTGGGTTCCCTCCAGGTACTCCAGCTTCCTCCCACAGTCCAAATACGTGCACCTTTAGGTTAATTGGTGACTCTAAGTTGCCTGTAGACACGGATGTGAGTGTCAATAGTTGTTTTTCTCTGTAGGTCTCTATATGTTGGCCCTGTGATAGACTGGCCACCTGCCCAGAGCCGACTCCGTCGTCATCCAGTGTGGGCTGGGATTGGCTGTAACAGAAGGGGGATGTGCTGACAGCTGTAATCTGGTGTCAGTCCATGAGCAACTTGACCAACAAATGCTAAAAGTATAAGAAACATTCAGAATCATTAGTGTATTTGATTCGTGGTTTACTTGAGTACGATGTTAAAAATCCAAGCCATTCTCATAAACTGTTCATGTTTTTCAATTATTTTAGCAATAGATCATGGGCTGTTTTTATTACCGAGTATGATATAAGTGTAAAATGATGAATGTTTGCTCACATTATTGTAATTATAGTGCAGAAACAGTTACCGTCATCTCGCATTATTATAGCTTGCCTTCTCTATTCATCACGGGAGAAAGTTTGAGCACAGCAAGAGACAAGGACGGAGAGAGGTTTGGAAAGTTCAGCAGACTCACACGGATGTTGGACAAGTGAAATGAAATGAAAATTGGATCGTTAATGTGTTAATATTCACTGTAACCAAGCCTTCCATGTGATGGTCACCATTTATGGACCAAAACTGGACAACGTGCATTTTGGAAAAACTCTCTTCATTTGGCTGGAGCTGTTCCCTGCACCTTTAATACCCCGCTATTAAGCCTGCCTGTCACTGTGAATAAACCTGTAAACAGAATATTCCAGTCCAGCTGTGGTGTCCTGCTCTCAGAGACCAGAACATTCTGCCAGAATAAAAAGAGACTGAAAAAGATGGAGTTGCCAACTTGCCACTGACCGAGCAGGAGGCTATTCCTAATGCAGTGGAAAATAGTGATGATCCTGTTGGTAACAGCTGAAGTCAGTTCTGATCAACAGCGTGGTTTCTATTGATATTAAGGTGAAGTTTATTTTTCAACAGAGCACATCGCTTCATCACAAATTTCCTGTATTTTGCAAAGAAGTCTGAAAAATACCCAGAATTTAGAAAGCATGAGACGTAAAGAAACAAAGAGGCAACAGGACTAAAACAAACAAATCTGCTGTTTTTCTCTATCTATTTTTCACTACCACCGTCCCTAAGTAAGAAAAGGGGGAAAAAGGCTCAACAATAAATTGGACAAGACTTGAGATAAATGCAGTGTGTGTCTAAGTTTGCACAAACAGTAAAACCCAAAAAGTCAAGAATTATAACTTCGTTCAAATACATACTGGTTGGTTTTTCAATAATCTTGCAATCTGAAATGGATTATTCTAACAGAGTTTGTTCCCACATGTGCCCAAAGGCACGTAACATGGCGACCTATCTTTAAAAGGATAATTTTTTTAAGTGGACAACCTATGTAGATTTTTATTTTTTTTATTTTTTTGTAGGTTTAGCTTTGCCAAATGAAAATCTGCATAAATACAATGGTTTTAAGATAGTGTGTTTACATGTTGTCACCAAAAGCAGGCTACTTAACTGGAACAGGGTTAGGATTGAACGTGGCTTCTGTAGATGTAAATACAGTGACTTGTGTTTGCAGATAAAACCAGTGTTCTTGTTATCTGAAAGAAGGATTGCATTTCAGCCAGCGCAGGACATCACTTCAAGTCATCTGACGTTACACAAATATGTGAAAAAGAAAAATGCATCAATGTGGACTCAAAGGAGCGTGCTGTCTGAGGTTATCACTTCACAACCTCTGTAATTGTCCTGCTATTTCTTTTCTCTTTCAATAGCGATGACCCCAAATTAATAAGTTTGAAGAACACAAACAACAGAAGTTTATCCATGCTGGTTTTTGCTCTCCTTATCTAAAGAAAAATTTACATCTGGACTGAAAGCTTCAAAACAACATTTTAAAATCTCATCTAAGCACAGACACAGAGTCTGTGTGTGTGTGTGTGTGTGTGTGCCACTGCCTATGTCTAAAAGCCAAGGGACACATTGAGCAAATGGGAGGGAAAGACAGACAGGAAAGGGAAATGCAGACGAGACGAAGGGAGAGAAAAAAGACACGGAGACAGCCTGCTGATTTTCAAGCAGAATTGTGTGTGTATGTAAAATCTATAAATGTTCCAGCGACACAGAAAACCAGCAGCCGCTCCCCACGTAAACTGAAACCACATTTACTTTTCCAATCAGCAGTATCTCTGTCATTCTTTCTCCCGTCCACACGTTTGCTCCCTTCTCCGCTTTCTCTCTTTATGGGAAATCCACTAAAACCTTTAAGTGGCTCCGAGGTCTAAATGTATTTTATTGAAAATCCTTCTGTTATGATTACAAAATTCTTGACTTTGCTGCAGGTGAAAAGGAGATGCTCAGATATTATGTTACTCTGTGGGGCAGTTTTTATTTGATCTGGCTTACTTTGTTACGGTAATATTTTGACATTGGCATTGCATCTGATATAGAAAATTGTAATATATGTTAATAATGGCAATGTATTTTCTTAAATTTACTGTAATATATTGGCTTCATGTGATCTTTCTTAAACATTTCTTAGAGTGTTGAAAATGCATAAAATGGTTAAGTTCTTTCAATTTCCTCAAGTTTGCTCTAAATTAGGTAGAAAACTGTTTCTAATGGTTTCCCAAACAATTTAAAATGCATGCTTTGCTGGGCATTTAATTCTTTCCAACTCATTAAAATTTATTGAGGCAACAATTAAAAAAAAAATCAACAAAATAATGTCAACCCCAGTCTTCATCCTTGCGCTCAACTAGCTCCCACAGGTTCAGTGGTCAAAGCTGCGGTCAGCACTGCTGAATACAAGTATGCAAACAATTCTGGTAAAGTTTTAGTAAGAGGTTTCAGTCGGTTACATCTCCTCATGCATCATTTGTAATTGTTATAAAAAAAAATCTTAAGGTCAATGTGACAAAATACATCCTTCCAACAGTCGTTGGTTAAATGAGAAATCAATGAGGAATTTTATGTTTCACAAAAATATGAGGGAAACAAAAATGATACCTTGTTGTGGAGAGAAAGAAAACACAAGTGTGTAGATGCGTGTTTTGGAGAGGGAGAAAGAAACAAGAAAAAAAACAGGATTCAAAAAATGTGTTTCTATTCATTCAAGTTTTATGGCTGTGGGACTGTTTACCCTATTGCTCTGTCTATTTACTCAGTCCATCCACAAGCTGGATTAGACACCAGCATTATCACCATTATTATTGTTGTTGTTGTAATCATGATTAGTAAAAGATTATATTTAAACATTTTACCGTTAACATTTAATATTCAATCTATTATTTAAACTCTTAGACACTTAGTAAACATTACTGGACAGTTGAGAACAGTTCAGTCCCACCTTTAATTTTTTCAGTTTCTATTTGACTGTCCATACTCATATTTAAGTTGCTTAATCTGCTGTTATGCAATAATGTCTCTATATTATAATAGAAAAAAAAGTTAAAGTATGTACATTAACAAACATATAATCTGTATTATTGGATAAGGAACATTTCATGGGTTTGTTTGTGAAGTTAATATTTCACATCATGGAAGAAACAGTAATTTTGGTGATTAAAACACAACTTTTGGAAAACTACTTTCCTTGTGTATAAATCTGGGCTCATCCATGATTGATTTTTCATATAACATAATACAACAGTAACAGCTTGGATTTAAGTGAAGATCCATGTATTTGATATAGCCCAGTAGGGATTCAAATGGTGTAATGATTGATGCAGTACTTCACTTCCACATCCTACGCTTTGGCAGACAGAGAGTCAAGTACTCTCTGTATGTTGTATGTCTTCCCGCACTTTCTTTAAATTCTTACAATTCTATACAAACCTGACAACACTGAGCAGGAAACAGGCCTTTGGGACATGTGAAGAAAATCAATCTCTCAAATAGAACACTTTAAGTTCCATATGCCACAAAATAAATCATTTTTTTCTTTGTGTCAAATGCAAGAGTTTTATGAATTATTGTATAATTTTTATAAGGTTTAGTGTGAAATGATATTGCTGCAAAACACAACAAATTAAATTAGCAGCTTCTGAAAAAAATCGAAATATACACAAAATACAAGTTTTCTAAATCTGTATACTAACACACAGAACATGATGTAAGGAGAGCAGAAGCAGGATCATATAAAGCTGAAAGTCTCCTGGAAAAGTTTTTCAGGCTCTGATCACTTAAAATTGATTTACAAGCTTCCAAACATTAAATATGAGTGTTTGACAACTATTGGGGACATAGATATAACAGACAGTTAAATTAAACTGGTTTGTTGAGGTTAATAAATGTATTAAAGTTGATTTCAAGCAGTTAATAACTGCAATCTTCCACAAAAGAGCGCATGAAAAATGGCTTTCATGTCAAGTCAAGTGGTGATTGATTGATTTTATAAAACTTACATTTCGGGTGGGCCTAAATCACCTAAATCAGACTGTGGGCTTGTCAGTGCTGAAAGGGCTTATTGTTGCCGCTGCTCCTCCCTCTATTGTAGCTGAAACTTAATGAAGAAATGAGTCAACTCATCAAAGGGCTTTAGATGACTGGTTATTCGGGGTGTGACACAAAATGAGTCTAAGGCACAGAGTGTAACCTGTGTTGTGTATTTTCATCTCCTAAGCAGCAAAGCAAAAATGTTTGCAGAAAAGATTTTTATTCATTATTACTATCAACATGTACTATATTCTTAGCATCACTTTCATTTTATGTGGCCTCAAAACCGCAGATGACACTTAAAAGAATGAAGCCCTTTTACGGAAATGCCCCCCAAAAGACTGATGGACGGACATTCTTCCTTGGCTGTGTTTTCCTCTTTAACAGCCTCTCACACTCTCACCGACAGTGTGTGAGCAGGCTCATCATGTTAACCTCAGGGAAGACATCCAGCTCTGTCGGGGGACCGGTCTCACTATCAACCGAAGGGTTTTGTAGGAGCTAGAGCTCCTGCTGCACAGATGAATCAGCTCTCTTGGCCACTTTCATTTCCAGTGTTATGCTGACCCCAGGAACATAATTCAAATGTTTTTCTTCTCCTCTCATCTCCACTGGGGGACGGCTCCTGTGTGATGCTGTGAGAGGCTTTCACTGAGTGCTGATATTCCTCTCCTGCAGCTCCAGATCTGTCCAAAAAGCACAGAAACTGTAAAGCATCATCCTCTACTAGTGGTGGAAGGGCTCTGTGGCTCATGACTTCGACATACCTCTGTACTTAAACTGGTGTCTTGTGTTATGGACAACCTATCTGGATGAAGGGACATAGATAATAGCAGCTGCTCTTTATATAAGGACAGCAGAGACACCACCGGCTTCTGTGATGAGTAGAATTATAAGGTTAAATCATTATAGGACTACATCTCCAGTTCAGTGCTGCAATGCACTATTATGCTGTCATAATTTTCACACGAGCTATGTCATCATAAAGAGTCCAGCCAAAGTCTAAAGACTAATCCTGCTGCTGTGTCATTGACACGTCACACATCAACCAAAATATCAGTTATGTTTATGTCTATGTTTATTTAATTGGTTTATTGATAAAAGAAATTGGCCAAAAATCTTTTATCCGTAGTCTGATATAATAACGAATGAATTCATAATTCTGAAAAGCCCCAGGCTACATCAAGGAATCCAA
The DNA here is from genome assembly GCA_034769265.1 of Remorina albescens. Taxonomy (NCBI): domain Eukaryota; kingdom Metazoa; phylum Chordata; class Actinopteri; order Carangiformes; family Echeneidae; genus Remorina; species Remorina albescens. The sequence goes on along the minus strand of CM068492.1, from coordinate 15,465,570 downwards.
AATCAGTGCCATGTGATCGCGATGATCTCTTACTTCAATCTGTGCTCACTGAATGAGAGTTTGAGGAGACATCATTAGTTAGGCTTAATAAACTGTGGTTAAGGTATATTGGAGGTTAAATAGCCAGAGCCCTTGGTTAAGGGGAAGTAGAGAGAAGTGTGGGTTTTGGGGTCTTGGATGGTTTTATGGTGTCTCTGACTGTATATTCTACTATACCAGAGACTAACAGTTAATATTGGCTGGCTTTTAACAGGACTTTGTCCTTCACATTTTAATATTTATATTCTCCAAAAGAAAATATAAGTATTCTTGACGCAGATATCTGATCACCTTTACCTCAGGGTCTCTGCCCAGGAGATAACAAAAAGTTTCCACTAAGACTGTTTGAATTCCTGTGCGGAGCTCTTTATTATCCAGAATGTATTCTACATACTGACCTCAGAGTTGAGGGAATACAGTTTTGGATGTTTTGTAGAAACAGCTACAGCCCATCACTTTTAGTAAAGGCTGACTTCACTGTAGTTTGGGGTCTGTGTTCACAGACAATGTAATCCATCAGACAGCCTCCTTCACTGAAGGCCAGTTGACATCAAGATCAAAATCCCCCTTGCATCTTCCACAGAAGGTCAAACACATCAGAGATGACATGTCCAATTTTTAGAGACTCTTTAGTTGCTGACTTTAAGGCGAGTGTCATAAAAGCTTTTAGCTTTCCCTTTCCATATTTACTGACTTATTTCGTCCCTGCAGTGGTAAAAAGAAAGACACCAAAAAAAGACCATAAAGTCCTTCTTTTCTGTGGTGATAAGGCACAATTACACCAACATTGTAAACATGGGATTTTGGCTCATTCCTTCCATTGATTGTGATGATTATGGTCCCGAACTTGGCTACAGTCTCTTTGCTGGACCACCAAAAAGTTGTCTTTTTTCCTGCCCAAACTCCATGCCCTTGTAGATCAACTTGCAGATAAAACACTTGGCAATAGATGAGCATGAAAGTGAATCTTGTTTTGGGAACTAGCTGGAGTCTGCAAACCCTCTATTTCCCACAGCAGTGAACGACTTTATGGTTACAATAGTGACATTTTTTCTAAAAACAACATCATCAATTAACTGTGAAATGATTTATTTCTATTATTATTAGAAATTATTTTCACACTATTTTAATATTTGAATACACAGGGACATAGGCAAAGTGATGGGAGACCATTTATTTAAACCAATAACATTGCCACTGTTGTATGAACTTTGTTACCAGTACTTTTGGTTGATTTTAATCCCCTCTAACAAGTAACTCTGTGGAGACAGTTTTACTTTAATGTTTTCCCATTATGATTCAGAGCAGAGATTAGTATCCTAGTTAGAACTGGGTCATAATGTCTTGAACAAACAAGGGATTTAATGCCAGTGAGAGTCTGAGGGTCATGGATATGAATAATATGGTTCTTTGAAAACATAAAAAAAGATACTTTGGCAACAGAAATATGGGTTGGCTTCGTATTTGACAACAAACAACGAATCTAATGTGGAAAATATATTTAAAAAAAAAAAAAGAAGGATTGGGTGTTCTGGTGACTCAGCAAGCCAAGGTACTGCCCGTGTACATGGATGGCCCAAAATTTCAGTTTAGTCTCAAGAATTTACTGCAAATGCACATACGCTGAATGTGATATGAAACCAAAAGGTTTTTTTGAAAACAGAAATAGAAGAAGCTGTTCTTAAACCTTTTAGAATCAGCAGGCAGTTGCTGAAGAAAAGTAGCTGAAGGAGCTTCTTTGTCTAAATAAGTGCCCGTCCACATGGCAGCAGTCTGCCAGTGAGCCACACTGACCAACTGGAAAAAATCAGCAAGCTGTCTCTGGTGTGGAAAGTAAAAGGAGAAATGAGTTAAATGTTCAAAACTAAGCACAGAAGATAGATAGAAGCAGAAGAAGCAACAACATTGAGGCACTAAAACCAAAAAGCTTTGCATATTACACATAAAATGCTTGAAGGATGTTTGTCATTTAAGAGAGTGAGAGAGGGTCATACCAGGTCATTAAACACGACGACTTATTTTTACTGAAACTAACATGTATAGTGTTTGTGTGTGTGTGTGTGTGTGTGTGATAGCCAGTCTCTCTGGGTTTGGCTATGCCATTCATTAAAATTATAGGGAATTCAGACAGTTTATATCTCGTCTTATAGATATAAAGGAGCATTAAGCACTGGAACATTTAACACCCCCAAAAAACTTCAAGTCAGTGTATTTTCCTAGAGGTTTTACTGGTCTACTTCTTGACTCGTGATTGTATAATATAAAGTATAATAAAATGTGCTATTTGATGGACATTTTAATGTATGTTTCCTCTCGTGTTATTTAAGAATCCCGGGCAGTCAACAATTGCACTGTATTATTAGTTTCTGAGCCAGCGGTTGCGGGTGGATGGAGAATCTACACTTCATTATTCTTCCTGCATATTGTTCTTATTCCAGATTCTGCGATTACCACAAGTAACACTAATTAGGTTCCACAGACTCTATCACATACTGCTTACAATTGGTGTGGCTTTGCTGTTATTATTATTTTTTGTATATAACCAGTTTTTAGTCTTTACTAATTTCGATTGTCTGTGATTTGTGTGCAAACTCAAGAAACAAAAAGTATTTTAATGTTTTAGGAATAAAGAAAAGCAATTCTCTGTGTATGCTGACTAGAAAGCTCTTGTTCTCACAGGGATTATGCATATTGCTGATTACTGGGATATCGTTTGTTGTTATGTATATACACACTTACTCTTTGCCCCCTTTGTATTGTATTTTTTGATGAGGGGCAGATACATCTAAAACTTTGTAAATCTTTGTAAGGTTGCAGATGCCACTCTCTATTTGTTCATCAGATCGCAGAGTCAAAACGTGTTCTTCAGTTGACCTTGTTATTAGAAAAATGCATGCAGTACATTCCCTAATTGTTGCTCTGAACGCTGAACTTCATGTCATCTGACATTTAAGCTTGGAGTAGCCTTCTGTTTTTGATTTTTTTTTTTTTTGGTCCATTTTCTACAAATCACGCACTAACTATTAATAACTTTTACACTTTCTCGCTGCTGTCTTTATTGGTCCTGTGGTCAAGCATCAACCCTCTGCAAATCCATTTCCTTCCCACCACCCCTGTATTAGTAAGGAATTATAACTCCTCTGCTCTAAAACCCATCATCCTTTGGTCTGCTGTCATAAATTTCATATTTAATATTGTGTGTATGATTAATATTTGTGGTAAACATTGCACACCACCAGAATAAAAATAAATCTGCCTATTGACGGTTCTAATGCTGGATTGTGCTGCCTATTGTGCTGATATTCAAGTTTACTGATTTGGGGGAAATGGTGCATATTGTTTTAGAAGCACTACCTGGTGACTGAAAAACATAACAGGATTAGACTGTTGGGCTAATGTGTTTTATATATTTCCTCATATAACTATTCCAGAGGAGATGAACTGTGGAAGGTTTATATCTAATCAGTACAGTACTGAAGACTGATGAGGGTGCAGAGGCAACTGAGATGGAGAAGTAAGTTTGACAAATTCACCAGTATGGTTTCAATATCCTGTACATGATGGCGTGAAATATGTGACAAATATAATTTGGAAACATTATTAAGAACCCACATGTTTTTTTCAGATACCACAGTGGTTGATAACAGAAAAGACATGACAATATATATATCATTATCATGACATCCTTACCTAAATGGCAATTCAATCTCGATGGACACTGACAGCAAGAAAGACACAAAATGGTTTGTTGAGTCAATGCAGCACGAGTCAGTTTATGTTTGTGACAGTCTGCTGGCTTGTTTCTTGCTAATATTTGCATCAAAAAGAGTAAGAGAGTGGGGAAACAAAATATGGGCCAACAGGGCAATATTAATAGCAAATTAAGATTGGAAATAAAAGGGTGCACAATCTCTTCCCCGAAGAAATAGTTGAATAAGAAATGGATGAGGGAGGGCAAGAAAGTGGTACATTCAGGTAAATTTATGTAAAAGCCATGCGGCAGGTGGATTATTTCTTAAATGTTACTCTTTTTCTGTAGTCCATCCAGGCCTCCACCACTCATAAAGAGGTGGTGGATCCAGCAGGGTGTGTGCCCAGAGGCTGCAGTTTCGCCTTTGTTAGCAAAAAAATATTCTTACCTTTGGCTTTTCAAGGGCACTCTTTGAAAAAGAGACTAGAAAGTTCATAGTCGCGTCCTCCCCATGGGGGTAAGGAGGAAGGAGTGTGAAGGGGTGGGTGAGAGACTTCGCCAACAGCCTACTTTTCATACCAAGCTAACAAGGGCATATCCATTATTTATGTCACCCAGTTCCCCACAACATTCCAGTAAACAAGTCTTTGATTATTTTTGCATTATTGCCACTTGAAAAAAAAATATGAAGGGCTGCCTGAAAGGCTACACAAGACCAAATCACAGAAGAACATTTTTTTTATGCCACTAGCATTCATCTTGTCTTCATTTGATGTGTTTTCATTAAACAGGGTAATATTTAATTAGAGGTTCTGCATACTGTCGCAGCAGAGGTAACATCAAACCAGGAAGAATGTCATAGCACACAATAGAAAGGGATGTTGATTTAGTTGCTACATTAGCCATATATTAGCTTTGGAAGTTCCCAGTGCATACTCAAACTGGAGTCCTCATGTCCAGGTAAATCGTCTGCTGATTGTGATTTTCATCATGATAAAGCAGGTTTAATTTGCCCTGTGGTGCTCTGTGATTAAACAGGTAAAGATAAGAGTTATTAATATGTATATACCCTGGATCTGTGTACACGGAAGTCAATATCAAGATTAAATAAAAAAATTTTAAATTCAAAGTGCCTGAGGTTTTGAGTAAAAAAATGGGTTTGGGCTTGCTGTGACAGTTTAACTTGACTTTCCCACGAGGCTGAGTTAGATTGAGTTACATTTTAAATGCTTAATTAATTGAATGCTTACACACATGCACATACATGCACACACATTCACACACACACACACACACACACACACACACACACACACCACACACCTATATGAGGAGAAAGCACTGGCAGTGTGGTTTCTCTTTGTTTCTCCAGTTCTTCCTTTTTTTGTTTTGAAAAGTTTTATTTGTGCACTGCAAAAACAGGATTACTTGAAGTTGCATAAGAAATTCCATCATTGTTGCAACTTGTTGTAATTGAACCATCTGAAGGGGGCACTGTTCAGAATCAGGACCTTTTGTTGTGGTATTTAACTATAGTGTGTTGGTAATACCTCTTTGGATTTAAACATAGGACTTAGCATCTACTTAGTAAAAATAATTTGCAAAATAATCATAATAATAACTTTCAAAAATATCTTTTTCATAGTTTTGATAGTTTAAGGGCATCCTGATGACCAGTACTGTGTTAGAACCATACATAGTGATGACCATTATTCTATTGTAATGGCACAGCGTGTTCAGGTGTATAAATAGTCGGTAGTACTAATGCAACATTAGACAGTAAGACAGCAATGAAATCAGAGAAGTTGACCTCAAACCAATTGAAAGCAAGTTCTTACAAATTAAGAAAATCTTGACAAATATTTTATGATGTAGCACATTTATTTGCCTTTATGGCCTCAAGTGGACATTGTGGTTACTGTGAAAACTCTTTAATGCAGCTATAATTAGCAGTTTAAAATCAGACTAAAATCTGCATGAATTTGGTAAAATGTCTCGATTTTTACCCTCCAGTTTAATAACCATGTTATAAAACCTATGAATAACTCCCTTTAGACACTTTAAGATTCATTCTTGACTATAATACACTTAACCTTCTTCCGTATAAGTGTGTAGCTCAGCAAGATTATGAAGTAACATGAGTTTATTAGCTATGAAATTAGGTCATGGTGAGATAGCAGCACTTGTGTTTGATTGCATCTGATTCGTTGATGTGTTTTAAGAATGCACGTGAGTCATCTGGTTTAATTTTTTGCAGAGTAGCTGATTTGGTTCATGAGATAAAATTATGTTTCTTAGAAAAACTGATGTTGTCTTGGTTTATGAATTCGTGCCGATAAGAGTCGACGATCTTGATTGATTTTTTTTTCTTTGTGCAGCTTCAGTGAAATTACAGTGTTTGTCCCTTTAACAGGCAGGTTTTTCATTTATTTTTTTATTTTAGTGCAGCTGATTTTTGTTTCGCATTTAACTTTGTAAATAATTGCGACCACAGTGTTTGTCTCTTTAAGATTCAGTCTTCTGGTGGCTTCTTGATATTAATAGAGCCGCTGTGTCTTCCTCCTCTGACGTAATGCCCACAGCCTACAGAGAGACAGGCAGAGAGGTCCTGTCACAGGAAAGCGGTAACACTAGTCTGAAAAAAACAACAAAAACAACAACAACATCAGATAACGAACTGCTCTGGTCAGCAAATCCGGGCTGCGGGCCGCTGAATAACATACTATAAGATCGGGAATCATTGCAACACCACCAGAGGCAAACTCACTCATTGTGATCAGTCGGTATTATCCTGTTTAGTTTTAATGTGTCGCCGTTTGTAGCCTTAACTATCTCTCTTTCCCTCTCAGACCAAAGAAAAAGAGACAGCCAAGACACAAGTCATCCCCCGTCCGACATCATCAACAAACAAAAACCCCTCAAAGAGACGAAGCAGCCAGCCAGCCAGCCAGCCAGCCACCATCTTAACAGGCTGCTGAGAGAGAGACACAGAGACAGACTGAGAGAGAGGGAGAGAGAGAGAGAGAGCAAAGGGTGCTAATGCTTATTTTGATCAACAGGTAAGCAGCAACCAAAAAAAAGACACACAACAGCAACACAACCCTGTATAATAGTCGGGGGTGCAGTGGCACATCAAGGTAAACGATAACAACAACAACAACAACAACCAACCCCCCCCAAAAATGCTTAGGCGATGCACGATTTTGCAGGAGTAGAAATGCATGCTCTCTGACAAGTGTGTGTGTGTGTGTGTGTGTGTGTGCGTGTGTGTGTGGTAGGAGGCGGGTGGGTTTGGGGGGGGGAGATGAAATGTGTTGGTGTTTAATGGAAGCCGGCGATATCAATGCTGCGTTTGCGAGACAAAATATCGCTGTTTGCCGCTGGGGAGTTTTACGACGGGCAGCAGTCGGTTTGCGTCTTATGTAACTAACGGCCTGAGCAGCGACGGTGGGTGAAGAGGGATCTGCTGAATGAGGGGGAGGAAAAGGAGCAGCACCGCTTTCAATTCACATGGCAATTTACATTTAGGTTAGGACACCCAAACGCTGCACAAATACAAATTTTCTGGGGGGCTGCTGGGGACGGGCTACTGCTTTGATTTAAGACTGAGTTTGAAGCCAAGCAAGCAAGGGGACGTGGAGTGACTTAGTCGCCACAAGTAGGTTTGTGTTTTTCCTCTAACTTTTGTTTCTTTTATTTTTGATTTTTTTCATTAGTTTTATTTTATTTATTTATTGTTTTTCCGGACACTCATTTCCGATAAGTGGCATCCTGACTGGGCAGATACAAGCCGGCGACCTGGGAGTGATTTTGTCGCCACAGTGTAGCTCTCCTACATCTGCCAATGACTTACTTTTTTTTTTTTTTTTTTTTTTTTGCTGTTTTTCATTGATAAGCTTTTTTTTTCTTTTACTATTCTAACTTGCAAACTTGATACCCAAGTTCAGATTTCTTGGTGCTCCGAGTGACGCACGTCGCCCATTGAAGACAGACAGAGAGAGAGAGAGAGAGGGAGAGAGAGGGGGGGGAAAGAGGTTTAAACTGGAAGTTTGAACACAGATCGGTGTTTGTAGTTTATTTGGGCTAAAAGGAGCAAAGTGGCGTGAAGTTTGGATGGAGGCAGGCTGTGTTTATCAGGCGCTTTACAGCCGATATGGCGCTGTTTTTGCACCCCTTTCATTGTTGGGAAGCTCGAGCGCATGGTGGATGAGGATTGTCGTAAAAACATCCTCCCTTATCAACTTGAAAGCAAAACAAGTACTTAACAGATCAAATATCGCTCCCCTTTGTTTATTTGTTGCTGTTGCAGAACTTTTTTTTTTTTTTTTTTTTTATGAGTGATGCCGGGAAGCCTGAGTCGCATTTCCACTCGACTTTGAAAAAGGCCCCCCTCCCCTCCTCCTCCCCCCTCTGTCGTAAGAAACTGTGATGTTCCTTTGAGATAAGGGAGCCGGGTAGGCATGACAACTCTGAGGGGAGAGCAGAGTATGTGAACCCAGCACAATGAGGCACACACTGCTAGGAAGCATTTTACATAGTCCTTCACAGTTCTCCAGCTCTGACACCCCCCCCAAAAAAAAACCAAAAAAAAAAAACCCATCCATTTATGTGTGGAGCGACTTTTATTCAACAGATAACCTCAGAAATTTTTAAAAAAGCAGAGCAGGTCTGTGAGTTCTCACTCTGACCCCCACACTCGTTCACCGCTGTTTGAAAAGCTGACACTTAGTTTTTCTCTTACTTTGTAATTTATTTGTTCGTAGGGCAGTTTTGTCTAGTCGTAAAATACTTTTTCTGCAGTTCTTTATAGTAAAGCCCGTCTATCTACATCTTTATTTGCACGGCATGTCGGTGTCGGACAGTAACTACGATAAACTTATTAACTTGTGTCTTCATTTGTATCTTGAATTTTTAATTATACACTTGCTTAAAAATTCTGCCTTTGCCTTGCATGTGGTTGCTTGAAAGTTTTTATCTGACAGTTCTTTTGGAAGTTTTGTGTGTTTGGCCACACAAGCAGAGAAATGTTATACACGAGTCTCTTCAATTCATAAAACTTTGGGGTTCATGGAAGTAAAAATACAACTGAGCAAATAATTTCTGAAATTTTTAGGGCAACGTTTTACCACAAATCTAATTCAGAAGGTATAAATTCATAACTTTTTTTTTTTAACTTCCCAGAACTTTCCTGGAAGGGAGTGCAAAGTAGAGGTTTTCTGTTTTATGTTGATGATAAGTTGCACGTCTTTGGAAATGAGATCATTTACAAAGTCAGAAAAATGCTGTCGAAGTTGAATCAGGTTTCTAAAATTTGACAATAGATGCTTTTAAATATCTAGGTATGTGATATATTTATCTGATTTATTAAGCTCCATGGGTAACTGTTTCTAACAAAGTTTTTCCAAAATGTTGCATCCTTTAATACTGATGTTTTTATCAATAGATTGATGTAATGATTTTTTTTTTTTATAGTTTTTAACTTTTTTCTAATCTGACTGGGCAATCCTCCTTTGTTACTCATCACAGGAACAAAAGACACTTTCCAAGTAAATCGGGATCAAATGCTCTAAACAGACAACAACTTTTAATTTCGTTGGGAAAAGTTTAGTGTTGTATGTCTGTCTTGTCAGTTCATGTATTGTTAGATATGCACAGTGTCTTTGTTAAACGCTTGCATGCTTTTAACAAGTTGCTATAAATTTTTGAAAAAGTGTAACAGTGTATCAATTTAGCACTACAACTTTAAAAATTTCCTCTTTCCAGACACTGGATATTACTGTATCTTACGGCCTTGTTCGTAGCTGCTATTAAACGTCAAAACAGTTGACGACTTCCTAAAGAGAACCTCTGATTGTAAAACTCTTTCCTGTATGTGTGTGTAAGACAGAGTGGGAGAGAGCACAGCACTTTTTCCTGTCTTTGTGCATGTGTGAGTCTCTGTATGAGCTGTGGAGACAGCCATGGCTTACTCATATGGCTGCAATATGTGAAGTCTCTGTGGTGGAACTGGGAAGAGAGAAAGTTTTGGGAGAGAGAGAAACAGATCGAGAGAGGGAGCGAGAACACATGGAGCGAGGAAAGTCAGAAATGTCCTGTTCAACTAGCTGGAATGTATCTCCTGCGTTTTATTGATGGTTTGATGTTCTGTAAGACACGAGGAACAACTGTAATGATTTTGTGGGCTGCCATGCATTTGTCTTTGGTCGTTTCAAAGTAATGCTGTGTTGTAAGGGAAAAAGGCCAGTTTGAGATGGAGCGGAAAAGGAGACTTCAAGGGAATTTTTTGGGTAAAGTTGTAGTGATTTCATTGGTGGACACGTGATTAATTTTTCTGCCTCCAACTCATGAAGGGATTTGAGAAGGATATGCTGTTGAAACGTCATGCGCCCTAATTTTCTGTAAAGCCTTTAACTGCGGTCATCATAGTTGACAATTTTTCTAAGAGTTTTCTTCTTGTTTCTAGACAGAAAAATGACTAATATGAATTTAATAATGGGGGGAAATTATCCTCAGTTTAAAATATCGAGGAAAAAAAGTAACTGCAGTTGTAGTGAACACGATATGATGATTGGAACGCACATATTTTCAATTTGTGGAAAACTGATGAGACCGTGAATTTGGCACAGTGAAGTCATCTAATCTACGGTAGATAAGCAGCCTCTTTGCCCCCCCAAAAAAAGTTAACAGGAATTACTGAAGATTGTAAAATTTGTGCAAAACTACCACCATTCCCCCTGGAGCTGATAGAGAAGAAGTACTGGGCAAACAGAGGTGTTTAAATGACCTTACATTAGCAGATGAAATCTTATCACCAGTAAAGGAAATGCACAAAATAATTCCTACTGCAAGTCCTGCTCAGTTACTCCAGTCTCTCTCCCTCTGTTCTGGACTAACACATGTCCGCATTCAGAGCGCCGCGTCCCGCTTCATCTGGTTAAAATGTATGACGGAGCTAAGACCCAGACTGATTTCAGTTCATCTGTTCTTGCTGTCCCAGACACAGGTATTCTGTTTCGGTAATCTCATTCAAAAACATGCTTCCTACTTCAGAGGAGTCTGTGGAAATGAAAAACAGTTGATTCCTCTGTAAAAATCTGTTAGAGTTTCATTTAGACATGAACTACTGCAGGGAACAGGAGCAAATCCAAACTTGCTATCAGCTCAAAACTTTAACTATGTTTTAATAAGTTATGAGTTCTACTTCTGCCATTTTCTTTTGTGTATTTCAAAGAGTCAAACACTTAGACATGAGGGAAAGCCTTTCTCAAATATTAAAGCATAAGTGTTAACAGCTAACATTTATTTAACAGCTCCATACCTACAAGGTACAAGTGTACTTTAGTAAAGTTTACAGTTACTCAAGTTTACTAATATAGCATCCTTCGTCTTGTTTAAACATAGAAGTTTTAAAGTACTGTTCGTTATATGGACAAGCTCTTATTTAGTTTTAATTTCTAATCCTATTTATTTATGAACGCAAACTGTCTCAACTTACACTGTTTCTAGTGAGGAGGAAAAGATAGCATCTATTAGAGCAATCGGCTGTTATTCATCTCAACTCTGCCTGAAGTTCAGATAAAGGAAAACATCCATTTGTCACGGATAGTTTATTTAAAGAAAAAACCTTTTTGCAAGGCTTCTGGCTGTCTTGGCTCATGGCTCTCTAGCTAGCACTTCTTTATTACCCTGTCTCTTGTTTTGCTCAGATCCCAAGGACTCGATTGTTTTTAACTTATTTTACAGCCTGGGCACATTGTCTTGGCTCTTTCATTGCTCTATATTAGCTGCTTGTAACGTTGGTGATACAGGGATTTGAGCTTATTCTCCTGTTGCAGTTACTGGAAGTCAGTCTGGAAAAGAGTGTCTGCTAAATGCCCAAAATGTCATCCCCACTCTGTGTCTGTGGTTAGTAAAGCCTTGTTTAGGCTTGAGTTTGTCCTAATGTCTTTGGTCTATTTTAGACTTTCAAGTTGGTCTTTTAGAGAGCCTGCTTCAGATAACGAGCACATGGTCTTGGTTTAGGGTGAAATGATTCTTTTTTCCCCTCTTTTTTTTTTTTTTTTTTCTCTTTAGCTTTTTTGAGATATACAAATCCTAAATATGGGACAATTTTTCCTCCTTTGATCTGTGCGAGTAAATAATCCTTCTGTCACGATACAGTACAGACTGATAAAGTGGCGGTTGAGCGGATTTAGGCATATAACAGTAGAGTGTGGTGACACAGGCAGCAGTATAGCCTTGTGGTTATAGAGACTCTCCTCTTACCAAAAGGTGGTATTGTCAAATAAATACAACGCTTGCTTTCTTCCTGTAAATACTTAGTACGAGTATCTGTTCAATCCCTCAAATGTTATGTTTTTGGAAAATATATTATAGTGGGAGATTGATTTGGAAGAAAAACAATTCTAATCGTCATTTAACACAACTTAAGCGTGAGTTGATGGTTTCAACTTTCTGAGAAACCTGCTGGCTTTGTTATGTTATGCGTTATGAGTTGCGAGTTTTGACTGTTTTGACTCAGCAGTGTACTTATGATGCCTCCTGCACACCCAGACATTTGGTTATCAGTGTTCATGTGGGTTTTTTCAGAGTAAATGATTTGTTTCAGTGATCTTTCAGTGTCCTAATTTAAAATTAATCAATACTCATTTAATCAGTCATGGGCAAAATGAATGGCACGTAACTTATAAGAATCACATTGCATTTCCTTTCACATTTTTAACACAGCAGTTGTTTTCCCCCTTTTTTTCATGATGGATGACAAATTTGAAGTTTGCCTTTTATCAAGCAAATCTCAGTTGCAGTCCTAAAGTCCTAAAGGCTGTGTGACTATGAATTGCTGCTTGTCGTTCAACAAGCCGTACAGGTGTTGTCCGAAGTTTAACAGGTTTTACAAAGGAACAAAGAAAAAGGGAAAAGGCTTTGATTGAACGTGATTGTTTATGGCTGTAAATCATTACGGAAAAAATGTGGCTTTCCTAAACAGTTGTCAGTGACTATCTTGAAACAAAATGAAACAGATTGCATTTGGTCTCAGAAGTTTGTGTGAATAAAACAGACCTAAATGTGTTTTAAATGTTGATGTCACTGAGATCTGAATTTAAAAAAAAAAAAGAAGCTCCCAGGTTATTTGTATTAACTCTGTTGGAAGTTAAGAGTAAATGTTTTTTTACTGAGACTCTAAATATGGTCTGCCAGCCTATTTACACTTTGATGGTGCATTAACATAAAGTCTGATTTATGCTATCCACTGGCATTGTAAATCTTGTGATAATAGTCCATAAAACTTTCCACTTAATAACTTCACCTTTTGAAATTGGGGCTTCCTGTTGAAAGGAATAGTCAAATTACAATAACAATATATATCACGCCAAAACTTGTAGCAAAAATGATTCAAAGAAAATCAATTTTTGTAGTTGAGGTGAATTATTGGGGAACTGCCCTTTTTAAAGTTTTAATATTTGCATAATGAATTTGAATTGGCGCCAATATTTCTTTTTCTCATATCAATGGTGTTTTTTGAGATTTTAGTTAGTAGAGTGGACCAAAAATGCTTACAGCTGTTACACTGGATCCTCAAAGGTATAATTATAGTTTTATTTCTATTCTTGTCACTTAATTCCTATTTTCTTCTATTTGCAGTCATTTGGCTATATACAGTGTAGCAGAAGGGTGCGCCATGTTGGGGGCATGTTGTTGTTGGGGCATCTTCCTAGAGTGCATTTTGGAGGATATTGATGCTTAGCCCAGGAGGGCAGAGGCATCAATAAGACATTGCACTCTGTATAATGTCAACTCAGTCCTTAGGCTAATGGCCTTTATTTAGTTTTCAACCATTAGTAGGAATTGAAATGGTCTGTTAATGAAAATGAGTTAACATAATCTACATATGCTCAGGTGTAGATTTAAAGAATCATTTGCTGCTCCTCATACTTGCCATCACTAGAGGCTCCAGCACTATCAGCACAAAAGAGCAGAGTCAGCAGAACAGACTCGGCTGTTTCTGCGCCTCAGCGTCTCCTGCTGTAAGAATTAGTGCAGCAGCTGGATACTATGCCCTTCAAGGCTTCATATTGAATCCTTTTCAGTTGATGAAGACTTTGAAAAAGTTCCTTTACCTGCCACAGAGTGGATTTTGTGGCACTTTCCTTGATGTCAGTTACTTTAGCACCAGCAAGCAAATATGGTGGTCTGCGTCTTTTTACGAACTCCTGTCACATTGGCGTCCTAATAATTGGTTTTCATTGTTACTGTCTTTTAATTGTTTTAGAAATGCATTTAACAATAAAAATTGATGTGGAGGATTTGTAAAATGGTAATCTGAATGTTATTTGTTTCAAGGGTTATATTATGTACATGTGATAGAGCAGCTTCACAAATTTGTATACTTATACAAATTATACATGTTATATCTCAGTGCTATATAGACGGTACAGTAAAGCAGAGATAAAGAGGAGATTACTTGTAGTGTTACCAGCACATGCGTACTTTTCTCTTGTCTTCCCATGAGCACGGCTCCATCTGTAATTTCACATGGCTTTCACACGATACCTAACAGACACTTAGCGAAAATTACCCACGGAAAATGTGACAGTAGCATAAGTGGCATGAATTTGGATGTGTTTTATGTTGTAAGCGCCCTTTGTCTTGAGGCTGAAAAGGCTTCACAACACACAGATGGTGAGAGTACTGAACCATTTTCTTCATACACTGTACGCTTAATTCAGTGCGACTTTTCTTGAGTAGAAGTGGCAGTTTTTTCTTGTTTTTTGAAATCGAGAAAGCTACTCGGGGGGAAAAAATGTTCCAACTAAGAGCATTTCACTTGAGTTAATGTGAATTACTGTAAATCATTCCTTTCACCTGTTGTAACAGAAACCTGTTAGATCTAGCACTTTCCCAGGTTTCATGTTTTCTTTCAACAAATTATATTATGTACAAGAGATGAGGGTTAAAATACTCTATATATAAAGTATAGAGTATACATAAAGTATACTCTATACTTTATGTAATAGCAGCTTGCAGTTAAACTACTATCAGGCTGGATTTTGAGCTCCCAGGATGGATTGCTACTCGGGTATTTCTGATGTGAGGGAATTTTCTCTTGTCCACCTAATGACTGACTGACCCGGGGGGGGGGTTGACGTGAGGCCTGAGGCCTGGATGGCATGACTACTCAACTAAATCTGACAGTCCTTGGGAAACTCAGCTAGCTCATCCAGGCTCAGCTGTGGCTTTCTGCTGATATTACTGGTGACAGGGCTGATAACAGCAGACCTTGGATGGTCAGTAACAAGTGGCTGGGTGTTGCAATAATCAGCAATTGGTCGTTTGTAGTTCCTGCTTCAGATTTGAGGTGACATCAAGCACAAGAGCCTGTACTGTTACATCCTTCCATCTCCTTGAGCTCAAGCTTCAATAAACATCCTTAGTCTAAGACATCCTGGACTACAGTGTTCTTTCCCAGGAGATGAGGGCTAAAATACTTGTACTTTATGTAACAGCAGCTTGCAGTTGAGCTACTATCAGGCCATGGTTGATTTCTCTGGTTGATTGCAACATAGTTATTTCTGATATGGTTGTTATCTACTCACAGTTGAGTCAAAGCCTGTGTATTTCAATATATTTCATTTATACGGCATCCGTTCCCATCTGTCTTTTTAAATCAAAGGTGCATCACTTCTCATGGTTACACTGTCAGCGCGTGAAGCGCATTCATTTCCAGACAGTTGAGCATTGTTGATAGATGGTTATCAGTTATTGTAACACTCTGCCAGCACTTATCTCCACAAGTTGAGGTCAGATCTGTCTCATCTCCTGCTTAGGTATGACTTATGTGACTCGATGATTGTATATTTCTGTAGGGGAGGTTAACTGTCTGTTATGTCAGTAGTCAAACCAAGAACTTTAGAGACATTCACTCACACACACACACACACACACACACAGTGAGATTTCATACTTGATCGATCTGTTTTTCTTTCTCTGGGTTTACGCTTCCCCTTTTGTCTTTAGGTGCTTCTTTCTGTCATTCAGGTTCTTTATCTCTGAATCCACCTCTTTTATTCTTAACATAATGCAAGACAGCACTGTTAGAATGACGGGTTAGTATAACCGCTGTCAGAATACTTTCAATTACCTGCTCAGAGATGGCAATTAACTTTCATTTCAAGAGTAAATACAAGCTGGAACTTGTTTGCTCTCTTGATCTTTCTCACTCACAATAATATTTCCTCTGAGGTCTGATGTCGCACACTTTTCTACAGCAAACAAGGCTTTTTCTCAGTGCATATCTTGCAATCATACAGCATTAATTCTTGCTATAATAGTTGGTTGTGTGTATGAAATGCTCTTAGGTCCATGTATTTGCATATGTGGATCAGAATTGACAAAATCTGTCAACTCTGATGTGTATTTTATAAAATGACTTGTTTATTGTGTTGTGTATGTGTGTACCTGCATGCATGACAGAGTGTGAAATTAAGAACAATTTGTATAATTTCTGAGAGTTGACCTGCAGTTTTCTGATTATTATATACTTGCTGTGGAAGGGGACCTATTTTTGCCGTCTGAAAAAGCATGCCCCCCTTCCTCCTCCCCCCAATGTCTTCCACACACACCAACATACACGTGCACACGCACATATATAGCCCCATTAGTATTGTAGTCTGGGATCTGGCTAAAACATCTGGTGGCGGAGTAACTTCTCAAAGTAGTCTTTGTCCTCACTCTGTGCATGCATGTGTGTGTCTGTCAGTGAGAGCCTTCGTCTGTGTGTTTGTGTTTCCGTGTAATAAGGGGCAGACTTTTTATGGCGTCCCATCAAATTAAAACTATGATTTTAAACAACTAACATGTACAATTTTTTTTTTTTTTTTTGTAGCGGCGAGCCCATTTTGTGTGTGGCTCTGGTCTGGGTAGACTTTTGGGACTGTCAAAAAAAACATGAGGATAAAAATTGAGCCTGGATCTAGTAACTGTTATTGATAAATGGCCAGTCTGGCCTGTTGTGCTATTCATGATTCATGCAATCCTGGCTGGCCGCTCCATTACAGGGAGACAGCAGAAAGAAGGCCGAGGGAGATATGACACCCTTTCTACTTCCCTCTGGTTCAGGTTGACGTTTGTGCTCCAGCCTGAACGAACCAGTGAGATACTGTTTGTCGCAGCTATCTGTCTCACCTGTTCTTTGTAAAATGAAGCTGAGCTTGGTATGCTAACACTGTTGAAGAAACCTGCAGTAGCAGCCTTGGGCTTTAGAGGGTACATCTTTTGTAGCCAGTGTGATCTGATGCCCTCAGGGTTCCACTTCAAAACACGTAAATAAAGAAAGAAGCAGGGATTCATCTTCTCTTACAAAGTTTAATTTTCATTTACACAGCTTATTTTTATAGTTGTAGCACTTTTAAGCTGTGGTATCGTCCTGGTACAAGAACATTCTGTATATCATATATGAAGAAGGAAATTCTATGACGCAAAATGAAAGTGTTGACTTTGGGCAGAAAGCCACAACATCGAGTAGGTTATTTTTCCTCTTATTTCATTGGTACTCAGTATTCAGTATAATGCCCATCTTTTTTTTTTTTTTTTTGAAACCTTCAATCCAATGTTGAGTCACCCGCTCTTGGCTTTTAGCACTTAATAGTTTTACAAAAACCAAAATGATATTGTTTTCCTACTCTCCTAGAACAGAGAGTAATGAGAAACATGGGCCCCAAAAAATCAATCCTTGATGTGAATCTTTAATCATTTACTTGTGATAGATGTTATCATTTCTCAAACCCTGAGTTTAGGGATGGCTATTTTTCAGTATATTATGGCATTTTCTAAACCAAGGAGATGGGAAAAAAGTGAATAGATTCATTAGTAATCTTTTGTTGTAACCATAATCTGATTCACATGTCCAATTCTGCTGCCTCAATGTGACCTTCTCATATTAAATCTCTGAAGTAAACAGCAAAGTTAGACAGTACTTGTGGCCAAGAACTATTCATTTAACATATTCAAGAGTTTCACTACGTTTTTCCCAAATAACTCTGATGGATTTTTGAAGTAATCAAACCTAGTTTTTCAGATTATTGCATAAAGCAGTAAAGCCTTTACTTTTTATAACACTATCAAAGATCTGATCCTGTCTCACCTTTGGTCCTGGACAAACATGACCGCAAAGTAATGAAATTTGTAACCATCAGCACTTACCACCTGAAATAATAATCTTAATTGTCAGCATATTGAAAGAAAAAAACGTGCCACTAAAAGGGGAAGTCGTCAGCTAGCATTGATACTAGACTGAACAGTCCAGCCTGCCAGTCGTGATCAGCATGTTTTTTATTGTTTTTTGGTTTTTGTTTTTTTTTTTTCCCTTCTAACGAAAAAGGAAGAAGTCCACTTGCTGGTCTGTGTACGTTTGTAACAGTGTGTTTGAAGTGTCTGCTGTGGATGTGTGTGTAGAAGGGGTTATACACAAGGTTAGATGGATGATGGAGGGAGGGAGATGCTTCTTTTTTGAAATGGAAATTAAGGGGGCACACATCTGGGGGTCTTTGAGACTTTCGTGGGGGGGGGGGCACAGAGGCCCACAGTCAGAAATGTGTATGTGTGTTTGTTTCGATAGCGGGGGGGGGGGAGAGGAAAGGTTTTCTTCATTTCTGAAGAGGTAGGTGGGAGGAGATAAGGAAGGGGGGTGTCTGTGGTCAGTGTTGATCTGTGGAGGAAGAGACATGGATGGATGGATAGCACGGGAAGCTGAATAAAGGAAAAGTAAAGTTGATTATATGAGAGTGGATGGATATGTGCATAGATGGAAGAGTCTAAAACTAAAAAATTCCTCTATACTTTCATGGATTCAATGAGCGAACACGAGGAAAAAGTCAGAGGAAGTGTGGAGGTAAGGATGCATTGAAGGCAAGATGAGAAACTGATTTACATAGACACAGGAGTGGGAGGAGAGAGAAAAGGGGGCAAAAGATCACTTTCTATAGTTGAAAACTTTACGGCTGACAGTTAAATTTACTTAGGGTCTGTGTGTGTGTGTGCGTTGCAGTGGCTGGAATAGCACAGTGGGGTGCATGGCGTTTGTTCTGCAACACAGCTTTTGGGCTTTTTAGTGCTTCACACACAAGTTGTCTTCTCCCTTTTGTTGAGAGCCAGATTTCACCTAGCCATGAGAACCTACTTCACTCTCTTGTGCTGTCTATTTCTATCCTTTTTCTCTCTTTCAGAATAGTTACTGAGTGGTTTAAACACTCAGATTAAACTAATTCCATCTAAAATGATCACTTTAGTGCCACGACCATGATTGTTTTGTTTGTTTGTTTTTCAGTTGCTTGAACGTGCTCAACTCGTGTTGGTGTTTCAGACAGAAGAAAGGTGTACCCTCACATATCTGACATGCACTTTTATTCTTCTTTACCACATTTAAATAAAACCTCAAGGAATGTGCCTGCTGTGAGATAAGATAAAACCTGTTTTTGTTTTTCAAATAATAAAAATGTTCAGGATTAGTTTGGCAAGCTGTAAAGCAGGAAAATACTCTGGATTTATCTCACCAGGCACTTAAAGCAGCTTTAAAATTGGAGTCATGTCTTGAAGGATATGATAAAATAAGTGCTTCTTGCTCTGTTCTTCAAACGTATTCTGGTTGTGTTCCTGTAATATTGCTCCATGGGGCAACTGCACCATTTAGACTGTACATGTGGGGTTATAAAGCAAAATACCTCCAAGAGTTTTGAGGATGTAAAAGTCTCCCCTGAATAATACCTAAGAGTAAGACAGCTTTGACAGCATTCAATTTTACAGGCGAAAATGGAAGCAGATGGGAGGGAAGGAAATATGAAAAGAAAAGAGAGTGAAGAAAAACAGCATTCAGAGCGAGATGTGACAGATCATGCCAGATGAGTTACCGGCAGTGATTGAAAAAGTAGCGGACAAATATCTTGGCCACTGCAGTGTTGTTAAGACTCACTGCAGACCATCAATCAGTGTAATGTATACAGTCATTAATGCGATGCTGTGCCACCAAAATCGAGAGGAAATCCTTTTGAAATAGATTCAATGTCAAAGTAACCTGCACTTGAACATTTAGACAGGACCTCAGGACACAGAGACCATTCCCTTCTTCAGTCAAACACGGTATGAGATGCATTTGCATCAATCAGAAGATCATTTGTCGAGCTTTACAGAAGAATAGGATAAAATGAAAGTTAATAACTCTTTGGCATTACATCTTTTCATCTTTTCATTGTTGAGAAAATTCTGCAGTAAAAAAATTACAGCCGCTCAGTGTGATAGTATGATCCTATTTGGCTCTGTATTTTGATTAAAGTCCAATTTCTGAATGGAGCCCAGCCCTGCATTGACATCACTGAGGCCCTGAACCCTCCCAGTCTTACTTCCCAATAGTGTTCAACAGGGATTCGTTGCTTCATTTGGCCAGCGTGCCGAAAGGGCTCTGGAAAGGAATATAAAGTCAACATTGTGGGTTAAAAATGTTCCGTTGTGTGTCTGTACGTGTACGTGTGCGTGTGCACATGTATTTTAAGTTTGTCCAGACATTTTTCCCGTCGGGCAGGCAGCTTTGCAGGAAATGTCCGATTCTCCAGGAGTGGAAAGTGTGCATGCGAGTATGTGTAAATACAATACTTTTTAAAAGTTTTACAACCCTCAGTTTTTCCAGTTGTCATTTAAATGTATATAATTGAACGCTTTTGTGTTTCTGAGGGTAAAGCACAGAACAAATAAATAATTTGAGATCGGAAAAGCAAGGAATCATTAAATCTTGCCATGAATCTAATTTGAAATTTCATTTTTGACTCATCAAGCAGCTAAACACAACCTTGGTGTTGTTTCTACAATGGAAGTCAGATGTTTGGCAAGTTTGTCCCAAAGCTGAAGTTGATACTAGTATGTTGCAGGTTGTTTTTCTTGCACCTTCTGTCAAGTTCACTCCAAACCAGCCCCACGAGGTTTGAGCTTGCAGAAAGTGTGGCTTCTCCATCATGTGAAGCCACAATCAAATACTTTGCTTCTCAGTTTAGGATGAACCCCTGAGCAACCCGGACATTATGCTATCTGTAGTTCGTTATAGTTCCAATAAAGCATCAGAAGATGTTGTACCTCAGTTTGTTCCAACATTGTCTTTGTTAGTCTCTGTCTGAGGGTTTGGGCACCTGTAGAAATAGTTTGCATAAACTTTCAAGGTTTTATTTTCTTCCATTGCTGCAGGCAAGCTGCAAGTTTAAAGAATCTTCATCCTTGAACAAGGTGCATTCTCAATGATTTCTTCCAGTTCCTGGTGAACAAAACCACTTACCTTCTGTCCATTTGTGCTTCTTCTTGGACTGAAACTGCTTCAATTTCAATGAAAACTGAAAAACCTGGGTGTTTTCTAAAACTTTCGACTGATAGTATACGTGGAAGAGAGTTAGGGTGAGTTGCATGTGTTTAAGTGTGTGCGTGGATTTGTGTATTAGGCTGTTTGTATCTGTGGATGTCCGTGCTCGTCTGACTGACGTAATGTTTGAGCTTACCCAGAGAGAGACAAACCAAACCATGTCACACATACACATATGCATTCATACATGGGTGTGTGCGCTTTAAAATGATCAGATATGTCTTGCAGACTTGGCAGTCAGATTATGGGTGTGTGTGCGTATATGTGTGTATTTTTCTGGCAGAGCAGTTGTTTGTTTTCCATATTTTGGGGAAAAAGAGAGCTCGGGAAGAGTCAACAATCAACATGTTGATTTATGCAGCAACTAGTTCCTTCCATTACGCCTACAACTACAGATGAAGCAGCGTTTGTTCCCCATCATTTTTAATGTATGACAGTTTTAGTTTGGAGAGCAAGGTTGAAGTCAGTAGTCCAATGTTCAGTTATTCAGCTCCCGTTTATCTGCAACAATCACACATCAAGGTGGGACATTAACACCATCCATGGGCTGACGCAAATAAGTTTCTCTTCTCCAGCAAGTACAACAGAAGCCACTTTAGGGCAATAGTCCCAAATCTTTTCTCGGCTTTTTTGTATAACTCCTTAAGAGATCTGTTTGATCATTTTTTCGATCTACGTATAGTTTGTTTTTATGACTTGTCATTGACGTGCAGATCATTCCTACAAGTTCACTTATGCACTCAGGAGGAAATCTTTCTACAGGGAAGTGGTATCTTGTCAGTAACTTGCATGTGCGTCTGTGTCACAGCAGAACTTCAAGGCTCTGGGCGGTGACTGTAATCAACAGACAGACCACTCCCTCAGGTAAAACCTCAGCAACTGAAAGATCTGGTTGATCAAGGTTTGTGACTGATGTTCACAGGAGAGTGAAATTGCTGACATGATTTTATGACAGTGACAGTGAATTCCTTTTCTCCTTTTGAATAGATAGCAGCCGCCTACACTTTACAGGCAGAGCAACTTAACAACTGATCAGCTGAGCCAACCATCCTGTGTGTGTGTGTGTGTGTGTGTGTGTGTGTGTGTGTTTATGTGTGTGTGTGTGTGTGTGTGTGTGTGAAATTACCAGTCAAGTTTATGCACACTTGCCAATTTAAGTGAAATGGGAAACCAAGTCACAGGAAGACACACACACACATTTCACACTTGAGTGAATATCTGTCAGTAACCTTGATCAGCCAGATCTTTGAGCGGCTGAGGTTAACCCTGAGGGAGTGGTCTGTATATTCATTACAGTCACCAACGCCCAGAGCTTTCATGTTACTTGACTGGGTGCTGTTTTCACATATTATTTAGTCCATACTGTGTAGAAGCTCTAATTTTCCAAATTTCAAGTTGATGCCCTCATGCTGTTGGTTTATTCAGAAAAAAAAAAAAAAACTGTTGCAGAATTGCAGAATAAATCTCAGATCAACTGTCGCTCTGAACTGACTGTGAGGTTTGAGTCATCAGACAAAAGGAACTCATTAGCAATTGTGAAATGCGTGGTATGTAACTTTAGACAGTCATCAGCACACTGTTTTGACATGGGAATCAGCAGTTAGTGTCAGCTGCTCATCAAACGCTCGTAGTGAGGTCTGTTTTCTGACATCTCCTCCGCTGGGAACTATCATGTTGTTTTTCTCTAGCCTGGGGATAAAAACCATATTGTTAATTTTTTTTCTTAGCTCCATCAGTTGATTTATCAGAAAACCACACTTAACAGAGGATTTGTCACGAACTGATTTGGAGCGGCATCTGTATCATGCCTTTGGGACAATAACAGATGGGGGGCGGGGAGAACTTAAGTTTTAAACTTTTTTGAGTTAATAATTTCAATTTCAGGCTCATTTTGGAAACATTTTAAAGGCTCCTGGACATTTCATAGTATGTTTAAACGAGCAATGAAGAACAGATGTATTTCCTTTTTCCTGTTGTGTTTGTCTGCTCTTTTCCATCTTATTCAGCTTTTGATGTTAAGTCCATGTTTCAGTAGTGAGTCAACAACTGAATAACGGAGGGAGAGGAAGACATAGTTTAGCTATAACTTCATCATTCAAAGCATAAACACTTATGATGAATTAAAAACTGAAAGGGATTTTTCTTTATGACTGAAACAAGCATATACAAACATACTTTTATTTCTAGTTGCCCTACTTAATTAATATGTTTGTAACATGAGTGCGCTGCCCGATCATGTTATTTATATGCAGTTAAATATTGTATATTTGCAGTTGTGTCTCTCTAAGATACAAATAATCAAAACAGCAGACTCATCTGATAATTTTCAGATGCTGATTTTGAATGGAAAAAAGCAGTGTAGTTTCCTGTTTGTCCAATATGTAATTGATGGAATGTGGGCTCAAACTTAGTCGACCTGACATATAAAAACAAACCAATGGACATCAGAAGAAGCTTTTCTGTCTGTACTATCTGTTGGCAAGTCTGTTTGTTTGTACTGATAGAAGATAGTTTTATTAGTACATTCAAACATCGCCGTTTTGTATTTAAAATCCAAACAACAAAAACTTACTAAAATAATCTATTTCAGATGGAGCAGTTGAGTTGAGTTGAGTAAGAAACAATGTGCTCTCTGTGCTCTAATTGGTGGAACATGGAGCTTAACTCTGTCTACACAATGTCTAAAAATGCAGCGAGACACATCAAAAAGGCCTTTCAAAGACAATCATTTTCCTGGGGACAAAGGGGAAAAAATCACTGAAAGATGAGGAAGAAACAAGCATAATGAGTTTGACCACCATGTCATCTGAAACGGCATTAGCAATAACAAATCAGAAAACAATAAAAGATGAGAAAAAAGATAAATTAAAGGGCTTGTGTGTCATGGTAAAAATGATTGAGCACGAGTTTGAGAAGGGTGTGCGCTGCTGTGAGCGTGCATGTGCTTCTGTGTGGTTAGGTGGCAGCCAGGCAGCTCAGCAAATCTAGTGATACAAGTTTTTGTGTGTTTATGTGTGTGCATGTGCATGTCTATGTGAGCAAGGGAGGGTTAGTGTGTGGGTATTTGTGTGTAATCATGTACGTCAGGCCGTCATGAATGGTGTGTTTGAGACAGAGCGGAGTGTGGAGTTCCTTGGGCTGGACCAAATTGGAAACAGAAAAACAAACATTCCCTAGGAACCCCTGCTCTCCATCCCCTCCTCCTCCACCCCCCCGCCACCCCCCGTCTGCTGGCTAGTGGCGCAGTCCAACCTGTCTGGGACAATGTAACGGTCTATAGTCGGACTGGACCACACGCATTCGTAGAAGGGGGTCGGAGTGCAGGAGGCAGTGGCTGTGGTGGCGGGGAGAGTTTGGAGGAGGGGGAGGAGGGGTCTCAGCCACAAAGACAGTTGGAAAAACAGGCAGAAGAAGCATATGAATACAACAGAGAACTCAGTGATGGATTGATGGCAAAGAGACATGGAGGGAAAGTGAGACAGAGAATTCAGAGGTGATGGACATGAGATGTAGAAATGGGAATAGTAATAGTCTGTAAAAGGGAGAGTGGGGAATGAAAAATAGATAAGTCATAGTGGAGAAATAAAAAAAGAGGGGGATAAGGAGAAAAACAGAAGGGCAGAGAAAGACAGTGAATGAGTAAATGATTAAGCAGCAGTTTGACTGAGTCACAGATCCACAGGGAAAATATTTAGTCACACTCACTCTTTAACAAAAAGCTAAGCTTTTTTTCTGCTCTTTCTTTTAATTTGTCAATGCTTCTAATGAGATGGTCGCCCTCCAGATTTCTTTCAGTTTTGGAGACTGTTCTCACTTTTTCTCAGCTCTAATATTTAATGCTGTTACGTGGTTAATCATGTAATAACCAGAAGCATGTGTGTGTCTGTCAGAGTGTGCTCAGTGTGATTTCACAGTTTGGATTTTACAGCTGGAAGAAAACATCAGAATATCCTCTTGTGATATTTCTGCTTGTATTTTTATATGCTGCATTTCATCGTGTTTCAATCGAAGCATCTCAGTAGTGAAAGCAACCTCGGGACAGTTTCGTCCTAAATGTCGAGCAGGAAAACATCAACCACTTTTTCAAAAACATGTTTGTATCCTAAAAAACATTACCATGTTAAAATGGGAGGGTCTTTAAAATGACTCACAATTTCAGTAATGAGTCATAATGTGCTTTACTCATCATACCAGCAATCTCTCTTTTTTTTTTTTCCTTTCAAACAGCAGATATCCTTTTTTTGATAATGACCCACTCAAATTCTCAAATGACTGGTGTGTTAATTTTCTGTCTCTTGTCCAAACAAAGTTAGAACTGCATGAGGATGTGGTCAGGACCACACTGGGCCAGGTAAACCACTGAACAGGTACCCTGGGACACAAAGTCCTCCCCTTCCATTCATTTCAGCTCCTTTACTTTTTTTTTTTCCCATAACCAATATTTAAACATCAAGGGCAGCAGTAAAATCGATATAATCCGTTGTCATGACCAAAGAAAGATGGGTTAATATGCCCAGCCTCAGCCTGTCCTCTTAGTCTTATCAACAAAGATAAAACATTGGCTTTAAAACCAAAACCAAAAACAAAAGTTCCAAATAGACTCAGCTCTGAACTGTGCACGTGTCAAGACTTCAGATCTTTTTATTATCCACCACTGATATAGACACGTTCCTACAAGCATGCACACCCCAGTCAGACTGACCCAAGGAAACTGGCTTTGTATAAATACACTCAGATTTAGATTTGCGGTAAGAAGGAGAGAGAGGCAAGATGAATAGAAAGAAGAACAAGGGGTGGCAGAGAGGGAGAGAGAGGAGTGGTACAGCCTGAGAGGGTGGAGTGATTTTTGTGGTTGGGGCAACAAAAGGGGGAACTGAGAACTGGAGAGTCTGACATTTAACACTAGAATGACCAAATAAAGACAATATAATTGTTGATGGTTACAGCCACTGGAAATCTGATATGTGTACATTAATTTTATTTTTTATTACCCTGAAATTGCCCAGCAACAACTTTTTCTGATTTTTAAAGTGATCAGTGTTGAAATGGAGTGAATAATAATCGGAGAGAAAGGAAGAGAGTGAGTTAATGTTGGTGCCACCATGCTCTGTAATGGTTTTCTGATTTGAATTAATTCCCATGGTATCATTAGTGGCTTCTGTTGTCACCAGGGGATTGGCAGCATATTCTACTGAAATCGTAATTCAAAGTCTTTTTAGCTGACTGTATGTTACTGATGTGTTTGTTTTATAGATTGCTGCGCCAGCTTCTATAATGGCCCCCTCAATTACACACATACACACACACACTCACACACTTCTTGTTGCTTTTATCGTCCGCTCCTTTCGGTACACCCTTTCTCACTCTGCAGTTTTTAGGAACAGACTTCTTTCACTATTTATTTATTTATTTATTTTTAATTTTTTAACAATACAAGATCAGTGGCTTGACTTAATCCCGGGGCCTCAAAACAATCTTCACATGTGGAAGGCGTTGTCAGCTGTCAAATCTGGTGATAAAACAAAACTGGTATGATTATAGAGTGTGACTAGCTGAGGTCTCAGGAGGGCACTAAATATTTTTGCTCATTGTGCACCTTTGATCAGCCAGTCAGTTTGGACGTCTAAAGTCTGGATAAAATTATTTCCCGTAAAATGTCTAAAGCGAAATAAGTTCCAGTAAATGTTGCAAAATGTGTTAGTTTCTAACATTATTTGTCTTTCTGTCATTTTCCAGATTGTTAAAGTGATGGTGGGCTCTGACAACCGTGACTGAGAACCAAAAAAAAAAAAAGCGGGGCAGCAAGAAAGGCAGCCTGCATCACATTTTTTTACGTGGATCTACAAAACGCTTCATCAAACCCCAAACTGTATTGTCCAGCTGTTAAGCATAAGGGGAGCAGCAGGCCGGGACCAAAGGAAGCTGCAAAGTGGAGTTAAAGACCTTCTTAAACAAAAGTCAAAGAAGCTGGAAAGAGCAGCGTGGAGTTACGTGGAACTAAAGAAATGGAGGGATATTAGTTTGGACCTGGCACCTGGTTTCTGCTTCCCATTACAGTGTGGAGTACCGGCAGGCCAGTAGCCGAACTGTGCTGCTGGAAGGACCATTGCGGAGTCGGGTTGAATTGAGCTGCTTTCAACAGAGCTGATGCCAAGGCCAGGAGTCAGCCATAATGTTTTTATAACCCGATGAACAATAGAGGTAGGACATATCAACATGTACTTATATTTATTTTTGATCTATTTAGTCTCTTTTATTCTCATTAATTCCTCAATGTGATGTTAGATAGCTTTAATATCCTGATTATGTACTTTACTATGATTATATGAATAGACGTAACAAAAATATTTAAAAAAAAAACAACAAACTTTGAATAACTTTACTATCCATAAGGTACAAGATATTGCATTTTTTTCATATATTTAAATTGCATATCTACATACAAGTAGATATTTGACTGTTTTGTATAATGCATTCTTCATTCATTATCATTGATCATCAATGCACATTATGAAGAGGCTAGTTTTATTTAACATTAACAGTTGATCAATCGAAGATAAAGCTATAAGTAATTGTGTTTGATTCTTGTTCACCAGTTTTAGTTATTCATGAACACATAAACAATCAATATTTATTCTGTCGAAGCAGCTTTAAATTTTAAATTTTGCATAAATTGATGTAGATTAAAAATACATTACAGTCGCTTAGCATTCACTGAATGCATCTAAGGGAATGCCGAGGAAATACACACGTGTGAGGGAATACTCTTGTGCACGTTTTTGTGTGGGCGTGCAAGATTGAATGCATGTCGTTTAGTTCAGTGAGCCATGATTTTGTTTAACCTTAAAAACAAAAATTCAAAACTATTTGAGTAATTCCTCCAAATGAAAGAAGAAGACAAAAAAAAAGGTCCTGATTGACATCCCTGCCTCGTAAAGTGTGGCCGGTTTGTGGGTCTCAGTAGATTAGCGTTATTGCCTTAAGCTAGAATGTGTAGTTTACAGAGACTGAATGACTTGTAATGAAAAGGCATCTATGCAGAGCAACAGTACTCTGAGAAGTATTATGAAAAACTGCCCTTAGTCATCACTGTGAGAGGAAGCGACTATCCATATGCAGTGGTCAGACGATTTAGCTGCTCCATTTTTGTGGTTGCTTGAAAATGTTTTGAGTTTACATTGTGTGACATGAAGGTGCAATTGAGTGTTGGCCAGAGATTACCTGCTCCTCTGCCATGCCTATTTCGCTGCACCAGCTCAGTAAATCTCATTAGCATAGCTCATTAGCGTTAACAACTTATTTAATCGACTGGGTGAGATTATGTGTTCTTATAGTAAGATATGTAATGTTAGCAGCCTTTCAAATTATACAATTAGATGGCCAAAGAATTCCTCCAAAGCTATAATGGTGGTGAGATTGAATAGCGCTAGTGGAGTAAACCAAACCTGCCACACAGATTGATGATGAGTTTAACATGTGGTTCAACCAGCTACTTTTTCTGTTGCTGAATCCATTAACACATTCAAAAACATCCTCACACAAATGCACATTACTATACTACAGGAAATGCAAATACATACAGTTGAGGTCATTATGTAACCGTATTCAAAAAGCTTCAGTGGTTTGTGGTGTAGGGTACTTAATAATTGTGTGAATATTATATTGCTCCTGGTTAGATACTGTATGTGTCCAACCAACTTTGTTTGCGTGTGTGTGAGTCATTTTCTTGAGTTTATTCAGTATATGCAAAATCTGTTAGCAGTATACACCGTTAACATGAGGGAGGCCTAGAATAACTGTGCAGATGAGTTAAGGCTGTGTGTTAATGAGGTAGTGTGTAGTATGATGCACATACAGACACCTGCATGTTTAGTTGCTTTTGTGCTCCAGTGTTTCACCAGTTTTCATTGTGAAAATTATTCAAATTTTTTAAAGAAAGAATTGAAATTGCCAACTGTCCATAGTGAGGTTCCTAAATTAATCCTAATACCGAGGACATTGTTTTTGGAAAGATCCGTTAAGGAGGTGGTAGATTGGTGTTTAGACTGACAGTTTAAATTTTACAAGATGAGATTTGTGGACATTTTTGTTTTAATAATTTGTTTTAGTGTGTAATTGGGTGAACTGACCTTTCAAGGGGAAATGCACACACATTGACTTAGTATGCCTATTTGTCTTCCTGCTTGTGTGCATGATCACTTACTGGTATTATTTTGTTTCTCTGAAAGTCTTTATTTCTGTATTTAAACTTTATCTACATGGATGTCTGTTATTCCAATGTGTTTGTATAGAGAAATTATGAATGCAAGCCTTTATGGTACCCGATACATACACACAAGGCCTTTTGCGCACATTAGTACGACCATATGTGTGTGCGTGTTTGTATGTGTGTGTATTTATGTATGGTTTTCATTATGTGGTATGGTGGCTTTGCTTGGTGATGTTATTCAGCAGGGAGGATTGCTTTGAGCTGCTTGATGCTTTTAGCTGTGGTCCGTGTTTGTCTGTGTATTTGTGTGTCCAGCTGTGTCTTCACATGTGCATGTTTGTATGCCTTCAACTGTGTGTGAGTTGTGGCATTACACAGCCTTTGATGTGCTAGGATTAGTCAGATTTGGCAGATATTTTTCAGAGTTGTAGGAAACTGAAGAATATTGAGAAGGGACAATTCATTCAAGCCCGCAAGCAAGTTTGACTCTGATGCTACACACAAACACGTACACTTCACCAAAACATTCAGTGTGTTTCTGAGATGCAGTGGCCCACAAATGAGCTTCATTCCTCCAAGGCAGTGAAATCCCTCGTGTTGTTGCCCCTTGGTGTCGGTAGATCTCCTCCTCTCTTTTTCTGCCTCTGTCTCTCTCTCTCTCTCTCTGTGTGTGTGTGTGTGTGTCTGTGTCTCTTTCGGTCTTCCCCTCACACATAAACACCAAAGGTCACAGTAGAAGTCAGGTCAGGAGAAAATGTGTCAACATGCATATGTAAGCTACCTGTTGACCTGTTTGTACAAAATGGGTCAGTTCATTGTGTGTCTGTGATGATCTCATCTTCTCACAACTTCACACAAGAACGTGCCAACATTAGGTCACATACATACATACACACACACACACACATGCAGGCTTTTGTGTCTGTATTTCAGTGTGTAATGTAACAGTGACAAACACCCACTGATCAGTCTGTATTTTGATGGCATTAATCCTCCCTCCCCACACACTCATACACTTATATACTCTCTCACACACACATGGCAGGTATTTCTTTTTGTCCCCTACATCCCAAACAACAGTTCATTCTAATTAATTCCAATTAAGACTTATTAATTATGCAGACAAATATTTATGCAAGAGGTGTCTCCAGCTGTCGTGGCAATTAATGACTTAATTTGTTGGTTTGTTAATGATCGACTTGCTTAAAGGACATGGAATCAATCACAGATCAAAGTGACAGATGTGTCTCATTACCTCTGTGGGTTTCTGTAGAGTGTGTCTGTTTATGGTTTTTATGAAATTATGGTGGCAGAATTTCTTGGGCTGTCAGTATTATCTAATGCTTTCTTCACCAGAAAGGGATTTTTGCTCAGGTGATTCCCAGTGGGGCCGTAAATCAGTGTGACATCACTTGTAAGCACAAGGGATTTTGATTTGAGGTGAACTGATTACTTTCTCATTTACTGATTAAACCTGGGCTGGCTATTATCAGTAATTCGAACTGGTTTACAACCAGTAAGTATTTTTTTTTATAATTTTTTTTTCAGCAGTCAAAACAGGTTTTTCCATTTGCAATCATAATGGAGTTATTTTATCACTGTATAGTGTTTATTAGTGTGACACATGTTCATGTCACTCAGTCAGTCACACTCAGCACAGAATTAATATTTGAATAATGGATTCTTTGTTTCACTGGATTTCTCAGCTTTCTATAAAAATAAACATTATGCAGAGTTTGGAGTTTGAGTCTGACAACTGAAACTACACAAAGAAGTCACCTTGGACTTTTTTGTTGCATGTATTTTAGATTATACATGCAACAGTTGATTTAAACAACAACAACAACCAAAAAAAAGTGATTAATAATCTAAAGTTTCGGCCTGGTGATCACCGTTTCTCTCATTGCTGAGGAGGAGTGTAATCAGGTTGCTTACCGGGCCCAACAATTTTGGTACATGTAACTTTAGCCATCTGAATCAAATTCAATTTGCTGCCTCGGACTTGAAGCTACCCCTGAGCTCCGAGCTGGAGCTAACTCTTTGCCCCAAGTTTGCAGCACAAATACCTCGTCAAATCTGGCCGCCATATATGGAGCAGGCATGGCTTCTACCGTCTGTGGCTGGAATACAGCTGAGTACACTGATGCTCAGCCCAGTTGGCCCAGCTGGTTTGCTCTGTGATTAATAATCAATCAGTGCGATGCTGTGGTAGCTAGCATTAATCTCTGACTTATCATACGTCTTATATTATAGCCTGATAAATTAAGGTACTTTGCTGGCTTGATAACATGTCAACATTAATGCAGGAAAAAAGTGTATATACCATAACAATGCAGAAAGACAACTGGAAAATAAAAGACAATGCATTAATACATATATTTCATTTAAAAGCAAGACATTCTCTCTTCCTCTGTTCCTGTTTCTGTTTTGAGGTTCCTTTGACACATTAACACCTGACTGTAACCAAAATGCAAGAACCATTAAATCAGATATGAAGCCATGGTCATGATGAATATTTGCCCCTGCTATGAAATCCACTCTTTCCTCACATCCACCTGACCATACAGTTTGTCAGTAGGAAGATCTTTATGGAGCCAAACTGACTGACATTTGTTGGCTGCTTGGTGTATTGATTTTCCACTGATGGTTCGGGGAGTGTTCCCCATTCTAGGGGGAAAAAAATCCATTAATCAGATTAAAACAGTAACTAGGCAAAGCAGGGGCAATGGGCCTTACCTAGTTTTCAAAGCTGCTACCACTTTGTATTCCTGTCTGTCTGTTGCTGTTTGGGGAAGAATTGGGGTTGAATCAGGCCATTAATGAGATTTGGTTAGAAATTTACAACATAGCTAGAGGGAGACCAGACCACAACCTTTGGTTCAGTATTTCAGTTTTAACACGTGTGATAATCCAGCACAATAGTGATTTAACAGGGTAGGTTTATTATGACATCATGAGTCAAAAACACACGTATTCAGGTAAATGTATACTACCAAATGGAGGTATTGTTAATTATGAACACACATGCCCCTCCCACCAGGTCTGTCTAGATCTGTTTGTTTGCATGTTTATGTTGTGCTTTTCAAGCCATATGGCCTGGTTTTGTAGCACTACTTCCCCCCACAACTCATGCTGCACTCATTCATTTTTCCATTTACTCTTTAAGGAGATTTGTTTACGTGTGAGGCTACCTGTTTGTGTTTGTGTCCGTACAGCGTGCATGTGTGCTGATGTCTGGGTGTGTGCTTTTTGTTCGTTTTGGCTATGACTGTGTGTTGTAGCCAAGTGAACAAGTGTTAACAAGCTCTGTGCAGACTGTATTTATTTAATCCATATGCTGGTGAAGTATACAGCTGTGTGCTGCTCCTGGTATGTCTGGAAGGAAAAAAAAATCACTCCGCAGTCAAAGCTTTGTCTGAGGTACAGAGATTATTGCTAAGTCAGCGTGAATACGGCTGCATACATTGACAAAAAGCTGTACTGTGTCTAGAGGGAGCGATTTCTAATATTTACTTGCTTTTTACTGCATATTAGTCATAGGATAGACATGTATTTACTAGCAGTTGTCATGGATTTTTACCATTGAAGCAAATAACTTTCGCCTTTCACTTTGTATCATAGGTGGAGTTTGGTTGAGACCAGCCAACTTGTACTTATTACACATAAGCAATGTATTTTATGGATTATTATGTCACATGTAGGACGGGATTGACAGAAATACAGAGAGACAGAGGCTAAGGCTGCAGCTGATAACAATGCTATCTGAGACAATAAAGACAGAGCATGCTTGGAGCTGACAGTCTAATGGTGAGCAGTGATGCTGCAGCGAAAGCAGCCAGGGTGCCTGGCAGCAGCAGAGCGACTAGCCAGAACAATAAAAACAGAGTAGCTGGGAGGTGACAGATAGTTCCAACTGGTGGTTTTTTCAGGTCCAGGTGCTCACCAAAGCCAAACGCATACAGCTCACCATGCTGCAGTGGGTTTCACAGTAGACTGCTATGTTTGTTGGGCTGTGATGAAGGAGTGTTGGTGTGTGGAACAATGTGGGCACCAAATTGTCATCAGAAATGAAGAGGAGGGGGTAAAAAAAGACATTCTGCCAGCAGAAACAAAAGACATGTTGCAGCATTGCATTATTTGTTGATGTCCTTATTGCTAATGTTGACTGTTTGCTTCCAATTACTTATTAGGATTTCACAGAACAGGATTTTAACAAATTTGGGCTTCTGCAAACTTTCATAATGTAAGAGATCCAAAAGACCAATAATACATGTAGTAAGGCATGATAAAAATGACTTCTGTACTTAAGTATGGTTAAATTTTTTTTGGCTCTTTCATACAAATATGAACATGGAAGATTTCCCAAAAAATACTGACAAAAATAGATTTATCCTGTGTATTTAGTTTATTTCACATTCTAATGCTATAAATTACAGATACATAATGTAAATGCACAGCAGTTACTTTTATAACTTGCTATTGCATTTTATGAGATTCATTATTGGTACATCTGATAATACACAAATAAGTGAACAATGAATGGAGTAATTAAAAATTGAAAATAGATGTCACTTTGACATTTGGAAAGCTAACTTTGATGTATATAAATGATGCTGCTCTATTGTGTATTAATACTTTTAATTTTCTGACTTTCTTCCCTTTTCTTGAAGGGAAGCTTTCCTCCCAGTAAGATGATTCATTGCGGCTCTCTTTCTCTGCATCACGTCTTACAGAAGTCACTTATTTGGTCTTAATGAATCATTGCTGAGCAAGTCGAACTGGAAAATCGGACGTTTCTGTCTCAAACTGCTTTAAGTCCATTGGGTACATTTGACCTCAGTAACAAACACTGTTGAGTGCAGCTCCTGAATCCTTTCAGGGCCAATTGTCACTAATGAAATTTGAAAAGTCCCATATTGTTAAGATTGCTGGAGTCTGTGTGTTTGACTATATGAATGAAAAGGGGCATTTATATATAGAAAGAAAAAATGACTTCAACTACTTTTGTGACTACATTTTTTTTTTTAAATAGCATGCTCACTGTTAATTACTCCCAAAGCGTTGATGGTATACTGTAGTGACAGAAATGCTAAGAAAGACGGCACTGAATTGAACTGAAAATAAGAAGCTGGAGCAGAGATACAAGACAGAATGTCTTGGCATCAGATAAATGTTATGACAATGTTAGCACAGACTTAATAAGGAGGTGTCTTTTGTTTAGCTAAGATCTGCTTTGGTTTGGCATGTAGCTCTTTGTCAAAACTGCTGCTGTTCCAGTTGTCATACTCAGGGCAATAGCAATCCATAATAAGGCTGAGCAAAGCATCTTTGCTGATTTTGGGTATATTCTCACATTGAATGAACAAAGATGAATCAGAATTAAAATGATATGGGCCCTTTGATTTTACTCCAACAGGATAGAGATTTGTGAGAGTAACAGTGAGTTACTGAAAAACATATTTGTTTCATGCCAGCACTGTTGTCTTATTCCACACAAACATAACTTGGTCAAACTTCATATTTTGGTCCAAGAGAAGTCCAGGTTTCACATATGTGACCCAGCTGCTACAACCGTGCTCATTAGGGTATGAAGCTGAATACCTACCTTTAGACTGGGCAAAATAGCCAACCTCACTAATGGATAAATGCCCTAGAATGCTTACTCCTGAGCCTGTGTGTGTGTGTGTATGTGTGTGATAATCTTCATGGCAGGTTCCTTGCCATTAGCGCACAACTGAACAAGGCAGCAATTCATTCAGCAGATTTAACTGTCTGGTGTGTGTGTTGTGTGTGACAGGAGAAAATCTGTGTGTCTGTGTGTGTGTATGTGAGAGACAGGTTTTCTAAGTGCAGTGTGTGTGTTGTTTTTAGAGAATTGTTTCCGTGCGCCTGTCTGCACCATATGGCCCACTGTGGAAAAAGGCCCCTTGAGGGGTCTGTATGTATGGCTACATGTATGTATGTGCGTGTGTGTGCATGGGTGTGCATGTGTGCATGCGTGCATGCAAGTGTGAGACGAAGAGAGACTGAGGGGGAGGGTATATGTATATTTGTGTGTAGGGTGATGTGGTCTGTCTAGAGTGAGAAGCTGTAAAAACAAAAGCGTCTTGAGAAAAGGAGAAAAAACACTACATGGGGGCAGTGATGTCAAATACTACCTCATTCCCTCGTCACCCTTTCTGTTTTTCACACATGCCCACATACACACGGTGCTGCCAGTCTTTTAATTTTATTAGATTTGATTTAGTTTCTCTCTCACCAATTTGTGTTTTGTTTGTGTGCTTAGATGTGTTAGATCTAACTGTTGAATCTAATGTGATGTTTACTCTCATAAACACTGTCTATTTTCACCTCAGTAATACATTGATAACTCTCCTTGCAGGAATTGCTTTTGATACTTTGGTGAAAATGATCTCTTAAATTTGTCTGTCAGTGATCACTTTCCTTTCTCCTCTTGTTTTTCATTTGTCAGTTTTGTTTTTTGCTTGTCGTTTATTTTGTCTAATCGACATAAACCTCTGGGCTGTGGTAATGGCTTCTGAGGTTAACAGGCTTCTGCTAACAATCACTCACTTGCGCACTCTCAGGCATGCGCACACACACACACGCACATAAGCAGACACTATTTCAACTATGCACACACTCACATTCACCCCAAAGTAGGACTGTATATACAGTATACAAAGAGGTAAGCAAATACTTACAAACACATTCATGCTAGGCTGGACACACACACACACACCACACTGCAAGTACCAACACTATCACCAGAAACTTGTCCAGTTTGATTGATGCTGCATGTTTTAGCCTCAGTTTGAGTTGGATCTGAAGTTAAAAGCATCAAAAAAGAAGATAAAAAGAAAGCACACTAGCCTGAGGTGACATGTGAAAAAAAAAAAAGATGTGAGCTGGCTTCGTCTCAAACATTCACACCTACATTCTGAACCCAGCAACAACAATATCTAGCTTTATAAGATCAACATTACTGCTTTAAGGTGGACCAGATTCCTGTTCATTTGAAATTGAAGGAGGGATTGAATGAACGAAAAACATGAAAGGCAGGGAAGACAGGAAGTGTCAAGAGCTTTTATCCACATTTAAGAGGCAAAATTCCTCATGGAACTGGCTTACCAACTAAAAACCCCGTCACTGATCTCCAATCTCAGTTCTTAAAATGATGGTACGTGCCCTGCTTACAGCATGCAGTTGCTAAAGATTACACTGTTTTTCAATCCCCAAGTTTGAAATTAAAAGTTTTTGTTCACAATCGCAAAGCCAGTAGATTTTAGATTTGCTACTGCTCTGATTCAGGTGTCAAAGTTTACATGGTGGGAACACAGAAGATCTCATGACAAGAAAATTTGAAAGGCAAATTCAGAATGGGGACAAGCAGCTCTGCACAGTTAACAAACCATTGAAATAAAGTTCGTGATTGCAATATGGGATCATGACGGTGCAGGTGCACTACCAGAAAATATGCACAGAGTCCGAACACATTGTTACTTTCAAAAGTAAACCTGTGAGTACCAAGCAGTTGTCTAATACATACATCTGGTCAGTCCTCTTAAAACTTGGTGTGTTTCCTTAAACTGTGAAGCACATGAAGGATTTGGGCTGCGGACCTCTGAGATGCTAAATTCCACAAAGCTTTATTGATGACTGGAATCTGACTTGAGTCTTAACTGCAGCCTCCTGCTAGTTCTCCTGGTGTGAACTCGAATTTAATCGCCCTTCCTCTCTCTTTCTCTCTCTCTCTCTTGCTCCCTCTGGTATCTTGATATGGTCTGTGTTCTGCAGGGACTTCCAAACATTTACATTTCTTCTTTCAAGTGATGTTTATATATGGCTCTTATCTGCTATCTAACACACACACACGATGGTGCATTCAGACAGGGACAGACGGTGAATCAAGCCTTTAGTTGTCCTGACAGTAACACTGTTGCTATGTCCATAATAGGACAGGAGGAGAGAGGAAGAGGAGGAAGGCAGTAAGAGGAAAGAGTGCCACATAGACAGAAGGAGGGGGAGGGAGATAATTTGCCACCAGAGTGTTTTGTGGTGAGGTGAGGCGTGGAACCTTGGTGACTTTGGTGTGATACTCCACTGATCCCCTGTAGGAAAATTTCTCTCCATCTGTACATTTAGAAGGCAGCCTCTGTGACAAAACAGCACCCTTGAGACTGCCTGGGGTCCGGTGTCTGCTCAAGGACGCGGATTCTTTCACTCACTGGGGAGAGAAGTTGACCTTCTTGCTGAAGGATGCTTTACTCTTTAGTCACTCTGCCACCCTGTCCTGCTCGCTTGTGTGCTGTCCTTGTCTTTATAACATAAATCTGACAAATTTGAGGCGGACACAAAACACCTGTGGCACCAGTGGCTCCATCCTCTTTGTCACTGACAGGACAGGTAAGGCATCAGCCTGTTATCCGTGGGCCTTTTTTTCCTTCAAAACCAAATGAATTTGGGCTTTGGACTGTCAAAAAAAAAAAAGAAATTAATTAAGAAGAAAAAATAAACAGGTTTTTGTGGCAACAACCTGTTTTTCTTTAAGGACCAACGCTGCACCAAGTTTAGTTTTGCTGATCGTTTTGGGTGCCTCACTAAGTACCCAATGACTCCAGAAGTGCTGCTCAGAGCTGACCCTTACATTTGATAGTCCTTTCAAACCAGCGAGAGATGAGATAGTTCCCTGGCTCCAGGGATCAGCAGAGCATCACATCAGAGAGGACCTCTTTTTCTCTGATCAGCTCATGACACATTGTCAGAAGGCTTGAAATCGACAATGTAGTTGTTGCTAACCCTATTTGACATGTCTCAACTGTTTTCTCTCGGTCGAGGATAGTTGAATTTCTAGCTGTAGGGAAATGTGCTGTGCTGTGCTTTGAAAGGATGATAGAGCAAGGTAGGTTGGTGGAGAAGAAGAGAGGGTGATGGAAAGCTGTGCTGCAGTGAAATTATGGTGAGAGAGTAGAGAGGGGTGTAATGCTTTGAGAGAGAGAGAGAGGGATGAGAGAGGGAGGAAATGACACATAGGTGGAAAGAATCTTATCCCTGCTCCTGTCTCACTGGCTTTCTCTTTCTCTGCCCATGGCACATTTGCACACTTTAACGCACGCAGACGCATAAATACACATCATAATTGAAAAGTAATTGAGCACCTCTTATCTGCTTCTCTGTCCAAAGAAATTCAAAGAAAGGATTCACCCATTGTGTGTGTGTGTGTGTGTGTGTGTGTGTGTTTGAGTTTGAGTGAGCCCTTTTGCATGGGCCGTGTGATTGTTATCACACAGTTTGACTCAGAGCTGCTTTTAAGGCAATGAATTCACATCTTGTCCTCTAACTGTCTCCCCATCTCTTCCCTTTTGGGCTGTCTTTCTGAACCTCTCCCATTCTCCTCTTGTGTGTTAATCTCTGTCTCTCTCTCTATCACTATCACTCTCTCTCTTGCTATCTACCCATTGCTTCACTGTCAATTTTGATCACCAAAAATAAGGACACAAAACAAAATGAAATGAGACACATGGGTCTTTGTGTCTCTTATTTAATCCGCTTTTCCTTTGTAATTTCAATTATCTTATGAGCAATTGATCTCCTTCTCACATGGTGATATATTCTTTTGTAGAGACTATCGGTGTAAATTGGTGTCCAGAACATGCAGAGTTTCAGATTTGACAGGTAGAAAAATGGTAGATAACTTTCCCATTGAGGAGTGGTGGAGTATGATCTCTTTTGTACATTTTGCAGATATGGCTGAAGTTTTATTGGCTTTTCTCATAAGATGAGTTGATTGGACCATAGAGGTGAAAATGTCTGATGTCAGAGACCATCTACTCTACCATTCAGGTCAACAGCCTTATAGTTTAAGGTATAGGTAGAGATTTTAATGTTGCATATCTTCAAGGTTTAAATGGTTGCCTGGATTGTGGCTTGTTGTATTTGTCAGCAGGTTGTGATTGATGACAAAGGTCGTAGCTGAAAGGCAGGTAGAGGGGAACATTCAGTTTGCACCTCTGGCTAATTTTCCCATTGATGTTCATGTATATTTGACACCTTACAATGTCTGTGGTTTGGCTCTAAGGCTCTGTAACATTTTTGATCATGCAAAGAAACTTTCAGCTGTCAATTGTTGTAAAAGCTGATTTTGAAAAATCGAAGAAAGTCTTACCACTGCACCAAGAGTATGCTTTTGTTTTCTTTGTCATTCATCAGCAGGATAGATCAGCAAAAGATTAGAGGAAAAAAAAGAGATGAAAAGAAGGGAAAGACATAGGGAGGGGCTCGATTTCAAATGAGAGAGAAAGGATTAAGGGTGTAGTAACAGCTAGATAGATTTAAGCTCCAAAATTTGTGTGTTTGTGCGCGTTCATGCTTGTAGTTGTGTGCCTGGATATGTTTTTTTTTTTTTGTTTTTTTTTTTAAGGGTGTACCAGCAGTTAGATGGGTGTGAGAACTAAAGATTACATACCTGTGCTCTTATTACTGCTCCACACCTGAATCTCTTGTAAGTCATTGACCTACTTAAGGTGTTTTGGTAGAGGTCGCATGACTTATCCTCAGCGTGAAGTTAAAAGAGGCTGATAAGTTCTGTCAGAACAGGAAAGAGAAGGCGTGTTAAAAGTCATCAGTTTCAAACGTGACCAGGTCAATGTTTTCAGGGCTGGTGAGCTAATAGCTAATATGTACTGGTTATCACACCCTCACTATGAGCTCGCCATTGGAGTGCAAGACATTCAATGTCTTCAAAATCAATTGCAGAGGTTTTTTTTTTTTTTTTTTTTTAAGAATCCAACTTATTCCATTTGATAGGTAAAGTAAAAGGCCACAATATATTTTTCAGGGATCTGTATCTGCATCCACTATCAGTAATCCTACATGATGAACTGTGCATGTTATGTCTATTAGACAAGGTGGGTGTCACGCTGTCTGCCTGCAGGTCAGAATATGGTCAGAACTTGTCTGAAGTCGAAGTGAATTTCAACAGTGGGTGTTTTACAGGGGGAGTTATGAGCCAAAGTTTATTGCAGAGTGGAGGCTGGCGCCTGCTCCACAAAGCGCGATCAACGTCGATAATTTTCAGTTGATATTTCAGTCAGAGGACCCATGTCAAGGCTACACTCCCTGACTAATCACCACTTACAAAGCCTCTGCCATTCTCTTGTTTACAAAATCATGAGCATGCTGAGACTGTTAATCACAAGTGATTGATTTCAGTTTATCATGTTAAGAATGGAGAATTAGATCAAATCAAGTCAATGTACATTATGGTCTCTTACTTGGTCTGTGTGAGCAGGTAATTGTAACTAAATCCTTTTAGGTTAAGGTAATGTCTTCAATTTGCAGCTTGTATGCCAAATAACATTCAAAACTCTGAATGCTCGAGACAAAACATTCTGATTTATTTTTGTGTATCTTTGTAGTCCATTTGTCCTTTTTTTTATATTTACGTGTCATTCTGCTATTTGTCTGCTACATTTACCCATGAACACCAACATCTGGCAAAAATTACATTTACAGTCAGTGATGAAATTAAAAATCCCAAAGAGATCTTAAGCTTAAGCTAAATAATCTTTTAGGATCTCTGAAAATTTATAAAAACTCCATAAATTACCAAGACAGTGTCTTCTAAGTTACAATTGCAAGGAGGCAATATTTAAAAGTGAAAACTGTTTGATATGAGACTTATGTTAGCTGTTTTTCACACACTTTAATTTGTCACTCGCTAATGTTAACCACTTTCTGACATTTAAAGCCAAAGAGCACTGTGAGAAAAAATGTAATTAAAATATTTATTTCCGCTGGGGCACATGACACACAATGACACACAATTAGTTTGAATGAGTTTGTGAATGTGTATTAAGGAACTGTTATCTCAGACTCCTATGTTGCAACCACTTGCAACTTCCCCCAGTACAGGAAAGCTCACTGTCTGTGTGTGTGTGTGTGTGTGAGTGTGAGAAGAAAGTAGCAAACAAACCATGTGAGAAAGGCAATGTAGCTACAGTGAGCTGCAGAGAGAAAAACCCATGAGCGTTCTTTCTTTTTTCTTCTTTCTTTACAGATAAATCTCCTTTGCTGTTCGTCTGGGGACAAAGTAGCAGCTTTAATTAGGTGAAGAACTTTTAAGAGAGAAACAGATTTCATTCCTTTGAGTTTCTCGAGGAATCCACCTTGTGAAAAATTTTACACCTGCTCTCATAAAGAGGATGATAGCCTGAAGTGAAGACAGAAAACACGAGACTTAATGAAGTATTCCAGGTGCCTTAAGACTTTCCCTGACAATTCAACCCTGTTCTCTGTCTACTATAACTCAGAAATGTAAAACTTCAGGTATTTACGCTTCAGTCCAAAATCTATAAGATTTGCAGGAAACCTTTTAAAGTATCCTCAATTTTCCTTTTTCTAATACAGGCTGATAGTTTCATTGCCGGTTTAGCCACAATTTTCACTACTGGAAAATAAAGCTTAGTTTGTTTTTGCTGTAATGTTTCTAGCTAATTTTCATTCACTGGCAAAAATGATTGCTATTCAGTATTTCATGCGGAAGAAGGTTCTTGTTTGTTTCTTGTGCACCTTTGTAGCCCCTCTGGGCAGGCCATAGTCTCAAACCCATCCGCTCTCTGTGTATCTGTGTGCATGTGTATCTGTCAGTTGTTATGCAGGATAGAGGAAATGAAAGCTCAGACTTACCCCCAAGGCTTTCTAAACTGTCTCAATGCCCTTCACATGCATGTGTTTGTGTGCCTGTGTGTGTTTGTGTTTCTGTGTGCGTGTGTGCGTTGTGTACATGACTGAGCACATCTGCTACCATAAATAAGTGTGAGACAAAAAGAAAATTAGGATAGAATACACTCGTGTACTATCACTGTACACATTCCACACACACTCAAATATATACATGCATATCCTATAGCCAGTGAAAGGAAGTGATTGAATCTCAGCTTTTATTGTGAAATACTGGGCAGTGCTGGATCTTTCTTCCCCTTTTCTGTTCTTTCTATGTGCCTATGTGTGTAATTAACTTTTGCCACTTTGTGTATCTCGGGGTTTGTGCATATACGTGTAAGTTAAAACTCTCTTTCCTCAGACTGACAATACCTTATGTGCTCAGAACAATGTAAAATGTTTTACATCATGCAGGTGTTAGTGGCTCCTACTTTTGTTTACTGTGATTCAATTTAGTTTATAGATAGATAGATAGATAGATGTACTATATTGATCCCAATCTGGGAAATTCTCATGCCACAGCAGCAAGACACACTGTACACTATGTAAAAGAATAGTAATAATAAGGAAAATAAGATTATTTTGTAGCATTTTTCTATCCACTGATTTAAAAAAAAAAAACCAAAAAAAAAAACCACACCTTCATGTATTGTTCATACTTCTCTTTTAAATATATGGTGTGTGTGTGTGTGTCTGTGTCTCGGTAAGTGCATGTGCATGCGTACATTCAATTTCCTTGTTGTCCCCCAGCAACCCCCGAGCTATGATCACAGGAAGTTAAGAGGAAGTTGTTGGGTCTCCACTCCACAAACAAATGCCTATGTGCTCACACACACACATCTCTAACTCCTCCCACGCTTTCACACACATAGTAGAAATGGTAGAGGGGAGCAAAGAAAAATGAAGAGAAGTGCGAGAGGAGGTGAGGGCACAGGGTTCAGGTGTGATAGCTTTTTTTCATGTGGTGCTCTCTTTCTTTGTCAAGTGTGAAGTCAGTCTGTTTCCACACCGCCGTCTCTCTCACACTCTCATCTTTTATTCCTTTGCTCAATCCTTCTAAGACATCTGCCACTCCTCAGCAAACTAAGACTGTGTGTTTACATAAATTCTAGTAATCTTGTCATTATCTGTTCTCTGCATCATCATTCTCATTTTCTAAAGGCTTAATTAATAAGACAGGAGAAAGTGAGTGTGTGCGTGTGCAAAACACCTGGTTATTAAGGGTTATTAGAGCTGGATTTCTTCTGGAGAAACCTGATTGTGTGACCACATATGATTATGTGACATGCATATGATAAAGACCAGGACAGGAGAATTATTGCTTTGACAGTAATGTGGTCGGATGAAAGGAAACATCTTCATATCCAAAATAATTAAATCCCAAGAAACCCTCAATAAGTCAGTTTTCTGAGCTGACCTGTAGGTAATATTTAGAAGCCAGCAATTCAAGGTAGGAAAAGCCACACCACAAGCGCAAGACACAGGTTTTAAGTGCTGCTTTGCAGCAGCATCCTGTTTGTATGCCCTCAGTGTGATGCCAAACTGCTAAACTGTCTGTCCCGAGTTGCATAAATGTCTAGATGGTTTCTCAAAGCATCAATACATAGAGACGCCACGATTCTCTCTACAGTATCTATAAAATATGTGTAAAGCAATTGTGTAGTGCAGTGCTGATAGTGCATGTAGCTGTTTAATCATCTTACAGCTGTTTGCAGTGTTTTTCTCTCC
Source organism: Remorina albescens (assembly GCA_034769265.1). Taxonomy (NCBI): domain Eukaryota; kingdom Metazoa; phylum Chordata; class Actinopteri; order Carangiformes; family Echeneidae; genus Remorina; species Remorina albescens. Next base: position 15,421,788 of record CM068492.1, on the reverse strand, counting down.
TCTGTCATAGAAACCTTTAGTCACTTTGTTCAAAGTGCTTTTGAAAACATACACATCTGTACTACAACATTTCTAGGATTTAGAGGATTCCTGGAATTGTTTGTTAGACATGCTTTTGAGGTTTTTCCATTTAGTATGTGTGCGTGTGTAATGTGCTTGTATTGTGTATTTGTGTACTGTCAGTGTGTTTGGTATTCAAGGTGGACTAAGACTGTTGGTGTTGGAACTCAGCAGCAAAACAACCCCCCCCCCCCCCCAAGTGCTTCTTGAGAGGCGCCACCCCCCATAATTCATGGATTTGATGGGAATGTGATAGCTAAGTTGAGGAAGGTTACTTTACTTACTTCACAAGACTAACAAACCAGCCCGGGTTATTTTTCCTTAACATTAACAAACTGGACTGATTGGCTCTCTGGAACATAGTAAAACTAATATGTTAATATTGTTTCAAAAAGAAACATAACACCCTCTCATTCCTTTGAGTTTAGAAGACTCTTGACCTTAGGTAGACTGGCAGTCTTCATAATACTTTTACCTGTTATTTTGTTTGTCGGATCGTCTCCTTTTTTTTTTTTCATTTCTTAGCCATGTCTTCTTCTTGTCTCACTTCCACTGGATGTTCCTGCATACAGTCTTCTTAATGTTGACACCACTCCCTTATCTACAGTCCCAATCTCACTGAAAACTGCACAATGTAGATGTGACTGAAGGATAGCTCTTTCTCTCTTACCTGGTAATCCTTTAGTTGGCACTTTTCCGTTAGCATTTGGCAGATTTATGTCTTGCTCTTGCTACCCCCTTCGAACCTTTGCCCCCTGTTGTGTCAGTGGTGTTATGGGTCTTGGGCAGAGCCACTTTATCTCCTATTAATAGAGCCAGGGCTGTGCTGGATTTATTTTCAGCAAACACATTTAGCAGACCATGATGAGCTTTTCACTGAATTTGACAAAAAGTGTACTGGATTAGAATCACTTACTCCACCTTTAAGGCTACGATTTAGTATGATCATCACATAAATTGACTATGATTTTCAACCTATTTTGACCTATTGTTTATTTAGTTAGAGCAATAATACAGTCAGAGTAGATTTTAAAGTAGTGATTGTGGTTTGTGTAAATGTGTGTGTGTGTGTGCGCGTGTCTATGTGATGGGGAGGAAAAAAGCAAATGAGGATTTAATGAAGTTAGATAATTGTCAAATAATGTAAATGATAAGATGTGAATGGTGGAACTAATCTTTTAATGTGGTCATTACAATGGCTTTTATCTTTCATTATGATTGTGCATAAACCAACTGAATTGTAATTGTTTAGTTGATCAGTCCATGAAGTAGGTTTGTGTGAATGTGAATCTTTGTGGGATTTGAGGATTTATTTGTACACACACAAGTGTATAATGTGCATTTATGTCTTTATTTCTAGCAACAACTTTTTTAATCTCTGGGCCATTTCCTCTCTAAATAAACTTGTATAAATTCTAATGTTGACATTTTTTATTTCTTTCTCTGTGCACATGTGAGCCATAATCTTTGCTCATTGCCACCCTCCATCTCAGTTACTTTAACAATAAGTAACTAAACACACTCTTCACTGTCCGTCTCTCTCCATTTTTCCTTTTTTTTTTTTTCTTTTTGTGAATCTGTACACCCTCATGGCACTAGTGTGCATAATTTTTTCCCAAGGTTACAAATGAGACATATGCACACAAAACAGATAGCTCAATTTGTTCCCCACAAAAATGAGTTGAAGTGAAATGATTAGCAATTGTAAGAGAGAGAGATCCATTTTTAAAGAGCTTTCTCAGACGTGACCACACACACATGGTATGCTCCACACACACACACACACACACACACGCTCACGCTCACATTCACACACAGACAGTGTATGCTTTAAGGACCATAGCAGGGGGAGTTGTGTCTGTATCCAAGTGTGTGTATAAAGTTAAAATCCAGACAGCCATTCCAGAGGCCAGACTATTGAGTCTTATAAACTCTCAGGTCACAGATTATTGAAATAGCAGAGGAGATATATAGTCTGTGCCTGTGTGTGTCTTCTGTTCCACTATTTCTCCAAAAAAAAAAAAAGAAAACACAAATTGCAGAAAAAAAACCCCAAATCCACACACACACACACACACACACACACACATATATATGAACACACACCTGCACATGTATGTATTTAATGTAATAACATCGGGGCGTATATGAGATTTGAATGCAGTTGTGTACGCCAGTATTTGAACAAGAAGCCTGGATTTGTGTGTGTGGGGGTGTTGTAATTCTGATTTATTTCAGCAGCATTTATAGTCCCTTTGGGAACAGAACTAGCAACCTCTTGGCGGCCGTTTCATTGTAATAGTCTAAAATACACACAGGCAGTCCATTGTGTAGCCTAATCTAACAAAATGTACCTCGTTTCAACCTGCTAACCTCCTGTGATTTGACAACGAATACTTGGACAACCTAATAAGATCAAACCAATTCCTTCAGAGAAACCGAGTAATCTGTTTTCATACTCCTCTGACCCACCTGTGGGCCTTGACATACTCACTTCAAAATAAAGTTTTATTGACCATGAGTTGTGTGCTTTATTTCAAATTCGCCTTTGCAGATGAGAACAGCTATTTTTTCATGCTGCACATGTCAGAGTTGGAAAAGTAGGTTGCTGTCACTTTTTCATTGTGTTATGAGTTGTAAAGTTTCAGAGTTAACTGAGCTTGGAAGCAGAATTTCAGTTTCCATTTGTAGGCCCCTTTAGTGATTCTTGCACGGCGACTTGAGAGATGCTCTTCTCCTCTGTGTTTTTGCTTCCTGTCGGTTGTGTATCCTGTTTTATTTTGTAGCACTGCCTGTCTTGTCTCTCTTTTTCGAGCATACCTGTGTTGTCCCTCCTGTGTCCCCCCCCTCCTCGTTTTCCTCATACCCTGCACCTGTCCTTCGTCTTCTCACCTCCCTGTGTGTATATACACCCCCATCATTCTATGCCAGATTGTTTCGTTGTCTTCCCATCCTGTGTCCCTGTTCCTGTCCTTCTGGCTTTTCCTGTCTCCTTGGTGTTACCTGCGTCCCTGGTTTGTTTCTTACTTGCAGTGATTTTCCTTTGATACTTTTAGTTTTACTCTTGTCTTCTCCCTGCCTTGCAGTGATTTTTGGTTTGTTATCTTTTGAATTTTTGATTTGACCTTTTGGATTATACTTTCGCTATTAAAATTCCAGTTTGGTTCTGAACACGCCTGAGTCCAGTGTCTGCCTATAGACTTTGACCTCACGGCCCCCTAACACTCAGTGTGGTTGTTTCTGAGGTTTTTGAAGGGAGATCTCGGGCTCTTCAATGTTTAGGAGATCATGGATTTATTGGACAGCTCCTACTCATATATGTGTGTTTGCATGTGTGTTGACCATAGTTTGGCTTTGACTCCCTGAAAGGCTAAATAGCCCTCCTGCAGAGAAATACACACCCAGATAGACGAAGCCACACGCAGAGTACAGTGCTTCCCAGACCCTGTGTGGTGCAGTAATCCATTGTCGTTATTCAAGGTCAGACTCCCCTAATAGACTTTAATAAAGTTTTGGAAGGGGGGGTTGTGTGTGTGTGCGTGTGTGTGTGTGTGCGTAACAGGATGGGTGCACACAAATCGTGGGGGCTTGCTGTCTGGCTTTTGTTTATTAGTGTAGTCACTGTGTTTTATTGCAGAGCATTGTGAGCACTTTGTGTTACTTAGTTTTACAGTATAGTTTCATCGTTTCTATCGAATGGAAACGCTCTCAATCCCGCTAAAGCAAGAAAACTGCAATTTTTTCAGTATTTGTAAGGTGCTGTTGCAGTTTGTGCCTGAATTAATATAATATTTAACTACCAGCTTTGTCACAGCTGCATATAATAAAGCTAAAATAACAAGTCACTATGTTTCCATGTTCATCAAAGTCTGTAAGAGGTACCGATTGACTGAGGAATGTAGTTGATGACACAACATAATCTGGCTCTAAAGCGTTTTTTTTGGGAGGGGGGGCTGTATTGGGAAACTGTATTAATCGAGTTTAAAATATTCTGGGGAAAAAAAAACTGCTGGTAAAGTCACAACTTGTATAAAAGAATTGAGTAGCTGTCTCTTTGAAAAACCTAAAACTAAAGGAAATTACATCCTTTGCATTTACGTTTACCTACAGACACTATGACACACACACACACACACACACACACACAAACATTAAGGCCCATGTAAGAATTGACCAGAAGTAATGGAAGCAGAGACACAGATAAAGAGAAAGACAGCAGAGGGAAATAACTGGGTGAGAGTGTGAGATTAATGGAGAGTGCTTGATGAAAGATGGACAGATAGAGACAGGGTGGATGGTGGTTCGGTGCATGTGAGTGAAAAAGAGACCAACATGAGGAACAGTTAGCAGAAAGACACAGCTAGAAAGAGAAGGAGTAGAAACGGAGGGAGGGTGGCTCATAATGAGAGAGAGGTATTGAAACGTGAACCTCTGATTAAGTTTGACATTTAAGATGACATATTTTGCATTCTGGTACCCCATCACAAATGAGTCTTACACCCCGAGAGAGTGTGTCTGCATAGGAGTCTTTGTGTGTGTGTGTGTTCCATGGGAGGAATGAATTGAGGCCCTGCTACACAGTGTGTGTGCATGCGTGCATGCGTGTGTGTGTGTAAGTACGAGTTCTGGCATTGATTAGGGGGCCTTGCAGGCAACTGAAAGCTTTTAGTCTTAAAATGGCAGGTGGACTCAGTCTCACAGTGATTTTATGCTGTCTACCTCTCTCTCCCTCCTGTTTCTCTCTCGACTTTACCTTCAATTACACTATTGCCTCTATGAAATCAATTCCAAGCAGTTACTCATCCCCCAAAACACAGAAATCCTCCTTTCAGCTGGCTGCTTCCTTTCCGTGTCGCCTTGTTTCTGGAAGAGGCCAGCCAGATCTCACCATCCACATGGTAGCGTGCGCACTTGTGGCCGCTTTCGATTATTCTCTCACCGCCTTAAATAGGTTCAGTTTCACAGACTGATCTGTTTTGTCTGTGCGGCTACCAAAAGGGTCATGAGCATGTTTTCATTAATATTTTCTTCAGCTGCTTTCATTCACTGACACGTAACCTGAAGCTACAAGCCGCTTCAGCGTGACTGCCATTTTGTGCATCACCGGCCTTCCGAGAAGTAACAATCTGTGACATTTTCATATAAATAAATCACTGCTGAGTGACACAGCAGTCATGAAAGCTTCAGCGTTTGCTACGAGAGCGGGTGTCTGCCAGGTCTTTCCAGGGAAACACCTTTTACAGACAGGAAGTGATTTGTGGGTTTCAAGTTTCTGGCAGCTGCCTCAATTACAATTATTTTGAGTAAAGAAATTATATGGATGGACCAAAAAAGTCCCAAAATATTGAACTAGGAATTCTTAAATGATGGGTTATCAGTCAAGTCTTTTTTTTTTTTTTTTTTTTTTTTCAAAACAAGGGTTCAATGTAGAAATTTTCAGCATTTTCTAGTCTATAATCACTTTGTGAGGTTGGTTGGACCAAAAAAGTAATTTAAAATCTTGGAGATGGGGCTTGGAGCATTGTGATGGAAAGTTTTTAATTGAGAAAATAATGGGGAGGAAAAAAAAAATCGGTTGGCTGCAGCTCTCGCATGGTTTCTGATTTCTGGCCTCTTTTCTGGTAACATCCAACCTGTTCATCAAAGATACTGTAAAAAGGATGCTGAAATATGTTACACAGTCAGTTTGCTCCCACATTAATACGGCTGATTAAAGTATTCTCTACTTGCAGTCCATTTAATTTATTCACAGTGCCATTTGGCCAGGACAGCTGACCCCCACACATACTCACTCCGTTTTCAGTGGCTTTCTTTTTCCACCTCCCCTTACATCTTTAAAGAAATCAAAATGACAGCTTCTGGAAAAGAGATGTTTTATAAATGCGTTAATCAAAATAACCCAGGTACTGTGGTGTAGCCTGTAGAAAGGGTTCCACTGTCTATAATGCAGGAGGTTTTTGATGGGCAACCAGCTGGACACCTCACTCCCACTTGAGTGGTGGACAGATTAATCCCCAAAGAGTGAAAGAATCTGATGAAAAGATTTACAGATGTACTTTTTATTGGTCCTCCACGGTGACTTTGAAGGATGAGAAGACGACTGTGAACTCCCCTCCACCTTCTCGGTAGCTCAGTCATTGCGGATAGTTTTTTGGGTTTGTTTGTTTGTTTGTTTTTTCTGTTTTCAAACTTAAATTCTCTTACATGTTGTGAAGTTTTTAAGCCAATAACATACAAGTTATTCTTGTTTTTTCGGGGGTGGGGGTTATTAGTATGTGGAGTTTGCTCCCTCCTGCACTCCCTTCCTTTGCTCCTTTTCTTCTGTCTATCCATTTCCCCAAGACAATATCTCTTCTTTTCTTTTTAAATTAAGAAAATATATTCTCTCTCCCATTTAAAACCTCTCTTCTCCTCAACGTTCCTGTCCCCCCCCCCCCCCCCCCCCCCCCCCCCGCCTCCCCCACAATCAATCAGTACAGTTCTTTTTAATGTTAATCAAGAGTCCTTACGTTCTTTCACGCTTCTCTTTTATCCTTTCTCATACCTCCTCAGTGTACCCTCAGCATAGTTTTTCTCAAACTTTTTTCTAAAACTCAATAAAGGCACAGAGATGGCAGCAAAAGAATAAAATTAGGACTGATGACGAGGTGCAGAAAGATGGATGATATGATGACACAGGAGAAACAGAATAGAAATGTTAGAGAGATTTCTCTGTGTATAACAAGACCTTGCCATTAGCACTTTCTCTTCCTATGTTGTGCATTATTCCTTTGTTTATGAACGATTGATAGGCCAACAGCAGCTGTCCCACAGGACTTTGGGGGAACTGCACAGATATCTGAATTTGAAAATATGTGGATGTCTCTCAGTATCTGTATGATACTCCTCCATCATATTGACTCAATGATGATACAGTGGGTGAAATCGTTGGGATTTATTGGTAATTTATCTCTCACTGTTAATGAAATCTTACTTTGTTTTCTAAATGAAAAAGTTCTCCTTGGATGCCTTTTACCTCACATGAATTGCAGTGTGATCTGATGAATCTGATCATCTGGCTGAATTGGAGTTGTGTGTTGTTTATGTAACACAACAGAAACTATAAATCAATACCATTATGAAAGTCCTTCATCATACTGAGAGCAGGCCCTGAATTTGGTTTGTAAGTAGAGAAGAAAGAAATTAACTGATTGATCAATTCAACAATGAAAAAAATGTAAATCTGTTGTGTTCGTTTTATTTTACAGTGAATTTTGTTTTGGATTGAATATGTTAATCTGAACTCAAAGTCCCGGACATTATGTGATCCCCGGTCACCTGATGTTTGTACGTCCCAGCTGGTTTTATGAACAGGCTAAAGCCTGAAATCTACTCAACATAATAATGAGAAGCTCTGATATGGTAACATCCACTGTATTGAAAACTCTCCAGTATAGTTTACCTGCCACATTCTTCGGGAACTACTGTCCCCCTCTCACTTCATTCAGTTGTCTTTGGGTGATGACAATTTTAGATGAACGCTTCTCTGGCATTGGCGCTAATTGTAGTTTATGGTAATGATTAACTGTCGCATTTATCCTTGTGGTGTATATGGGCTAATTGTAGCTAGTAGCAGTAGCTGTTATGTGGTATGTTGTGGTAGGTTGGACTTAATTGTAGCTGATAGTAATGGTTCCAGTCTGTGTATACAGCCTGAGGCAGACAAAGGCCTTGCTGCGACATTGAGACACACACACACACACACAGAGTTGTATATGCTCTGAAACAGACACACACACGCACTCAGTACAGCCCTTGAACAGACACCTCTTCTTTTTGCCCACATCCTGAAGCACACAAGCAGACTTGAAAATGCAAATCAACAAGTGAGGCCATTCGTAAGAAGAAAATATAATATTATGTAATAAGATTATAATTTCTGCTTCATTGATTGCATATCTCATCCAGATCTTTTGTAATTTAGTTATGACCACATTGATGAACTTCTTCAGCCACCACTGAAATCATACAGGGCAGATGGAAACGCAGTTAGGTCAGTCAGTGCTTCCTAGGTTGGGATTTCAGCTTCATTGCTTTACCACAACGATTTGTAGTTTTCCACTGTGTGTGTGCGCGTGTGTGTGTGTGTGCGTGTGTGTGTGTGTGTGTGTGTGTGTGGGTGTGGGTGTGGGTGTGCGTGCGTGCGTGTGTGCCCGCGTGTGTATACATGTGTGCAAGTGGATGATGAATTCTGACTGGGTGTGGTGAACATCAGATGAGATTTTCCTCTGCTCCCTGCACTCTCTCACTCTCTCTCTCTCACACACACACACACACACGCACACACGCACACACTGTGAGACACACACACACACTCAGTGCCAAGGCTGGTCTAGGCGTGGGCCCTTGCAGACATAAATTGCTTTATTTTAATAGTTGTATGGTAGAAAGAAGGGGGAGAGAAAAAATGGTAAAACACTAGAAAGGCCATAGGGAGAAAATTGGATTCAACAAAAAAGCAGGTTTCTCTTTTTCTTCTCCCTTTCACTGTGTGTGTTTTCCCCTTAATCCTCTAGATTACATTAAAGGGCTGTTAAAATATGGTCCTTTTTAATCTGTTTATGTGTATCTACATGTGTTTGTTTATGCTCATTTGTTTTTTCTGTTTTCAACTACACTCCCATTTATTTCATTTTCTCTTTAAGAGCATGTGTGAATGTGAGTGTGTGTGTGTGTGTGTGTGTGTAGCGTAGCTTGACTATATGCAGTTTGTTAGCATCAGTAAGTAACAGTCATACCAGTTAGTATTTATATATATATATATATATATATATATGTACAATACTTTATAGTATTATCATATATACCATATGGTCTAGTGTATAGTATAACAAATGTATCTGTCGGACTAACCTAGAGTTAGTTGCTGTTGCACACATGTTTCTTTTCCACACACATCATCAAAAATGCATTACTCACACAAAAAAGGCATACATACACACAAACACACACAAACTTATACCATGTCTTTTCTCTCATATTGTATTGATCTAAACGTGATCAGAATTTGGCGTCTATCAGGCGTCTTTTGGGTTTGACTGTGTTTATGACAGAAGGCACACACACACACATATACACACACACATATACACATACAAACACAGCATATGGGTCAATGGGTTGACTGTGTTTATGACCGAATATGAACTGAACGACCACAAATAAACACATGATGGCACGCACGCTCACGCTCTCATAAGGAAAACGCACGTAGTATCTCTCTGTCACGACTGTTGTGAACAGAACGACCACAATTGTTCTCTTTTCAAACAAAAGAAAGATTATGGTTTAACATAAAACACATGGTTGGTTATTTGATGGCTCTGTATAGTGATTATAAGGGAGCGGAGGGAAGGGATGGTGGGACAAGGGGAACGACAGATGGAGGGAGAGGGCAGAAACAGAAAGAAAAATTTCAATTAAATTATTGCAATTCTTATAAGTGGAAGAAGCAACAGAGAATAAAATAATGACTGAAATTTCAATAAGTACTTTTTTTGATAGTGTTTTATTCTGAATATACATGATCATGGTGGAAAAGAAGACAAGGCAAGTGATGAAAGTTTGCGAAGGCAGGGTACAAAGTAAAATGGGATATGAAATGAAAAAGAAAAGCAGAAAAAAAGAAAAAAGGGAGAAAACCAAGGACAGGAGGTGTCACAGATAGCACACGATGCAGAGAGATGAGAACATTTTGGGAGCTAGGAAATAAGTGAAAAGCCCGCAGAAAGAGATGCAAAAGAGAGAGAACATTTTTTGAGTGCTGGAAGGGAAGAATTGCAGTCTGCCGCCTCCCTCATCCATCTTTCTGATATGGGGTGTGTGGTTTGATGTGGTTTAGTGTTGGCCATTCTCCCTGTCTCTCTCCTCCTCCCTCTGTCTCCCCTCGTTCCTCTCTGCGCCTCACCCTCTTGTCTACCAGTCTCAGTCTCTCTGATATGGTTTGGGTTTTGATGTGGTCATGTGCTGATGATTCTCACGAATGGTTTCTATAACGATAAAAAGATTCGCTCCCTAATTCCCCTCCCCAAAAAAACACTCGCACTTGAAGTTGCAACTAACATCACAACAACACACACACTCTAAAAAATGTCTCTCAGCTGAGATGTTTCTGATTTGTTGGGGCTGTTTTATTTTGACGAGGGTTGTGGTTGGGGACCGTCACAGATTTCACTGTTCAAAGAAGTTTTAGAAATTGAATCAAAGTATTCTGTACACATACATCATTGTAAAAAAATTATATTTGTGTGCATATAATCCACAGTTTATTATTTGTATCCAACAGAAACCATGTATCTCTTAATGTCTCGATATCAAGGGAACTCTGCTCAATATTTTCACATCCTGCATAGTTTCATAAACATTAAACACATGAAGAATATAATGGAATTTTTTTAAAAGGTAATAAAAAAAACTTTTCTATCTGTTCCAGAGATGGTGAGGAAGAAGAATCCCCCTATCCGGAGTGTAGGAGGTGAGGAGGAGGAGGAAGAAGAGGGGAGGAGGCCAGCAGGAGAAGAGGAAGAGGAGGGAGAGGAAGAGGGGAGAGTAGGAGCGGAGGCCGAGCGCATAAACCGGCCCTCTGAGCCAGAGTCCTCTGAACGAGTCCAAGGAGACGAGGAGCAGGAGGAGGAGGAGGGAGAGAGCGAGTGTGTTTCCTCATCAGTCTCTCCCTCATCAGTTGGTGATCGCTACAGTAATAATGAGGAGAGAGGGGGGAGGAGAGGAGGAGGGGGGAGGGCCAAACAAGGAGGAGCCCTGCTGACCGACAGACCTGAGAGCCAGTCGGAGACTGAGGATGGGGAGAAGGGGGCAGAGGAAGGAGATCGGGGCGATAGAGACAGGGAGGAGGCAGATCACCTCACTCCACCTCTCCTCTCCGCTCACCACCTCCTCCCCAGACAGGAAGGGGGGGAGGAGTCCACGACTGACATCCCTCCTCTTTCCTCCTGCCCCTCTCCGAAACTCCAGGACTTCAAGTGCAACGTGTGCGGCTACGGTTACTACGGCAACGACCCCGCTGACCTGGTGAAGCACTTTAGGAAGTATCACCTGGGTCTGCACAACCGCACACGGCAGGATGCTGCCCTCGACACACACATCCTGGCCCTCCACAACATGGCCCCCCAGCACACACCTCTAGGTAATTCCAGCTCCCAAATGAACACATGTCAATACATATGTTTTGCAATAGATTTTTTTGGACAAATTAAGTCAAAATAAAATAAAGTAAAAGCACTAATTCTATCAGAAGCATGAAATAAACACTATTGGCCAAGGCTTGGAGGCTGTATTAAACCACACAGCAATGCCATTTTCCCTGAGTTGTTTTCTTAAAATTATTGTCATATTAACCTTAATCTGGATAAAAATACCTCGTTCTGTATTAATACTCGCTAAGTGGTCATATCTGAGTGGAGTTTAAGTTAGTTGTAGCTGTTGTAGCCAAAGGGATGCTGCATTGTTGTTATATTTTTTTTAAGATATAAAATACTTTCATTACTTGTTCTTCCATACAGTAGCATGCCATGTACCATGATGATAGTTGATCCAAACGTTTTCCTTTTCCCAGATATCAGACTTCTTTCAGGGCCTTTTTGGCTCCAGAGACGCACCCACCCCACTCCACTCTTCTCCCGCACCCGTTTTTGCACCCATATGTCTGATCCACCCTCTTGTATTTCTCCTAACAGACATCCAGACAGGACAAGGGCAGAGGAACCAAGCCAAAGATTTGGTGAAGACGAGGCCAGATGTACACAATCAGCAGCATAGGGCAGTTATGTTGAATGGCACATATGACGTACAGGTAAGATTAATGGATTTCACGCACTATGTGTGCTTTTTATCAAGTAATTTCATTCTTGCAGAAACACCTGCAAAAAAAGTAGACAAATAATTGTGCACAGAGTGAAGCAGTTAGTTACTTCCACAGTTAGAAACAAGTTAAAAATAACCCTAACCCAAAGCTACACACACTATTTTATAGTGAGTGCGCCAAGTTAATTGGAAGGAAGGGAAAGTTTTTGAGGAGTAGAACAAAGATTTCCTAGTTCAGTACAGCTTTCATTTTGTTGCCTCCTCAGTTCTATGAAAAGCCTGCATTTTAGGGGCCCGATGTCCCTGAGTAGCTGTCAGTTTCACAGTCCTTTCCGCCATCATTCGAGAAAATGACCTCACCATAACTGAAGGTTTCCACTCAGGGCGTTTGCTCTGCGATTATTTATCCCTTTTCTGCAAGAAGATCTAGTTCTCAGATTTAGTGAAAACTCTGACAACCCTCACTGCATCACCTTCAGCCTCACAGAGCCTTTGCATTCGTTGGCGGTCACAGTCCAGTAAGGACATCAACATTTTTAAAAAGGAGATAATGTCCCACCCCGATGTCGCCACACTGGTTCTACAGCATCAGCATCCATAAATCTATTAAACAGGGAAGGTAACAGGTCCCCTGGCGCTCAGTACCCATTTTTAACCTTCTTAACTTTGTCATAGATACCATCACGGTTCTTGTTACAGGTACAAAGAGGCAACTGAAGTGGTGGATATCTTGCAGCTCTCAAGCAGGTCTCTCTTTAGTAATTGTTACATGTCCGTTGATGTTTATGGATGTCTCCGTTGCCTGAGAATGTAGTGTTTCTTCCAAAGTATTTCTTTAATTAATTTTCAAGTTCAGATTAAACTGTACAGACAGCACTTTTCAGTGCTTTTTAAATAAATTGATAGTAAGTAAATGAGTAACTTTATTTATAAAGCAGTTCTTTAAAACTGCAAGGGTAGCCCAAGTGCTGTACACTAAACAGAAAACATAAACTACAACAGAAAATACTATGTAAAGACAAATACAAGGGGGGAGAATAGAAATATAAAAGCATAAAAACATAAAGCACAGTGGTAAGACAACTCACAGCAAGTGCACTACATGGAAGCCACGCAAGGTGAACAGTAAATCACAGTGAGTTAAAAGCCAAGGAGTACAAGTGTGTTTTCAAAGAGATTTAAAGACAGGAAGCAAGGAGACCTGTCTTATGTGCAAAGGCAACTCGTTCCAGAGCTTGGGAGCAGCAACGGCAAACGCTCGATCCCATCTGAGCTTCAGTCTCGTTTTGGGGACAGTCAGCAGAAACTGATTGGCCAATCTTAAGGATCGAGATGGGCAGTAAGGCGGAAGCAGGTCAGAGAGGTAAGGTGGAGCAAGGCTATTCAGACATTTAAAAACAAATAAGAGAATTTTAACATCAACTGTGTACCGCACAGGGAGCCAGTAAAGGGGAGCCAGGATGGGTGAGATGTGCTGGTGCCTACGAGTCTGTGTCAAAAGGCGGGCAGCAGAGTTCTGCACAAGCTGCAGACGGGCAAGAGAAGCTTGGCTAATCCCCACATTAAGAGAATTGCAATAGTCGAGACGAGTTGCGATAAAAGCATGGATTAATTTCTGTAAATCTGGTCTAGATAAAATAGGTTTCACCTTGGCTATTTGTCGGAGTTGATAAAAACCTTTTGAAATACACAGCTGATCAAATTTAAAGTCGGAGTCGAACTTTACCCCCAGGTTACTGACGGAATCCCAGAGACATGGTGACAGAGAGCCCAGGTCAAAATTGGAGGGAGAACAGCTACTTGGTCCAATTAACATGACTTCCGTCTTGTTCTCACTGAGGCTCAGAGAGTTTAATGAGAGCTAAGCTTTCATATCATTAAGACAGCTTGTCAATAACTTGCAACACTAACTGTGTGTTGTATTACTCACATTTCAACATGAATGGGAATACTTCAAATCAGACTTTATGTTTCAGAAAAGTTTGACATAGTCAACCAGTTAAAAACTGATCCAAAACAGGTGACGCCTTGACTTAGTTAACAATGCACTGTACGTAATTATTACTTGTGCTCATAAATCTGTAAATTTCGTCCATAACTGAACTGAACAATTTATTAGTTTGAACAATCTGTAACTCATTTGCAATATAGAGTGCGTGTGATTTGGACAGTGAGGCATTGTGTTGCAAGTTACAATTTTATAGACTTGACAGATGGAGAGACACAGAAAGGGAGACAAATAAGGCACCTGGCAGTCAGACTGAACATATGTGTGCACGTGTGCTGAAGCACATGCACAGGCAGACACATGGGTGCACCGTCTGTTTCACAGATCACATAATCAATGCTAATTTTACTGCATGTACTGTTTGAATAAAGGATAGTAAATGTAAATCCTGCAGTAATCGCTCATATTCAGAGAATATTTGTGCAAAATGTAATTTAAATTCAGTGCTAGTGTGTAATTGGAACGACAAACAAAAACTTGTTAAAGTACAACTACTTCAGTGTTCACTTTGAAATTAGCATTTTTTTTGGCATTCACAGATATTATTTTGCTAATGTAACCTTACTTTATAAAAGTTTTTCATAATTCCTTTCATAATAACCCAGTCTTTTAAAAGACTATATTGCATTCAGATGCAATATTAATTTTGTAAAAACTGAATATCAACACTTAGTATAAATTTTTTTTTTAGCACTGTGAGTAGTTTTCATTTGGAAAAATAACTTTCATAATTAACTGAAAAGTAATCCACAATCACAAATTGTAGACTTACCTAAAGAATTTTAGAACTAATCAGCTAAAGATTTTCCCAGCACTGCAATTTTGCTTAAAATTGCAATAGACCACAACATTTCCCATACATTGGTTATAGTTGTGTGATCTTCCCAACAGAGTTATAATTTGTTGGTTGTCAGCAGGACACACACCTTCCTGAGTTGCAGTGACTGACTGAGATCCAGTCTTCTCTGTGCATAGCTGCCTGCATGTGAGGCATTTAGGGAACAGCAGTAAATTTTAACTAATAGTGTGCATGTGAGGGGTTTAGGGAACATCTGTAAAAATAACCTGGGCAGTCCTCTCCCTTCTAAGTTCAGTCTCCCATGCCAAGTGGGTCAAGTGTACACATTATTTTCAAGATTCTAATTTAAATGTGATAAAAAGTCCTCAATTTTTTTTTCAAGTAAGAATTTCTATGTGGGAATATTTTCAATACTTCTCTTAAAAATGTTTGTCTTAGTTATACACATAGTGTGTGTTAATAAAAAAAAACTGTGAAATTGTAACATCTCTTTTTCTGGGTCTACTCCAGTTTTAGTAACAACTGGATCAAGGAATAAAATTTTTAGTTTGCACGAACTGTAGGGTTTTGTCTGAGACCTTTAAACAAGATGATCTAATAAATATGTGTCTATATGGTTGTATATGAGGAATGAGGAGTATGGGGAGTTTAATTTCATTTAAACCAGCAGTCTGTAATGGCCGTAAGTCACGTAATGGACACAGAAACACACATACACAGTAGTGAAGCACACATACACACCGAGTCAGAAATAGAAACTCCAGTGGGCTTAAGTCGTCATTATGAAGAAAAAGTGAAAGTATAAAAAAAAAAAAACGAATGAAAGGGGTCTCTATTCTCTTCATTGCTCACTAGCTGTTTCTCTCTCCTGCCCACGTTTGGAAAATTCCATGTTGTCATTTGCTAAGACGAGGTGGCCAGTGAGCCAATAAGATCGCAGGAAAAATCACCCAAGGAGGAGAGGGATACGGAAAAGAAGGAAAGAGAGGGATAGAGATGGAGTTGGAGAAGAGAGAAGGGAATGAAAGAGACAGAGCAAGTTTTTGAAACCAGCCGAACCAGTCATTATAATCAGTTGTTAAGCAGTGTAATGAAACAGCTGTCAGACATATTTAACTTTTTGTCTCTCTTTCATCTTGTGTCTGTCTCTTTCACCTTCCTGTTTGATCTGCCTTTTTCTTTGCTCATTCTTAGTTCTATCCCCTTCTATTTTGTAACTTTTGCAACTTCTCAATTTCCTTCTCATCTCTCTCACCTCTTTCTTCTCCCCACCTCTATTCCTCATCTTACACACTTCATTACTCCACTCTTACTTGTCTCTCAGCTCTTTTCTTTCTTCCCCACTCACTCATTATTTGTGTCCACTCTTCTTAAAGATGGCTTTTTTCTGATATCCTAGTCAGGGTCTGTGGGAAATAATGATTGAATGATTGCTGTTATGAGACAACACAGTAAATGCATGATTTATTACTTTTAGGTATCCTTTTGTAATTAATTCCTTTTAATTTCCAGAAGAAACCTTAGACGTTTAAAGACCAAGCCTTGACTGCTAGTAATCTATATTTGTACTGTGAAAATGCAAAGTTCTCTTGAACACAACCTCTGCTGACAGACTCCCAGAAGTCTGCATCAAACCACAGATCTGTAAAGAGACAAATCCAAATTGTACACTTGTGTGCCTCATGTCACTGAAACACTTGCCTGACTGCCTGCTCACCTATCAGCAGCACGCTACAATCACCTACAGTCTCAGGGCTAATCTAATAAAAAACAGATGAATGTCAGGTTGCACACTCAGTGGTGCAAAATCTTGGCTTCACATGGTGCGTACTACCATAGAGCCTGGTAGATATGCTTGAGAAATGTGGGTTAGTTTGATGAGGGGAGCTTTTTAACTGGCTACAATTACATATAGAAAATAACAGATTGCATGCATTTTGCACTGAGGTAGTACTTGGAGCAGATGAGGCACAGTTTTTCAAATTTGCAGCAGTGCTGTTCTGTAATTGGAGTCTAATGTTGTGTACTCCTGCTCCTACTCCTTTTAAAAAATCTGGCTTTTCTTCAGCATAACCTTTAGAGTCCATGGAATATGTGCATTGGGGACAATACATCAAAATGTATTACTGATACATGAGATAATAAAGATAATACAGTAATAACCCTTAAGTCAGATAACTACTGTCTAATGTCCATACCAGTTGGTGGATCGGTTTCTAAAATAGTGTGTTTTGGTTCCGCTCCATTTTAGTGAATCTCTTCATATCCCATATGAGCTTTAATTAGATTAAATTTCCAATATTCGCAGGTAAGTACAGTCATTAGAAGCTGCAACGCAGAGAGAGTCTCCATAATGAGCTCAGTGTGACGCAGCAGCACAAGAAAGAATTCCATATGCTATTAAATGGCGAGAATTTAATTTGATATGATTGAGATAGCGTTTTCTCTTTGACTTTTTATAGAATAAAGTTGCAATTCATCTTATTGTTCAGTTTGTGATGCTGCAGAGTTATATTTTCTTCACATCAGAAATGAGCTTTGGCTAAGTATGGGCAGCACATACAGAGCAGACAACAGCCCAAAGTTGAATCGTGGCTCTTGCACTTCATTAGCTACAGCTGACGTAATCTGCCACCAATGACACAATCAGCATTGTGTAAAAATGAGAAGACTGATAGGGTTTTCCAGATTACTTATTGTTTGGCTAGATGACAGGTTGTAGACAGATTTGTTACCTCCAGAGAATAGATCGATGTATTTTGGAGTATCTGTTGCATTAGTTAAAATGGTTTGCAAATGAGTTCAATCCTAGACAATCAATCAATTATTTATAGAAATATCTTTTTAACAGCACAACTGTAACAAAGAGTTTTATTGTTCTTTCCCTCTTTTCTGCTTGTAACAGGTGACATTGGGCGGCACGTTAATTGGGATTGGCCGGAAGACCTCTGACTGCCAGGGGAACACTAAGTACTTTCGCTGCAAATTCTGCAACTTCACATACATGGGAAGTAATTCCTTAGAACTTGAACAGCACTTCCTGTCGTCACATCCAAACAAAGTCAAAACTCTGTCGACCACACCTCTGCTGGCGACCAACAACCTGGCAACGCACGACAACCAGGCAAAGGGGAGGAACCAGATCTTAGACGGGGCGGAGCGAGTGGCGGTGAGAGCGGAAGACGACTCCTTGGTCGGTTATTCCATCCCAGTTAGTGCATGTTCAGATTCACCAGGCTGGACAGCGGAGGTGGGTCGAGGTGCTGTGCAAGCATACTATTGGTGCAAATTCTGTAGCTGGAGCTGTGAGTCATCAGGGGGCTCAGCTAAGCTTTTAGAGCACTATGAACAAAGACATCGAATGGGGATGGCAGGTTCTATGAGTCCCAACAACTCTAATGCTGGGGTGCTGGACAGAGAGAGAGAGAGAGGAGGGAGGAGAGAAGGAGGGGAAAGAGACCACCAAACCTCCAAAAGCCGGAAAGACCCATCCAGCACCAGCCAAGGTAATGAAATGGGAGAAAGTATCATGAAATTTTGCTTTAAGTTTCAAGTTGTTTTAGTAATGATCAAAATCAAATATAAGCCAAGTGATTTTTATTTTTTCCAGTACTCACCCTAGAAGATCCTATTTGATTTTTTTTAATATCATTGCAATTGGTGTGATACTACTTCAACCTCTTTGTTTGCCTTGAGCATCATGATTCAGTTGACCGCTCTTAAAATTTCTGACATGTACTTTTGTTTCTACTCTAACACTCAAACTCCTGTATTTGCTCTTTGCTCTTTCTGCCCAAAGGAGACCCAAACAGCGATCCAGAAGCAGTCGTGACCAGTTATAACTGTCAGTTGTGTGATTTCCGGTACTCGATGGCCCATAGTGCAGATGTGATTGTAGTAGCACCCTTACTACTACACTATCAGCACAACCACTCCATCCACCGGTGCTGTATTCAGCACTGCATGTACTGTCCACAGGGGCTCTGTCAGCCGATTAAACACCTGGGGGAGGTGAGTATGATAAAATAATCAAGTTTTTATTTGCTTTGTGTTTTGGTGTTTGTTTGGCAATTCCAAGAAAAAAAATGCTGCTTTATGGGCAGAAGAAAAATAAAATAAAATATAAGAGCAAGTGTAAAGTTAATTGTTCCAGGCTCCAGGCTAGTTAAAATTCCCTTGCCCCCGCTCATGCTCCCCACTCTCATTTGCTCCAGCTGCAAGAGAGTGCCGTTGTGACTCTTGAAAATGCAAAAAGGATGATTATTAGCTAGAAGATGGTATTTTTCAGTTAATGATGTTCATTCACACTGCTGGTGCTGAATTTCACCGCTTTGATATCTTCTGCTTCGGCAAAAAAGTGAAACACATCAGGTGGAAACACTGATAGAATTCAAAATCATCATACATATGCACAGCATTGTCAGTAACTAGAGTATAAATATTCATATCATTGTTACACTGACCTCAAATGATTTCTCCCTTTAGGTTTCCCATCCTTTTGCTTGTCGGAAGCCCACCTGCCCTAAATGCTCTTCCAAGTTTCCTCAGTCCACCAAACAGCAGGACACAGTTGGTTCAAAACCGGCCACCACCACCCCACTCGGGATGACCCCTCCGAATCCCAGAAGTGACTCAGGTGCGATAGCTGGATCCACCTTTCACCCCTCTAACTCTGCCCATCCTGTTGTCACACAAGGTATTTACAGGCATAGACATTTAGATATTTTCTGAACATTTGTACTCAAATCGAATTTCTCTGCCACTAATATTCCCAGGCTTAGAGATTTGTTAAAGTAAAGTATAGCTTTAATTATTCCTCCTTTGTAATGTCTTTCTAACATCTGTAACTCGCCCCTGATTTGTGCTGCTTTTCTGATCCCAGGTGTGACCCACTTATGTGACCAGTGTGCGTTTGCCACCACTGACATCGATGTGTTGCTACAACACTATGAAGGCTGCCACACCCTGATCAACCTAAAGGGTGCTCCCCCACATGTCAAGTCAGAGGAAGAGGTGGCAGCAGATAAGGAAGGTGGGAGAGGATCAGGAGAAGAGAGGGAGTACTCTTGTACAAAGTGTCACTTCATCACAGAAGTGGAAGAAGAGATTTTTAGACACTACAGGTGAGATGATGGGACAAGCAATGTTAAATAAGGATAAATCACTGGAAAAAGTAAAGAAGCAATGTTTACGCCACTGAAAAGCAGTGAGCCCATTCAATTTATCATTTTTTTTGTACTACTGAGTGACTGAATGTGGCATCAAGTGACTTTGTAGAAATGAATTTGTGTTATCCAGAGAGTTGGTCATTTTATGATGAAATGTTCCAGCAAGTGGATGACTGTTTATAGAAAAATCCAGTCACAAGTCAAAAAATGATAAAGTATCACTTTTGTTGAGATTCAAACCTCTATAATTCTCTTTTAGGCAGTCAGTCAGCCAGGAAGCGTTGACTAAGACGGCACATTTTCAGCAACAACCCACTATAAAAAAACACGCTTACTCATAGGCCTCATTTAGACAGTCATACCTGGAAGCTGGAGCAACTTATGAGACCAGGGACACTTGTAGTTCAGATAATAACTATTGTGAGAGCAGTCTCTGTAACTCATTACGCCCACCTGAGCCAGTGATTTATCTATTGTAGGGGGGCAGTGTAGTGATTTAAGATGCTACAAGTTTCAAACTAATAGGGGGATAAAGGTGTTCCTTTCAGTCCTCTTATACGCCACAATCAGCACCAAGTTTCCTTTCTAAATTAGGAAGGACTTAATCCAGCATTCGAATGAAGTCCAGGTCACAAAACTGTGAAAAGCTGGTTTTCCTCACAACCTTTAAAAAGGAATGAAGCAGGGGCCCTTTTGCATCATTATCCTGTAAAGCACAGGTGTGTTATTTTGGTAGAAGCTAATGTAGCCTCAAGCAGTAAAGAGCAGTGGGCTACCTTGGTGGTGTGGTAAACTGACTTCGGTCTCCACAGCTGCCGATTCATTTTCAGGTCATTTTCAAAATTGTAGTTTTATAACCCAACTGCTGAAATTTGGTTTTGCACAGCACTCTCATATGCAAGTGGGTTTTGTCCAGCTATATAGTGCTATATCCAGGGACTAATAAACAGACTTTGTGTAAAATCTATGGAGTTCCTCTGTGACAATGACCAGCCTTTTCACTGATTGTCCTTCCTGGGGCAAGATTTAACAAAGAGGATCAACCTGTCTATACAGAATCAAATATTTACAATGCTTGGAGGTTTTCTGACTTTACTTTTCATGCGAGTCTTTAAAGCAGTTTTTACTAGCACAAACAAATGTTGTTGTGCAATATGTGCATGTGTATCCCTCTTAAATAAACTGTAAACTCAGTTTTAGAGAACAAAATGCCTGAAGGGGTCAGACTAGATGACTAGATGGCACAGCCAGTTTGTTGTCCATACACTAACTCATTCACACACATGCACACACATGCACACACATTGACTTTGGGTTCAAGGATATAGCCAATGACAGAGTGAGGTAGGGTGGGGATTTTGTTATAAGGTTTCTCTAAAGACAGAGATATAGACTGAGACAAACAGAATTGGATATTTTTCAGCAAAATATTTACTATACAAGTATTGATCCAGATTGCTGTTTTCAATAGCTTCTCAATATGTATCAAACTCTGATACACAAGTTGCGCTCTCTTCTCGTACTCACAGTGGAGATCTTAGCATGATCTCTACTGCGAATCAATGAAAGCTTTAAATATTTCATTTAGCTTAGGGTGAAAATAGAGAGAAGAAGAGGCAGACATAGAAAGAAAAAGAAGAGGTGATTGGTTTGGAGAATGGAGGACGAAGAAACTGAGGAAAAAAGTTGACAAAAGGAAGAGGGAAGACAGCAAGAGAGGATTTAACAGTCCACTCTCGTCTTTTACAGAATTCAAAGTTTGAATCTTGGAACTCAAATCAAATAAAACTGAAATAAAGCCAGAAAGTTTCAAGCCCGTACTAACATCTAAAAGGATTCCAAGGCAGAGGTCAAGAAAACAAAACCTACAATTTAATTTAAAGCCCAGAACAAATGGTCATGGTGTAAGAGGAAGGAATTTACCAGCTGGAACAAACTCGTCAATCTCACAGTAACATTTACACCTAAACACTCTCACTTAGTTGCTGTCTTATCTGTAAGGCACAAGATACATACACCAACAAGCATTGTCTAACATACTGTACTCCATTATTATGTGTTAAGGCGTGTGTGTACATGCCCAAACATGTTGTCTGTGTCTGTGGATTTATTATATTCAGGTCTGTATTATATGTATGTAGGGGTTGTGATCATTGCTGTCTGAGCTTTGGGGGGGGATGTTGAGTTAGCGTAACCTTGCCAGATGTGGGATGTGACAACTTAATAAATACATAAATACATTAATGTTAGATTCCCTGACACCTTATCCAAGTGAAATGTGTGTATTTCTAATCCAAAAAAACAGACAGTTGAAAGAAAATGGTGAGCATTAGATCTGCATTACAATGATTTTACTTCATATGTCTCAGTGTAAGGTAGAAGGCACACATCATTGTTACACATCATTGTTACACATTTATGTAACGGTTATTTGTTCCAGTAATAGACCTATAAACTATAATACCTCTCCTTACATGCAGATGCCAGGGTAAAATGAAGTGTGTAAAGTTTCCCAGTGACCTGCTTGGGACTTCGTTTGACTTTGGTTTATAAAGACAAGACACAGCTATCTTTAAGTAAAGTGCTTAAAACCAACTCACCCAAGCTGCTTTACGTTTTTATGCTTGAAAGCTAAATCTATTAGTGTTTTACTTCTTTTCCATAGATATAAATGCATTGCAGTGTGTGTGTGTGGGAGGGAGATAGATGCAGCTGCTGACAGCACTCAGGGGGAAGTCGGATTAGATCAGTACACGTGTAGAATGAATGATACCCACTTCATATATTATGTTTGTCTGTGTGAGAGCAAGAGTGTGACAGAGTGAATGGATGAGGGAATGAGTCAGTAAGTGCACAGGTCCGAGTCCGCATGCAAGCATGCTTGGTGTGTGTGTATGGCGATGACAAACGGAGAGGCCACTGTGTCTTTGTTCAGCATCTGCGGGCATTTAAGTCCACTAAGTACAAGGTGTACTTTAGCGCACACATTTTCACAAATTTCTACATATATTTGCTTTGTTTTTGCTGGAGATTCTGTTCATATCACCAGCTTGAATCAATTATTGCCCAGGATATCTTTTTTTCCTCATTAATTAGGGTAAGCGATGGAAAAAAGAGGGAATGAGACCAAGAAGGAGAGAGAGACAAAATAAAATAGAAGCAAAAGGTGGGGGAAGACAGTGACGATTCACAAACTGCATAGAATGTATATTTTACATTTATTTATTTAGGATGTTATTAAAACCAAATGTTCTATTGCCCTGTCATACACACAGAAATCATGTCTCATGAAGTGCTGAAAAATGGAAGCGATGGTGTATATGTTCTGACAGATAACATTTCTGGGTGTAATCTTGATATAGTATAAGCTGTTTTCATAAACAAGAAGGATGAATCTCAGCTGTTTTGAATGGACAGTCTTAGTTCTTGGTATATATGGTCAGTTAGTTTTTCCTTCTTGCACAAGAAGCATCAAAACTGATCCCTCAGTCAGGAAAAACCTTGATGCTGATAATTGAGGGCTTCACCAACAGGAAATGAAGGTGCTTTGTTGATGATCCATTTCTTGCCCACCAGATTTATGTACATTCTTCTAGTTCTAATACAAATGTGATTTTAGTTTATCACTGAGTCACATATTGGTCACAGGCATGCTAAGACTAATGCATTTAAAGTTTAGTCAATTTGGGCCACGTAGCTTTTTGAAAAAAAAAAATAATAATAATAATGATAATTTTTTAATCTGTTTGTTGGTTGCAGGGTTTGACAAATCCAAGAATACAATATTTATTGTCCCTCTTAAGTGAACAGGAAACTGTGTCCAAACGTTTTGACTTTCAATTCAAATTTGTGTCTTCGGAGCTAATTTACATGGTTTTTCTTTTTGTCTCTGCAGACGTGTCCACGCGTGCTGCCGTTGTCGTCGCTGTGACTTCACAGCTCCTGATTCATCAGCCCTCCTTGACCATTTTAACTCTGTCCACTGTCATGACTCCTCTCCCCCATTATGCTCATTGACAACAACTTCCTTACCAACCTCACTGACACCCTCATTAACACTCTCAGCCAATGGCTGCTCAGCTCCCTCGACCTTAGCCATTAAAGAAGAGAGCAAGGGGGATCTTCGCCTCCTCTACTCCCTCGCACCCCCTGAGGGGCGGTTGGCAGAGGGAGGCAGGGATGAAGCAGGAGCAGGAGTGAAAAGTGAGGGAGGTGAGGAGAAAGAAAAAGAGCGGGAGAAAGGCTGGGTTCTTGGGGAGTCTAGAGGAGTCGGGGAAAGAGGAGGTGAGCAGGCCCACGGTTTACTGTGGGTACCCAAGGAGAGAATGGTACCCGAAAGAGGAGCAGGAGGTGGGAGCCCCTCACTTTTCCCCTCCCCCCTCCCACTGTCTTTTGTATCAGCCAATCACGAGGCCTCGCAGCAGAAAAGAGGTGTGCCCTCACCTAGCATGGTCTACCTGGGAGACACCAAGTCATTTTTGGGAGATACCAAATCGTTTTTGGGAGACGCCAAGCTGTACGGAGGAGGAAGGCCAGGAGGAGCCACTGCAGGTGGAGGTGGGGGGGAGAAGCAGAGCCAGATGCCCCCTCAGCAGTATACAGCAGGAGGAGGGAGTGTGGGTGGTGGAGCACAGGAGGGGAAAGGAGGAGCAGCTAAAGAGGAGTCCCAATCCCTACTACGGGTAAGGTGGAACGTGTGCATACTCTTACCATCCCCTGTTACGCAATCACCGCCTTTTCTCTTTTAGTTAAGTCTTCCCTCGGTTTCTTTTACTCCCTGATTTGAGCTTTTAGCTGTGAATGGAGTCCTTTGTACCCAGATCCTACCTGCTGAGAGCATTAGTTGTCAGAGTGATGCTATTAATACCCCTTTATCTTCATTTCCTTTGAATCACATGTGAGGATTAGATCACATGCAGTGAGCAGATGCAATGAAATCAGTAATTCTTCCATCATATTTCAAGTACTTATTCACATTTTTGTTGCAAACCCAAGTGTGTATAAGTGTCCCAACATACTTGTGTGTATGTTCATATCTATTTTACTCTTTGTCCCTGTAAGTGATATTCCATGACCTAATCATCTTTCTCATAAGCGACATAGTGTTTTTATGATACTTAAACTCGTAAGGCTGTGAAACTCGCCTGTTGCGTGGGAGACGGGGAGACAAACTGATACTTAGCACGGTTACTACCTGTCAGTCAATTCCCCCACCCAGCTTTGTGGCCCACAGTGCTTTTCACTGCACAATGATGTCATGGACTGGCAGGAGCAGATTGTGGTTTGCTAGCACTGGAGAGCATATTGGCTATGATCACATTAGATCAGAATAGACTGAAGTTTGTGTGCATGTCACGGCTCCATGTAAATAGTAGTATTTAGTGTGAGTGGTGTCAGTTCATAGAGTACGCATAATGTGTGTAAGTTGCATGTATGGCCTCTTTGTACAAGTTGTGCACTAGACCATTGTATGTGTGTGTGTGTGTGTGTGTGTGTGTGTTGGCAGTAACTTGGCAGACTGGCCAGGGTGGGGCAGCAAGAGGTTTACTCATTATCGTGGGTGGGGCACTGTGCGTCTGTGAGAGAGTCAGATGAGCGAGGGACAGCATGCAAGACAGAGAGAGAGAGAAAGGGAAGAAAGGATGATGTTGAGAGTCAGATATAAAAGTGTGCACCAAAAAAAAAGAAAAAACTTTAGCATACAGTTTGCCCCTTTTATCTCAACAGAGAAAGAAAAAGTTGAAGGAGTATTTGGACAGGTTTAAGGCCTCCCCGCCCTCTGCCAGTTGGGCTCGACCAAGCTCATCTTGATTTTTCATTTGAGAGGCACATTTCCCAAAGAACTTTTTTCCTTCAGTTATTCAACTTCAGTCTTTCCTTTATTAAGTAGCATTAAAATTCAGAAACATGGTCTTATATCTCTTTGTCCAAAAGACATCCTTAGGTCACTTAGACTCTTTATTTCAATTGTGCAGTGTTAATATAATATTAAAGCCTAAAACTAATTTTCTTTAGGTTAACTTTTCCATCATAAAAGTAAAAAATTAAATGTTCACAGTTAGGCTGCACATCACAAGTTTATAATAGCCGACCCACCAGTGATCAGCAAGGGTTAAGCTCAACCTTTACTTCCAGTTTCCACTAAGGTTCCTGTGGACTGTACAGATGAAGTCACCTGCATAAATAGACACATAGTAGCCATGAGTGACCCAATGTTGTCTAAAAACACATCGAGCATCTCTGTCTGTGTTGGAGTCCATCAGGACCTCAAGGAGTTAAAGTAGTTTCTGTGTGTGTTTGTGTGTGCATGTAAAGGTGAGTAGAAGAAAGAGAAAAAAGGGGAGGGAGGAAACAAATAATCAAGAAACTTATTAGACAAGAGAAACTGGGCATGACTCACTACTTTAATTGCTGAAGATATGGTGTTTGCTGCTATCTCTCTCCCTCCCCTCACAACAATATTTATTCTCAGTTTCCATGGCATGCAGTGACACGTCACATACAAACACAGATATACCACACATACACATGCGCAAACAGGCTGGGGTTGACTCATCAATGGGCAGGGACTAGGGAGGGGCACTAATGCAAAGGATCATCTGAAATAACTAAGTACACACACACACACACACACTTACTTACACCCACACAGGCATTCAATTTAAATTTGCCCTTTGACGCAACAGGGCAGAGTCTGAATTATAAAAGGTGAATCAGCCCAAAATACAAATTGACTTTGTAAATGGCAAGTAAGAAGCAGAGAGGGAGAAGTTAGAGGGAGGTGGAGTTAAGGCGGAGGAGGAGGCTGAGAAGCAAGAATAGCTCTGATAGAAGGATGCAGGGAGTGCATTAGAAGGGAGGAAGCGAAGGATTAAAAAGATACAAAAGTAGAAACAAATGGTCTGAGTCATATTTCTTCGAAATGTCTGTGTGCGTTTTTGTTGCCTGATGTGTTTGTGCATGCAGTCCTGCGCTTGTGTGTGTGTGTTTCCCCTCCTCCTGACTTTTTCTTTCTGTTCTCTTTCTGCATTGATCCATCGCTCCCATTTCTTTCCATTCTTTTTCTTTCATTTCCCTCCTTTTCTTCAAAGGACAACTCACCTGACACACAGGATCAATACGCACTTCGCACACGCACAGACTCACGAGTGTCAATGCATGCACACACATACAGGGTCTGAGTTCTTAGTATTCTGGTATGTGAGGCTTTTTGCTTTGCAGAAGGAAGAATATTTTCTTTTGAAAGGCCTGATCTGTAATTGCTGCGTAGTATTGCCCCGTTGAATCACGCGATTGGCTTTATTTTCATAGTGATTTATTAGATTGAAGGCATTTTCTGTGGTTGAAATTTTGTTTTCTGGATGTTTGACTGACTGCATGGGACGAGGATAGAAAGGGTATGAGGTCCAGACATAAAATAACGTGCTCGATTGATGTTTTAGTTTATAAGTGGACGAGACAGACTTTGAGTAATGGTGGTAATGGTGGCCTGAGAAGGGTCTAACTCTGAGCCAAACATATGTGAACATGTGAATATACCCAAACATGTGAATCGACGCAATATTTAGATCATCTAATAAATCCCAGATTGTTTTCAAAGGCAACTCCAACTCAAGGACAGTAGAGAAGAGTTGAAAAATAGATGCATGCAATGAGTGGAAGAAACTGTGGATTTAACCTTAACAACACAATATAATTGTCTTCATCTTATGTGGTCATAATGCAGTACAGAAATGTGAACCTTCAGGGTTTTAACAGTCCCATGCGTGACATTAAATTCCATTGGAGTCGAGAGACAGAAAATACAGAGACGAACGGAGAGTGATAAATGGAAATGTGTGCTTTCAGCAGATCAGAGAAGAGTTTCATTAAAGTTTTTCTCGTTTACATTTCTGCCCTACGGAGCTAATTATGTTTTAAAGACAGACAGACAGACACACACACACACACACACAGTTGTATTTCCATAAAGTTCTCATTACTTATCGTCCTATTTCCCTTCCTCCTGTCTTCCTTGTGTAAACTCATGTGTCAGTATACATGTGCATCTGTGTGACGCTTTTCACTGCCTGTATGCTTAATTATGTGTGATGTGATTTGCATTGTGAGTGTGTGTGTGTGTGTTATGTAAGGAAATCAAAGCATGACTTTACTTATTTTCCGTGCCAATAATTTAACATCAATTTATATCCGCCACAGGAAATTATGGAGCTTATACTCCAGTCAGCCTGTGTGTTACTTTGTGTGTGCCTGCATGTGTGTCACTTTGTGTGTGTGTGAATGTGTGTGTCTGTAAAACTCCAGTGTTTTTTTTTTTTTGTTTGTTTGTTTGTTTCCTGTAGCAGCATGCGTCATCATGTTACCTTTTGATCCAGCAATTCTTCAGTTGAGAAAAGTGCCCTAAAAATAAAATATTGTGATGATATCATTGGAAAAGAGAAAGGAGTTGATGAATTTATGGTGAAAACATGAGGATTAGCTAGAGTATGTGATGTGTGCATCCATATTATATGTATGTATGTGCGTGCGTGTGTGTGAGTGTGCGCGCGCATGTGTGTACCTAAACTGATCAGCAACAAACACTGCGATACAGATGTTGAACTTTTTTAAAAGGCATCAAGGAGTTTGGACAAGTTTATTTTGTATCTGTAAAATGTTACACACAACACATATTTTGATTACAGTTCTTATTTGTTATTGATATATTCATTTATGATGAGAAGTTGCTCCGAAGGTGGGATTTTAACTTTAAGCCCTCTCAGACACTCGCACAGTCCTGAGAGATTTGCAGTGACCGCCATGCAATCAGGTCTCTTTAGCTCCGGCAGATTCAGTCCTTTACTTGCTGATGTGGAATATTTGGCTGGAAATTATGTCGGCTGATGTAAGTGACGATGCATTGATCTGTTGCTCGCGCTCAGTAAGTATATGCTGCATATTCTTCTATACAAGCCCCGAGCTCCGCCAGCTATTAGACATCAATACAATAAAAAAGTGCGGGGCCATCTGAGCTCAAAGGTGCAGTGTTTGCTTAGATAGATGCGTCCTACACACAGGCCACTGTGGATGTGAACTGGCTTTATTCTTTCTAGTGACTGAAGTGCAGTTTGTCTGTGTCTGTATATGTATGTTCTGTGTGCACACATGCATGTCTTGGAGAAAGGAAGACATACTGATATTAGCCAAAATACTGTCCCCCTCTCTCTCTCTAACAGACACACATAGACATACCCGCAGACACACACAGACATACACGTTGACACACATACACAGTGTCTGTTCTGAGCTCAGTTTGTTTGTATAGCAGTCACATTTCCCATCAGGACACAGACTCAAATAAACACAACCATGCTGGAAAGAAGGAAAGAAAGCAAGTGTGTCTGTGTGTATGTGTGTTTCTGTGCGGTGGTGTGCATGTGGTAATGTGCCTGGTGTGTAAAATCCAGGCTGTGTTTAGTGTAACAGAAACATAATCAGACAACCAGTTTGCTGTAATTTTGACCTGTGTCTGTCTGTTTGTCTGTCTGTGGAAAAACTGGTGGGATAAGCTTGTTTCTTAGCGTATGTGTGTCTGTTCGTGTGTGTGTGTGTGTGTGTGTGTGTGTGTGTGTGTTACGTGTGTGTCTTCTTGATAGGTGTGTGCGCCGATGTGTCACAGTTATGACCCATGTGTGGCTTTACGCTGTGTGACAGTCCACAGCAGTCTCATTGTCTGCGAGGAATATTACATTTGGCTTGAAAAACAAATTACACCATTTAGACCACATTTAAACCCATTTTGGCTATTCCACACATGCCACGCTCACACAGATATTACAGCTGACAAAATGCATAGACTGAAGGTGACAGCTTGGCATTTTTGGCTCAGGCAAATCAAAAATTTGCTTATTTGTTTGACTACGTCTCGGCTCATATTTGGATGCTAATCCTCTTTTCAAGGGTGCTTTGAATTTTCTGATTGACTGATTCCGACTTGGGTTTGCAAAAAATATTTGAGGAATCAAATGATTCCAATCAACCTGCAAGGGTAACATCATTTCGTTGTCTTGTTTGGGTTTTTTCACATCATAATGCTCATCATACTAAGTGTCAAGTCACTAAGAAGTCATATAAAAATACAAAAAAATGACTTTACAATCCTGGGATTTGGCATTGTGGATTGTATTTGGGTTAGTTTCTGGCAGCTCAGCGGCATATTAATTAATCATATATCCCGCAGCTAGAAAATTTGTGCTCAATCCCCTGTGTTTGAACTGTCCCTCTTGTTGAGGTGTCCTTGAGCAAGACATTGAATCCCTATTTGCTGCAGGGATGCTGCTGGATAGCTGACCCTGCAGTCAGGCCTTCCTGTGAAAGGGAGGCAACAAGATAAGGATTTACTCCATCTGGGATCAGTGGAGTATAAAAAAAAAAGCCTTTCCTGTAATTATTTTGACGTTACTGGAGCTCAATGAATTGCCCTATTTAAGACAAACCACACCGATCTGGCACTGAAGTAGGAAAAAGCATGAAAAGTATTCATATAGTTCTGCACAGTCCTTTAGATTAAGTATGATTATACAGGAATCTTAATCTAAAATGCATATATAGCTCAAAGAGAGCCAACCAACTATTTTCTCTCATAATATCATGTAATGTGATATAATGAGTTTGACTTGGGCCTAACATGCCGTCTGTTCAGATATCGTCTCAATCCAGTGACTATTTCATTGGTTCAGACACATGTCGCTTGCACATGCAGCCTCGTCATTGGTTCGGCTGAATGGCCGTGACACAGATGTTCCACCCTTCCAGCCAGCGAACCAGCCAGGTGTTTTTCATCATGTCGACATGGCAACGGTAAAACACAGTGGTTATTTTAGCTCCTAGCTGTAATTTAGACGTTTACATCAATTACTGTTACAATCAACTTACACACACACACTGCCCCTCTCTCTCTCTCGCTTTCTCTCTTACACACACACTTTTCCAATAGTGTGTGTGTGTGTGTGTGTGTGTGTGTGTGTGTGTGTGTGTGTGTGTGTGTGCGTGTGCATGCGCGTGTGCATGTGTGTGAATGTGTGTGCATTTCTGCATTTGTGGGTTCCTTTTTTATTTCTATGTTTTGCTGCCGTGGCTTTCACATCACAGTCCCTTAGCTCTTGTATATTTCTCTTTGTTGGTTTCTCTCTCTCTCTGTCCCTCTCTCTCTCTCTCTCTCTTTCTTTCTTTCTTTCTCCTTCTCTCTCTTTTTTGTGTAAGGCGGGAGCAATTCACCACAGGCCTTATGTTTGTGTGTGCCTGTGAATGTGTGCGCACATGCAGACGTGCATATGTATGTGTGTTCACACATGGAACTAATATTGAGGCCAGATGTTCATTTTGCTACAACAAGAACTCTACACGCAATGCTAGCCAGTTACACAGACACACACACACACGCACACAGAAATGCATAGGGCACACCATTCTGGCAGCACTTGTGTAATTAGGAAGCTGATTGGTTAGATTAAATGTCCATCTGACCCCTGACCAATAGTTAATTTGAAAACTCTGCCAGCCTTCCCTTTTCCTCTGTCTCTTGGCTTGGCTTTCCTTCCCCCATCTCTTCTTTTAATCTGAGGTTCTTTCACACAATCAGGCCGTTTGCCTTCATAATAGTGACTAATGGAATTTGACGAAAGAGAAGAGAAGAGGCTGGAGAAAATGATGGTGAATAGTTTGTGTAAAACTGCTTCCAGCAAACGAATGGAAGTAGATTGACAAATGAGTATACATTACTTTCTTCTGTTTTTATCCATTAGGGTTCAGGCCATGAAATGTACAATTACTCTGCAGAAATGCCTAATGTGCACCATAACAGTTTAACATACAATGTCAGTTAGAAGAGTTTCTTTGCTTTGTTTTATAGGGGTCATTCTCTTGATTTAACATTTTGAACACCACACATTTCAGTAAAAGGATGCATCTCCTAGCATTCAGGACAGGATGAAAGAATTTTATGACGCAGCTGCAAATTTTGTCACAGCATACAGGAAGGGGAAAAGCCTGAGAAGTGTTTAAACTTTTAAGGAGGCACATAACAAATCACCTGCACAACCAACATCATAACAACGAGTAATACAAGGTCCAGTTAATTCAGTCTGCATTTCCACCTGTTTGTGACACATCTTTAATGTGTCTCGCCATTTGGCCAAGTTTGGTTACGCAAGCTGGGCAAACATCGCCAATGCAGTACACCACCTTCACTGTGACGAGGATTTAGTGAAGAATCGCAAGGTCCGGTGTCCATATTTAAATTCACATCACAAAGGCACATCCACATTCACTTTCAGACATAAAAATAATAGGCACGCATGCACAAAGCCTTGACCAGTCATCTTGGCACTTTAATCCACTACACTTTAGGACACCTAGTTAGGCCTTGCTTTGGTGGGCGTGTATCTAGGAGATAGAGAGAGAGAGTGAGAAAGTGTGTACTTCTCTGTGTATTTGTGAGTGAGCAATGCCATGGCAACCTTGGCGGTCCAAGGCCCTCTTGGCAAGCAGGCGAGATTGCCCTGGGCACGTGCATGTGCAGCACACTGTGCCATTCCTGTGTGTGTGCGTGTGTGCGTGTGCATATGTGATTGGGATGCAAAGTGGGGACTTTAACTTTTAGTCCTCAGTGGAAACACACGTTCACCATCTTACTTAGCATATATTCAAACACACAAAGTCTGCTTTGCATATTCGATATGGAGGTAAAGCTAGAGCGTGGGGTGCATCCTTTTTCTCCCCTCGCCATCTATTTATCTCCCTGCCTCTTCCTTAGCTCCTCCCTTCTCTCTGTCTGTTTCCTCCAATGTGTCTCCGGAGAGGTTTCACTCATTAGGAATTCTCCACTAGTGTTTGCATGCATGTGTGGCTCTTTGTGAGTATGTTTATAGATTCTGCTCCACTGGAATGATGCATCTTGTATATTCAATTTCCCTTAAGACTATTTCTCTGTCACTCTCTCTCTAGCTGTACACACACAACAGGACCCGGCACCACTCAGTCCAGCTTCAGCTGTTCAGGACTTGCTTGCTCATTGTGTTCTTGTGGTCCTGCGTAGATCTGTGGATACTACAGCCAAATCTGAAGCTATCTTAGTCTGATTGTGCTGCAAGAGCAATGTTTTTCTCTTTTGTAATCTGTCCTTACAGCTAAGAGGTTTTGATGCGAGCCATAGAGAGGCTGAGTTTTTAGGCTCGATGCAGCTGCTTCTACGGGCTATCGGCAGGAGGCGTCCCACGTACAACACAAACAAGGCTCTTTATGTGGAGTTTGAGTCAAGTTAAGGATTTTTATTTTATTTATTTATTTATTTATTTTTCGTAAATATTGAATATGCACAAAAGGGGCCCTTAAAGATTAACAAGAGTGTTCACACTCCACTGATGTGGAGTCAGTCTTTGGAGATAGATGGGAAAAAAAAACCTGACATGAAGCAATACATGTTTAATTTGACCCACTATCAAATTACATAGCTCTTTAATAATTATACCTGCCCTGTCCAGAACTGAGGACTTCTTGTTTGTTTTCAGAAGCCCCTCTCATTTGAAACGAGGGTTAAAGGTCTTCATAGATGGTATTATGTTAAAATGCTGTCAGGTTTTGACCCCAAATCAGGGTCTGTCTCAGAGTCTTACCACTTACCAACTTACTTTCTGAGATTTCTATCAAAAAGAAGTCTGACATGTGAGTCTGTACTGAATGCTTGAATTGACTTCTGCTTGGCTGTCACATTCATCCAAGAAAGAGGCAAAAGATGAGAAATGGCATATTGTCAAATTATCCTGCTAATAGCGAAACTTGTGTACATGTGTTTGGGTGGTGTGTGTGTGTGTGTGTGTGTACTTTTAACTCTCACTGTTACTTGAAGATGCGTCATTGCAGATGTTTGGCTTGTGAGGCAGTGTAAACATTAACACACACATGCACACACACTCTGACTCAAACATTCGCACATCAAGTCCCCAAGTCCCATCTATCCTGTTCTTTAATAGACCAGGTGCAGTCCAACAATGGGTGTGTGCACACATGCCTCTGTTTTGTGTGTGTGTCACTGAGTCCCTGTTGTACTTGCATGTCCTTGAACATGCTTGTTTTTCATGTTGTTTTCATGACTTTTCGGCATAAACATCTAAAAACAGGATATAGCGTATAGAAGTGGGCCATATAGAGTACACACATTTACAGTGCTTATTGAGTCCGGCCCTAAATCTGCAGTCTCTCTTTATGCTTCCCATTAGAAGGAAACGTAGCAACTGGCCTCGGGTCTGTTCACATGAGTAATCTTCTCCCTTCTCAGAAATTATTGGTACCATGATCCATCTTTCTATCTGTAACGGGATATTCTGCTGTTATTCAAGCCAAGTCTGATAGCATCCACATTCAGTCTGACATTTATCCTTTTACTTTGAGTTCAGGTCACTGAGATAACCAAAACCTATTTTAGAGGGAAAATCCTCACTGAATGTTGAGCCGTGTTATTCCTTTGATCTAACACAGCTCACAGATGAAGAACAACTCTCTGTCTCTCAAAGCCACAAATCCAGCTTTCCTAATAATACATGAAAAAAACTGTGTTAGGGTTTTTTTTGGTCCATTATTCTGGTTTATCTGAACTTGGATTTTATTTTTGTGGGCTTGGTTACATTTTCCGTCAGCAATAATGATGCTATACCCACTTACCAACTTACTTTCTGAGATTTCTGCCAAAAAGAGGTCAGACGTGAGCAATTAGATGATCATACACATTTTAAACAAAGCCCCTTAAGCCTATTTGAACGAAAAGAAAATAAATTAATACTAAAATTATTCCTTTATCTGTCTACCTCAGTTTACATAAAAAATTTGACCTGTCTTACAATTTTCATGTGCGAAGAGTGTAACTACTTACTTTATTCACCACCATTGTAAAACCTGCTCATCTAAAGACGCATACTCAGCAATAACACTGTTGAGTAACTGATGAATAAAAGTTTGTGTGTGTGCTTGTGAGCACATGCATGCTTTTACCAAAACAAATGACCTATATCCTGGAGGTTTAATAAGTTTGTTGAGTTCCTTGTCTATATTTAAATGTTTTGTATACATCTATATTTTCTCACCAGCAGTCCTCTCATCCATTACCTTTGTTATCATGTTACCAACGTCTGTCACTGAAAAAGCAAGAAATGAGGACGGAAGAGAAATTTCAAAAACCTAATTGGGGTCCTCTTATCCAAACATGGCTTCATAGCGCTTCTATGGGTAAAAAAACCTCCACAGGGTACCTTGAATAGTGGACTGCAGTTATACTGTGGTTCTCAGTCTGCCTTTGATATAAACCAATAAATGTGGCAGTGATACATTGGATACTGTTTAACTTAATTTGTGAGTTGATTTGTTTTACCCTGTGTCCAATTACATACATAGGAATATGTATAAAGCTTGTAAACAC
The DNA here is from genome assembly GCA_034769265.1 of Remorina albescens. Lineage (NCBI taxonomy): Eukaryota > Metazoa > Chordata > Actinopteri > Carangiformes > Echeneidae > Remorina > Remorina albescens. Next base: position 15,386,446 of record CM068492.1, on the reverse strand, counting down.
ACCCAAAAACATGTACACTCTTGCATGCCTTGCAAACATATGTGAAGGATCATCATTATTTAAAGCCCCTCATTTGCAGATCAACCAGGAAACAAGTGTTTCATTACCTCAAGACCACCGAGGGAGTGAGCAGTAGATTTAGGGAGCGATACAGAGAGAAAAGACGCGCCAAAGGAGACAAGAGCAGGAGTCAGACATAAAGAAAGAGCAGCAAGAGATGACAGGAAAATGAGAAAGAAGATGGACAAATAGAGCAAAAAACAGAAAGACATAGAGGCACACAGAGAGAGAAAGGGGAGCAGCTGCCAAGCTCTGAGTGGGGTTAAGCATCACCACAAGTACATCCTAATAAGGTCTTAAAGCGTGCACACACACACACACACACACACGCACACACACACACTCACACTCACATACACACAGACTTGGCCAGTGTTCAAAATCAGTGTTTCTGCAGTAAGCAACAGTAAGTAGTAATTCACATCTGCCATCCCTGGCTGTTTAATTCATGTTGCTGGTGACAATTTAAAACATAGTTAAAACATACAATGATCAGCCGCAACATCCAAACTTGTCTGCCTAAATGTGTGGCTGACAGACGCAACATTTGAAGAGTTGAAACAGTTATTGTTCCATATAGCTGATCATTGATTGTCAAAGTGTGTTGTAACATCAGCAGGTATTCTGTCTCTTGTTTCAGCTCCATTTGCCTGCTATCTATCAAGCCAGATTTGAGCTAGAGATTTCTATCTCCTCCCTACACCACTCCTCGTTATCTGTCGTGTGTGTGTGTGTGTGTGTGTGTGTGGTCTTTCGCCAGTATTGCTGGAGTTTTCTTGGCTAAGTTTTCTGTAGTTGTGTACTTCTTCCTCATGCATGGATAAGGTATAAATGTTTTTTTGTTTTGTTTTGTTTTTTGACAATGTCATGCATATGTCAAACAGTGATTCTCTAAGTGTTGTTGTCAAAATGCAGCTTTATCAATAAACAGGATATCATGTAGATTGTTATTATCTAGTATATATTTTCCAAATATTCTCAGTTAGGTTGCATTGGGTTAAGAGAATTTATTTCATATTTTTCAAATAATCTTTTGACTATAGTTTATTTAGAGAGATAAACAGCCCACAGTTGGTGGCTTGAGTAAGTTCTTCAAACCCTCAATCTGTCTGAATAATATTAGCTGTAGCAGAATTTACACCTGTTAAATAAATTGGAGTCCATACTCTACTGCCTCTATTATCAGGGACAAATGACTTTAACTGCTCTGAGCAATAATTAGTGATCTAGTTATCAGGCCAAATGCAAGAAAAGCTCAGAGAATGGAAGAGTAAATCTCCTGGTGATCCCCTGTTATGAAGCAGTTGTAATGTGCTTGATTTAGGATACACTTCCACCACCTGTGATTTTTCTAGATGGGTACCTCAGAAATGTAGTGGAACAATTTATACAAACAGCAGCCAAAGGGTGACATGATAGGGTTTTGGTGCCGGTCCAATTCTGTGATTTCCACCTTTACATACTGTATGTGCTGGCTGAAAGAGGGATGACAGACATGTTCAGTTTCCCCACGATAGACGGGCCTTCATGGCAACCATAAAACAAACACGAACGTCACAGAGGCAGCTTTGCGTATCAGAGAGGAACAACAATGTGAAAGGTCTAAACAAACTTTGCAAGTCGACCATTCCAAGCTAAATAATAGCTGTTGAGTCCCTTGCAAACACTAAGTGAGGAATCAATGTTGACATTGCTGCCTGCAACGCCGCCCTCTTAAGTAACCCAAGAAGCCAAAATGAAAATCGTCAACTCCCACAGTATTCAGACAATAAAAATTAAATCACACACACACACACACACACACACACACATAAACCAAAGTAGATGGCTCCTGCTCACTTTCTTCCCACCACCCGAGGCAGGGAAAAAGCAAAAGAGCCTTGCAGAGCAAAGTGAATGATGGGAGGACGGAGAGATAGGGGATAACTTTGTGTCTGCCCTCTCTCACTGAATGGTTATCACTTTCTCCCACTAAGTGTGCATTCTCGCTCGCTCTCTCCCTCGTTCCCTCTCTTCCCTTCTCTGCTGAAGGGAGATTAAAAGCTGATAGGAGATTGCATAGACATGTTGCACTCCTGTTCTGACACACACACTTACACACTCAGTCACGCACACACACATGCATGCAAACGGTAACATTAGCTCTTGTATAGCTGGGAGCTCTTGATGTAAAACACATGTTTCTGCCTCGGCAGTGTGTGCCGGTGTGTCTACGGCTGTTTAAACCAACTTTATCGCTCCATCAGTTCAGAGACAAGGAACGATTCATTCAGAGAAAGAGGGGGGAGGGGGGTGAATGGTTGGAGAGAAGTGTGTGTGTGTGTGTGTGTGTGTGTGTGTGTGTGTGTGTGTGTGTGTGCGTGCGTGCGTGCGTGCGTGCGCGCGCGTGTGTATGTATGTATGTATTAATCAGACCTCTGAAATATCAAAACATACAGTTATTCATCTGATGGTTATCCCACAAATCCATGTTGTACGAGCGTTATACCGTTTTTTCTTTCTTTTAATTAGATGACTTTGTTAACTATATGTAGTAGCCTACTTGCTTGATAACATTACGTTCAGTCTTACAGACATATAAACACGTGCCCTTCAGGGTTTCCACAATGTTTAGCCAATAGTAATTTCACAGAGCTGTCTAAGCCACCGAGACACTGAAAAACGTCATTTGTGTCTTTATTTTGTTCCTCTGTGATATTTCAAGTTCGAGGTTTTAGTTGGTAATGCCACACATTTGCCCCGCTGTTACTGAAGTAATGGTGAGGAAAGGACAGTTCTCATAGTGTACTGTGTATTAATATTAAAAAAAAGTACTGTTGTCCACTTAAAAGCTGTTGCTCTGGACATTTTAGCTTCCTCCCGCTTCTGTAAGTCTTTTTATTGATTATATCATCACATCCATCTGAACATCAGCGACTCCAAAGACCAACAGGATTATTTGTTGAAAGTATTGTCTGAAAACGATACACATTATTGGGCTGATTTAATCATGACAAACATCATAAAGACAAGAAATAAATAAATTACATCAACGTATTCAAATAGAAAAGAAGTGCAAATGGACCTTTCAGTTTCTGTGGCTCTTTCGCAGCTGGAAATGTTCAGCCAAGAAGTGCTAGAAGCTGATTCATGTTGCCTAATTTGTAACTGTGGACCTGATCTGAAAAGGAACACCACTGCTGCAACGTCTACTTTTGGTTGACCACCAACATGAGTTTAGTCTAGCTGAAAAGTAAAAATACAGGTGACTCCAGCTCACAGACATATTTTACACTCCACTCTGTTGCATCAGACCTCAAATTATACCATTCTGCTTCTGCATTAAACCAGATAGGATGAAATAACAGAGACAGCCACATGCTTGAAATGTATAATCCATCAAGGAAGTGTTCATAAAGCAAATGAATGTAGAAAGTGAGTTGTTTTTTTGTTTTGTTTTGTTTTGTTTTTCCTCCATCCTGGCCCGTGTCGACGTGGTGCCCTCAGTTTATTTCTAATTTTATTTTCAGTACTTTAACAGCAGTATGTCATAGAAGCACAAGATCAGAACTGTGCTCACACTTTAACTAAATTTCAGAGCGCTGCACACGTCAATAACATTTTGTTAAACCAATTGATACGATGGTCAAGCCCAGTGAATGAAATAACAGAAAACAAATAGATCTGCTTGATAAAGGTTTCTTCTTGCCGCCAGTCATTCTAGCAGACTGAACTCATCTACATTTAGATTTACCGGCCAATGCGTGTGGTCATCCATGCCTTTGATTTAGACTGTGTGTATTTGTTGTGTACATGGGTGTGTGTGTGAGCTTTATTGACCAACAGAGGAAGGCTGTGTGTGTGATGAAAACCAGGCGTACAGATGGACTTGTGGGAAATAAAAACCTTTTATTTATTTATACCATTTGATTAAATGGCATTTGTTTCTTTCTCTCGGTGTGTATGTGTGTCCATGTGCAGAAATGCGTGTCTGTGTGAAGCTTTTATTTAATGACAAATAGAATAGCGGGATCAGAGCAATCAGGTTTGTATGATTACTATGGGAACAAGGGAGGCAGACTGATACAGAGGGAGAGAAAGCGAAGGTAAAGAGACAAAGTCTGATTACAGAATCAACAAATTCCTTCAAATCAGCACAAAACTGAAAATATTGCTTCTGTTTGTTGATCTTTCTCTTCTCCTTCTCTTTTTCCTACATTCTCTGTGTTCATTCACCTCCTGTTGAGATGGATTACAGTTCCTCTTAATTTGCCAAAATTTTTTTTTGGAAAGGCTCTGATTTTCTTCTTTTTTCTGTCATTTCACCTCTTCTCTGCTTCTCCTTTCCTCTCATCCCATCAATATCTTTCTCTGCATCAGTGCTTCTGTAATGGTGTCATTAATTTCAGCTGTTTTTTTCTCTTCTTTTTTCTTACAAGCACCTTTGGATATTGGATATTTATATCTTCATACTTTTTCATGCTGCACAAGCATTTGAAAATAACAAATATTGACCCTTGCAATTTCCCATTAATTTATCCAACAAACTAGGGTTGCAACCAACACTTATTTTAATAATTCAACAATTTGCTGATTATTTTCTTTATTAGTTTGATTCAAATGGAGAAAAGTAACCAACACGGTAACCCTAAAAACAGTGTAATTTCAAATGTGTCCAATACTTAGAAATAACCAGTTTACTAGAATGTAAGACAGAAATAATAAGAAAATTCTTGCATTTTTCACTTTCCTCATTATTTTCAAAGCAGGTAAACACATTTCGGTCACTAAACCAATGAGGTAATAATTGTTGCCTCTCTACAACCAAACAGCAAAGGCTATTGGATTTTCAATGATGAAGCAAACATAAAAAAATGCTTCATAACTGGATTCTGCTCATGACTTAAATAAATTGTGACTAAATGTTTTCGCTCTGTTGGTCGTTGTGGTTAATCGCTCTTATTCCAGTGACCGCTTTTGAACCGATGACCAGTACAACCTGACTAATAGACACTTGTTGGCTTATCCAATTTAATATTCAAGGTTGTTCTTGTGCTTAACAGTGCAGCATCCGAAGGTCACCATCCCTTCTTTGCACATTCATAAATATTTTCTGTACTTAATTTCAGGCTGGGGACGGAGATGTGTTTTTATGTGTCTTCCTCATTATTCAGTGTCAGGCTGTAGTGTTGTTGAAAGGGCTTTTTGTGGAAGGGGAAAAATGTGCTATTGTGCTTCAGCTTTAATTTCACAAACAACATTGATAATGAAAAATAAATAATTTATCTACCAGCTATCATGATTTAATCACCGTAAAACACATTAGGTTAATTAAGTGTTAAAGCGGCACCTTTTTTATTGGGCAGTAAAATCATTCATTTTGTTACAAGTCTATAGCATGAAGTGGTTAATATTGTTTGATTTGTTGTGGTTGGCTGTTTCATGGTGGGTCATGGCATGAGGATACACATCTGTTTTCAGTTGTTCTCATGTCTAGATTTAATTTATAGCAGCAGAAGCTTTATCACTGTGCATGACAGTCTTTGCATATCACTACAAAAGTGTTGGCTTGAGAAAAAACTAGTGAAGATGTGCAACACAAATCATTGCGGTCCAGAAACAGAAAAACACTGAAGAATGATTTTGTGTGATACTATTGAAATTTTAGTCTTGATTGATTTTCAGAGTAAGGATAATTTTAGGTTGGATGTTTGAAGTATTATAAGTATTTCGATCATAGCTGTAAAGATTTAGAAATGTGGCTTCCAAGAGATGCCAAATGTAACTGCTTGGCTACAAGTACACTATATGTGTGTGTATGTGAGTATAGACTAACAATCTGCCACTTGCTACATGCATCCAGATTGGCTAAACAGTGCAATCGGTTGTGTTTCTTTGTGTTTGTGTGTGTGTGTGTATGTGTGTGCGTGTGTGTGTGTGTGTTCTCAAAAAAAGAAACTAAAGACATGGAGAAAAGGAGGCAAGGAATGTGTACATATGTTCCAGTACAGATTCCAACCTCATAAATCACTTCAACTGGTGTTCAATAGTCAATCCTCTGTCTCTCTCCCTCTTTTTCTTCCCATTTTCTCTCTCTCTCTCTCTCTCTCTCTCTCAGTAGAAACACACTGTTCTTCCTCTGCCAACGAGGAGATTTGTGTTCTGTGTCTCTGTCGTATAGGATTAGGGAAGAGACAGAGAGAACAGAAGGAAGGAGAGACAACAAGGAGGAAATAGATAGAAAGAGGGATAAAGCAGAGGAAGGAAGATGGAAAAACTAAATTTTTGCTTTTTTCCTGGCTGTGTGTGTGTGTGTGAGACTTTATCTGTTCCTGTGTGTCTTGATGTTATCCAGATGTGCAGCTACAGTGGGCTGTAAAACTCAGAGTTATTGTCATAACATTGTTGCTCACTGTTAGTGAGTGAGTGTGTGAGAGTGTGTGTATGTATGTATGGGGGTGAGGATGGGTTTGTCAGTGGGTGTGTACATGCGTGTTGCTTCCTGTTGTCGTCCTGACGTTTTATTACTGAGCTGATGAAGAGCCAACACACAGACACACACACAAACACACACACACATACACACATGCACACACTGTATAAGCAAAGAGTCCGTTTTCTCCAGCGTAATTGGTTCCAATATATATTTACAGACTCTTTACACCATCTGTGTCCAGGATGTCCCTGTCCTGCTCTATTTGCTCATCTGTGTTGGTCAAGTTAAGACAGCTAGAGCTGATTTGGAATCAAGAGCCTGTTGTCTTTTGTGGCGAAGCTGTTTCAGACTGGATGTACTGTATTGGCTATGTGGGCTTCAATGATCGGAAAGGGTGTCACAGTATTTCATAAATCTACCAGCTCAAGAACAGTTGACCCTGGGAGGTCCTCCTCAACGAGCAAGAGAAAAGGATTTATTTATCTGTTTCTGATAGCGAGGAATTTACATCAGTTAGTACTTATGCTTGGCACAATCATTTAGTATGGCAGCCAGAGATACAGGGCTGTTGAATTTATAGGCAGTCAAACGGTTGCAACATCGTTAAAAATATCACATTTGGATATTTTCCTGAAGTCATTCATCCCCGTTACAATATGAACGAAGGAATACATACTTAAGAAGTCGCAAAAAAAGTCTCACAGAATGCAAAACAATAAGTAAGTTAAATGACTGTCACTAAATCTTTTTTCTCCATCTATTCATATCATTCTTGCTGATATCCACCCACAGTCAGTACAGTTGTGACAGCTAATTTTATTACTTCTCAAAAGAAGTCTTGTGCTGCTTACATTCAGATTCAGCGTGAAAAACAGCTTGTAATGACTAATAATCCATCACATTGGACCTTAAAGTGGCTTTGTTTCAGTTTCCACTTCGATTTTATCATGCTTTCTTTCTTTCTTTCCACGACGTACCGCTCTGTTTACTGTCAGTCATCTGGCACAGGGAGGAATAGAAAGTCTTTGCCAGGAAATAAACCCCAATAACTGTGTCGTTTTGCAAATGTTATTGTTGATCCGTTGATGACGTTGTTGTTTACAAAAGTGGATAAATGTCAAATTTGCAGGCAGTCACTTTGATAATTGAGGCTTATTTATGTGTCTGTGTCAGGATGATTCCCACCCATCTTCCTGTGGGAGGAGGTGACTCCTCATCCATTACGATGTATATTTAAGTGGGGAGCTCAACCACTAGAGGGCGTATTGAATTGCAGCTGCCTGGACAAATAAAACTAATATTGAAAATTTACAAAAATGCGCTGACAGCGTTAATAGAAAGAAAAAAAGAGCACAGGTGGTGTAAGATGAATGCTGTCAGTTTGATGCCAGACAAACGTAGCTGCATCTTTGTTTTTTTTTATTATTTAATCCTTAACTCTTTTACTGATACAGCCTGTCCAGTCTGTTTTGCATAATATAGTCAGTGACACCAGGAGTGTGGGCACACAGAGGGAGAGAGCTTGACCAACTGCTCTGGATCTCAGCTGCAATCTGTCTGTGTTGTAATTCTGTGGCACAGCTTCTGTTGGAAGTGATCGGTATCTCTGCTCCCCTTTTGTTTACTCCACTCCAACCTGTAGTGTCTCTATTGTTTTTATTTGCTTTCTCACTGCACAGAGATGAGAGGAAGATGCAGCGGGGATAAATGATTAAAGTAAAGCGAGAAAAAGGAAAGGAAATGGGCTGTGGACCGCAACTAGAAACCTCTGATTCCTGCAGCTATCTCTCTTTCTATGAACATTTCCCTCCATCCTTAATATTCTTCCCCCCTTTCTACCTCGACCGCCCTATGTCTCATCCCATCTCTCCCTCTCTTCCTTTTTCTTTCTTTCTCTCAGTAATGACTGGGTGCTAACTATCACTTTGAAGGTCATGATATTTGCTCGCTGTAGATGTCTTTAGTGAGTGTACAAGTGTGTGTATGTGTATCTGTGTGTCTCATTATGGAAGTGTGTGTACCAGTGTGAGGAGAGTAAGTCAGCCCTAAGGCTGTATCCCGATGAATGATAGTGTGTGTATGTGTGTGTCTGTGTGGGTCTGGTGGATAATATCAAGCTGTTAGTACAAAATCTTTTCCACTAGCAGTAATTTGTTCACTCTCTTTCCCTGTTTCTTTCCTTCAGTTTGCCTCTTGTTCTTCCTCTCCCTTCCTCTGGGTCTCCCCCTCTCCCTCGTTCTTTTTCAAACAGATTGCTTTCTGCAGGGGTGGTAGAGAGGAGGAGATAGACAGACAGTAAAATTGAGAATTCTTGTCCTTGACTGACCCAGTTCAATTTCTCGTGGAAAATGAAAAAGTCAGCTTTGTGGTTCCCTTCAACCACTGTTTCTCCACTGTTTCAAAGCTTTTGGTGATTGGTGTTTTTGTTTGTTTAAATATAATAAATTTTGCTCAGTTTAGCTTTTTTTTCTGTTCATCACCCTGAACGATCCAAACAGCCAATGTTTCTTGGTGCTTGAGATAAATCCAGGATATTGACTTGTTTACTGTAGCCGGTATATGAATTACATTAAAATGCTACATTTCTAAGGTAAAAATATCATGACCTGTTCGCGCTTCAACCCAAAACGGCACAACTTACAGTGTATATTAAGTACTAAAGCATGTGTGGTCTCAATTTATGACATTTTAGCATTAATTTTATTGAGCTAAAACACTAAATATGTGCAGATTTAAACTATGCTGCTATGCAATATGATAAAGAGTTTTTTCTCTCTAGGTATGGACCAAAAGAGAGCCTAGAAATCTGTTTATTTGCATTTCCATGTCATACCATCAGAGATGAGGAAGGGTATAGATACTGTAGCTATGGATTCAGTGACAACTGCTTTCGCAAAAAAAGCCAATGTTGCAGACACACACTAGGTATAAATAGTGCAGCAGGCCTACATTTAGCTCAGGTTTCTAGATCTAGCTTTAACATGCTGTCTTTGGAGCAGAGCTTGATTGTAGGCCAGATTTTAAACATGTTGATGGACATGAGTGTTTGGCAGGCGCTGTGTGAGAAGACATATAAAAAAAAAAGAAAAAAGAGTCCATTTAAGGCCCCAGATACTTTGACAGCTTGTTCCACCAGAAAGGACACATTTTTGCATTGATGTTGTTTCTTCAGTGTGAAGCACAATATGAAAATTTCTCAACAAGTAGGTCATCAGGTGATATTCCCTAAGCAACCATTTCTCTCTTTCTCTGATAGCATGAATGTTATCATACATGGTGCTGTCTGGAGCAAATGGAACAAAGATGAGACATTGATTACATGCACGCTCACATTCGTGCGCACAAAAACTCCTTGGAGGATAACTGATCTGTTTGGTTCCTCTTGACAGCTCGAGCATGGCCATCAATACTCCGAGAATGTGTATGTCTTTCTTCGAGTGTGTGGCCCTGGTGCAGTGAAATGACTTGGAGAAAGAAAGTGGAACAAAGGGAAGAAGGCCTGCAGAAGAGGTTTTCAGACATTGATGTGTTTGGCTCGAACTCCACCCTGAGGGTCTGTCGAGGTGGAAAATGTCAAATGGGCCCTGGCCTGGTGGCACCACTTAGTGTCACTGGAGCCTCAGCGGTGACATAGAACAAACACACACTGCTAGGAATTAAAATAGAAGCCCAAAGACGATAAGAATAAAACATAGCACACATTTACCTCAGAAGGCTCTGTGTTCATCACAAACAATTTGGATTGGTGACAAAAACTATATCAGAGGATGGGCCAATGAATAGATGTGGAATACCATTCATTGATACATAGTAGACAAAAATAGATGCATGACAAGTTTTCTCATGAAAATGTGCCAATAAACGTCTGATATCAGGCGAGCAGCTTAACTCACTTTTTAGGCACTGATACATTTGCAGGAATTGTGAGCCTTAAAGATGATTTGAGACAAAAAGATAAACAGTAAATTGTTCAACAACAACTCAGGGAAACAATTTATGATACAAACAGTTGCTGGAAATTAAAAAACAAAAAATTTGGTTGTGGCCACATTCTTGATGTTCAAACTGCAATTTTTTTGCCCCAAAATATAACTAAATTATCTCTGTTTTTCTCAAAACACACAACCTTGGCAAACTTGCAAGCAGTTAGCTTCATCTTGCTCAGGAGAGCTGCTCAATAGGAAATCATAGCAACAAGCAAGCCTGAGGCACACTCTTATGTAAATAGCAAAGATAAAGCCAACTTTAAATGAGCAGAATTTCATGTGGGAGCATTGTAAACTACTTAGGCATGCTGTATGCTTTTCTCCGTCTGTTTATACATACAGCAGGGCTGTAAAGGCTTCCAGAGCTGTCTGTCTCTCTCTCTTTCAGTAACAAGTGTAGTGGTGTCACCAGCTCCAAGTCCCTCCCCATAAATACTAATGCATCCTTATCCTGAGCAGTGCATTCACACACTGCTACCTTACCATACATCTATATGTTCACACCTCCACGCCCACTCTTAAACCCAGTGGATCGTACAATGCAGCATCTACTCTTAGACCTGTTTGCTGTCATTGACACTGCTCAGGGACAATGTCACATACAGTCAACAGCACTCAGCAATATTCTGAAAGGTCGCTGACAGTTGTGCACAGTCATATTGAGGCTTGCATAATGAAATGCTACAGCACCGTCACTTCCGCAGTAATGTTGGATAAAGGTCACAGTATTTCATTAATTTCAGCCGCTCTTTATCACTGGCAGTCGTGCTATTGGGTGTGAATTGCTTCCACTGTTGAGTGTATTTGGAGGAAAAAACTTGGTGGCTGGAGGGAGATGGAGCCGTCACACCATAGACAGGGATGCAAAGAAAGAGATCTAAATCCACAGTGAATGAGATTGTGTTGTTTTGCCATGCTCTTTGCATAACTGCTCAGTGAAAGCTTGATTACCAAATTCATCTTCCTATTTTAAGACTCAACTCAATTTTGCACACTCACATTTAAGTAAAAGCTTATTTCTGTTCTCATTATGTTGTAGAAATATTATTCATTTGTTTTGTGCAGAGTCCGATATGGCCTCTGCATTTTGATGAGTGGGCCTTAATGAGCCGACTAGCCTTATCATTTGGCTTCAATTTGATGGTACACTGAAGTTGCTGAACTGCTCGTTTGACTGTGGAGCATAGGGGGTTACTGTTTTTATTTTTGCTCCATTATACTAACCTCTGTTTGATAAATTGGTGTCCTTGCTTTTTTACTTTGAAATACTTTGAAAACCACCGTGATAAAAACTTTGGTAACACCTTTTTTTACTCTCTTTAAAATAAATAAAATAATGAAAGATCTGAGATATTTTCTAGTAACACCGAAGAGACACACAAACAGATACATCCACGAAGATATACTTGGATGAGATCCTGAGGCACATTGTTCCTTTCGCCTCCTGTTTCAACATGATATATACAGTTCCTGTTGGGTAAAACCAGTTGAATCATCCCAGTTCTTGTATGCCCTTCATAGTCAACCATTGACAATGCTTGGGTGTGTTGCACACACCCAAGTGTCAGAATCCTGTGACCATTATTGTTGTGTGTTTGTGTGATTGCTGTGTTTCCCTATGTCTTCCTACACACTGTGTTCACCTTGACCTTTGTGCCCTCTCACTGTTGCTCATTTCCTGCTTCCTTGACCTCTGACACTAACACACATGCACACTCACATGTATGGCAAAAAGCCACACACTAAATACCATCTAAGTGAGGCTTTTTGTTTCTGAATCTGTTTTGGTTTTTTAGTTTTTTGCTTTTTTCTTTTATTATATGTTGTTGTATTTGCCCCCCCCCCCCCCCCTTAATTAAATTGTATAATCCTAATGTTCATGCCAGGAAAGCATACTGATTAGACCAATATCATCTCCACTTCTCTGAAGAGGTGATTCGTCCCACCTCCTCAAGCTCGTTTTCTCTCTGTGATTTGCGGGGCCATCAATTCTGTGTGTGTCTCCTTGTCAATATGTGTATGGACAGCGCACAGAGAAACAGACACCCAGGTCGCCAGGTGGGTGAAAAGTTGGACAAGCAGCCAAATTGGACGACAGGCTGGTGAATGTAAAAATACATTCTAATAATTCATTCTGCCTTGTAGGGATGTAAATAAAACCCAGCACTGCGGTGGAATGTAAAATATTAAAAATGGCAGTGATGTTGAGAAAATTGCCCTCTCCACTTGTCAGTTCAGCCCCCCCGCTCCTCACACCAGCCTTCTCCCCTCCTTACCTTAGTGCTAATTGGGCAGATAAAGTCATTTGGCAAATGTGTGAGTGTGAGGTCGTTTAGAGGTGTAACACTCTAAAGTGCCATCCATTATGCAGTATGGATGGGATTCAACTCTTCCTTTTCAATCCCTCTCTTCATTTCTCTCTCTTTTCTTCTCAGTCATTTTTACATCTTTGTCCTTTTTTCATTTCTGGTTTTCACTTATTTTCTGGCTCTGTCACTAGTTTTCCTGATCACTCTGTTTCTGTCCTCAGATAAGCAAATCTTGCCTGTCCAAGGTCGTTTAGCGATTAAGACGTATTGTCGGTGTTTGTATTAGTGCACATCCGCACCTTGTTTAAATGAAGGTGATATTAAACAATTAGCTCAACAGCTGTTGCCATCATTCCAAAAGTGAGATTTAAAAAATTAGGAAACAGGTTGCTTTTATGTCAATGTTAACAAAGAGAGAAGATGTTTGTGTCTTTTTAGCTTTCAAGCTACCTTAGCTTATTGCTTGACAAGTTTAATTTGTGTTGGAGACGCCGGGGGGGGGGGGGGGGGGGGGGGGGGTGTATTTCCAAATGACTGGATCTCAGTACCTGACAACCAGATTATAACAGTTTACACACTTTAGCTTGTAGAGGAGCAGCTTTGTGTTGCTAATGATGCAGCTGCAGTAATGCCAGTTGCAGTTTCATTACCAACATCTTGTTTGTCTTATTGGAAAATGACATTATAATAGGAAACAGAAACTTTCCTATAATTCTCGCAAAAATCCAAACTCAACCCCCCAACTGGGAAGATGGCTAAATAAAATTTGACATCTGGCTTTGTTTCTGAGTCATAAAAATCTATCATTCATTAATCATTTTGCAATAATAAGACATTTGCAACCGAATAGCTCATTCATTAGGTGAAAATGGACAGCTCAAGTTGGATTGTCCTTAATTTAGTCTTTGATATAACCTGTTATCCCCATTTCATGAGAAAACCCAGTCATACAGCGCTCAAACATTCATAGATTCTCATTGATGAAAGGGCATCTGTTCCCCTAATTAAATGACAATTTAGCGTTTAAGGATTTGGTTCAACTCGCAGTTATTGTTTTGATTTCAACAGATGGTTTTATTGTGTAGCAATAGCAGCGAGTTAGCTTCAACCCTCACTGTACCTGCGTGGGTCATCTGGATCTGTGTTGTGTGGGAATCAGTCCACTGAACCATTCTCAGATAAACAATAACATAAGGTCCAAGACAGTTAATAAGACACTTAATACCAATGGATAAGACCACAGGTATTAAGAATGCACATTATAATAACCCTCTCTCACTCTCTGTTGTATTTCTTCCTTGCTCTCTCTCTCTCTATCTTTCTCTTTCTCCCCTTGGGCAGTGGGGTGAGTTAAGGTTTTAGTGTCCTGGTTTCCACACCAGATTATGTACTAGTTATATATATATGTGTGTGTGTGTGTGTGTGTGTGTTGCAGCAAAGTGCGTTAATGTCAACCTACGGGGCCTTCCCTCAAAGCCATACACACACACACACACACTTTACTGGTCAGTGTGAAGTGGGTCACTGCTCTCCAGACACAAATATTAAAAGTTTACTAAGGAAGGAAATATAATTATAGATAAGGAAAATAATTCGAACAAAGGAAATGCGCATGTAGCTTTTTAGCTCAGAAAATGTATTAACAGAAACAGATAAAAACTTACAAATTAGCAGTTAGTAGAAAAGCAAAGTTTTTTTTAATCATAATGGGAATTTAGATGAATTTATTTCAATTCTATTCTGAAGAAGACATAGACCAGTTCACTTAGGCAGTACTGATAGCTATTTCTGACCCCTTCATTACAAGTTATGACCAAAATCACAGAAACTGTAAGCAGATTGTTTCAATAGTAGGAAAGTTTCTTGGAGGCCTGCTAGTGTGCAGTATTTCACACCAAAAAAAAAAAAAAAAAAAGTGGAACACAAACTGTTGTGTAATAGAAATCTTCTGGTTTCCCCTCAGATTTCTCTCAGGTCCCATTTTACAGGCCCGAGCAGCAAGGTCAGGAACCACCCCTCTGGATGAATAATCCTCTGCTCTTTCACAGTTTCCCTCCAGAATAACCATGATTGGTTTCTGTTTCAGTTAATTATATGATTTTAGGAAAAACAATCTAGGATCTCTGTGCTGGGCTCTGTTTCTCATTCCTCTCAGTTTATCACATTCTCTCACTGTGTAAAAAAATCCAAGGTTGAATCAGGAAGATTTCTATTACAGAGAGAAACACAAACGCACACACTTTAAATCATACACTATCTTATAAGTAGGATATTAGTTGTTTAGATACACACACGCTGAACACAGAGACCCATAAATACACATCAGTGCACACACACAAGTACAGAACACCTATTCACAAACACAGCTTGCCACCAGATTCATGGACTTCCAAGTTTGCATGGGTTGAGGCTGCTTATCAAAATTAGATCACCGTGAAACTATTTCTTTTTTTTTCTGTTTGCTAATGGGCTTTTTTTTTTTTTTTTGCACTCTTTTTCTCTCTTCCTCTCTCTCTCTCTCTCTCTCTCTCTCTCAATGTCCTTCTCCAACAGTTCACCGCTTATCAGGTTTTACCCTGAACACACGACTGTGAATCTCGATGCAACCGCAATCATTTATCAAAATTAGATCAATGAAAATAGGATTTTGCTCCAGTGCAGTCCAGTCTGTGCTTCTGTACAAAGTTGTGCACATTATCTGCACAGGCAGTGAGACCTCCTGTTGAAATGAGTACAGGATGGATGAAAAGGCCACTGGAATTAAGAAGGGAAGTGGCCTACATTTGTGTGTGGGTGTTGGAGAAACAGAGACACTGACCTCACACTCCTTTATATGTGTGTGCATCATGATGGCATCTTGTTCCGGTATTCTTTGCTGCTTTTCTCTGGTAACTCAGTCACTCTTGGTCTCTTTCCTCACAGTTTTGCATGCACACAAACACACACTTACAGAATGACAGTCCTGTTGTGAAAGCTGACACCTTCTATCTCACTCACACATGGTATCTTATTACCAAAGAATCTGGGTTGTCACGTCTTCTCCTACCTTGTCCAGCCCCTCTGCTGTGCAGAGGCTATCATTGTGTTTTTATATTTATGGAGCAGTTGTGTTTATGCTCATCAAATTTCAGTTTCAAATTTATTGGGTCCCTGCGGGGAATTTGTTTTGCATCAGCTCTTGAAAATGGCTCAAATGAAATTGAAAGACTAAGAAACGCAGCAATTGACAGCTACCAATACAAAGTACTGATAGAGAGTCTCAAGCCAGCAGTGTGAGACAAATTATCTTCGTCATCATCATCAAAGCCCTCATGGCCATCAACAGTAATAAATAACAAGCACCTTCCTTCTGCTTATGCCATCATGCACAGGCCTGAGGCAGAAGCAAAAAGAGGATTGAACTGATTTATTTGTAAGAAGTGAAACTGACACACTTGTGAGACATGTGGCTTGAATGATCTCCCTGATGATCTTTTAAAAGTTATGTTTTTCTTTCCTGATGCAGACGATACCTGAACGTGTGTATCAGCCAATACAGAAATTCTGATCTGACACCATGGCATTAAAAAATATAAACAAACACCTCTATACTACTAAACCTGTAGAGATATGATAGGATTAATGTGATGACTATCGTCAGTGCATGGCATGTCAATGACAAAACACAGAATGATACATCAATATGATACAATCTCATTTATTATCTAATTTGAGCCATAAAAAAATAAATCTAGTAATAAATGAATCTGTGTTATATTTAAAGAAAACTTCTCAGCTGCTACACACACACACACAAAGTCAGTTGTGGGATTTTCCACAAACACTATTATTCCCTTGTGAGTAATATTGCAGTAGAAGACTCCAAGGGTCTTAACGCAGCATAGAAACCTTCCAGTTCCTCCACTGCTTGCTGTAGAGCTAATGTCTTTAGAAGGATATGGATTTTTGCTCGTGATTCCTCCTCATGCTGCCGAATGTGTTTTGCTGATACCATTGAGCTGGGAGTATGAGTACTGATGGAGCAGATTGTTACAGGGGAGCTACAGGCTGTGTGGAGGGGAGCTCGAAGAAGTTACACGCTGAGCTGAAGGTCATGCTCCGTGTGACTCGACAGTCGGTGTTGTGTTAGGACACTGAGTCCATTTTCCATCTCGTAGAAGTTTTATTCTGACAAGCCTCTTGTGAGCTACTCAAATCCATCCTCGTGTGGCACTGGAGTTTTACTATCACAAAGATCCATATGACATTCTGATAAAGCACCGATATGCTGCTACAAAACTTCATTCTGGATGTGACATTTAGGTTGCTTGTTGACAATTCAGTAGGCGGACTCTGCACGCTTAGAGACACAGCAGGGGTTGTTGTTTTGTTTGTGTGATTGTTTTGCTGGTGTTCGGGTTGAATGGTAACATGTCATATTTCCTGTGGGGGAGAGACAGGTCTGTCGTAGGACATATCAATTCAGCAAGCAGTTTCAAACTGAGAATAACACCTCAGCTTGTCTTTTTTAAGATTTATTTTCATTACCTTGCTGGCTAATAGATGCGCACAACTCACCACAGCCTATCAGGTTTTGATATACTGTGTTATCATTATCTCATTTTAAATGTCTGTTGATTCCTGAAGGGATAATTAGTCGTTTACTTGCACCCTTTACAAAGTTACTGGAGGCAGGTCATTTTGAGAAGTTTGCAACTGCACTTGTTTCTCCCCACCTCACTGGTAATGTCATCTGAGTAGATAATCAGCAGGAAATGCAGCCTCTATTGAGGATTTGCAGTTGGACTGCCTCCATTGAAATAAATGAGCTATTCTCTTCAAATAGAGCCGAGGGGTTCAGTTCTTAATTAATTCCATTCCATCTCAAAGAAGAAAAGAAAGATGTAGATTTTAGTGAATCTTTCTCGTCTCTGCTCACTTAACTCTCACAAATTTTCACTGTTGAACTGGCATTTTGTGCTGTTTATGCTCTACACTGCTTATAATTAGTCCGACTGTTGATCTCGCCTTTTGTTTCTCCTTTTTGAATAAGACTAAAGTTGTTGTAAATGTCAGTTCAACTTAAATATAATCAGCTCAAATCCAATCTTTTTATCGAGATTTGCAATTTAAAGATACACAGTAGTAGTTGAGAATAAACCAGGCAGATGGACTTTTGCAACCGCATGCCTAACACATATACAAACCTAAACACAAACACACACTCAGCCAAATAGTTGATGGTTGGTGGGGGGGGGGGGGGGGGGTTCTGTGTTAGATTGGACCCAGATGCATTTCACTGAATTGTGAGGTGGGGGTGTGTGTGTGTGTGCATGTGTGTTTGGGAGGGATCCATTTGGTGAATCTTTACCTGAAACTATCCCTTTATGTTTGTGCACCGGTCCATCTTCTTCATCTCTTTTCCGTTTGTGTGTGTGTGTGTGTGCATGCATTAGAGCGAGAGCAGGAGAGACTGATCCAGTGTATAGGATATTGGACTTGGCAGTATGGAATTTAGTTAATTCCTCAAGCTTGTCTTCTAGCTTGATTAAATAATCACTGATTTAATGCAAGGCAGTGCATGTATCAGTGTAAGAGTGTGTGTGTGTGTATGCATGCACGTTTTGTTCTCATGCATCTGTGTGTTAAAAGCAAGGCTGACTTACTCTCTAAGTGAATTAAATGTAATTTCATTTTGAAAGACTTTGTTTAGAGTGACCTCTTTTTTGTTTTTGTTTTTTTATTTTAGACCGCAGGGCGCCTCAATCTATTTCTTTTTTCTCATTCCATTTCTTTCTCCAGTCCCCTGTCCTTTTCTCCATCTATTTTAACGTATAACTCCTAGGGTTTCACAACCTTTGCATTTGAAATGTTGTTATGTTTAGTTTTCTTGCACCATGCTCATGACACAAAATGAAAAATCAGTTTTGTTGAACATGATTTGAACCATTAGCGAAAAAGAATGACCCTTGTCAACAAGACATACAAATCCTTTGTGTTAAAAGTAATAACCTTGAATATGTTGTCTTACCAGGTAAAGCCTTGACAACGAGGTATTTTGAAAGCTGGGACATGAGCATTAACTTGAATTTAATTTTTGAAATGCACATGAAGCCCATGTGCAGGCCATCAGCCTGGCATCTTGAATGACTTCAAGTAAAGCTTCAGCACCAGTTTCAATTTAAAGATGCCGCATTAGTTGCAGATGGCAGCTGTAACATCATGGGTAGGGAAAGTAAATTTTAGGGATCCACTATTGCTACAGAACCAAGCCAGTAGATGCTTATCTGTTTAGCCCAGCTCTTCCATAAAGATCTGAAAGACCGAAAGTGTAAACAGTTTGTATAACATCTGTAAATTTATGGCTTCAAGGAAATGTCTGAGTGGACTCAAAGCCACAGCTGAGCGGTTCAGCCACTGTGTGGTTACACCATATGTTCTGATGTTGAATAAGAATCTGATTTTGGAGAATGGAGTTATAATTTATTAGTGCATTTTATGAGCAGAGTCACGAAAAAGTCACTGAGAACAGCCCATAACTTCTGTCTGAATTTAAAGGATAGCAATCACTTTATCCCATTTAATGGAAAGTTGGCATGGCAGTAGAAACTCATAAAAGTCAGAAACAAAATTAAAATCAAGGAATTGGAGTTGATCACAAACATGGAAGGGGGGAACATGTAATATAAAAAGTAGCCCATTCTCAAATAAACAACATTCAGGTCGTGTAGCAAGGCTCCCTGTTGGAGCTGTTATGCATTAGAGCAGGAGACTGACCAAGTGAAAGTTATAAGGTGAAAGTTAAACCACTAAATGCCATTTAATGTGCAGCCTGCCTATCTGTAGATCATACTCTTTTCATGGGCATTATGGGACTGATAAAATCTGCAAATATTGTTAACGTGTCAATGTTATACTTCTGATGCACAGTGATTGTTTATACTGGCATTTTCTTCAGATGGTCAAATCTTTTATCTACATATTAGAGCGCCCAGGAAGACGAAGTGTGCACATAAAGTAATGCATGCTTCATTAAACAGAAAAATAGACAGCTATCAGCTGTAGAGACTAAATTTACCCAGAATTAGGCCTTGAGATAATAGACCAGTGTTTATATTGGTTATTCAAATAGACCTCTTACTTAAGAAACATTACTTTGTGTCTAAAAATCAACTTTAAAGTTTATTTCTTGGCTCAGATTTGGTTCAATGAGGAGGAAGTCAAAAGTTTAATTTCCCCACTAATGGGAGTGTGAGTGTTTGCTGTTTTGTTTATTTGTTTGTGTGTGTGTCAGAGGGCGTTTTCAGTGGTGCTAATTGAACGGTATCCTAGGCCGCAGATAAATAGATGTCATTAAGACCCTGAGCTCTAATTACCAGCAGCCCTCCTCTCCAGGCTGAGGTGAGTGGGAGAGGCCAGGTATCAGTAATCAATCAGTAAAACGTGCACTAATGGACACACCTAACACACAAATACAAAACCTCAAAAAAATATCCTCACACGTTAACCGATGCTAAAGTGTGTGTGTGTGTGTGTGTGTGTGTGTGTGTGTGTAAGCAAGCCATGCACTAAGCCACCGAGGTGATGATTGAACAGTAAGTTTGATACTTTGAGCCAGATTTTGTGTGTACACGTGTGTGTTTAGTTTGGTGCTGCGCACTATTTCTTGACACTAATTGACACTTGAACCTTCCTCTTATACAGATACAGGCTTGGTCTCACACACACATACTCTGATATCTTTGTGATGTTGTAAGGTGGAGTAACACACACACACACACACACACACACTTCATGGATTGCCTTCTTCTATTCAAATCTAGCTTGCCTTTATTAGCCAGTGGAAGCAAATATTTTCAGGTGTGTGTATGTGTGTGTGCGTGTGTGTGTGCGCGCGATGAGGGGCAGCTGCAGGGCCATATGTGAGTGATTTGGGTGCTCGGAGGGAAACTGAATTCTGATGACAGACGCACTGTTTGGCTTGCAATACTAGACACACACACGCGCACACACAGGAAGTGTACATCAATCAATCACCTGGCTCTGTCTCTCTACATGTGGTGACCGTATGGTGTATGCAACATACACACATAAGCAGACACACACAGACACACACAGGCTCTGGCACAGTGTGCCACTCTGAGCATTTGATCATGTAAATGTTCTGCTGTCCGATGACCAAAAACACCACATACACCACAAATACTCATCTAAGCTATATAAGTATGGGCTCAGGTGTTTGTTAAATACAACATTAAGGGAAACAGAAGGTTTTAGTATACACACATTGAGAGTGAGAGATTTTCCCCATTCGAATGAACACATATATGTTTGTATTAAATATTTGATTTCCAAGCCTGATTCAGATAGTCAGAACAATATCATTGTAAACATTTGTTGATGAGGAAACAGAATGATTATTAAACCAATTAAACAATCATTATCAACACAATTTTATGTTTAATCTTGAATCTCTGTTGTGTGCAGATGTTTAATTAGTTCCTCATCTGTTGATATTTGATGGACTTGTAAGTTATTTTTTTCTCTATCAGACAACAACCTTCTCTGTGTGCACAAGTTTTGTTTTAAGATTTTAAAGTGAAGGGATTTTTGGCTCATTTATATCCTATTAGCAATTAAACTGTTCTTTTCAGGAATAGTACTTATTCTTTCTCCTCAGAATTACTCAAAACTAACACAATATTCTAAAAATGTATCTCAACTCCATCATTCATGCCATATATTTGCACGTATGTGAGAATTTAAAGGTCATTAATTGTGTTGTGATCCTTGCAGTACATTTTGTTGCCAAATAAACTGAACAATTCTGTGCCCACTGGGCTCTTCTGATTTTAGCTGGCAGCATGAAACAGATGCTCAGCGGACATACTAGCAGTGGCTCCATCTGTAGATCTGAGACTACAGAAAGCCTGATTGAAGTGCAGCGCTCTTTTGTGGAAAGTTAAATGTTTTTAACTTCTAGCACTGGGTGCTCTGAGCCCCCGAAAAATATGCTAAGCTCTCAGAGCTGTCATGAACATAAAAAAATCAAAATGCTGCACTGAAAAGTGAAGGTCCCCGTGGACATAAAGTCCATGATGGAGGGAAGAAGAAGAAACAGATTGTGATAACAGAGAGAAAACAATGCAGAGGGAAAGGTGGCAGATGCACAGAAAGTGTCTTGTGGATTTTAGTGAGCCATATTGTAAGCACAAGCAGTATGCAGACATTTTCTAACACAACTATAGTCAGATCATCAGCTACTGCTTCTGTATTGGCAACACAAAAGACAAAGATGAACACTAGGATTAAAAAAAAAAAAGTTAAAGGCTGGCGTGTTTGGATCACACTGTATTTATACACCAGTGGAAAAAAGAAAATGAAACCAGACAGGGCTGCATCCTGACTGGAAGACTTGAGATGTGAGGAGAAATTGAAGTAGACCACTGAAAATGAAGAGAAAGAAAAAGTTAAAGAGAAAGAGAGAAAATGAGAAATAGTTGGATAGGAAGACCGATAGAGAGAGAACAGACAGACCCGTTGAGGAGAAAGACGAGGTATGCTGTCCTCTCAGGGTCATAAAGGTGCTGAATGGGGCTCAAGACTTAATGGGATGGAGAAACGTTGTGATTGGCTCATTACTGTGATGGAGCATGTTGCCACGACAATTGGCCTTTTCACCCCACCCCCAATCCCCCATCCCCACACCCACCCTTCCACGCGCACAATACTTTATGCACCACTACTCTGTGAACTACAGAGGAGTCTGTGTGTGTGTGTGTGTGTGTGTGTGTACATGAGACCAATACAATAAAAGTCAAACACTTCCCTGTAAAGTAGCTGCTGTAGTTCAGATAAACACTTAGGCAATTTATGCTACAAGGTGAAAGCGTAACTCATCTCTTTCCACATCTGTTGAGTAGTACGTTTAAAAACTGAACTAGTGTATTTCACATTTCGCTTGGAAGAGGTCAAGTTGTCCCTTAGACATACTCACAGATATAAAACTCATAATTTTCCTCTCACTAAAGCATGTTTTGGTGTTTTTATTAACCTTGTTCTATACAGCGGAAAGGAGCGTAAGGCTCCCATTAGGCATGATGAATGGGGGCACATCATCTCTATTCCACCAAGCCAATCGGTCACCATTCCCCTTTTCTCTTACCTTTACTACCAATCTCTTCTTTGAATGATACAATTTAAAAGTTCTTAAAAAGTAAATCTGCATTTTTTTCCTCTCAACTATTTGCTGGCTGTCTCATTGGTTTTTATTAATCCATCAATAGTTTTAATTTCACTTCCTCATGTTGTCTCTTGTTCTCCATCCACAGCGACGCAGAGGTAGCGGTGTCTTCTGTGCAAACTGTCTGACCACTAAGACATCCTTGTGGAGGAAGAATGCTAACGGAGGCTACGTCTGCAATGCTTGTGGTTTATACCAAAAACTGCATTCGGTAAGTGAACAGATGCCATGTCTGCACCAGCTGCACATGACAACTGTGATTACACAGAACTCACCGTGAGATAAACTGACAAACCCTCGCAGTAGTTGTAGCATCCAGTTTTCTTTTGATTAAATTAGAAGAGCGACGAGAGTTGAGCTGTACACTTCAAAAAGATGGAGAGGAAAATGATACCTAAACTCGTAGGTGTATCAGTATACAAGTATCGTTCACATTCTTGAGCTGCTCGCCACTCACAGAAGAGCGGCGTATGCTCTGTTGAAATGCTGTCAAAAATGCTGTTTGATCAGGAACTCAGAATATTTTGTAGACTCTGCTGTACTTGTTCCTTACAAATCTACAGTGGGAGGTTTGACCACTAATGATCATTCCTCCTGTTTGGGCCATTTGCATACCATGCAAATGAAATGGTGCATACTGGAGTTTAATTCTTTTATATATTCAGTGAATCCTGCTGTGAAAAAGTATTATTGTTGGAAAAGTGTATTTGATTTGGTGGGTGCTTGGAGTTACAGACCATTTCAGCAGTCACAGTGAGTCAGTTCCATGGAGTGAAAAATATGATGGAATGAATCAACTTTACCATCTAAGCCTGGGGAAAGTCTATGGAAATCCCAAATTTAATTAGACTGCATGAATTACAGATGAGATAAAGACCCAGCCTTGAATTTAGTTGACTTCACAATATTGAGCTTTCTTACCTCAGCTGTGTTTTAAGGGGTTTAAGCTAATTTAACACTTCGATATACTTTTTTAATTTAAGGGTCTATAAATGTTGCCATTGTGAAATGAACCTTCAAAGCCTTAACATATACAGAGTTCCATATTTACGTATTGGCTTTTAAAAATATGCTTGTAAAATTTTTAAATGAACAAAAATGTTTCAGCCTGATAAATCACAGCGTTGGTAAATGCATCAGCAGGGTGACTGTGTTACAACTTAGACAACTGTGCTGCAATCATTGAATGGAGCTTTAAAGACCTTTAAACACTGAAAAAGCTATCGCAGTTTACTCCTTCCTGCCCCTGCAGATGTCCTTGGTTCAACCCGTTCACCTCATCTGCTGCTCCAATCACGTTCCAGCTCCGTCCACTCTTGGCAATCTTCACGACAACCATATTTTATATCCTATAATAAAAGTTTTATACGCTCTACACACATTATTAGAGAGGATAGCAGCTAGTAAAACACTTGAGAGTGAGGGGAAGGGAGAGTTATGAATAACGAGGGAGAGAAAGGTAGACATCAAGACAGGCAGTGAGAGAAAGGAAGAAAGACAAACAAAAGTGTAAAGTACGACAAAGGAAGGGAAAAAGATTAAGATAAAGAGGGAAGAGATATTTGAAGTGGTGGGGAGTGTATAAAGAGTGAGAGACAGATGGAGGCTGGACCAGGGGAGGGCCAGGAGGACATCTGAGAAAACGAGGGGAGATGGAAAAAGAGACAGGTAGGAGTTATGTGTACCACCAGTAATGTAGCTCAGGAATCTTTCAAATCCAGCTTCCAACCATAAAGGCATACAACTACCCTGCGTGTATGTGTGTGTGTTTGTGTGTGTGTTTGTGTGTGTGTGTTTGTGTGCATGTGTGTGTGTGTTTGTGTGCGTGCGTGCGTGCGTGCGTGCGCGTGTGTTTGTGTGCGTGTGTGTGTGTGTGTGTCTCTGTGTTTGTTGGTGATTTGGGTGCCCAATCCACAATCATACACATAATAAATCCACTATATGATATTTTTTAATTGGAGCACTGCCTTCTATAAAATATCTTGTTTAAATTCCCAAATGAACAACTTCCTATATTAAACATCATGTAGTCTCACACCCAGTGATGAAAAAACGTGCATATAAACCAGAAAGTTTTGTGCTCCTCTTAAAGTTATTTAGAGGTGACAAAGAGGAATGGCAACAAAGGAAAGACAAAAGATGAGCACATGCGTGCTGAACAAAGAAGAAGGAAAAACAGTAAAATGCATAGAAGCTGGAGCTGGTAAAATTACACGATAAAAGAGGAAATGGAGCACGAAAACTGGAGAATGGGGGTGCCATGGACTGGGAGGTAGAGCAGGTTGGTCTTTGGGCCGGCTGGTTGGATGATCCTCAGCTCAGGGGCATCCAGTCTGAAAACCTGTGCGGACAGTGAATTGCTGCGGACATTCTGCAGCATAGTAGCTGTAGAGAATAT
Source organism: Remorina albescens (assembly GCA_034769265.1). Classification (NCBI taxonomy): domain Eukaryota; kingdom Metazoa; phylum Chordata; class Actinopteri; order Carangiformes; family Echeneidae; genus Remorina; species Remorina albescens. Next base: position 15,361,056 of record CM068492.1, on the reverse strand, counting down.
CATCTAACAAGGGAAGGAAATCAACATTCTTAACTTCTGGTAAACAACAGGGAGAAATATAGTCTTTGGATCCACAGGTGTCAATCATTGGCAGCTCTTCTTATTATATATTTAGCAAATGTTTTTAATTATATTTTTAGATTTTCTGATATGTTTAACCATCATCTGTAATTTCCTTTTATCTCTTTTGTGTATTGTATTAAGCGACAATAACACCTGTCAATACCACAATTAAGTAGAAACACAAACAGATCAAGGACAAAAAAAAGTCTGATATTTTTTGTGACTTGACTGACAAAATTGTGTTTCAGTTTCAGTTTAAACAACTTCAATCATAATCATAACAATCATAAAAGGGGAATCAATTATTGTAGATTGCAGCACAGTCATATCAAACACAACCAACATGAGACGTTTATTCCTTTTTGTTGTACAATAGAATCCACTTTTCTTTTTTTCTATTCACTTTTACACCTCTGTAATTCCCCCATATGATTTCATCCTGAACTCATACTACCTTTTCTTCCGTGATTCTTCTCTGAACATCTTTGTGTAATTTGTTTCCATCTGCCACACAGACATACAGCAGTAGGCTTCTATACATGCCAACAATTCTTTTTTTGAGTTACTGTATCTTTTAAATGCCTCTGAGTATTTTAGAGGCATTTAAAAAGTTGAATGTTATTTTAAGTTGCCGTTATGTGGAGGTGAGTTTTTAATTGGAGAGGACAGAATGTGTGAAGTTGGTTCTTAAATAATGAAAGGATGGCAAGTAATTTCTTCGGAGTTGAAGTGTTGACAATTTTAAAAGCAGGAACTTTTAAACTGTTTAAACACAAACAAAAATCTTTCACTTATTCGTCCAGAAATGTTTTAAATTGTGATGAATTTTTTAGGGGGTACATATTTAGGAATAAAACATCAAAAACCTTCCATCATCTTTAATAAATCCATATAAGTACTTTATTAATCCCAGTGGAAATTTGAATAAGTGAGGAGTGCTTCACAAATAGTCTGTTATGAATGTTACTGAGCAGGTTTTGTTTTTTGGAATTCAGTTGACTACTGCTACAGTATATTAATCAAAGCACTGCATATTTTTAAGGCTCTGAGAAACTGTTTAATTCTCACTTCTGTTTTTGTTTCTGTTGCCTAGTTTACCCTCAGTAGATAAGCGAAGGGGATTATTTAACGATAGTTCAGACATGACTGGAAACAAATGTACACCTTTGTGCGGGATCTTTTGAGAAACTGGAGTGAAAGTTGAGTCTTCAGGGCAAACTCAGTTGTCATTAGATATAAGCGCCCCCCCTTGTGGTGAGGGCAGAAACCACAGTCTGCAGGACTGCTAAAGGCATTTCTGTGTTTATATTAGCATGTCACCATTAAGCTCAGGTGAAATCCATGTCAGTATGAGCCTAAGTGAGGAACTCATCATTTTTCTGTTTTCCTTTTTTGCTTTTTTACTTTGTAATAATTGTTAGAAACAGTAGCCACAGTTTTCAGCCACTGCACTGATTAAAGCACTGATATTTTTTAATATTTAGCCAAATATTACAGGCCTTTATCTTCAAACAGGCAGTTTGATGGTGAGACCAGATAAATTAACTAAACTCTTACATCTTTGTTAATTTCATTTCATTAAAGTCAGATAGAGCCGAACTAAGCATGCTTTACATTGTTAGTCAGATCATAAAGGCAAATTTAAATGATTTATGTGAAAATCAAACAGAAATATGATCACATCATGTCATACTATATGTTTAGTAACATCTTTCTTTTTCTCTTTTCTTTCTTCTAGACACCCAGACCTCTAAACATCATAAAGCAGAACAACGGTGAACAAATTATCCGCCGCCGGACCCGAAAACGCCTTAATCCTGATTCCCTGACATCTGAAAACCCCGCCCCCAAGCAACAACGAATCACCAGTGAGGAGCGCATGAATGGGGAGGAGTCAGAACGAAGCTGTGCATCCATTAAAAACCAGCAGCCATCTCCTCGATCACGCTCTCCACGATCCACACAAGCCTTCCTAGCCAATCAGACGCTGGAGATACATAGACGCATGCCTCCTCTTCTCCTCCCCTCACATCCCCCCTCCTCACTGGTAGCTGAGGGAAACGGAGGCATTGCAGAGGGAGGGATAACATCAAAAGTGGAGGGGGGGAAAGGAGGAGGGGGCTCAGAGAGAGGCAGTCCAATAGAAAAATACATGCGTCCATCCAAACCATCTAGTTATTCACCTCCTGGTTCACCTATTGAAAAATATCAATATCCTCTTTTCTCTTTACCCTTACCATTAACCCTCTCACCTGATTTGACCCCTGAGTCAGACTGGCTCAGATTCTGGACCAAGTACAAGATGGCAGCCACCTCTGGGGTTCCTGGTAGCATCAGTAATCTAAGCAGCCCTGGTAGCCTTGGAAATAACACTCATTATCTTGGTGCAATGGTGACTCCAGTACAGCATCATCAGCAAAGCTACACGGTGCCTTACTGTGCCTCTCCATACTCTCCTCTTCCACCCCCTCCAGCTCCTCCCCACTATCCTCCTCCTCCTCTTCATCCACAAACCTCCTCCTCGTCTTCATCAGTAGAAAATGATGCTCCTTTGGATCTTGCAATAAGACAAAGAGATACAAGTGCTGCAAATGCACACATGTCAACTAACGGTGCTGAAAGGAGAAGGCAGGATTCACCACTTGCTGAGAGATTGAGAGAAAACTGGAAAGGAGAAAAAGAGGAGGAGGAGAGGACTGACGAAAGAGGTAACCTCAAAGAGGAAATGGAAAAAGAAGAAAAGGATCAACTGGCAAAAAGTCAGCCAAGTGGTTCATCGAATCGCACAATGGTGGAAGTTGCCACACAGGATGACCTAACCAATCGCTGCATCCACTGTGGGATCTACTTCCTAGATGAGGTCATGTATGCCCTGCACATGAGTTGCCACGGCGACCAGGGACCATACCAGTGCAGCTTTTGCTTCCACATTTGTGTGGATCGCTATGATTTCACCACACATATACAGCGGGGCTTACACAGGTACACAGACAAAACATCACAACAGAAGGGTCACACGCAAGACGGAAAAATCCAAAGCTCCGAGGTGTTGTCAGAGCACGAGTCTCAAAGCGTGACTCTAGAGCAAAACAAAGATGGCAACGATGAAATTGAGATCACTCGTGGAAGTGATGATGTCACAGAAGAGTGTCACGATGACGGGGCAGAAGAAAACACAGGCACTGAGGCCACTGATAATGAAATAGGAGCTGAAAAAGAAGTAAGAGTAGCGAGCCATGACATAACACAGGAGGAAATAGGAGGCCAAACTGTGTCAGAAAGCGTTGACATGACAAAAACCAGCGAGGTCATGACTGTTGTTGAGACTAAAAATGTAGATGAGAATGCAGAGAGTAATTAATCTGATGCCTTTGACTGACACAACCTTTAAGAACGCCTTTCATTCGATGAATAAGCTGTATGCCTTCATGTTCCTGGAAGCTAGCTCATGTCAAAATGAGCCTATCCTGGGCACTAAATGGAACACATCCTAATGCTGGAAGCACTCGGCTGTCAAATGGTCAAAAATTATTGTAGGATCCCTCTGAACTGCTACAGGGACAGTTCTGAGACATAGCCTGAATCCTGTGTTGAGTGATGGTCACTTGACAGCTCTGTGGCAAGTATTCAACAATGGAGCGCGGGCATGCAGCTGAAATCACCTTTAACGAGCAGCCACTAATGTGCTTTCCAAATAAGAGGATTGGAAGTGCGAGTGAAAAGTGGACCAGTCTCATTTAGGATGAGTTTTAGGAGCTCAGTACTTGCACAGCCACCATACAGCAGAGCAAAAAAAAAAAAAAAAAAAAAAAAAAAAATGCTAGAAGCAAAACACTTAATTTGAACTCAACTAAGCTGATCTGTTATGCACCATGCTAAACTGAACCCCAAGCTGGCCCAAACTACTCTGATGCATTATTCAAACTGTCTTGTCTTGGTACACCCAGATCTGATCTGGGTTCTGGAGTTTTTACCTGTTTCCAGCCGTGCGAATGGATCCAAAACCAAAACTCATTTTAAAGAGGGAAAGTCCAGAGTAAATCCAGTTTGTTCTGGGCTGCAGTTCAGCTGGTGGTACAATGGTACAAAAGGATCAGTTGGTTTCTTTTACCTGTGCCCTGTTGTCACTGAAACTGACCGCGCTCTCGGATCAATGCAAAAGCACCTCGGCGGCAAAGTGATGCAAAACGGTAGACTGGTTGGGTCTATTTGACTTAGATTTTTTGAACTGCTTAAGCCAGTTTCAACTGGCGAAACCGGTGTGATACCGGACCGAAGTGTTCTCTTCATCCATTTGGATCGAACCAAGTGACATTATTTTCTACCTTCCTCCGTGCCATGATACTAGCTACGTGCCTGGCTGCCTGCCTAATAGAACAAACATCTATTAACCTGCTTAACATTTATATTAATAATAATAATGGTAATAATACTGATGACGATGTTATAGTTCAAAACATGCAATTTGCTACACTTTCCTATATAATATGTTATTTTGTAAAGGCAAATAATGCTTTTTTGCAGGAAACGGTACTATAAAAATTAGTCATATTTGCAACTCTTTTTTTTTTCCCCCCTTATGTTTTTGTGTTCTTAAGGAGATTTGTTACATTGATAACAGCCGTCTAACAGAAATGGTACAGGAAAAGAGGGGGTTGTGTGTATGTGTGCATTTGTGTAATTGCATTTCTGTCTGTGAGGATCAAAGGATGTGTCCGTCCCCAAATGATGATGTAAACACAATGAAGGCTTGCGCTTGGTTTTTCAGTCCTCAGGGGTCACACATGTTGCACACCAACCCACCTGTTTCATAGCATGTGACACATCATTTTTACATGTTTAAATCGTTGAGCATGTTCTCTTATATATGTTATCATGTTCTTTATGTGTTAATAGATCAACATGGTCTTAGTATGTAACTTTTTTTTTCTGTATGTCTTTTTCATGTTGTTAGGTTACATGGTTTTATAGAAAGACTTTGGAACTTAGGGAAAAAACCCTAAATTTTATCAAAAGGATCAATTATTTGGGTTGACTGTATAAACTCCTGCTCTGTATTGAGTCTACAGAGCCTCTTGCCTACAGTGTTTTTTCAGCTGATATACTGCTGAGAGTATGGTAGGTTATCTCTATGTAGCATGTTAGCATCTTATAAAATCTGCAAAATAAGTTGCCTTTTCTGGGGACGAGAACTTTTGTTTGTTAGACCTAAATTATACTGAAGAGATCACAAGAATGTAAAGTTTCCTTCATAATTCAGTGAAGTAAAATGATCATGTTGCATTCAAGTCCCTCACCATCAGCCATTACACTGATACTCCATCTATGCTGGTCTTTAAATCCATCTTAAGCATGGTTAGAAACAGCATCCACAAATGATTCTCACTTTTGGCCAAATTCACTTGCAATTGTCATGGATTACTCTCGTCATTGACAGAACTGTGAGTATTGGCTCATCCAAAGTCCCCCTGCTCTTTAAAATGAGCCATCCATTGGCCATCCTGTTTATTTTTATAAGGAGAGAATGACTTCTCCAGCCTTGCTGCCTTAGTTGCTACAAAACAAACAAATAAATCACCTAGGGACTCCTTTGAAAGAAATAATTAAAGGCTGAAGGAAAAATGAATCAAAGGAGGGAACGAGCTAAAGAATGAGAAAAAAGATATTTTTCTATGACTATCCAAAAGACATGAATGAAAAATATTCCGTTTAGTGCCTGGTAACTTGTACAGTTTTTGTAAAAGGTTTATCTGTCTGTGTCCAAAAGTTATGTAAGTTATGAGTGATGGCAGACAGAAGCTGGAAAACAGACTGCCATATTTAATCCCTCACACCAAATTATCAAAAAATCCTTCATTGCAGACTAGCTTTCTAAATTGATCAAATACCTGTTCAAACTCTCACATGTGCTGTTTTGGCCCAATAGAAAGTCCCACATGCTGTCACAAAATTGAATTTGGTTCCTGTGCTGACTGTCAATCACTAGTTCACCGTCTAATTTTTTGCATCTTTGTACACTACTTTGTAGGAATGTTGAGACAAACAGCTTGGTTATTGAAAAACGTAACACCAGGATATTGCCTGCTGTGTGAACGTTTTATTTGGAGATTAAAGCTGAACCATGGCATGCAGTCATGTCACCAGTGTGCCAATATCATTCTAGGGTATTATTATTACTACGGAAAAGTTTGTTATCAATACACTTAATCACTTTTATGGGGTTTAGCCCGGGACAACAGAATATCAAACTCTTTCTTTTTAAATCAACACTGAAAGGTGACTTCTTTATGCAGCGATATCAAAACATTACTGTAAGAAAGTATAAAATCTGATTAATTTGCTGGTCCGCTCTGGAGAAAGAAAGAAATGGATATTTCACCAGAGCAGTTATTATGCTGGTTGATGGTAATTCACCTTCGATTAAGCCTTCTACTCTTCTTACTGTGTAACTTGAGGCAGTATAGATTTTTCAGTCATTGGAATAATTTCTGTTATATTCAGTATATAAACAAGGCATCTCAATTTTTGTTAATATGCTCAATGTATATCGCTTTTGTTCATACATTAACAACAAAAAACAATGACATGAAAACGCTAAGAAACAGTTGGTGCAACATTGGAGTTCGAAGTCTGGGTCAGATGTCTCACTGCTGCTGTATCAATGAAAATAACCAGGCTATTAGGAAAGTACACACCCTCATATCTGAAACACAACCCTCTCTGTAGTCAAGTGTTGGCCTTCCACCTTGACTATATATAGTACGGCTCTATTATCCATCACCACACCTATAAGAGAACGTTTCTTAACTCCATTAGTTGAATGGCTTAGAAGTGCTTTTTCCCAGATGTTTGCCTGTTAATGAGGGAACGTATCCCATCATATATGGACCGATCAGGTAGACTTGCGTATGAAAACAAAATCCATTTTATCAGCTTTGATTGAAAAACTGAAAATCTTGTTTGAATGGTGTGAATTTTTTCTAGTTTTTAAACTGTACTTGTGTTGGGCTTCACTTAGGGGCTGCTAGCAAAAATACAAACTGTTTACATTTGCAAATGTAGCAAAAAAAGGAATGACGCATCGCTCTCCTAAAAAAAAAAACTGAACAAAGGGAAAAATGGAGAGACACCTGCTGAGGTGGATGGATGAGTGCCTTTAAAGAAGAAATACAGAGAAGGTGGATAGTTAGAGGAAGAGGGGGATCAGATTAAACTTGAAAGGTTTACTCAAAAAGTTTTATGAATCCATTCATTCTATCTTTTCTGTTTTGCTACTTTCTCATCCATTCCGTATTATTTGCTACACCTCACCCTTTCTTTGTCTCTCTCAAATTGCCACTAATCTCTCTTGTATTCCTCCACTTTCCTTATGTTAATCTCAGCAGGTGTACAGGTGGAGAGGGTTAAATGAAGATAGATGTTTGGGAAATGTTGTATGATTTTCACTCTTGCCCCAGAACAGACAGGCACCTCTCTGCTCGTGTCGACATGGTTTAGGTTGAATTTATCTCCTACATGAACTGGCGTTGGCTTTGTGGAAAAGAATTGTAACCATCAGAAAATTTGGCACTGATGATGGACTTATGTCATCCATTTTCCAAGAGCAAATTTGCTAAGAGTTGAACAATGATTCTCAATCTCTTTAATGAACTTCTTGTTCTAATGGTTTTCAAGATTTTCACTGGATTTCCAAGAAACCATGGGATGATATTTTGATCAAGTGGGGGAATAAACTACTTTTGCCTTTTTGGATTGAGTCTGACATTACATCTCATTCTGATGAACCACAAAGATTTCTCAGTGGGCTGGAGATAAATTCTGGTGCCAAAATGTTTGAACGGGTTTGAAAGCTTTTGGAAGAAAATCCTCTGTATTTACAAAGTTGAGAGGAAAAAAATGGACAGAGCCTAAATGATGGAAACCTTTGCTCATGCACACTTTTTATATTATCAGTGCTTTGTAGAACAATTTCCTATCGAGTATTTGCCAGCTCGACCTTGTCTCCTATGACTTATCTAAGGATTCTGAATACCTTCATTATAGATTAATGCTGGCAGGAACGATGGGAGAACATTTAAGAATAGACAGTTTAGCTAAGAAATCAGGTTCTGCAGGACACACGACATGATATATTTTACTTCAATATTGAATTGTATGCTTTAGGTTTGATGGCATTTCACATCAGCGTTTACATTTGGGTGTTGACTTAACAGTTGTTTTAGTTTTTGTCTGTCAGAATATGTTATAGGAAATGATGCTGTTGCTTGCACTCTGTTTATGTTCTTATTGCCAAGGAAGGGAAAACACACACGTTTACACACACTCACACACACACACACACACACACACACACAGATATTGGTACAGATTGAGTGTACATTTTGGGATGTACAGTATTACCTATGGGAGACGAGGGAGCCAGGCCAGTTAATTATTGGCCAGACAAATGTACACATGCATGCACACACACACTCACACACACATAAAATATGTACATTTAACCAATATATTTTAGTAGAATTTTGTCTCTATTCAGTTGAACTGCTTTTATAGAAAAAAATTGGATTTTTTTTTTTAGGTTATTTTCTCTTTCATGTTGTATTTTATTCTGCTACTTTTCTGTACTTTATTGTTTTTAGGATTTATTTCATGCAAAAATTATATTTCAACAACATATTTTGACAGCCAAGAAAAGTTTGTTACACAGCTAAACTTGAAGAATAATGTTGATGATGATGATGATGATAATAATAATTAATAAAAGTAATAACAAACATACTGAAAACAGATGTGTATTCTATTCAAAAGTGATTTATGTAATAAAGCAACGAGAGGTATGCGAGCTATGTGCATGCGGTCTGATCTTGGACAAGCTACATAAAGGCACAAGTATGGTGGTTGTGGACTGTTTTCATAAGATGAGAATTTTTTAAAAAGACTTCGAAAGAAACACGGTGCTTCTGGATATACCACATTCAATTGTCCACTCATATTTGTTCCTCACTGCTTTCTAGCTTTTACTATTTCACCAGTTTTTCATTTCTCACTTAGATTTTAACTCAACAACCTTTACAAGTCAAATGGTCTCAGAATAAAATACTAAAATCTTTCTTTTTTGTATTACAGTTATAGAGGCTGATGAAATACCTGTCTGTGCAATGCAATTTTGTATTGACTGCCCAAAGAGTGATTCCTGAGAGTTTTGCTAACCCATGACCCCTGCAGGTCAACTGGGGTCTAAGACAAGGTTGCTTGGAAACTAATGGTTACATTTTTATGAAATTTGCTGGTGGCTAGTTGTGAACCAACCCAACAGGATGGACAATACATTGACAGTAAGCCTCAGCTTATCAAAGAGAAATATCACCGTCCCACTTTAGATTTAGAATTTACTGAGCATTTTGATCCAGCATTTTCCCGCCAGGTAGAAATACTAAGTTCGTAAAAAAAAAGACAATACAAAAATGTCCATGAAATTTGCAGAGCTTTGCCTGACTATATAATATATTTGTGCAAAATGATTTCTGTCTTTTGGGCATTTTTCCTCTTGTCAGAGCAACAACAAAGATAACGAAGGGATCATAGTTTAACCAAAGGCAATTTTTTCACAAGTGCATACCAAACAGAAATAATTTGAGACCCTCCTTTGGGTCAGGAACTTTGACGAGCTAAATTACACAGTGGTGCTATTTATCAGGACAAAGACTTCTAATCCTTAGTCTATATTATCTTTAGCATCATCAATTTATCATTGCGTCTTTAACATAACATTGATTAGAGTTGATTATCTCTGCTTTACAGCCTGCAGTGAAATTATGTGCCAATAGGGCATCATTAAAATGCATGTGTGTGTAGGTGTACAAGTGTGATGATGATTGGTCACAGAAAGTCAGTGTCAGAGCAGAATACTAAACACCCCAGTGTCTACCGGAGAGGTCATCACACAGACACTTACTGCTTCACATAATTATCAACCTGTTCAAGGCAAATGCATGAAGCGAATAAAGGAATCAATTTAAAAAAAACTAAACAAAAAACAATATAACAAAATGCAACACAGACACTTTTATGATGCCTGCTCAAAAAGAGCACTGAATTTTTCTATTCTTCACCACACATATCTTCGGTATGCACCGCCTGCCCCTGTCCTGTTTGTCAACCTGTCTGTCTGCATGTCCAGGAAAATCTCTCACAAATATCATTTATGTTCACTTCATTTCAACTTTATGTGTGTTAGCTGCACCACTGACAGTTAGTTTGACTCTGTGAAAAAGAGAGCAACAGAGCAAGGAGACATACGGTCTGCGTCTGTTGTCATCATGTGGATTGATTGAAATGTTACAAACCTGTGCTTTCAAGGCTTTTTAATTCCATCTTTGATAGTCTGATAGCTTGAACAGAGGAAACAAGACAGATAAACATTGAGATGGAGATGTAGAAAAATGACCTGGCTTGGAAGAATATTGAATGTTGCTCACAGTGCCTACTGTGGGGTCTGTGAGTGGATTCTAAATCATTTTTGAGATAAATCTCAATGTTCCCGGTTTTTATTGAAATTTAAGCAGTTCATGTCCAGTGAAGAACCTGAAATGGTACAAAGGTCAGCGGATAACTGCCTAAGGTAAAAAATTAAACAACAGAAAAAGGGAAGAAAGTTCAGCTCGGCACAAGTTGAAAGATCTTGTGAAATTCATGGGCATATTGTAAGGATGAAGATATTTTAAACTTACAGCTTTCCGGTAACAATCAGAAGTAAATCAAGCCTGGAAAGTTCACATTCATCCATTTCGGTACAAAGACAGTGTTGGAACAAACTGTCTTAGCACGCCCTCTGATGCTTTAATAGGACAAAAATGGACTGCAGGAAAAATACAGTACTTCTCAGAATGAAGTGAAATAAAAGAGGGGGACAGACTGCTCGGTTAAGAGGTCAACCACATAAGAGGCAAAGAACTTGATGGTGTTTTTACATGATGGAGAGGCAGCACAGTTTCTAGACTGAATCCCCATGAAACTCCCACAACACTGTTGGGACAGACTGTCCGGACATTTTGATGGATGAATGGAATGATAAATGGCTAAATCATTTACAACTAAATGAGCTGCTATAACATGTAGGATCTCTGCCTCCAGCCAATCCCTGTGCCCGCTGAAAGTATAATTACAGCCCTACTTTACCCAGTATGTCGGCTGTGTATCATCAACTTCACAGTGAGGTCCACTGAGGAAGGATTTCATCTTCTTTCCTTTCTTCTTTTTTCCACAGTTTTTGCTGTAGTATATGCCCACTCTTGTCTTCTCCTCTCCTCTCCTTTCAAAGCAGGCAGGAGACCTCCAATGGAGGAGTGTTCATGGAGCGATAGCTGGAAACAGCTACAGCGAGCACCTGGATCTGGAGCTAGTTGAGGGCTGGGGAGGTTTCCTGTTTTCAATTATTTATGTTTGGCCCCAAATACAATGCCAAAAAAAAAACAAAAAAACACTTTTTTAAAAATCTGAACCACCCCAGTTGGCCATTTGGCTGACATGGGTGCTCAGATGCAGGTAGTATGGAGCCTGTTCCTGTTTTGAAGGGCTGGCGAAGGCCTCACTGGAGTAGAGCCCGCCTATTACAAGATGATAGACAATCTGCAGGTCTTTTGTCAATGACTGGCTGTAGGGGAGTTCTATGAGCACAACAGGGACTTGGGTTCTAAATTTCTAACCAAAGAGGGATTTTTTGCCCATTCTGTTTTGATCTTGTGGCGATTTTTCTTTCCTTTTCCTTAAATGACTTCTACTTTGTTTAAAATGGCACAATAAAGGGACTTTTGAAACTTCTCCTCCCCTCCCTTCCCCTTCTCTCTGCTGTTTTATGTTTTACTTTTGCACTTCTTCACCTTTTTTCAAATGGGAATACATTTTGTCATTACGGCTGGAAAAAGCCTTTGAGCACCACTGCATTGAGCCATCCTCATTTGTTGTACTTAGCGAATATATAGTGAGAATAATTGAACCCTATATAATGGACTGTACAGGGTCCACTGTGGATGCATGAAAAGTAGAGTGCAATAAATTGTCAGTAACCAAGCAATATACCATCATGCATTGCACTTGAACTGAGAGAAAGAAACTGGGAAGAGAAAATGGCCCCAATAATATGTTAAAATGTTTTTCACAATATAGTGCTTGACATAATACTTCATGCAGCTGTCTATATTGTCTGTCTCCTCCTGCCTGTGTGAAATTCAAACCTAAACCCTTTAATTCCTACTGAAAAACTATATGACATGGGAAATGAAACTTTCATTTCAAAAGGAAAGCTCTTACAATTTCTGGCTGCTGCAGTTTTAAATGTTCAAACATTTGGTGAACTGTGCATCTCTCAAATGTTTTCAGCAAGAAGGGTCTGAGTTTCAACCCAGAGTTTGCATTTTCTTCTTGTTCTTGCCTGGGCTCACTTCTTCGGCCTTCCACTGTCCAAAGACACACTGGACTGTATGAATAGCTGTTTGTCTCACTGTGTCAGCCCTGGGAACTGGCTGCCCTCCGTCAGCCCCTCGCCCTCAGGTTGGGTTGGCTCTAGACCCTTTGTATGGATAAGGGATACATTTCAGCCTTACGAAGAAAGTGGAATAGAGTGTTTTTAATAGATTGTGGATAATAACAGGTTGATGCCTCAGAGGCATACCAAGCCAAACCAGGCTTTGGAAACACCACTACAGGTACCTGTAATAGGATGATTATTGTTGGTTTGAGTCTCTTTGTGGAAAACATATATATCACCCAAATTATTCTTTGACAACAATTGCTTGCAAGATTTATTTATTTATTTATTTTTTGTAGTCTATATCTATGGTAGCAATAGAAACAAGTGTTTTCTGTGCAAAAGAGATCTTTTAGTTTGAACATTCTCTCTTTAGAACATGTACCAGGTCATAGACAGAAAGGTCTCCTCCATTTTCTCCTAGGTCCGACACACGTGAGCAGAGTAGGCACTTTCAGAACAATACAAACACAGTGCTTGTACACACATTCCCAATAATGGTTGTGTATGCATGCAAGCATAATATGCAGATATACAATGTTTTGCTGCAAGAAGCAGACTTCTGGGGAAATACACACACTTATGCATATACAGTACATTGCCCCCCCCCACCCCACCCCACACACACACACACACAAAACCCTAATGCACACTGCCACCCACACACTATGTCACAAACACACAGCTTTACCTTGCCCCGTCCTTCACATTAGGGCTCTGGAGTTCTTTTAATAATAATTCCCTTAATAATAAAACACTGATAAATGTATGCTGTATGTGTGTGTGTTACTTTCCTCAGAAGGCTATTTCTATTTCTGTGAGAAATTCTGATAAGCTTTTGTTCGGTTTCATCACCTGCAACCCACCACTCGCCCACTATACAACCTTCCCCCCACTTTTCCAATGAAATGCATTTTAATTTTCTGCAAAGCACATAAAGGGACACCAGGACGTGCAGACAAAACGGCTGAAAATAAAATCTTTTCTCCTCCCTTTTTTTTTTTTTTTTTTTAATCTGACTTTACTATTTGTCTTCTTTATCCTCATGGCACCCACGGCGTGACTGCACCATTTCTCCTTCCGATTCTGTATTGTATATCAAGCATAAACAGTTTGTTTGGTAGTGTTGTGTGTTTTTGTGTGAGAGTGTGCATTATATATAAGGAGAAAATATAAGGAGACACACAACTAATTGGAGCCAGACATCTTCCAGCTCTTAAATGTGTAGTAAAGACAGTGTTCTTGTTAATATTTTTTGTTGCCATGCTTAGAAAATCCTCAAAGAGGTTGAAAGGCAGTATCTCCCTGTTAACGTCGCAATCTGCGCATCTGTGTGCTCAGATCACTCAGAGTTCTGATGCATGCTCACACAGTGCTCATGCTTGTGTTCCTTTCTACTTTATCATCTCCCACAGTCTCCGCCTGCCCAAACAGCAGTCTGCTCATCAGGCAGCAATTGAAATGACTGATATATCTCAACACTGCATTCAGCTATCCCTATAGGTGGAGCCAAATTAGGTCAAAACAGACCACTTGGTATCACGACATGCATTATGGGGCCTTGAAGAATTGTTAAAACTAAAAACTTAAGTTAAAAAATTCAGCATAGAATTAAAATAATTATATATATATATATATATATATATATATATATATATATATATATATATATATATATATATATATATATATAAAATAGAAAAAATAATGGTTTTAAACATTTGCCAATGCACCAACTAAAATGCTGTATCACCATAATTAAAAGCAGACAACTTTGAACATAGGCAAGCACAGCAGTTAATCATTGCAAAGGCAGTGGAATATGTTAAAGAAACATTCAGGTGCCTGAAACATTTCATTTATCATTAATAAAGAAAGTAGCACATTAAGGCTACAGTAAATTGTGATGGAATATATGAATGAGAAAGTACTTTCTCTGGCAATAACAAATTATAGATGAAATGTGAGTAAGCATCTTTATTTGGCCTTTGGTCATCAGTTTAACAATAAGTTACTGCAAAAATTAAACTTAATTTTGTGTTACTGAACAAGGATTCACATTTTTTCACATAAATTATCTTTTGGTCTTTGTGAAAATTGTGACATTTAGTTATATTTTAAGTTTTTCAGTTGTGTATTTTGTGTTGTACCAAACAAAACCAAACAATCAATTCAGAAATGTTAGCTAAAGGTTTCTTTCTGTGGTCTCATAAACAAGACAAACAAGCCTTAACTAAAACATCAGCAGAGACCTTATTTCACAGTGCCCACAATGTCCTGTAATGACCAATATATTGCATGATTTAATCTCCCATTCATATTTTCAGATTTTTACCTGTACTGACAGAAAAATGCGCTGGTTTAAAGATCACAGCCAAGGGCAATTTCACGTTTTCACTTTATGATTCACTTATTTCCTTGATGATGATTCTAATAGCATGTATGCATTTTAACTTGGCTTTAGGCTACTGACAATTCCCATCAACAAGCACTGTTACAGCAAGGACTTTAAATATATTCGAGCTCTGGAAATTGGGACTGTGAAGCTTAAAAATACAAAGTTGCTCTAGGATATTGAAAGATGAAGGTATCGATAAACAAAGATTCATTTTCATTAATATATTCCCTCTTTGGGAATGCTGCTTGAAGAAACTGAAACTGAGGAATGGTGCATTAGAGTTTAAAAGGGTCAGCCAGCTGGAGGCCATGGTCCAGCTTATACTTACTTTCCTTGGTAATGCCCTTAGACAAACAAACAAACAAAAGCACCACCAAAAAAAAAACAAAAAACAAAACATCTAAAAATTTTAATTTTCAAAAGTAGACCCATTGCCAAGGTCTCTGTTTTTTTCTTTTTGAACATTGCTGCCCTGACCCTGGCGTTCCTAGTCTTGTTTGCATGTAATCTTTGCAATAGGGGACTTTAAGTTTATTTTTGTTTGTCACTAATTGACCATGTCTGATCAAACTGTGACTGTGACTGTATTTTTATTACCATATTTACACAAAGTCAAAGCAACACAATTTCTGTACAAACTTATCAGGGATTCATTTTATTATAGGTGTTCCAATCATCACTTCAGTGATAAATAGAAACACAGCAGTTAAATTGCTTACATCCAACACAAAGATAAGTATAAGTAGACATCTGGGTGATAGAGCTATAGTGATTCCACATCTCAATTAATTAAAAAATTTTCTACAGCTATGACTCTAAGTATAGACAGGGAAATGCAATTATGATGATAATAAGAGTATTGTGACTAGTTGATTTTAATCTGTGTCTTAATCTTAAGTGTGCTTGCAAATCTTTAGTGAAACAGAAAGAAACGAAAAAGAAAACACATAAGTAAAGAAGAGCAAAAAGCAGAATCAGTGATGGTGATGATGGCTTCCTCTCCTCTCTGCTCTCCACCATCCACTTCAACCATCCATTATTTAGTATACCTTCAGGTCAAACTGACATATCCTTTCTTTCGTCTATCCAGTATACCCGACTCTACTTTCCCTTTTTTGTATCTTCCATTTCTCCATCTCTCTGACTGTCACCCATTTCTATTTCCCCGAAATTACCTCAGGGATGAGCAACTTCACTGTGAAATGTCAAGTTTTTATTGATGTAGTTTTCTTTCTTTGGAATTTTAATTATGGCCACATTACTAACAGTAAAGAAGTTACTATTCTTTTCTCGACCTCTTCTCTCCTTAACACAGGTTTTTCCACAGTAACACAAGCATAGAAGAAAATCTAGTCTTTCCTACAAATTGAAAGTATAAGCTGTTATTAAAAAAGGTTTTGTATTTCATTTGACCATAAAAAAAAGTCAGTTTTGGCCTTTAAAAGTGTGTGTGTGTGTATGTGTGTGTTTCTGTCCCTGCAACCAAGAACAGTACTTGTTTCCTTGAAACAACTTACAGGATTGCCTTTTATTCCCAAGCAAAAGTAATTGGGACTGGCATATTTTAAAAGTATTAATGCAACAAGTGTCCTTTCAGATGGAGGTTTTATCAACTCACAAAAGAAGAGTTGGCTGCCACGAATGAATTAGAATTATTGCTCTTGAAGAATATAAGTTGACGGAGATTCTGCAGTTTGCTAGTTTTGCTGTGGTGCTTTGGTCCATTTCTTTCCTATTTCAAATTAAAATGTCTCACTTTCATGTCACTTTGGGTCCCATATTGTCTCTCTTATCTTATCACCCCTCAGCCACAGAGTATATAGCCCCTAGCCCGCTCTGTCGTAATGTGTTGGGGCAATATTCTTCCATTTCATTTTGAACCCGGTAACTCTGCTGAGAGCTGTGGTTGGTAATCACCTACCTACCTATTATGATCCCATAATATAATGATATAATATAGCAGCCATGCTCTATGTGCATAATGGTTACGGAGGGATCCACTTTTATTTTGAGTGTGAATTTCAGCTTTTACTACCATCTCCTGAATCAGACTGTGTTAAAGTTGTACATTATAGGCCTACACATGGAGCAACCAATACAGTATAAAGTCACTCCCCCCCCACACACACACACATCACTCTCACCATCTTTCTTGCTCCATGACTCTGCACATTTTCCTTAAAACCTCTTGAGACCCAGCAATTCATTTTTGTCCTCTATAGTGGACATTAGTTTTTGCTTGATTCCTCTTATACTTTTGGACGCACTATTATTTTAAACGTCTTTCTTTAATGAAAAAAAAAAAAGGGGGGGGGGGGTGGGGGAACTTTTGGAAAGACTTGGCGCGGAGCTCTGACGTCAGCAGCGTCACGGCTGGTAGGTGATTAACCGTTGACGTGTCTAATTTCCTCATTTATGGACGTGGGTCTGATTTCAGACAGTTCAAGGACATATTCCCTTTCGTGTTTTTTTTTTTTGTTTTTTTTTTTTCACTGAAGAAAAAAAAATTACAAATGACGTTTTTCAAGATTTCGAAGAAGGGGGGGCTATTTTCCCAGTTGAGCAACAAGTGGCTCCAAACAGCAGAGCAGGAGTTCATCAGAAGACGCTCCGACTTCACTGACCGGTGAGTTTGTTCAAACTCATGAGGATTTTTTTTTGTTATGTTCTCCTTCACTTATTTTCATGTGTCATGTATTTTACGCGAGCAGTTTAGTTTTGTTGTGGTACTCGGCTGGTTGGTGGGTTGAAGTGACTGAGCTTGACAGATGCGTTAATATTTGTACTTGTGCATAAAAACTTGCAGGTGTATTTATACTCAATACGAACAATTACGTATTGTTTTGTTTTGTGTTTCTTTTCATCGCTGGGCTCATTTAAATTACCGGGCTTAGTTTTAATATATTCTGTTTTAAGATGTGAAAAGTTCATCTGGTTCAAACATACAGCTTGTGACTGCATTTCTTGTGTTACTTTTCTGCTTTCTGCCTTGATCACAAAATTGCCATAGCAACCAAAGCTAAGTGGACTGGTTGTGTGATGCCTTTAGCTAGCTTCTATTATTTATGTGATTTTACTGAGTTCATTTGCATCAAATGGAAATGTCCCTCCTGTCTTTGGATCTGGACATCTGTGAGAAATATCACAAGTGAAATGGATTTTTGTTCCCCCGGTAGCCTCTTTACCTCACTTGTAGCCCATCTTTTAGAAATAGGGTGCCCTAGACTGAGTTGATTCCAATCCAGATTTAATGCATTCTTTCATAACGCACTCGCTGAGCACTTACTGAGGGGCATCATGCTAATGCTGGGTGGTGCCTTCCTTTGCTCTCAAAACAGAATGATGTTGCTTTGAAATTCTGGTCCATGTTCACATGTCATCACATAATTTCTGTGTGTTTGTCATTTGCACATTCATGATGCATCTCTCTTGTTCCAGCAAATTCCACTGGTGTTGTATTGGCGTTGTGCAGGTTCAGATTGTGGCTTTGGATGACATTCTACTGAACTCATTATAAAATTAATGGGAGCAGTTTAAGATGTATTTTGGTTTGAGACATAGTACATTGTCATGCTGGAAGTAACGTTTTGACAAGGAGTCATAAAGGGATGCACCTAGTTGCAATCATGAGACTGTGAGGCTGTGTTCTTTTTGTCCCGAACTGGTGAGTTTTAGTGTGTTCCCACTGCAGCCTCAGAAATCTGCTGTGGTCTGACTTCTGGTCCACCACATAACAACTCATGCATCTCAAGGTTTGATATGTTTGTCGAAGTGCATTCTGAGATGCTCATTTGCTCACCACAGTGTGTAGAGTGGTTATCTGAGTTACTGTAGCCTTTTGTGAGCTCCAACCATTTGGCCATTCTCTTTTGGCATGTAATCAACAAGGGGCAGAACTGCTGCTCACTGGATGTTTTTTCTGTTGTTGTAGTTGTTGTTTTTAGACTCCATTCTCCAGTAAAAACCCACTGGAGATCAGCAGTTTCTGAAATACTTAAACCAGCCCATCTGACACTAACAATCGTGCCACAGTCAAACTTACCAAAATCCCATATCTGAGTAAACATTCTCGATCTGTCCCTATATTTATTGTATTCTTCTTTGGCCCGTGTCCCATCCATCAACCAAGTTTAGCTGGCAAATACTGTAAACAGACATAGGAGAAAATGTAACCTATTTTGTGGAGGTTACAATGTAAAACATACACATGCTGCACATCATCACATTTCAGTTTTTGGAAATGGGGGATATTAATAATTTTTGTTTGGTGACAAGGCAAATGGTAAGTCTTTCATGAGAGTTTAGTTTGTTTTTTTTTATTTGACTTTTCTATCAGCCGCTTAATTAATTTAGCAGTGCAAATATCCTTATAATTTGAATTTCTTGTTAGTTTTGTGATTCTGTTGCTATGAATTATTACATTTCAATAGAACTGCTGTGGGATCAAGAAGCCTTTATCAGAGATTAATGTTTAAGTCTTGCACAGTAAAACATGTACTTCAAATGCAGTCACTGGATAAATAAAACATTTCATTTTGTTAATGACATAAGACCCCATATAATTTTACTGTTGTGTGAAAAGGCCTTTAGATTGTAAGACTTAAGTGACAGAAAATGGTATTAAAATTAAACCAGGAGAAATGATTTCTCTAAACTGCATTAGAAGAAGCTTGGATGATTATGATTGCTAGAATAGGCATTATATGATAAAACATTTAAATTGAATTGAAGAGACAGCTATTGTGAATGAATGAGTGATTAAAGTAGAGTACTTGAGTGAACAAAAAAAAAGATAAGGACAATTCAACATTTTAAACTAAAAAAGTAGAGAAAGTCCAGGAAATGAAGAGGTAAGATGAGTCAGACAAAGGAGGAACATAAATTATGAAATGAATGTAATAGCTTGCATGACAGAGAGTCCAGGATATGAATTGGAAAGAAAATGAAAGCCCTCACCAAGTGATATGAATTGACTTTAGAATCTGTGCACACCACTAAAGGCATTTTAAACATGGGACGATACAGCATAGATGACCAAAGCAAAGAGAGGATGGTGGGGGTGAATGAGATAGAGAAATGGGGAATATGAGAGGGGAAAGAGAGGCAGGGCAAGAAAAATGGAGAAGAAATGCATTGGAGATAGTTAAAGAGTGAATAAATGAAGCAGCAAGAGAAAGCAGGGAATGATGATGATCCTGGAGGAGTTAAAGGGAAGAACATTAGGAAGGAGCAAGGTGGAGATAGGGACATTGACGGATGAGGAGAGACTTGGAGAAAAAGGAAACAGAGGAAAATGAATGGTGAGGACAAGATGACAACAGAGATAGAAAGGTGGAGGCCTTTATGTTCCTGTCTCTCTTAGTCTCTAATTTTCTCACACTACATCACTCGCTGTCTTCCCATCATTCATCCCCTGCTTTGTTCCTGCCTTACGCTCCCTCATTCACTTGCTCTTTGTCTCCGTATCCCTTATCTCTTTTACTTTTGATCCCCCTTTTTTCTATTTGCCTTTAAGAATGTGTTTACTGATAATTTAGCTATTAATAGCAGTATGTCTCAGAAGCATAATGTCCTGTAGAATACACAGAGCGGAAGGGGAAACGATAAAATGCAATTTTATTTTAATATCCTAAGATCATTTGGTTGCTTTTCTTTATTGATAAACTGACAAAACATAATAAGATTTTAATTTCACTACATAGGGCCACTGCTGTTGCTACTACTAAAGCCCTAATAACTGATATTTATAGAATGGTAGGCACTTTATGTGGTTTATAAAATAGACAGTAGTCTGCATGTCATGTGGATGATCAAATAATAGTAATTCCTGTTTGAGTGAAGATTTAAAAGGCTTTACACTAGTTTGATTCAAAAATACTATCCTGTGAAGCCAGCAAATATCCAAATTCAAGTACATATCAACAAACTACAGAAATTCAAGTATGCATATGACAATGTTAAAACCTGTTTGAATACACATAGATCATCTTTAGTAAGCCAACAATACTGAATTCCATGAAGGTATGTTATCCGAAAAGTGTTAGGTGAGATAGCATTTATCAATCTGTATAAAAGGTAAAATGACCATTCCTGCACTATGAATTTTCACAAGTCAATTGGACTGGATATAATGCATATATAAAAACCAAACTTGTATATTTTTTGCATATAACTAAAAACACGTTTCTAATAACGTATGCATTCCTTTCGGCCAAGTTAAAAGAAATTAGGATTTTGTTATTAAAGATCATCTTCAAAAAAAAAAAAAAAAAGTTTTTTTTTTTTTTGCTTTAAGGATGTATGCTTTACAGTTGCCTACTTACAAACTTGAATACGTTTCCCCTTTTTCTTTGTTTGATGTCATGTTTCATTTCCTCTCTTCCCACCAAAAATGGAGCACAATACATCTACACCATCAATCACTGCACAAGCCAACAATGCAATCAGCCTCTGCTGTGATTTTTAAACAGAGGCAGATGGTGAAGACTTCCTCTAGCGAGAGATTACTAAGCAGAGTCAGACTCTAGCAGTTATCTTAATCATAAAACAAAAAAAAAAAGATGTACAGTACCAGTCAAAAGTAAGGACACATTTTCCAAACAAATCTGCTCAGATTTGGTATACTGCTCCAGCGGTCTTCACAGAAGGGTCAGATGGCATCCACACTCCCAAGCACAGTGAGACAGGTGGCAACATGAAGCGTTTTCTCTTAAGCTACTAATCAGGATTGATTTTACATTTGAAAGAACTTGATGCACAATCTTTTGAATAGTTAGTGCCTTTGCAGTTATATTTGAGCTCTTGTCTACCTCATGTAGAACAGAAATGTTCTATTTTTGTAGTTCTTGAATTTAGTTTAGATTATTTTAGATTTTAGTTTAGATTATCATGTACAATACAGCCCGTGTTCGTCCATCATTTTTCTCTATTCATTCCCCTCCCCATTGTCCTTACTGCCTCTGTTTCATTCTTTCCTGACCGGCCTTGATAGACATTAAGATTATACCGGTCCACCTGGCAGCAGAGGCAGTAGGCTGGACAGCGGTTTTGATCACTGTCTTCAGCACTGACAAACCATCCCAATCTAAATTTGCTTTCGGCTTTTACCAGACCACAGTAGTAGTCCGTCACCTGTGGTTAGCCAGGATGTATGTCATTTAGAAAGCATTTTTATCAGTTGAGAGGTGTGAGAAATATAATGCACTGAGTAGACTTTTGATTCTTGAATCCACAAATATCATTAATGGATATCAAAACTTCAAATTAAACACCAGGAAAGTGTCAAAATTTGGACCTTTAAAGTCTTACACAATATGATGTAATTGTGTGTCAGTATGATGATAGTATCACCCCTGTAGCTGTCCTCACTGGTTGTTCAGTCAATTGATTACTAGGGATGCACCGGTACAATGGCCAAATATCGGTATCAGCTGATATTCCCCTTGTTGACTGGCATTGGCCTATCGGTAAATCAGATAGAAATCGTCGATGTCAGTGGCCAATGTATTGGTCATTTGCAGTCGGGCATTCAGACTCAGATAGCAGCAGCAACACACAGAGGTGACTGCCCACGGTTCTAGTGTGACATAGGGGGGGCAAGAGGTGCTGCTTGCACAAGTGTTTTCAGAGTGAGAGAAAATTTCGGCCATGTGGGAGTTTTACACCGTATCTGAGAAAGATCCGCAATATGCAGTGTGTAAGATGTGTTCCAGTGACATTTCAAGAGGAGGTGCTACATCTAAGAATTTTAAATGTAGAATCTGAATTTGCATTTGGATACTGGAGAAACAATCACCTGCATTTTCCAGCACTGGCACTGATGGCACGCAAATACCTGAGTGCGCCATGTACCAGGACGGACAGTGAGCGGCTGTTCAGACTGAGACTGAGCTGTAACAAGGCAGAGATGCTTATCTTTTTGAAGAAAAACGTGCATCTCACTAAGAATTAGACTAGAAGACTTTTTTTTTTTTTTTTTTTTTTCTGAAATCGCAGGAGATTTTTCCAAAGAGGAAAACTTTAGTTTTATGAGGAGGCCCATGTTCCAGCCTACTTTAAGTTTGTGCTCAATGGAAACATAAAAACATTGTAATCTGTATGAACAATACAAGATGTAAAACAGCCCTGTTTATTTATACTTAGCTTTTAAAATTATATTTTATTTCTCTTTTCTAATACATTTAATTTATGCTTTGCTAAAAGGATGTTTTTGTTAGGCTATGGAAGTACTTTAGGGATTTTGAAGCAGTTTTTAAAAAAGAAAAAAGGATTTCCTGTGAAAGAAAGATGGAAAGATTGCTTCATGAATTTGTATGACTGAATTTGTGCTAATTCAAAGTTAGTGTAATGGTAAACTGAATAACTTTAAAACAATTGTTATTTTTTTAACAATAATTTCTTTGTTTCCCTGTGAAATTAATAACAACAAAACATCATGACATAATCAAAAAAAAGAAAAAAAAAAGATCGGTTTCGGTAGTCGGCATCAATTGCCGACTATTGGCCAAATTCTTATTTTAAAAATAGGTATTGGTATCGGCCCAGAATTTCACAATCGGTGCGTCCCTGTTGATTACCACACACCACTAGTGCTGCTGTGTGATGAGTCAGAGGTCTTTAATCCCCGTAGTGACCAGTGACAGAGGAGAGTTTTGTCTTGGTGCCTGCTGAGTAGTTCCATGCCAAACTAGCCTAAAATAATATGCAACTCTTTCCTTGCCAAACTCATTATGGAGCTCCCTGTGATATTGGGACCCATTCTGCTCACTAAATTAATACCTCCCTGGCCTCTTTCATTGAGCCCTTCCACCTGAAAAGGAAACATGATTAAACCGCTGCTGGAAAACCTCTGACCTTGATCTTGATGCCCTCAGTAATTACAGGGAAATTACAAATAATCTCTTCCTCTCTGAATTTCAGGAAAGAAATCTGATGCTTAATTTCTACAGTTTTTAGTCTTATTAAAAAATGTGGTCTGTCTTAGTGGCTCTTGGTTGAGTCCACTGTATACTGATCCTACGATTATCCTCATCCCCTGTTTCCCCTCACATTCACCATGAAAAAACATTGTACATATGCAAAAAGAACAATTTGGAAAGAGTGAAGCTGTGAAGAATGAAAGAGGACAAACTGTTGAAGATATAACATTTTTAAAAACATGGTTTCACTTTGTCATAATATGGCAAATTGACAGATATAGTAGATTGAGTGTTATTGAGTGATGAAGTGATCTGACATTGTCATGGTATGATGGACTATCCACCTTTAAAAGTGGTTAACTTTGCCCAAAAAGAAACTAAAAAGAGCCCACAAGTTGTGTCATCATTGTAACCAAGGGGATAATGATCTGTTAACCTTAAGAAAACATATCCTTTTCCTTAACCTCACCAAGTGTGTTTTCTTCCTAACCGCACAAGTCGGGTAAGTCTACCACAAGAGGGTGTAGTTTGTAGAGCTGCTCATATAGGCAGTACTAGGAGCAGAAGGGACAAACGCCTTGAATGGATGTTGAAGTTGGGACTTGTGGATAAGTTTAGTTTGAACTTACATACAATTAAAGCAATACTTTCGCCTTTTTAAATTATAGGATGGGAATATAATGAGATTCTTTATTTTGCACCCACCAACCCCCCCCAACGAAAAAGTCATACAGCAGTGTCTAATTTAACCATGATGGCTGATTTAAAATGAATGACACTGAGTTTTTCTACTGTGCATGATCTAAGTTTGAGGTGTTGATGTGTGGGCTCTTGAAATGTTAAAATTGGTCAGGCCAGGACTGACATGATGGAATGCAAAGTTGATGGTGAGTTAACAATAGAACACGCAGAAAGCAAGTTAGAGCGAGGAGAGTGGGGGAAAAAGCAAGAAATATAGAGGAGTTGGAGAGTCAAAGCATGAAAGGGGGAAAAGAAAAGTCATGATCTGAAGAGAGGAGAGAAAAAACAAGGATGAACAGGAGGAGTAGTGTACCAATGGTGAGGCACTTAGTCCCACCTGCAGCTAAGTCAAACTGTGACAACCTGTGTGTGGTGTGGTGTGTGTTTGGGGATTGTGTGGGGATTGTTTCCGCTTGAGTGAGTTATCGAGCAAATGGACTCTTGTGTGTGCTTCCATGTTGTAGTGTTAGATTTACTGTATGTGTCAGTGCATCTTTCAGGCTGTAAGCATGTTCTGGATATTCTAGGTGTGTGTGTGTGTGTGTGTGTGTGTGTGTGTGTGTGTGTGTGTGTGTGTGTGTGTGTGTGTGAGTAAGGGCATATTGTGTAAAAGTATGTGTGTCTGATTTTTAATGTCTATTCTAGGGCATTTTTTTGGCAGGGTATATTTGAATATCACTGAAGCTGTCCCAGGGAAATAAACAAAGATGCAGCCAGTGAACCGATGACAGACAGGGTGAGAAGAAGATGGAAAGAAAGATAAAGAGGCTGGACTGAACACTGTAGAAGAAAATGCATAAAGAAGAGGGATAGGTAGACACACTGGCTCTGTATTCAGCCTCAACACACCTTTGTAGTGCTCCACCCTTCCCTTCTTTGCTGCTGGTGTGATACTCATTTCCTGCCTCATCTCAACACACTGAGTCTGTCTCTGCCGGTCTGTTCCACTGAATAACTTTCATCGTCATTATTATTTGCAGTAGGCTTGGCAATTTTCTCCCTGTAACCACAACGCAGCACAAATAACCCAGGATGCTGTGTGGGCTCTTATCCTTTCTTTCCTAGAACACTGTGCTTATGAAATCTTATAGTACAGATACATACTTTTTTTGTTGCCTGTATGTTCCTGTGGGATTGCTTGTCGTATCACAGGCATACTGGGGTATTGGGATAATGTCTACGTACTCTAACAAATACTTTCATGTCTTCAGTATAAAGTAGATTGTGACACTTCTCAGCCAAATGGAATTTAAATAAATATGATTTCTGAATATGTCCCTTTCAGTGCGTGTGCGTGCATGTGTCTTGGTTGGACAATTTAGACTGAGCATCAAATCTTGCCATATAAATTATAGCTCGTACAACAACCTGGTGCAGCAAAATGGCATCATATGCCCTCTGAGTGCACGACAATGACACAATTTTTTATTTATTTATTTTGTTTAAACATATTCTGCAGCAATTAACCTTTAATGGGTTGACTTTATGTTGAGCTATAAAACAACTAAACTTGAGGGGCAGGAAATTCCCTTTTCATCATCAAGAGCCTCAGTCTTCAAATTGAATGGCTGGTTGACTCATGACTTAATACTACTGTTAGAGTTTGCGTACATGTATTTTGAACTAAGTTGACTTAGCATGTACTGAAAACCACAGTAAAATGTCACAATATGTTAAAGATGATATTTGTTTGTAGGAAACCAATCATATTTCATTATGGAATGTTTTTGTTTTTATTTTTTTGTTTTTTTTCACCTTTTATATTTTGTGTTCTTCAAAGAAAGTAGACTAGCAGAAAATAACCAAAGCACTGATTCAAAGGAACGGCTATATGTTTGTCATCATGATCTTTTGGACTTAACTGGATCTGTTTGGAAAACACTTACGTCAGTTACGTTGTAGAACAGCAGAAAATTTATCATTTCAAAGTTGCATATTGGAGAGTCTGGAAAGTTGTGCTTGGACAGTTACTAGACTGGGGTTTTTTGACAATGAGGAAAGGATGAGTAGCTTATGCATATTCCCTAGATTTGGTCTATAAATACTTAGATATCGAAAATACTGTGAGGAAACAATTCGAAAATTACAATTTCATGAATAAAAATTAATAGTTGCAACGGTCATTATCCTAATCCGGGTGAATTGCTCATAGTTGGGCTGCTCATGAATGCCATTAAGCATTTCTTTCTTTCTCTGCCCAAACTGTTTGTGGGTCATTTTGAGTGGGCATGAGTTTCTGCCGTGTGCATATTTTAACCCTGAACCCCAAACCACTTGCATATTTCAGGCAAAGTAATTTTCCTTTCTGTTATTAAACATTGTTTTCAGTGCAATTTTTCAACAGTACACCCATCTTTTAGATGAAAAAGCTTTGATAAACCCACTGTTCACTTCCTGCCTGGCAGCAAACAGCAAACACAACAAGGCAGCTCCTCAAGAGCCATGTATTTACGATCTTTGTGCTGCTCTGTCTTATGGATGTCAGGAAACATTTAGCCTTTATCACAACTGTCCCCCAGAAAAAGGTATTATACTTATATCAGTAATGACTTGTCAGATTATATAGTTTTGTGTGTCTGCAAAGAAACTGATAACTGTGGTTGTCAGATAAATTTAAAATGTGTAGTATTTCCTTGTTAAATGTTGATAAGAAGTATCAAGTAGCATTAAAATAACTTGTATACACACCTGAAAATAACTCTTTCATAGGTATTTATATATTTTTAAACTCCCGGTACATGAAGTGGTGTCATTGGCTGTCAGAATAGACAGGAGGAGGGTATGGTTATGGATAATTTGTACTCATGCCATGCAACTGAAAAGCCAGCAAGAAAGTGTTCAGACTTTTAGCAATCCCAAGTTTCCCTCTTGAATCCAAGTTAACCAGATGAGTCTTCAAAGAAAACAAATACCTTGTGTCTCAGAACGGATGAAAATAATCTGTTGTGTGGACACTGCAAGCAGGAAATCAATAGTCAGTGAAGTGACTCGTGTCACTACTGTTGGAATTTGACCAGAAGAAAGATTTTTATCCAGGGCTCCTATATTGTAGAATTAGCACCCTAATATACTGCTAATGAGAAAAGAACCACATGGAAAAAAATCTGATTGTTTGGTAAATTGCAGCCACCAGCAAACTGTAAGAAACAAAGTAGTGATTTGTAGAGAAATGTGAGAAAAAGCTGAGATCGTGAAACAGTCTTAAGGTGGTAGTCTCCCAAGGTGTGCTATCTCAAATCAGTGTCTTTGGCTGAGCAAAGAGGGTCTTGGGAGTCTCTGCTACCCTTTTTTGATCTTTTACAGTGAGAAGCAAAGAGTTACTGACCCTTTCAGCAGGACAGATGTTTCTGGAGGATAGTAGATGATGGAAAATAAGCAGACATTTAGGGAGACCTTTTGTCAGTGGATGGTCACTACAACTTTTTTGGAGATAATGATCCATGGGTATTTTAACAACTCTCCTGTACTCACTGCTGTGATTATTATTTGATAACAATGTGACACTTTATTGCTCTGTCCTTTTTCTTTGTTCAGGTCATCTTGTTTGAATAATCTATATTAGCTGAGCATCGTGTCTACCCAAAATTTGCAGGAGGGGATGACATGCTGAGCCTCTGTGAAAGTGTAAGACTTGAATTTAGTTGTTTTCTGCACATTAAACTCCAATTTGTCTGTCAGGCAGGTGACTTAAAGTATTTCACATCCATGCCAGTGTGATGTCATCAGAAAGTTTGAGTGCATTGGGCAATGAATTGTGTGAGGGCCAAAGAGGAGGGGATGCATGCACTTCTCCCTCATTAGGACATGCACACATACACACAGATACAATGAATAAGTGGAATTGCTCAGCAACTTGTCCTTTTAAAGAGTACTTAGTTACCATGGTGATGCATACTGTAGCTCGGCTAAGATGATCAGTGGTAAATGGATGAGTACTGAGCGTACACAGGTGTATGACTGTTTAGAGTAGATATTGATGTGCAGCATGCATTTGTATCATGTCAAAGCTGATTTTAAGGATGGCTGAGCCTTTTTCAGGTGCTTCTGTGCTACAAGGTAAGAGAAAAATAGAACAAAGTAATTGAGACTTTGAGAGCAAGAGGACAGAGCTGGCAGAAACAAAATGACATCATGTGACAACACGTGTCTGGTGTGAGAAACAACAGATCGTCCACCTCAGACTGTGGGGGTGAGAATTGGCTCAGATTCTGTGTGTGTGTGTGTGTGTGTGTGTGTGTGTGTGTGTGTGTGTGTGTGTGTGTGTGTGTGTGTGTGTGTGTGTGTGTGCGTGTGTGTGAGCGAATGCGTGCGCGGACTTCCTCATATGTGGCTCTTTACATAATTTGTTCTCATCACCTTGTACTCATATGTTTATGTGGCTGGTGGTGTACATTATGTTCTTTACATCCAACAAGTGGTGTTGTAAGAGAGCCAGATGAGGCCAAAAAGAAAATCACAGAGAAAAAAAACATGCCTGAAAATAAAATGTCTAATTTATAATTGGTGTATGTGGTTAAAAATATTACTTTTAATGAACATTACTCAAGGGATCAGGCTCATTACGACATAATGCTGTCATTACAGGTTCAATTAGGACTGAGATGGCAAGGAAGGGCACTGTCCCCTATAAGAAGACGTCAAATTGCTCAGCAGGAATAAAGTAGATGAGTTGACGAACGTTCATTAAAAACGTATATAAAAATAGCTGGAAACGTGGGGGTGAGAGGTGTGAAATAATTTATTCTTATATTCTGTAAAATATTGGCTCCAGATTATTGCAATCTTAAAAGGTTTCAGTGGTACATGGAGGTTTGTAAACGGAGCAGAAACATGGCTTGGAAGTCAAGGTTATACCCATGTTAAAAACATGATGCAGACTTTTATCACCTGCAGTTTTATCATGCCATGTTTATTAATACTGTCCAGGTAGTGACAGAAAAAACCACTTGCTAGCAGCGGTAAGTGAAATATTTTGTATTTTTTAATATTAATGCTCATGTGTTGAATAGTCCTCCATAATTAAGCAGTTGATAATGCAATGGCATGGGGTTGATTGCTTTCAGAGTCTCAAATCAAAGATAAGACAGATGATTTGAGAATGCACAAAAGGAGAGAATTAAATCCTAGCAGTCATCTTCTTTTCCCACTGCTGAGCTGTGTTACTTTTTATCAGTGTCAATGTCCCCCCATAAGAAAAGGTCATTTACTGCTGCCTTCATAAGTCAAAGGATAATGAAGGGCAAAAGAGTTAATAATAATCTTTATGTTTAAAACAAAAATTTACAGCTATCAAATGTTTATTGGGCAGCTTGGCCATATCTAACATGTACTCTAACATGTAACACACAGACAGCAGCCCCGGATGCACCAACTTAAAAACACAGTCAATATGTGAGACCCCTTTATAACCTTTTAAAAAGAAGTAAATAAGCCTCACTCAGTGAAATAAACGCATACACACAGAGAAAGCCACTTCCACTAATCAGTGGCTATAGATCTGAGTGCGGATACACAGTTTCAGTGGACCAACACCTCATTGATCTGGGAAATGTATTCATAACCTTTAAATATGAGCTGACATGCTTTACACACAAGAGACAAGCTCTGTTATACACACACAAACACATGGAGTGACCCTGCCATTTTCTGTGATTGGGTGATTGATGAGTCTATTGATGTTCCATATGGTTCATCTCTGGGGTTATGACCTATGTATTGATCCAAGAATTTCTCAAAAGCTATGTGTGTGTGTGTGTTTTGTGTGTGTTAATGTGTGTGTTTTGTATCTGCTTTGAATTACGATGCATATGTGTGTGACTATTGGTATGAGACCTCATACAGGAATCTGTGCTGGTGTGTGCGTATGTGTGCAAGTGCTGTGTATCAATCTCACCATCAGTTTGTGTGCGTGTGTGACCTTCTGTCATTGATTACAGACAGGGCGTGATTGGAATAATCACTCTGCTGTCAGGCATTCAGCTCCTCACCTGAACCCTGCATAAACATCATCTGAGGTGTTTGACATTTTGACAAGTGCTTTGAACAGCAGTGAAATTTGGATGACATACCAAAAATACCCTTGATGGCATAGTTTTAATGTTCCTACGGTTGTTTTGGTTTTGTTTTCTGTTTTGTTAAAAATATCCCTGCAGAACATCCATGCTGCACCAGAGCTAAATCTACTTAAATGAATGTTAAGTGTTGTGTATGGTCACTGGAGGGAGGAGGAGGAATCCTCTTGTACAGCGAGGGGTAACAGTTTAAGAGAAATACAAAAGAGCAATAACAGAGAGAACCACAAGCGGTCAGAAATCACCTGACATAATATCATCATGGTACACATCATCTGTCTTCTATTTTTGTTTAACTATTGCCTCAGTGAACCACCAAAACTGTTTCAGTATGCATGACAGACAGGTGTCATGGTAAAAAAGTGCTTGCATATTTTTGAAGTTTGAGGGATTCTCTTCTACTCTGCTTTTCTTTGCTACTCTGTTCTATGCTACTGCATACTGTCGAGTCAACATGGCAGCCTGGGGGCTCAAACAGCTTCAGAGAGGAGAGATAGATGAAAAGATAAAAGCATCATAAAAAACATCACCAGGTTGCACTGACATCAGTAAGTGCTATCTATAGATACTGTAGATAGATAGGCAGTGTATAAGCACAGTCTTAATGAAATAATGTGCTCTTGTAAGTTGTTCATAAATCATGAAACCTTTTTCTAACCAGCTTTTACTTTCTAATATACAAAAATAACTTGGTTATAATGCAAAACAGTTAACATATCTAAGAATACACAATAGAACACAATATTCTGTGGATTTCACATCCTTGGAAACATCCATTAGGCTGCTTGAATTAAAACAGTTTGACGGCAAAATAGATGGAAAGTAATTATGAACAAATGGTTCATTCTTTACCTTTTTTCCAGTTTTTATTGTTCTTGTGGGGGCATTTGGACCTTGCATGGTGCTGAAATCAGCTCACAGACATTTCCACAGACACAAAGTACTGCAGTTGGATATCACTGGCCATATGAACTATAACCTTGCCTAAAGCCAATCCTTACCTTTGTTTCCCTCTCTTGTTTCTTTCTGCTGAGTTTACAAAAATAAGCATCCACCCATACATTTCTAGGGGATCCAAATTTCACACACAGACACACACAAACAAAGTTTCAGTACTCTGTAGTCTCTCATCAATCTAAGATTTACTGTGTCAACCCAAGATGCACTTAGGGCTGGACAATAATTCAATATAAAAATATATATCACAATAGAAAATGTTTCAATAATGGTGATATGGGTTTTAAACCCATTTCCAATATGTTGAAAAACATTATTTACAGCATCTGTCTCAAACTGACACAGTGATGTTATTTCATGTTTGTATATGAAGGCTGCATACAAATAAAAGGTGTATTGGCCATATTGTCAAGTCCTACATGTACTCTGTCATCCTCAGCCATGACCAACTTTCTTTCTGTCTTTCCCTTACTGACCGTTTAAAAATGTCTACTTGTACTTTGAACAAAGAAGTGAGATCCAATTACAAGTGGTCACTGAACACATTGGGATTATCTGTTTATGATCCAATCACATGAAATGGCATGCCTGAATAGTCACCAGATAGCTGTTTACTGAAACTAACATGTGGAATTGGATTTAATTTTCAAGATTCAGCAATGAGAGAACACTGTGTAAATAGGAGAAAGTTGAAAGAATGATTAGACAAGATTTGGAGCAGCAGGCTAAACTGCAGAGATTGCACAATTCACTAGATTTAGGCAGTGCCTTCAGCTGGCTAAGCTGCAAACCAGCCACTGTATGACTCAGAATGAGACGTGATGGAGGAGGAGGATCGATGAGCAAGCTATGGGAAAATTAAAGATTTACCTGATGCAAATCTGTGACTAAAATCTTAATTTTTGAGCTTTTGCATCATATAGAAATGTGAAAGAAAAAAATTAAGACGACATTTATTGCCCTTTGTTGCCTTTAACCTTTATGTAAAAAAAAAACCCCCAAAAAAACCAAAAAAAACCAAACGAAACGAAACGAAAAAGTTGAGTTGAAATGACAATGTTGGCGGATGTGTTCACTTTTCCAGCCCTATAAAATTTCCAGGGTGAAGCCATTCATTCATTTTCTACTGTTTACCTGTTGACGGGTTGCAGTGGATGCTGGCGCCAATCCCCGTTTACACTGGGTGAGGGCGGGGTACAGCCTGGACAGGTCACCAGTCCATCACAGGGCCAACACACAGAGACCAGCAACCACTCACAGTCACACTCAGACCTACGGACAATTTAGAGTCACCAGTGAACCTAAACATAATGTCTTTGGATGGTAGGAAGAAAGCGGAGGACCTGGAGGAAACCCACACAGGCACGGAAAGGTGGAAAATCTGCATGGAACCGAACCCACGACCTGCAACACTATGCTGCCATGCTGCCCTGGGTGAAGCCAATGATTTACAATAAAATTCAAAGGAGTAATCTCTGAAAGGGTTTTTATTTCATGGTTCTATCTGCCTTAGGGGCTGAGTAATAAAGGTTTTTCAGAAGGCCTTCAGGTTTCTAGGTTGTTTTTAAGATGGATTTAGGTTTTAGAGAGTTGTTTTAGAGGGAGCCTCCGGTCTGAATGGGTTAATGCATAACTTGTTCCTGTATCATAGTGTGCATTTGTCTGCATGGTGTAAATTATCCTGTGTACTTGTCTCTCTCGTTGGCTGTTTTGGGGAAACTCAAGGACCAAAATTATTTTTTTATTTTCAGAAAATTACTTGTTGGATACGGTTCCTTTCCTCATATTCTTTGTTGTTGTTGTCATTTTTATCTACTTTTGCTACTTCAGGTTGGCTAAAAACATATTTGGCTTGCCTCCATACTTTCAGTGTAATGACCAGCAGGTGCTTGCTATTGATTTGATATGGTATGATGATAACAGCTCAGAGAGTTTTTAATGTGAAGGGGAAAACAAACACAAAGGTGAAGTGAAAACATTGGTGGAGTCAGGAAGGGACAGGAATTGAGGGAAGAACTTAAGTGACTGATTTCCATCCATTTTCCATTTCTATCCAAACCACATCTAAGCATCCTTTTTGTGTTTCTGTCAAGATGTTATGTCTGACTTGTCAGCTCTTACATATGTCGTTGCCTCTACTGTCAGCAACCCGGAAAAGGGGAACTGAACACATAAAACTGATAGCTTTGGAATGTAAATGGGCATAGAAGCTGGTACCATGACTCATAAAGCAACAAGTAAATGAATGGTCCATGTGTAAAAGGCAAAAACATACAGGCAAAGAGATCTATATTGTGGGTGTGTGCCACTTCACTAGTAATACAGCTTTTGTTGTATGTTCAGGTTGATTTGATGATGCTTTTTACAGTGATTAATATCTGATATACCACAGTATATGATAATTCTACTGCTCCCATGTTTTTGTGTTTACTTGATGGGACAACTGCTATGTAATGATTTATTTTGAATACTGATAATCCAGGGCCTTCCGTCTGCTGTGGTTGATTGTCTGGAATTTGAACCCTCAACTTTTCGCTACTACATACAATACAAAGGCCTGTACACACTTTTAAAAGCAGCAATTACAAGAGCAGGTCATACAAGTACACTACATGAGGGTGACAGAAACACAATGTTGTGGAAAAAGGATGAGTGTTGCATTTTAATGCTGAGACGCATGAAGCAAACTTCACCATGGATTTCTTTTTCTCTCATCTATTCTGACTTCCCTCCTTCTCTGTTTGAAGTAAAAAAATAAGGCTACAGAGCTTATAAATCCATAATGGATCAAAGTATTAGAAATAAAAGATTCTTTCTTGAGCATGATTTATTCGACTGCTTGCCAATTTAAAGAATCAAATTGCCACTCAAGAAAGATACTGCCACAGAACAACTAAATGTTTGGATGTTTCTGAAGACTTTCTTGAGAAAATAAACTTAAAATATACAAAATATAGGCATGAATGGAGGAGGCTTCGTGATATTTTATGACATACACTAATGTATATTGTTGGAAGATGCTCAGTGTTAACTTAATCTATTTTTTTATCAGATGTAATGAAATTTTGCATTTGGAACATAAAGCAGAGTCCCCCTAAAGTCTGATGTATCCACTTGTATCATTATTAAATAAAATTTAAAGCTTCTAATGGACCATACATAGACAAGGAAATGGTTTTTCTTGGAAATGGAGTTGTGATGACACAAGGAAATTTAACCTTTACATTTAATTAAGAACAACGTATTTCGGTTGTAATTATCCATGCACTGAGGATAGCTTTTGATAGTGGTCATTCACCATGGCATTTGCTTTTAAGTTGCTCTGGTACTGGTACAGTGGTTTAATTGAGACAAGCTTTGATACTAAATATTTTTCAAACATTGTGCCATTACTTTTTGCATATCCATTACCTGGCCAGCGTTATTAACTTCCTTCATTTTCAGGACTTGAGACAGTGCTACAGTACTGTCATTGTATGTGCTTAGGTGTGTTGCACATGCATTTGTACTTGTGCCTTGTCTCAAAATGTATTGTATGGATTCAGAGTTTTCAATTGTATAGCCTTGGCTATGTTTGGCTGTTTAATAATTACTATTTCACACACATGTAGGCAGAGGATGTAATCTTTAGTCAAATAAAAGCTGCACAGTGAAGTTTTTAGTCCTGTGAAAACATGGTGCTTTCAGAATGACAGTGTTGATCTCACTGATTCCCACTTGTTTGGTTGAAATTCCTAATATATATTTCCCACAGTGACTATTACCTGGTGCTGTGTGCATTGATCAACTGTCAGAAGATATATCTCAATGATCACATCAGTGACACGCCGCAAATTCATGATCTTAATGATGAGCTTGGAGGCTTTAATCTTATTTTTATTGGTAACTCCTGTTGACCTGTCCAGTATCTTCATTAAGCAAAAAGTGGTTGCATTCGTGCAACTTTTATACTTAGTCCCAAGGTGTTATTCTTTCTCTCTAGAATTCTGAGTTCAGAAATGGTGAAGCAGAGTGAGCAGAGCCTGACTTGCTGCCTTGGTTTTTGTCTTACTTTTTGCCCCTTTTGTTACTTTGGTTTGATTTTATGATTTTTCTCTTCTCATCGCAAATTACACGATTCTGCAATGTTAACAACTATCATGGTTGTGCTGTGCAAGTCTGTGACAACTCATTTTTGTCAACTTGTCATGTGTGAACACATTTACAGCTGAGGAAGAAAACTTGTGATGTCATTATTTATGTGATGAAGTGAATTTGAAAATGGATTTAGATTTTTCTTTCTGACTTGTGTTGAGTTTGAGTTCGATCTGTTTTTGTTTTT
The DNA here is from genome assembly GCA_034769265.1 of Remorina albescens. Classification (NCBI taxonomy): domain Eukaryota; kingdom Metazoa; phylum Chordata; class Actinopteri; order Carangiformes; family Echeneidae; genus Remorina; species Remorina albescens. Next base: position 15,325,061 of record CM068492.1, on the reverse strand, counting down.
TTTTCCTGGGGAGGAGTTTTTTAAAGAAAGCAAGTCAAGTGGACTGGACATTAAACAAATGCAGACTGGTGCAGTAACTCGCATTCATGCCAAAGGGCAGAGGATGGCTGCCGACATCCAAGATTTGTAGTGTGCTCCACTCAGTGCAAATGAAAACAAGCTGCCATCTTCATCCATTTAAGCATCACTTCACTTGGATACATTGTTGCAGCACAGAATCCAAAAATATGGCAAATCAGCTTAGCAGAAACGTGTAAAATCTGACCTTATAAAGCACCTGATAAGTTTTACCACTCTTTTTAGCCCACCAAAGATAGATGTATGAAAATATGCAAAAGAAAATTCACATTAGCAGTCAAATATGCATGGACTGGGGTTTCCATCATTTCAAATGGGGGAAAAAAAAAACAAAAAACTAGGGCGTCAAAGGATTAAAAATTTTACCTGATTAATCACAGGGTAGCTGTGGATTAATCACCATTATATGTATGCTGTGTATATTATTCAAACAGAAAGATCAATGACAGTAGGTGGATATATATGTTCAACATTTGTTTTTTGTTTTTTTTGTTTTTTTTTTTCCCCCCCCATGATAAATCCAAATGAAGAGCCCTCTTTTTTGGGATGATGGTTAGCAGAAAGCAGATCTCACCAATGTATCCTCATTGGGAATCAAAGAAAATTACTTTATGTATTTGAGGACATTGTTTCTTAGATGGCAAATATTCTGAAATCAAAACATTGCGTTGGTTAGATCACAAGCTTTACTAGCAATTAAAGCAGTTAAACATCGTTCTAAGCTTAAAATACATTTTATTAAACCTAAAATAAATGCAGAACAGCTTTTCTCCTCAGATGGTAGTAAGTCTGGAGATATTAAGCACTGGCCTTTTTCAGATGCAGTCTCTGTTTTTTTTCTAATATATACTTGCCTAGCATAAACTTGTAATAACATCAAATTGATGTAAATTATTTAAAGAAAAATCTTAAACAAATTTTAGGACTGTTCATTTATTCTTTCTGTCTTTGTGTCTGCCCTTCGCTCTCCTGGGGAATGTTTTGAATATGGGATGTATGATCCAAGGACTCCATTAATGTGGGCTGTCACAGTCAATGTTGTGTGCTTCTGGATCTTGTTCGGTACAGAGTTAACCCTATTGAACTGAGTGTACCGCCACTGACACATTCGTACAACAGCACTTCAAGTTACTGTAAGTTTGTGAGTGTGTGCTCTATCGGAGAAATGCCAGCGGTTTCTAAAAGCTGAGAAGTTGCATTTCATAGCCAATATAGGGTTATTATGGTAATTTCACTTGCGCTGTTGCCAGAAGTCGGACAATCCGCTCCTTCGTTGTTAAGCGTTGATACTCTCGACTTGGAGTAAACTACCTGATATTGAAGGTTGTAAGTGCAAAAGCACTTACTGACAAAGAAACTTTTTGGTGTTTTTATGGTTAAAATAAGCAAAAAGTCCAGGTTAGACAATAGGAATCTTCGGTTTTAAAGGGTTAAGTCCCTGAAAGTGCATTCTTCCTTTGCCTCTTGTTTTCCTCCTTTTGATAGTTTTTTTTTTTTTTTTTTTTTTACACCAAAATATTGAGTTGAGAATAGGGTTAAGAGGAGATGCCTCTTACATTGGACATTCATATTGGGTCATGTCCTGCTGTTATTTTTGTGAGCAGTCCTGCTCTGAGTTGGCAGCATCACCTGCTGTTACTATAGGTCCTCTTGTTCTTCAACAAAAATTTTGATGGTGACACCCAAACTCAGTCATTTGCATGTACTCACAAAACAAAAGATTGTGAAAAGATGGAAACGGTGATTATTGTAACTGTATCAGGTAAGTTTGATTGTGGTTGGGTATCTTTTGGGCAAAATTTATTTGACTGGAAAAGCTCCATATGTGTTGTGCAGGAGGAAAGTTCATGTACCTATCCACATTTGAGATCATGACCTCCCAGGAAGTTTTGCTGTGTTTCATTTTAATCATGTACTCTGATTTCACACTTTTCCCAGATGAAGAAAGAAGAATTACTAATGGGCTATTTTAGTTAAAGGGGATGGGAAACGGCTGTTGTTCATGAGCATACAATTACCAAGTTATCCAGATTCTTAAACTTGCTTTGCTGACACATGGTGACCTCCCAGTAGTCTGACCTATTGTATTATAAAGAACAAAGCTATATTTGATAAGATTAAGATTAAATCTCAAGGAAAGTTGAACCACTGAGAATAGATCCTGGTCCTGCAAGTAAAATTTAAATGAATGGTTGAGATTATGTAGAGGTTGTCCCAGGTGAAGGAACACTGTATTACATAGATACCCATAGGGAACATTTTCACTTGGGACAAAATGTCCGAAGAGAATACCTTTCTTTACTGTTCCAGGTGTAAATTAACTGTGAAATAACACTTTCTTTACCATTTTATCACAAGGAGTTACCAAGTGTGGACCTGATGTGTTTGTGCCAACCAGGGTTCACTGTTGTCGTACATACTGGGGTCGAGGTGCTGACATAATAATCCTGTGTTATCAAAATATGTAGGTGGGCTTTTTGTAAATAAGTTCCCTATGTGGCTATGGTATTATTCTGCCAAGTGATTTCAGTCTTGCACAAATGTTTGGTTAATCTGCAGTCTTTGCCAGTGATTCTTCTTCTTCAGCATTTATTGTTTTAGTTGTTTAGTTTAGTCTGTTTTGTTGTACTGAATTAAATTCAGGGAATATAATTGGCTAGCTCATATTTAAAATTTTTCTTCTCTAAGAGCTCTTGTATGATTTTTACCAGTATATTTGGCATTATTATTATGTTGGAAAATTTCTCTTATGTTAAGCCTCTTCAGACTGGGAGTCTCTTCATTCAGTATTTGAGCTTTAAGTATCCAACTTGTGCTCTCTGGCCCATCTATAGAAGACATCTTCCAGCATCTGTGTTGGACTTCCATTTCCGTGTCAGCCATGTGCAGTCACTTGGGCAATCCTGGACAGGTTCAAAGCAAACATGCTCAATCCCATCTGATCCAAACAAATTTATTTTGGTTTGATTTGACCAAAGAATGTGATGCCAACATTCATCAGGCTTCTTTTCATGTTCTTTGGCAATGTTTAAATATGCGGTTTTGTGCAGTTTCAATGTCCTTCACACAGTGTGAGCAGCCACTGAAACACTCATTTCACACACATACTTGTGCCAAGTCAGAACCACTTGCCCATCTGTTTTTTCAATAAATTATTGCGCGAGTAGTAAATTGTGCATGGATGGTCACATGCATAACTATAGCACAACTAATCATACACTCTCAGCACTCCTGTAACTGTTAAGTTGGAAGTTCAGTGGCCTGTTCATGCTCCCGTGGCCTCTCCCATATTTGTGAAATCTTTGTCTGTTTTGTTACATGTTCATGCTATTAATTTTGGCTCAGTCAGAGCTGACAAAGCAGTGTTCAGATACTTTTTAATAACCTTGTTCATGCAATTATTTACTTTTGAGGCAGTGATCATAGCTAACTTTTCTTATGTTAGAGGTCACAGGTATTCTCTCTTTAGTTGCATTGAGGTTGTACATGCCCATATTTTTAACATAGACTGTCCCGTGTTCAAATACTAAATTATCTGAATCAGATACTGGTAAACCAAATTGTATCTGTAAAACATCTGTAAAATAGATTTTGGTTTGATTGACCTTATACTGTATCAACAGTCAATGGCTAATTTTGGAAATATTTGGGATTTTTTTATGACCAATTATTGACCTTGAGGTTTTGAAAAGAAGATAATTAGAAGTTATTTAATTCAACATTAAATGTGACAGAGAGAATGTTTGCAGGCACAAATCTTGATGACCATGAACCATGAAAAATGTGTTGACACTGACTATGTTGATGGATGGCATGGAGACAGCTCTCTATGAAGCAGTTTGAGTTTTAGTGTTGATTTCTGTGATGATTGAGAACAGAATCCTTTAATCATTCAGTCTCTTTTATCCTTTTATCATTGTTCTTCTTTTGATCTAGGAAACTAATTCATTGGTCATTCAGTTGTTTTGAAGGACCTCTGTTTTTCCGTATTGGATATGATGTGCACAGCAGGAGAAATCCATTTTCTCATAATGTATTTATTATTATTTATATGTCCAGATTTTCCAACAATTAGAAAAATCCAGGCACAATACATCTATATATCTTGTGTCTATCAGTAATATATTTCTTACTGAATCCACTTTGACTCATTAACTCTCCATCAACACTCTGAGCACAGCTCATCACATGTTGGGTATAAATATGGAATACTTGCTGTAAAGATAAACCTAGTTGCTGTTTTTAGAGTATTTTTGTAAAAACACCTGCCAATTTTTCAGACATCTTTTAAGAGTTGCTATACAAGGAAGATTATTCAGATTTGGTCAAAGTGTTTATACCACTAAATGCATTCTATAGACTGTCAGTTTTATTGTTAGTTGCAGTTTTTTGTGCTAATGCTTGTCTTAATATTTACTAGGTGACAACAGACACAGTAGATCATATTAGTGCATCATTTGGCTTTGAAGACACACCTGTGAATGATTACTAAAGACACCATGGTGCGTTGTTGTGGTGCTCTGAACCAGGTTTTATTTATCCAAATTCAGTCATTGCATATTAGTATTCCCTGCAACAGAAATACCCCCTTCTTAAGATCATTCTGCCACAGATGGGTGGATTAACTCTTGACACCAGTTTATTCATGTGTATCTATCCTAAAAGAGTCAACTAATCCCCAACAGAGATTCAACACTTTATTCAGAAAATCCTGTGATAATATTTAGCTACTTGCCACTTCAAATACAACTGCAAATGCTTAAAAGTATAAATTTGATTTAAGATTTGATTTGCAACAATATAATTAATGTGGACACTCATTGACCTGTAGACCATAATTGTGTATAAATTCAGGCTTGATAGTTGATTGATGGGCTAAATGCAAATACCCAAGTTAACATTTGACCACTGGTACATATAACTTATATAATTAAATGCCCTGTAGGGCAAGCTGTACATTTATGTAGTGTTTGTGCTTGTAATTTCTTGTGCAAGTTGATTTGTTTGTGTACATAATATGTCTGGATTGTATTGGGAGCACTCTGACACATTTCTCTGTATATATTCTTTGGTATGTTTTTTTTTTTTTTGGTTTTGGTTTTTTCCTCTTGAAAAATAGAAAATGGAATGGATAAATTTGATATATTCTTCCTATTTGACATACTTATTTATAGGTCAGTCCATGTGCACATATGGCTATTTTCTTCCCGTACTTGCTTGTGTATATTAAGATGCCATAAATGGAAGTGAAATTGTCATACATTAAAGACATATGTTTGGAAATATGAATGATGCTAATGTACATATGGTTTTGTGCAAACATGGCCTGCTACTCTTCATTAATTGAAAGCAGGTGATGTTGCTGCTGCAGTTGGTGATCCATTGGTGCAATGATCTGCTTGGCATTGGGACACATAATCCTGGGTTCTATGGTTCCTCTTCACTTTTTGGCACCACAGCCTGCAAGTGCTGTTTCATTAATAACTGACGATATGTAGATGAACAATTACTTATCCCCTAATAATAAAAGCTGAAAATTGCATCAACCCCCTGGTCTTTATTTTACAATCTTCAGATCCTACAGTTGGAAGCATTGACTTGAGAGATAAAGGTTCCCCTAGCTGTGGGGCAGCCTAGTTTTCTCCCCACTCTCAGGTTCTGCACTGAGATAATTTTGCTGCAGACATCCCATGGCATTGGTGCTGGTCACTAAGGTGTTCAGAAGGCCGACAGCACACAAATGTATGTTGTGTAATTTTTCTGGCATCACCTGAAGCACGACACTGCAGCACATGCTAAAACTTGTCATGGTTACAACTGGAAATCACTTATCCCACACCATGCTTGTGTGTTTTGCCACCTACGCCCCATGACTACAGATAATACATAATTATATGTACACACAAGCAAATACACAAATATGTGTGTGTACACACTCTAGCATACTCGCATGGCAGATAAAGCATCCACTTAGGCGTTTCACACGCAAAACACAGGAATGCAGAGAGAAAATAAGCACTCTGAACCCAGACGGCCTTTCCTTCCCCCTTTTCCCTGCACTCATTATATATTAAGTATCACAGGGAGTAGTCATACACACACACACACACACCTCTGTATCTCTTTATTTATTAGATATACCAAGCTTTCTCTCAATTACCCACATTGACACATTTTTCATTCTTAGTGCAGAGATTGCTGTCCCTCAGCATATGCACACACATATGTACAGACATACTGTATCTTTGGCTTCTCCCCTGGAAGTCTTAGACCTGCAGTTCACTGCTGTCTCATTCCCTATTTTCCTTAGAAGAATGCTTGTGAAATGTTTAGCCTGGTTTCAAGATAATTACATGTGAAATCATCTGAAAAGTGTAAAAAGACAGAAATGAATGACTCAATAGAGCCGTGGACATCACACCCTGATGTTTTAGCTGTGGCTAAGAAATCTCAGCAGTGGAAATTGAGCTGTTAGAGCAATTAAAAAGGCTTAAATCTGAATATTAATTATTTCAGGGATTCGTGATATCTGAACAGCTCAGTGGGCATGAGAAGACCTGTGAAATGGCTTTTTTTTTTAAACAGCAGAGATAATGAGGTTTGAAATTTTGGCTTTCTGATGTATTAGCCGACTAACAAGCTGGTCTCATAAACCCTGCATGAACATTCAAATATGAAACTGATAAGACCAAAGTGCTTTAGAGGACAGTTACAGAGGTGTAATGATGTGCACATTCAAAGGCAAACCAAGAATGAAGTTTTTAACCAACCATACACACCCACAAGGATCATGGGGAGTAAAATATTTACAAATTATATTTGTGTCTGTTTAAAATTATGCTGATTGGTCAACCATCATTCTTTGGTTGATGCTTCAAACTGTATCATGACAGTGTTCCCTGAATGTCTGTTCATCATCATCTTTGTTGATGTTCCAATTGAATGTCAACGTGTGTCAGTACAAATACAGTATGTCCATCCGCCTTACTTTAAAAACACAAAATTACTCACTGCTTCAGTAGGGATACAAGGTAATGTAATTATTGTAATACATGCATTACATGGCATTTTCTGACTTTCTCTCTCTTTATGACTCTTACCATGCCAACCCTCCATTTTAGGCCAGAATAACAATATGGAGAGAGCTTACTACCAGTTTAGACAAAAATCATCTTGCCAGTTTTTTCCACACTTGGCAGACCATAGAGCAGCAGCTCTAACAGCCACTCAAGAATGCAATGCTGACTGGTTATGCAGTGTTATATTTGGCTTTGATGCTTAAAAGTAGAAGTTGTTTTTTTTCTAACTTGATTGACAACAAGAGCAAATCTGATCTAAGTCTTCACAGCTGGGGGTAATAGCTTGTGCTCAGTGTTCAGCGCTGAAATGATACGTTTCTGTGAAAAAGTGACTTGACACCGAGACTCTTCATCAGAGACTGTTACAATGGATTGTTGTCATCAAACGTGGCAATTTTCATGGATGTTTGAGATGGGGAAAAATGCAATTTTACACAGTGCAAGTCCATAGCTGTGGGTGTCCAGCATGAAATGGGTACCAGACAGCAAAAAGATACAGGTTGATTCAGATATCAGTTTTAGGATGGAGCACTTGTGATTGCTCCATCTTCTTGTGATTCATTAATTCAATGTGTATGTTTTCCTTCAGTTTTCCTTCTCCTATAGTGGGTACACACTGCGGCTGGTGCACCTGGTTAAATCAGCATCACACATTACTTATCGAGCTATTATTTCTCAAGATGTGTGTCTAGTATTGTAGATGTGACAAGACTGATCCCGAGTTTCAAGATCCCTGGAACTAAGTCATGGCTCCATCTTTGTTTTCTTAGACAGGAGTAATTATCCTGCACCCAGCTGGAACTGCTGCCGACTCAAACGTCCTGTGAATCCTTGAATTCCATCATCCAGCTCCAATATGTTCTCATTTCTTGGGGGCTTGTGTTCAATGTGTTTAGCCTGTTCAAAAGGTAAAAAAGGTAGGCAAAACCTACTAACCAATGCTTGTTTTGAAAATGCTTGGCAAAGGTTCTCTTTCTTGAGGTAGGCCATGACCTCCTCTTTCTGCTCCCATGCTATCTTCAGATCTTTTCCCTTTAAGAGTCGTCTCAATTGACAGTGACAGACCAGGTTCTAATGAACATAAAGAGACTCCATTTGTGTAACAGGCTTTTCAATGCTGCCATGTCTCTGGCTGCAGCTATTATTTGAGAGCTTATTTAATGTTTGTTGCTTCCTCATCTGAGAAAGAGAGTCACATATCTTTAAACATGTTCAGCACATCAACTGCTCCTCAGTGGAATGGGATTTCTTTGCCTTGCCAGTGTGAAGGAAGACTTGATATGATGCTGTTAGTGCTGCTCTTTTCCCTTTGGATGGCTGTAGGATGACAGAGGATGTGAAAACTAAACATCTCCACTGTGAGTTGACATCACCACGTTTGTCAAATTTGTGTACAGAGCAAGTTACAGTAAATATGAATCCGATTTCAGTCTGACCCTCTTTGTTCTTTCTTTTTAGGTTCAATTTGTGATTTGTTTACGTCCCTTCTGCTTTTTAATAATGGTGCAAGACAGTGGAAATGTGAAAATAGAATGGAGCATATGCATGGTTTAGTAAGACAACTTAAGTGTACAGACCTTAATATACAACCGGAATTCTCCAGAGAATGAATGCCTTCATTCTCTGAACAGTTTGCTCTCTTGTGCTTGCTGCTGTATTGCCTCAAAACTTTCCTGCTACTGCTGAGACCTTTCGCTGGTGCTCGTATGTATATTTCATTGTGGCTTTGTAGGAATGAATTCAGAGTTGAGGTGGCAAATAACACCTTTTTAGAAGCATTCTTGCTAACACTTCATAACAGTTGGCTGATGGAAGTTAATCCTGCTACCAGGTTTACATTCTTTTCATACTCAGTGGCTGTGTGTGGAAGAAGATGTCAGCTTGTATCTGAAATGTCTTCCTCTTTTCCCTGCAATATCTCATTAATGTGTGAAGCAGCCCTCAGGTGTTGTCTACCTATCACATTTTGCCTTGTTACCTTCTTCTCTAATTGACCTGGGCTTGTTATCTCCTCTAAATTGAGGACCTCTAAACCAGTGTTTAATGAGGAGCGGAAGAAAGAACAGAGGAGAGGTGTGACGAATGTGACCTTTGACATTGCAGATCCCTGTAGGGTTTTGAATGATCACACAGACACACAAACACACATACACATAGGAGAAAGGACACACAAAGAGACACATGTTAGACATTCTCTTGCAGTGCCAAATATGCACGGATACACAGATACAAACTGATATAATGTGCAATACATGGGATCAAGTCAAATCTTGGTGTGTCAAAGGAAGACAAGAACAGGAACACAAGAGATCACACTTTAAGAGACAGAAGAAAAACAGGGAAAAAAACAATGGAAGAACAAGGCTGTGGAGACAGGATTAAAAGATGGGCAACAGGGTAAATAATGGCCAGAGTATAAAAAGATAAATCTAGCACAAATTCATGGTCCATTATTGTATAGAGGATACAAGGTATTTGTCACAGAATGAGAAGGATGGTTGGGGTCACATGCCAAAATTTGGTTTTACTTTTCGCGCAGTGAGGAGCCATGTGACAGTTTCTCTGAATTTGCATTTGAAAAATGCCACAGAAAATCAGGATGTTTAGCTTTCTCTGAATGTTACTTCACTTTCCAAAATAAAATGGTTTTGTGATTTGCTAAGTGTTTGTTTAGTAAGTTTGTTTTGTTTAGTTTTGTGTTGCGGAAATCAATTACTCTTGACACAGCGACCTTGGAACGTTCGCAGTTTGAAGTTCAAGTCAGTCACAAATATATGTTTAGGGAATGAGAATGCTTAGAACGTGACAGACTGGGAGAAACTGAAAAACACAAACAGAAACAAGATAATTGCCTTTGACATTGCATGATATCTGTATCCCCTTATATTTATTCCATCATAAAACTTAGATGCTGATTTAATGTGCAATTCTCCAAGTGTTGCATTTTCATATTAACTTTAACAGTACACCATGGGAGGAGGTCAAACTTTTCACTTTTACAGACTACAGACTACTGCTGTATAACATGCATCGTGCTCCCAAAGTATTACATTTGAAAAATATATTCCAAAACTGAGTGGAATGGATTTTTTTTTTTTCATACCAACATAATTTTTATGCATCCTTTTCTCTGTATGAAAGTCATGCTAGTACAAAATCTGTCTTTAGGGCACGTAGTGCAGGTCGCAAGGTCGCTGTTAAGGCTAGGGAGTTGGTCACCGAGTCTGGTCCTTTTTGTAGCACAAATTTGTGTTTACTCTGAATATTAGAACATTAGAAAGAGACTCTTAAGAGTTAAGACCAGTATTTTAGGATCTTGTTAGTGAATTAAAGTAACACTAACATTGAACTGCTATTAAATACAGTTGAATTAAAAACTGTTAAGTTGATGAAGTACTGTTGTAATTAAGATAAATTAATTACTATAATAATTAGGTTAAACTCAGTACTGTTATATTGAAATTAATCAAAGTGGAATCAATGTTTGTGCTGCTTCTCAAGTTATGTTTTTAATGTTCTGTTAACACACGAGTTATTCTGGTAGTGACGTGAAAGCCATGAAAAAAAAAAAAGTAAATCATAATTACTTACCAAATTGCCATCTTAGATTCAAAATTCGAGTATTAATTGCGTCCCACTGTGTTTGTGTGTGGATGTGTGTGTGTGTGTGTGATAACTACCATTTCTTTGATTGTTCCATCTCTTAAACTTTCCACAGCAATCAGTTTCACAGCCCAGTTGGCACCTGATTATCTCTCTGTCGCACACAGAAATCCAAATACAGAAATACTCACAGATATAGACACTACGTTATTTGCATACTGCTTACATCTTGAAATTGTTACTTTGGTATTCAGACAGACAGAATGGAGGCATAATTATGGAACTGGCTTCCACGTATTAACAGCAAGGCTTTAGGAGTGCAAGTGGCGTGTGTTTATGTGATAACTAACATGTTTCTTTGTCAAAGTTGCATAGCAGAAAATGTCAGTGTATTTTATAGCACCATAAAGGATCACTTTGCGAATTAACATCTAAAACACACATTCCTCAATACAACATAAGGTGCTGAAGATAATACAGGTTTTAGCCTATGAACATCTGATCGGTAAGTTTGTGTTTTTTGACAGGCATGGATAGGTCTATGGTTGATTTATGGTATTTCTACTTTTTTTTTTTTTTTTTTTAAGTATTAGGCTTTTTAAAGTCTTGCAGATTAGTTAGCAATAGCAAAGTTTTGCACAAATGCATAGTATATGGATCTCAAGTCAGCCAGTACACTCATTAGTTGCCTTTGACAAGTTTGAGTTGAGTTGTTTCGATGTCTATGTTCTCACAGCAGGCCCAAGTGGAGCAAATCAGATTTCCCTTGCACCCTATATGAGCCAGATCTGACTATTTCATGTCAGTGTTAACAGCACAAATTTAAGCAAAGCAAAGTACAATTGTACTGAATATGATGTATTTAATTTATTTCAGATTTACATTGATAGCATATTTCCAGAGAGAAGTCAACTTTAAAGTGACTCTTAATAAAATACAAAATATTCTTTTTTCAAAGATAGTGTCAGTGGAATAATAAGTGGAAATAGGAAATTAAGATGGGTCATAATGTGCTGCAAGTATATAGTCACACAATAATTTGACCACGCATGCAGCCACAGACAGACGTTAAAAGGACAAAGAAACAATTTCAGACCCTTTTGATGATGCTGCACAAACTGTAATTGATAAACTGGTGGTGAATAATATGCCTCATATACACACAGACGCTCCCACACATAAATTTTGTCTAAATGTGTGCTGTGATCATGGCCATTTGCTTTCAGCGACATTGATAGTACAACCACAATCTCATCTCACATCTCTTACCCTCTCTCCCCCTCTTGTTTCCTCTTCCCTTGTCCTCTCTTCTTTCCCTTCTCATCCTGTCCTCCCTCCCTTCAATATTGACAGTATCTGTCGTGTCCCACTGACCATTTGGTAAATTGTGCTGTCTTGCCCTCCTGCTTTCTTCCACACCATGTCTTTATCCCAGGCCCCTGCTCCTTCCCTCTGCATCTCAAGGCCGTTTGTTGAATAATTCAGTATATCTATCATCCAACCATTTGGTAAATATTACGCTATCTTTCTGTCATTTACTGAATGATTCTCACAACATCAATTTGCCAGTACAGCCTCATAATCATCTTCTTCTCCTCTCCATTCCTCCCTTTCTCTCTCTTTCCACCCAGTTCTCTGTTGCTTACCAAATGATTCCCCTACCTCTTTGTCTGCTATTAGTTGTTTAATAATCATGTATCAAGGATATGCGTGTATAACTACAGACAATTTTCTGCAGCAGGGTTGGGAAAATCTATTATACCCATATGTATGTGTGTGTGTGTGTGTGTGTGTGTGTGTGTGTGTGTGTGTGTGTGTGTCAGTCACTGAGAGAAGAAATTGGACCAGTTATTTTGTTTCATGGAGGGCTGACCGAAACACAAGGGGTGATGGTATCCAGCAGGTTGTGTTAGTGTTGATATGTACATCTGAGTCTTTGTATGTCTGTCAGTATTCGATAATGGTGTTTGGGAAAAACTGCAAGCTGAAACACCGGCTGAGTGCAGTTATGTAGCATTTGTTTAAATTGCATATGATTGGATTTGTTTTGAATTCAAGTGAAATAAATACAACATCGACCTTGTTACAGTTTACCTGTGAATCTGGCTGTTTTGGCAGAACAAAATGTTTGATTCTAATGTACTATGGGTAGTAATTTGATACAAAGTAGACCATTTTCTCTTGGTAATGTGTTAAACAGTGTTGTTACAGGTCTGTGGGGGAATACCCTCTGAAAATATGCTCTCACTGCAGTGGTGCCTCTGTTTATTTTTTTTCATTTCTTTCAGTAAATGCATTTTTCATGCTGGACTTTCTTGCAATGTACTCCAACTGTTTGTAATACTGATGTTTCAATTTGAACATGCTTTGGAAGCTACATACATACATATGTAAATCCATGCCAACTGGATTCAGGATGATGAATTGCAATATCAACCTTTATATTTCAACCAGATGATGTTGGCAGTATCACCATTTATTTATCTTAATGGAGAAAGCAACTTAATTAACATTGTCAGCAGTATCATTGCCATTTTTAAAGATACACAGTTGTCTCTTCAGTAGCCTGGAGTGTGGAGGATGAAATTGAACATGTAACGCACTGCAATGCAATTCACAACATTAACTAAACATGAGCAAATAATTAACACTGTAGATAACATAGACAAGTATCCTGGGATTCCTTAGTAGTCTTGACATTTTCGTTGAGGCCTAATCAAGTTCCTATTTATATTCTGAGTTGTTTTAAGTGACAGGAAGCTGATCTCATCACCCTGAATAATGCAACCAGATCCTTTCCAGTAGAACATAATCATAACGTTGTACCAATATTCACTCAAAGTCTGAGATCATCTAGTAGCTTAAATATGAGAATTCTGCCTGAGGCATCATAGAATATCATGATTTGACATTGTGATATGAATTATAGATTGGTTTAAGGCGACAAAGTCTACATAGTTCATAAAGACAATACACATGGAAAAACCACACACTGACACACAGACATGTTAATAATGAATGACCAATTCTTCAATAAACAACATTTCTCCAGCTGTCTATTTATTTGTCTTAAAGTGATGTGTGTTTTCATACTCCAGTATTTTCCCAGTCGTTTTCCTCATGTAGATGGCATGTTCATATTGTTTTAAGATATAAAATTGACAGAAATCTCAAATTCAAGAAACTGCACCAAGCTAAAGCTTTTTTGCTTTATTATTGATTTAAACAATTTGATATAACTAAAAAAAAAAATCAAAAACAAAACAACTAACAGATTTGGTATTTTTCATGCATAGGTTTTAGGCCATGACATACATGACATTCTTGGTGTCAAATGGCAAGCATATATACTTGGCCTATATTCAACTGTTAAAACTGAAAATGTTACTCCAAGGCCAAGGCCAAGCTCTGCATATGTAGAATCATACAACTGAATGCAAAGTAAGTTGACAAGTTTGTCTTGTTCTGGTTGCTTGTTTATGCCTAACTATGCTGTAAGTGTCAATGAGTAATTTACATTGAATATTGTACCATGGTACTCTGAGAAGGATGTTTCATGGGAGATGCCCACTGAATCAGTCCCAAAGCTTTATTCTCTCCTGCTCATTTTGTGAGTGTTTGTTTGTGCATGTGTGTGGGCATGTGGGCATATTCATGAATATATTAGCAATGCTAAAACCTCAGCTTAATGCCAAAATACCTGTACATGAATTCCATCAAACTGTCCAGATGTTTGTTTGTTTGTTTGTTTTTTGTCTGTCATGCAGCAGCAGTTTAATGTATCAGTGCAGGTTAAGACACACAACAGATACTTGCCATGTTGAGCTTCTCTAAACTATTGTTTCTCTGTTATATCAAAAGCAGAACAATGAGGTGCCATGCGGTGTGTCATTATGAAGGTGCCTAAGAATGGACTGCAACCTGTCATACTGTAGATTGACTTTTGAAGTATTTTTTCCCCCTGTATATTAAGTATTCTTTGGGCTCCACTTCAGCAGCTTTGAAAAATTGCGGACATGAATAGTCTCCTTTTTTACTTATACATTGCCTGTGGTGGTTTCATTTATTAACTGCAATGATTTTTCGCTTGCTGCTTAACGCTTCATAGAATTTCCTTTTTAGCTTTTGTATATATTGGAAATTCAAAAGTGAGGGCAGCACGGTGGCGTGATGGTATGCGGTGTTGCCTCAGAGCAAGAAAGTTCTGCATTCCGTTCCTGGGCCTGCAGCATGTCTGTGTGGATTTTGCATCTTCTTTGTGTTCCTATGTGGCTTCCCTCAAGGTAGTCCAGCTTCCTCCCACAGGATAGATTCATTGGTGAGGCCGAGCAACACTATAGTGTTGCTCAGCGTGGGTAGCAGTGAAATCCGTACTAGGCAAAATCTTAGCTCACAGTAATCAAGGTGACCGTTCTGAACACAATTTTAACTTGCGGCTTTTTCTGTTCGTATCTCTGAATGTTCGTAAGTAGAGTAGTAACTGTATATATGTCAGCCGTGCAGTAAGTTGGTGACCTGGCATACCCATCCTTGCCCAACGTCAGCTGGCATGACCCTGATGCATAAGTGTTGTAGGTAATGGGTGAGATTCAAACGTCATAATTAATTTATAAAGGAAAGCATTGTCTCAGAAACAGATTTTTCTGTTAATGCAGACACCTATCACAAAAGGATAGTTTTAAATAAAAAAAATGTATGTAAAAAAAAAATACACTGTCAGGCTCTTTGAGCTTCTTCCTGACCAGCACTGATTCTACAAGTTTGTTTTTTTTTTAAAGAATACGACAATCTAATTTACACAAGCATACTTTGAGTACATTTTTGAAATTCTTGTTTGGAGAGGTTGATGTCTGACTGTGCAGGGAAGGCTTTGCGTGTCAGCACTCTTTGCCAGGTCCAGGAAAGAGCAAAGTGTCACTGCATGTTTAGGGCCATTGTCCTGCTGGGAAATTAATCTTCTTCCACACATTGTGGAGCCTGTAGGGGTGGCATGGTTCTGAAGATAGTGTGGTATTTTGCTTTGGTCAGTGTGGTGTTCATCCTGTGCACATCACCAGTTGCTGTAATGGTATAACATTTCTACATCTGAATATTTCCACCATCATACATTATTTGACTGTATGCTTTAGAGCCTGTGATGTTGACACCACATGTGGCTTGGTATTGCTATGGATGAGAAAGCCTGTGATGATCTGTGAAAATCTCTCTTTCTGGATTATACTATCAGTAAAGCTTTTGCTTTAGCCATTAAAAAAAAAAAAAAAAAAAATCTCAGACAGTTCAGCCTGAATTGCTCTTCTTATATCATTACTATCACAGGAGAACGATTTTTCAAATGAAAAAAAAACCCTGATCTGTGTTAAATCATGAGCAGTTGCAGCAATACAATGCGTAGACACCCACATCAGTTAGTGAACCTTACTGCATAAAATGAAGGTATACAATTTTGATACCAGCATTTCTGGACATTTAGATTAGTATCAGTTTGAAGATTTGCATTCATGAATAAAAGAGTAGTGGGTATATAATAAATAAGTGAGTAAATACATTTAACTTTTAATACAATTAATCATGAAATTAATCAAATTTTTATATATATATATATACACACAAGGCAGTAAAGCTTGGTCCTATTACTCTCACATTACACGCTGTGTGTGTGCGCCTATGTGTGTTTGGATGGTTGAAAACCCAGCCAAGCTTTTTCAGCCAATAAACCTTGTTACAAGGTGTGTATATGTGTATGTGCACCTCTGTCTGTATGTGTACTTGCACAGATCAAAGTAACTATCGCACGAAATGGAAGCACAGTAGGGTGGAATCAGTGGTTTTCAGCCCAGCAGACTGGGCCCTCCAGGGGGTCACCAGATGCTTGTTGTGGGTTGTAGGAATATTTAAGGACATGGGCAGACATCACCCTTGCTTTTTTCCCCCACCTCCTACCTCTACTGTATTTTGTTTACTTATTTTGCTCCCATACACGGATGCAAATCTGTGCTTTAGCCTCAAAATAAATTCTATGAATACAAACATTTAATATGAACTGGGTAACCCAGATTACTATCTAAACTCTTAATAAGTCAGGCATCTGAAGAAAGATCTGATGTAGAAATTCAGTTTCAGTTCAAAAAAGCATTTCTTTGCTTCAGTGTCTCTGAACCAGTTTTTGTGTAAATGTCAACTCAACAAGCCTGTTAAGGGATACGTACATGAATTCTTACACTCTAAACTCCTTCCCCACAGTCAAACTGAATTCATATGTAAACCATGTGATAATGAGAACCCAAATCAAACAGTTGGCTGAAAAGCTCACATCATTAAAATATTCGTGGAAAACATGAAACATTAAAGCAAACTTGTTTCAAGTCATTGTAAATTATTCCACATCTATGCAAAAAATAATACAAAATTTACTTAAAAGCTAAAATATGGGTGAAGTCCAAACAAACAGGCATTTCCTAAATAATGTAATAGAACATTCTAAAGTAGTTCACATTAAAATAACATGTAGGTGAAATGTAGGGTTGTTCTTCCAGATATCAGTCATTTGATTTGATTAGTTTTAAAATTTTAATTCATAATTTTTGTGGACATCAATTGTTTGACCTCTAGACCTGAGAAAGAATGTTGCAAGTAAAATTTGCTTAATTAAGGACAAATACAAAAGTGTAATAATGAGCTTTTGAGGTCTACATTTTAAACCATGTCCATGCATGCAAGTGTGTATGCATGACTCTTAATGCATCGGAGACATCATCAAGGAGATTATTAGAGTGGCCGTGGTAAGTGCCTCATGTTAGACCACTTCAGTGTTCCAGATGATAACATATGTTTGACCTGAATGAATGTTAATTGACTCTTTGCCTCCAGAGTTCGCATGTCACTTTTATGGGACTATCATATAACCTCTCTAAGCGATCTTGCGATTCTTGAAGATATTTTACATCCAATAGTCATTTTCAGTTCTCAGTGAGTGGTGGGGAAAGCCAGGTGTTCGTCATCAGTGGGATCTAGGTGTGATGAGGTTCTTCAAATAGCAGGTTTTATTAATATAAATTCTTCCTTTTGTGATTTTACAAAAAGGTATTTGGAAAATAGTTTTGAAACTAATTGAGGCGATTCTGTATCTTCAATATAAATATTACAGTATTGTTGAACAAGTGTTAAATCTCTCACACATTTTCACATCAAGCACACCTCAGTACAGAAACATTGTGTGCTGCATACAGTGGTATCCAGACGGTGCTCTCTGAGATATTATTTATTGTCTCTTTTGACAGAAACTGAATGTGAAAATCAGCAGCAGAGGAAGGTCCTACCCTTACATGAATACAGTTCCCTCCCACCATTAAAACCACAGCCAGTCTTATGGTCTTGTTATTTGCTAATTGCTTTACTTTCACAGAAGTACAGGAAAAAATGTTAAGTCCAGGAATTTTGTATTTATTCATGTTTGAGTCCTTGTAACTTCATTATTAATTATTAGTTTACATTTTCATTCATTATTCATCCATCACTCTGGATTAAAGCAGTCAAACACCCCGAATGTACAAAAGTAAAACCTAGGAGCCAGATTTGTTAAAAACATATCATGTGTATACCCAAACTCAGTAGTCTGTTACCTCGGGACGTTTAGGGTAATTAGGTGATACCACAACTGTTTAAGTGGAGGGTAAATGTTGTTTTCCCACCTCATTAAAGCATATTAGCACTAATGTCATTTGGGGACCCAAACTGAGCAAATGTGGCATCTTTCCCTTGGAGCCAGGCTGATTACAACAAACTAGTTCTGCCATCATGTGGGAGCCCAAAATGAGTCCATCTCTTCCGTCCCACAGGGACCAAATCTCGTTAAAGTATATTAAAACCTATGTCATATGAAGATAACAAGTCCAACCCCATTTTGGGTCTTGACCCACTATATAAAAAATTGAGACACTGTAAAGGCCATCAGCATCTCCTCGTTCAAACTCTTTGGCCATCGTTGGGCAAAACTTTTTCCATCAGTCATCCTGTTGCTAATAGCACTGAGAGAGGGTGGGCCTAAAGGTCATACAGCCAATCAGCATCTAACGCTGTAAGTGGAATGATTATCCGTTTTTCGTTTTGCTTTTTTTTTTTTTTTTTCATGATTACATATTTTTCTGTGACTGCCTCACTGATTCTCTCTCTCTTCTGTATCTGTCTCACTCATTTTTTTTTTCTCTTGGTGTATGGTTGTCTTTATGTCTCCCATCCTTCATTTCTTTCAAAGTCTCCCCCTCGTCGTCTTTCATTTATCACTATGCCATTCTCCTATAGAAAATGTAGTTAACAGACTGATGACTGTAATCAGTTCTAGTTCAATCGTGGGTCACTCAGCATACATAGACTCTCTGTGTGTGTGCTTGTGCATGCATGTTTACACAGACATGTTTGTGATTGAGACCTCCTGTGTGTGTGATTGTGTCCCTGTAGGTGTGCATTTGTGCATGTGTGCAAATGCGTTGTCCATAGTATGACAGTGACTGGAAAAATCACACACTTCTCCTCGTGAGTAATGTGTCAAACCAGTTATATTACATTCCACAGTAGATTGGATGAAATGTGATCTGCATATATCAGCAATGTCATTAGTGCCAGTGTTTTGATGAAACCCCTTCTCTTCTACATCATAATTTACTCTTTTATTAAATGCATAGTGACCTTATCTAATCTGTAAAATATCTGAAGCCAGTAATTTAAAAAAGCTATTGTCACAACTTTTGTTTAAAAAAGGGGGAAAAAAATCATGGTTTCTACAGAAAAACCAAAAAAAAAAAAAAAAAAAATGTTGCGAGAAAATAACCAATGGAAAAAATGGCAACAAAGGAGGAGGAAGGAGAGGTTTTACAAAGTAGAGGATTTTATCTAAATGGTTGGAAGAGCGCTGGGGATAGAGAGGGATGGGAGAAAAGAAAGAGGTCACCTAAATCCAGCCTGGTGAGTCATGGTCCTTAATTTAAATGTTTTTACTCACTGACCATGAAATCATCTTAACTTTGTCATTTTGACAGGCAGGGCTGTCCTGCATGGTGAGTGTGTGTCACAAAGCGCTCTAATTGGGCTGTCAATATGTGGCCTCATGATCACATGTGGTCATATGAATGTTCTAGCAGATGAAAGCTATGCTAGTAACATGAATCAGAAAATTTTAAATATCACATGATAAAGACACAAATATGAGCAGCCAAGGAGACAAATGATTCATGAATTTGCGATGTTAATTCATGGCTCTAATACTTTGAGATTGGGAGGGAAGAGTACCAGCAAAAGGGAGGAAGGAAGAAAACAGTGAGAAGGAGATTTGAGGGGAGAATACAAGAGAAGAGAATGGAGAGACTCGAGGAAAGAAAAGGTAAGAAAAAGTCAGGGTAGCAAGATTAGGGCAGTGTGAACTGAGGGAAAACACAAGGTATTGGAGAGACAAGATGGAAATACCAGGCAAGGATGCGATGGCCAGAAAGAAGAAGAGTGGAAAAATTTGCCCTCTGTGGAGAGAAGGTAGCTGAAAGAATAGAGCAGATAAGACAGGAGGATGCGAAGAGGGCTGCAGAGGACAGAAAAGTCAGATAGAGTGAAAGGGGGTGGAGAGGGACAAGAGGGTGAAGAAATTCAAGAAGTGTCCTATTTCAGAGTAGATGATGTCATTTATGCCCCACAAAAATAATTCAGGCATTGTAGACGGACACAAAATGGGGAAAAAGTAAAGTGGAAGGAACTATGACACAAGTGCTCAAAGGACAGAGAAGAAGTAAGGAAAAGGAGGCAACTAACCACTGCAACACCGTCAGGCATCATGGTGATCTTTAGATACATTGTGATTAACTTGAGGCAATACTGAATACCATGTGTTTGTTTGATTCAGTTTTCTTCTCCTCTTTTGTTCTGTAGTGACAGGTTTGGCTGTGTGATACCACTCATATATACATCTCATTCAGCTTACTGGGTCATTTTTAGGGAGGGTAGTGTGAACAGGAACCCCAAATCTCAAAGATGCCTAATTTTATTGTAAGAGTGGCACTCACTCAGGGTTTGAAATAATTTTTTTTTTAAATGTGGGGAATTCCCCCCTTATGTGCCTCTCATAGGGGGATTTAAAATTTTATGTGAGTTTAACTAACAGTCTTGCATCATCAAATTCTTATCTCAGATTACGTTTTGTCACACTTAGCCAATTTAATGGTTTCTAACTATAATGTAGTTGTCTCTTCCTCATTGTAGATTATCATTGACAAGAAGATGCTACCATGTTACCAAGTCTTATGTGGCACCCTTATATATATACTCTTTACATAGTGTCTTGTATTCTCTACCCCAACTTAACTTAGTACAAAACAGTAAAATTAGTTCAGTGCACTGGATAACGTCACCATAGAATTATTGTCGTTGAAAATAACTGCTTACATGACATGCTTATTACTTGACATTGTAACTATATACACTGATGTACCCAGTTGTTATAATTCTAGTCCTGTCTACTCTCTCTATCATTGAATAAAATATAAACTATATCAAAAATAAACAAAATAAATAATGGAAAGGAAATAATAAATACCTGTCCCCTCCTTCCCCATGCAGTCTTCCACTCATGAAATAATAATAATGTAGTAATAAATTCAGTGCTGTAATTTCTTGCTTCTCCTCATCTCTTAAAGATGCAGTGTCCTACTATTATCCATTCTTCATGGCTGCTGTCGATGCTGTATTCTTCTAATTTGTTGGCGGGGGGGGGGGGGGGGGGGTGGTCAATTTTTGCCTTTCCTCCTTCCTCCATCCTTCTTTTTCTATTCTCTGTCCACTCTCTCTGTCCACTCAGCTCTGTTGAAATCAAACTGCTCTCTGGGAGGGCCGAGTTCTGAAATGAGCATCAGATTGGTGAGGCTTGTATTTCTGAATTTAATCCTGTTTTGTGTGCTGAATCAAAGTTCATATGATACACTTGTGATAGGTATGACCATAGCAATTTGTAGGAACCCATCCTCAGGTCCATGCAACACAATCTCTGCAAAATCTTGAAATGAGGTTGAAAATAGAAGTTGCTGGAGACCATGACTTGCTTCTGCACTGCAAACTGTAACTACGATTTTTCTGCACTTATATATATATATATGACTTTCTCTGCACCATATAGAGAGAAGTCAGCAGAGGACTGTTTTCCCTGATGTTTTTTTTGTTGTTGTTGATTTTTTTTTTTTTTCTCCTTCCAAAATTGTGAACTGTGACAGAATATCCATTGTGTCAGGAGGAGATCTTGTGTCATTTCATCCTTCAGGGATCCTATGTACCTGACCATGTCATCAAATGCTGGTTTTTGAGTCTGGATGTCAAAAAGCTTGTCTTCTTTAAACTTGTTACCAGCAAGAGAGCTAAAGAAATCTCCTGCAGGCCCAGGGTGGCCTAGAATTTCTCACAGGGCCTCTTTTGTATTTTCAAGCATTGGTTGGACTCTGGAGAAGTACAGATTTTCTCTGTGAGAATGCTTTGAGTGAATGACCTCATGTGTACATGTGAAGGTCCTCAAGTACATCCTTCACCAAGAGACAAAGGACCGCAAAGCTGAACTGTCTGACAGCCATCAGTAGACCTTTGCCTTTTTCTGAATCCTGAGTTTTGGGGGCCACCATGTGCCCCAGGAAATCTCTGAGTGCTATCCGTGATCAACATACCACTGACAAAGCACTGTGAATCGACAGCCATCTCACTGCATGTGGTGGGTGTGCTTCATTTGGGTCTCATCCAGCTGTTTCTGCAATTTATGAAGTTTGTTACTTCTGACAACAGAGTTTCTTAAAAAACACAAACAACAAAAGAAATTGACCTGACGTACTCCTGAAACTTTTTCTCTTATGCCACAGATTTTTGGCTGCGTCACTACAGCAAGAGTAAGACAATGTGCTGTGCGCTGCACTCCTACCAGCTCTGAGTTTTTAAACAACTCCTCCCTGTCATGCTCCCTGTCATGACAGCAGCACCATCAGTACAAACTGCTACAAGTTTTTTCTCCATCAACTTTCTTCTCGGTCAGTAATTGCTACACATCCTCAAAAGTTATGTCTGTCTAAACAGTCTCTTACTGTAACTTATACCTGTGGACTTATCCAGCTGGTGAGCACAGCCTTATCAACGTCCAAGTGTGCTTGCATTAGCCTGGTGCATTTTGGACAGACCTTTGTCATGAAAGCTTCCATGACAGGATGTGTCCTTGTTGAGCTTTTTAAAAGCAGGGCACTCCATCTCAGACACAAATATAACCAAAGTTTTTATGAGGCATTTTCTTGCATGAAGTAGGCAGTTTTGATAAGCCCTTGGACCATAGTGGCTTTAACTATAGCATTGTTCACAGGTTCTGCCTCACGTTTTCTTTTCATTCTTTCTTTGTGATTGTTTCCATCAGTGTATTGGATGCTAAACGGCGTAGTTTTGTATGTTTTAAAAAAAGAGCAGATTTTTGAATCCAAACTATGGATGTCTTTTGACCCAGCCTGGCTGAAACTTGAAACTGGCAAAAAATTACAATCTGTTGAGCTGTCCGTTTTAGGATCCGGAGGATTACCAGCAATGCTATGACTGTCGTCCCGAAGGGTGACTGCTTGTGAGGGGAAACCTGTGTTGGAGGAGGGAGGGGGAACCAGAGCTGGGAGAGGGGGGAGTGCTTTACCAAAGATGGCTTGGACTCAGGTAGCACTCCAGCCAATAATTTTTGCATTAACACTAATTACAGTACTACAGTACAAGCAATTCCCTCTGTGAAGGTCCCGCTTTTATGGGTACCAATAAAATGTGCAATCCTGCAGCGAAATTCAAGCCCTGTCACCCACTGGCAAAGCTGTTATAAGGCCCAGGAAGATCAAGAAACAGGAACAAGGAAGCAGTAGCTTCACAGAAAAGAAAGAAAAGAAAAGAAGAAGAGATTGATTGGATTACAGGATAAAGAGAAAACAAGAATTTCCATCATAATTGCTACAAGAGGAGATTAGGTAGAATATGAGGACAGAGAAAATGGAAGGAGTAATGGAGAGGTAGTTTTGAACAAACAGGAGAGGAGTGGTGAAGGCAGGAAGAGACTGGGGAAATGCATGAAAAGATGGGAGAAGAGAGATGCATCACCTATGTCAGTGGTAAATGGTGTGATTGAATAACACAGAGCAGAATTAGTAAAGAAAAGGAGTTGCAAAAACATCAAGAGGGGGCACAAGGTTTCATATGTCAGAACTGTCAGTATGTCAAAGTAGAGGTTCCATGAGTCAGAGCAGAGGATGGGATAGGGAGGAGAGGAAATGTCACATGTCAAAAAACAACATTGTGAATTACTGTTGATGGAGAACCAAACAGGGGAGAAGTAGGTGGAAGGAGAAGAGAATTAATAGTGGAGAGATGAAGGTTAAGGAGCAGAGGCAAGAAAAAAAAAGTGTGAGCAGTTATATACTAGAAAAAATGAAAGGGAGAAAAGAGGAAGTGAGGAATTTGGCAATTTATGTCTGTGCTTCATCTGCCCTGCTGTTGATGCTTCTATCATCAGGGCCTCAGTAGTAATTGATGTGCTGACTGTGGTCCAATGTGTTTGCGCTCCAGTTGCCACAACTCGGTCACCTTTTCATTACAAACCCTCAAATTTTGTCTCAAAAATCATTTAACAATTTAAAATCCAACCAAATGGGCAATTAAGAGTGGCAGGAGACGAAGAGGGAGAGGCGCAGATGAAAGCAGTGGACTGAGAGGAATGTCATTTGTCAGTAGAAATAATGCAATTATTTGCTGCAAAGTAAGATGAAGCAGCTCTGCAATGACAGTTATTTAGCATCAGCCATTTCCTAGCATGAGGGTGAATATTAAGGAAACATTGTGATAAAGAACAACTTCAAAAATCAAAACACTGACTCTGAACTGTTTAGTAACAGGAATTCAACATCTTTTCTGTGACCACTCAGGTGAAAGCAATCATCCAAAAACACATGTAAAGTAGATGTATGTGGTGTATATTAGCCTCTTCCTCTTTATTAGTAGTGGGTTTGTTGTTTAAAGCGCCGTCAGTGAAGAAGTGGTACCAATGACATTGACTGTAAAAGGCTATTTGTTTATGGAAAGATGTTTTAAAAATGTTACTCAGTTATAATATGAGCTATCTTACTTAATGCATAGTAGGTAAAGGCTCCACCAACCAACTGGGGCTTCGTTAAACCCGACAAAACATTCTTTGGTGTAATGACAAGTTGCTGTATATGTTTTATGACTAGTACACCGCAGCAAAGAGGCAAAGCTTGCCTTTTAGTCTGTACTGTGCCCAGGTGGACAATTTTTGTGCAGATGGCTAAGAGTCCCACACATAATGCAAACTGTCCCTGGCATGCAGAAGTAAATTAAGTGTGTGTGTCCCTTTGTGTATATGGGTTTCCTAATCTGCTTTGTGTATATAATCAGTACCACAGTTCACACTGGGAATGAGCCTTTAGGCAGGAAGGTTGGTGAGAAGAGAAGGTAAAGGAAATGATTCAAGTTGGGGAAAAGGAAGACAGTAAAGAAGATAGAGAAATGAAAGAAGCTGATTTATAACTTCAATGAATACATGCCGATAAATATGTAAGGGAGACAGCTAGAGAGAAAAAATGCCATGAATTGTTAGTAAAGTGACTTTGTCTTGATTGCCTGCTGTGCTATTCACCTCACATGAACTGTATCAAAATTTCCTATTAAAAGTACTTTTTCACATTCTCCTAGACTTTTATTCTAGAGGGAAAATTAGTTCAATTTAGCAAATTATGGTGTTAATCGCACTTATACAGAACCACTTTGATTATGTATTTTCAACTTCAGCTTAATAACACCATAAACACTATTATCACCATTTGTCTTGGTGATCAGCCAAGCATATCTGTAACGGACAGATTAACTTTTGGATGTGGAATACAATGCGGAAAGTGATATGAAAGCCAAAACCAACAGTGAATGATCACACACATATATATATATAATACCCAAGTTTGACAGCAAAAATCTGCAACATGTGTTTGAATAAATAAAAAAAGTAAGCTTTACTGGGAGCTGCTGATATGAGTGTTGGCAAATTTAGAACCATTTGTATACAGAAGCTAATTATAAATTCAGTTAGTGACTACTAAAGAAAGTGTGCTGCTTCCATTTCTTTGGAACAACAGATTAGTGTTGTGATGTCCAGAGTGAAGATGATGACGATGATGCAGTAATGAGGGTGTGGAGGTAAAGAAATTGTGATGTGTGGAGAAGCACAGACATTCCTTGTCTTCCATTTATATAGTTTCTAACTTTATCATTACACTCAATGAAGACCTTTCAATCCCATGATCAGATAATTACCATAAGTGACATGTTTACCTCTAATGCTTATGAAAATATTTATATATTTACTAAACAGACATGCATAACTGCCAAAATTTGTAATGAATGTAAGAAAACGAATAGTCACAACAATTTCAAATTGCATGTTTTCTTGAAAGAGCCTCTGGAGTAGATCAGAGGGGATGCAATCAGAAGTTAGTATGCTTTGAGATATCTGGGGTAATGTGTCTGAGAGTGATGGTGAGGGAATATGTGTATTCCGGCATGTCAGTTTGTTTCTCAACAGTGAAGTTGGACTCTCTTTCCTTTTTAATGACTTCTTGATATTATTCTGCATATATTTCCAAGTTGGTTAAAATAGTTAGAAAAGATAACCAACAGTCAAAGCAGGGCAACAGCCCCTCGCAGCAAGTGGGGTTTGTGGAATCTACCGTGTAGCTCCCCGGAGTTACACGGTAGATTACACGGTCCCTCTGCGCCACCAGAGGAATTTGCCTTTGTGTTGGGACTGATGAGATGACATTAATGCACAACAGCAGGGAGCATTGTCACGCAGTTGCAGAGCACACACGGATGCAGGGGAAAAAGTGTAAACTGGTAGCTACTGCGTTGCCTGCAAAATGGATCAGTTGTGTTTCATACGTGTGTTGGTGCTCCTGTAAATGTCAGAGCCTCAGGGTAGACACTTTATTTCATGGCTTTCCTTATTTCTTATTTCTTGAGCCTTAAGTTAATTTTAGTCTTGCATCCTGTAGAGTTTTATAGTCGTAAAGATTGTCGTTCACCCAGGTGTCATGTTTAGTGCTGTCACTGCTGATCTGCTGGAGCTAGAGCCTGTAAATACTGCAGTCATTTGATCCAGAAGTACAGACTGATTTTTACCTCTTCACATTGCCAACAAAAGCCCAATATTAGTGTTACCAGATTTTTGTCCTGTATAAAAGGGGCTTAATTTACATCTGTGGGAAGGGCCCCAGTCCTTGGCAGAAAAAGTGGGGGTGGATCTTTGGGTGAAAAATGGAAGGAGACATCACGCTGTCCTTGTGTTTTACTCAGAAATATTCTCGAGTTCTGCCTGTCTAATGTGCCATTAACACATTTTATTTCCCTGCATCTTTTGTGCCCTTCACTCAGCTCTTTGACTTTGTGAATATTTCACCTTCATTAACTTTACTTTTAAATGTTAAACAGTATGCAATAGTAAAGATGGCGAAGAAAATAAATGCCTTTTCTTAACCAACTACCTAAGATCAGAGCTTCTACTTCCTGTTTGTTTGTGCAATTAGCATTGGGAAGCTGGTGAGGGATCATGGTCTTGTTCTTGTTGAAACAAACTCCTGTACATGGATGGTTTGTGTGCCTGCTCTCCCCCAGATGGGATGTCAGGATAATAAACAATGACATATGTCACTGACGTAGCACATGGCCGTCACCTTCCTCCATGGGCCAACAATGTGCTGTGGCCACACCACCACCACACAGGGGGAATTGGATGGAAAGGCCAAAGCATCATGTGATGAGATTGTTATTGTGCTCTATATGTGATAGTTTTAAAGCTGCCAAATACTATGCCTGTTTTGCCAATTCTATCTGACTCCCACTCTACAAATGAGGGTTAACCCTAACCACATCAAAACTTAAATTATGAAATAGTTTTGTGGCATATCAGTGCCACAGTGAATGTCAAGTGAAGATGATAAGTTGTGTTTCATACGAAAGAGACAGTGTGGTTTCAAGTTTTCTGAAATCTGCCATTAAAGAGTGCGATGACCAGAGTCAAAGGTAAATGATAAACTGCAATGCCATCAATATATTCAGAATGTAAAATGGCTTCTAAGCAATATTTTAGAACAGGATTATGATGGAAACCAGGTGATTTTGTTGTCTCTGTTCCAGTGAATATGGAAATAATTATGAAAAGACATCTTAGTTTTTTCTTAATTGGTCATTTAAAGCAAATCATCGGTACTGCAGACTGTTCAAAAACTATATTTTGTGTGAATATTCTGTCATCCAGGCTCAACACATGCAAAACGCATGGAGACAACTTAATTAGGACAAGCCTAAGCTCAAGATACTTGAAGCCTGCTTGCCTTGATAAAAATGAAAAGAGGAAATGGTGTGAACTAGAAGCAACAGATAACCTTGGAGCAAGCCTTCACAGTGAATTTCTGGAAAGTGAACCACAAGTGCTACACTGTCAAACACAGACATCAATCTTTAACAAACTGTTAAGCTGCTTAAATCCCTGTGAGCATGCTGTATCTATCATCAGAACAACTTGAAGGAAAATTTGTTTCCCGTAGCAGAAATATTGGTTTCCCAAAACAAACTCAATATTTATTTGTTTGTTTGTTTATTTCATCATCAAATTATTTTATCTCTTCTAATAATTTTATCTTTTATCAATTTTTTTCTCTCTTTTTCCCGTCCATTAAATAAAAATATGGTAGTAAAAAGATTCAGCAATGTTTCCTCAACTAGAACAGGGAAAGCAGGAAAAATGCAGTGTAGAATTTATTAATATTGGAGGTTGCACTGAAGAGGGTCTTCAAAAAAGACTCAGTTATTTTGGATATCTATTGAAATCAGAAATATGTTATAAATTATATTATATGTTAATAAATTTGAATAAGCAAATACCAGTTGAGGATATTTGTATTTGCTCTCTAGGATACATGTAGATATACACGTATTGATTTGAAAACCCATTTTTGAATTATTTTTTTGCAGAAATCCTGAAAGTAGTATAGTGACTCTTGTGGGAAATGAATGAAAAAAGGAATTAAGATTTTATTCATGAGTCATCAGCGTAACATCGAAATTGTATGCACACACACATACAGATAGTGTACAGATAGATATACACAGACTCGTAACAATTATGACTTGACAGCCGTCTTCATTTCTCTTTCTTCATCAAATTTTTTTACACTGGAGGGAAAGGAAGAAAGATGGGGGAGATGTGTTTTGATCAAAGTGCTGAATTGATTTGTGATGTGACTCAATTTCAACAGTTTTACTAAATTGCAGCCATTACTTGATATCACAAATTTTGTAAGGTCAGACCAAAATCATTTCCTATTATTTGTTTCTTTTTGGAAATGTGTGAAGCAGCACTTTTAAATGGATCTATTTTTCTGTGGGCAGTCTCCTTTAAGTAAAGGTCCTTGCAGTAAACTCATGTAGCCTTTGAGGCAGGCTGCAAACAAACACCAGCTAACAGTTCAGAATACTAAAAGCATAACAGAAATGATCTCATATCTTGCCTACAGTACATTTTACTCTACTGAGATCACAGTCGGACTCCATTATCCATTATTAGTATTTTAATCATTTAGAAAAAAAATTATATCCTCCCGGATTGATGACATTTTTCATCGCCAGAATTGCATGGTGTCATTTTCAGTACAGACACATTCAGGTGGACATGTAGTTCTGCTAAATAATTAAGTATAAACTATATCGGCACTGTTGGTACTATAAGCAGCTATATTTTATCTTTGTTGAATAAATTCAAACATGATAATTGCATGAATTGTTTTAAATACTTCTTCTGTATACTGTAGGTGATATATATATCATGAGGCCTGTAGTTTCCAATGAATAAATATGCTCCTCTTTGGAAATGGTAAGACAAGAAGGAAAATGAGATTTCTGCGAGTTTGAAGTGAACACAGTAGAACAAGACATCTTCAGGATGACTGATTAGATGCCGGATTTGCTCTTACTGTGTATTTTTTGTGTAAAAACTCCTGTCTGGGAGAAAAAGAAATTTGTGGAGAGAAGTAGCTCAGTTATCATTTCTTTCTCTCCCTCTAACGTTGTTTAACTAGTTGCCATAACAACTGACACTTTGTAAGTTCTGAGTGCATTGAAGTTTATAGTTACCCTTTTTAAAATCTATGCACCATCCACACATAGACAGACAACATCATGTTCATACACACCTTTCTCATTGCCTTGAAACATGCACATTTTGCCAAAAATTGTTAGTTAGTAGCTTCTAGAGTTTACAAATGGTTTTTAATAAATTATATGATTCACAAGACCTGTTTGTATTTCTGAGCATATTGAAATGGTATAGTGAGAAAGCGTAATGCTACTTTCCACCACTCATGCTCTGATATTTGAGATATGATTCATGTAAATGGGACATTTGGGAACACCACAGTACTTCAGATTAGTGTTATTAATGTGTATGTAAATCCACAAATTTTTATGTATTAGGTCAGTGATTGATTCATTAATTGATCTTGGTAATTAGTGTTTATATTTCCCTCCAAATTTTTTCCTCTGGATTATCTTTCATAATATCACATTAATAAGCATCAATGCACTCACAATGGGGCACCTGTTAGCATGGTGTTACTCCTTTCCATTTCTATGCTATCCTTGTTTTCATTGAAACTTTATTCATTTATGGCACTTGCTCGGGCTGACTTGAATTCACACTCACCACTTTATTTGCTTCCTGCCCAACAGGCACTGCAGGCAAAGTGTGTGCTGCAGTGACAAACAGCTTGAGTGAAAACTGAGAAAATAACACCCAAAATTGCATCACAAGTTGTGTGCAGAAGATTGCAAATTCTAGGCCAGTTAAGTGCAATTGAAACACAAGGCTCTTCCACTGAGGGAGGAGCGTAAGACAGTGAGGGACAGAATGACTTATGAGTGAATAAGTGGAAATTTTACTGCTCCACTCATGTACTGTCGAGTGAGCAGTCTTTAGTTTCCTTCTATCAAACGAAATCATGTTTTGTTAAATAGATTAAAGCATTCTGATTGATTAATTCACTCTTACCTCATTTCAAAGCAGTGTATTGGAACACAAATTAACACTTTTGTTTGGACTTAGTTTTTTGCTTATCAGTTTGTTTTGCTTCATGGGATTCTACATCAGGATGTTATGCAAATGCGCACACACAGTACCTGCTGTTTGAATAAAGACTAACCAAGTATATATTAGTCTGCATTCATCTCACACACAAAAACGCACCTATTAAGTGAGTAAATTAAATTAGTGGTTCGATTAGTTCAAAGATAATCCCTCAAGCTTTGTAGGTCCACTGTTCGGGCCATTTGCTCTTTTACATAATGCCTCATAATTAGTAGTGTGTCAAAAAAATGTGACACACAATGTGGAAATATTATGTAAAAGAAGGATTTTGGTATGATGCAAGCACATTTTGCCAATAGTAGAGAACTATAATAATCACAATAATCATCTTAAAATGCATCATCAGCAGCCAGGCAGACAATAAAGTGAAATACCTCCAAAGACACTGCCAAAATAACATAAAAAAAAAAAAGCTATCTTGGGGAAAAATGCAGGTAGTGACTTTCAAATACCATTGTGGAGGCCATTTTTATCTGAAGAATTATATTTAACTGTCACAGTGCAGGCCTCTTCCTTGGACTCCCTGTATAAAAACTAAGAAAAATGAAAGATCAAAGAAAAGTAGCCACTACAGAGTAATAACTTATACATGGAGTAATTGGATAATAAGAGCCAGCTGTAGTGACAGGTGTCCACAGCACACAGGCTTATGAGGAGGAGAACAGCAGGTGTGTGTACAGTACAGCACAGACACACACACACACACACACAGGCCAGACCATAAGATACACACAACCCCTTTAACACACAAAAGCACACCGAAAAGTACAGAAATTGAGGCAGAGAGATCTGATGTCACTGTGGTACATACAGTGCTCAATAGTGTAACTTACAACTGGGAAATGATTGCACACCTCAATTCTGCTGACAATATTCAGCATTTTGGAACCCATTTCAATTAACTATCAGGTGCAGACATCTGAGACATTAGATATTATCAGTTATTTATTACAAAGAAATGGGCATGCTAGTAGGCTGAAAATTGCAGACATGCACACTGCTGTTATGCCATTTTGTGTTTCTGTAAACCATAATCTCACTGTCAGGAAAAAAAGTCAACCTGCATCAGTTGATATTTGAGTTATTTATTCTAAGAATAACCAACATCTACACATGTCGGCTGCTGGACATACTGGAAGCAGAAATTTACTTTGTAATTAGAAACCAAACCAGTTGCTGAAGATTCTATAATATCCAAAACACGAGAAGCAAAATTCCTTATATGTTAAATTTCTATCATATTCTGCTTAGTTGAAATCAAGTCTCTGTTTGTTCCTAAATCATTGCTAAAAAATAAAATGGCTTGATGCTGGAAATCCTGACTTCAATCTGACACAAAATATTTTCATTTTTCTGTGTCTTAGGTCTGTATCTCCCCAAATTTCATGGGAATATCCCTCATAGGTTGTAGTTATCAAACAGAAAGGCAGACAGATAGAAAAATACAAGCAGTTTTTCTTTGCTCTTTACGTTGTCATCAAACAGCCAGAGAGCGTATAATGCCGTTGTCAGGTAACCAGCAGGGCCAAAGATAAGTTGAGCCGTGACTGTTCTATAAAGGGGAATAAATATGTTATACCAGTTGATGGTGTCCTACTGCTTTTTGTAGTAATTCTTTAATCATTGCGGGAATTAAAAATGTATCCAGTGTGTTTTTTTAAATGGACAGCGAACTCACAGGTTAGGCAATTGTGTCAGGCTCTCAGATATTGTAGAGTGTATAAGTTATGAGGTAAGTTTAAATGAAAACTCATGCTTGGGTCTGAATACATTGTCTCTGTGTGTGTGACTGAGATTTTGTTTGCCAGCTATAGACCTGATGAGGGGACAGTGGGTTGTTTTGTGCTGTTACCAGGGTTACACCAATAGGAGCCTTTGGAGTTTTAAATAAGGGTTACGAAAAGTCACCTCACAATGCCGAGAGAGGGAAAAAGCTTTCCATCTCAGATTCTTCCCTGGTGTCACCGTCTGAATATCTTTCCTACTTTTCTATCCACCTTCACAGTATCTCATGCATATCTGGTCTGCCACCCCAAAACTGACAGTTTAAAAGTATGTATCAGTGGCTCTACTGGCTTTGTAGATGTAAGCTAATTTGCATGAGTCACTAAAAACAAAATTTAGACGAAGCTGCTGTAACTGATTGCTGCAGCAGATTTTTTTATACTGTGTTGATATCGTGAGTCAACGCATCATGCACCATTTTTTTTTTTTTTCATGATGTTCTGGACTGTCCTTTCCTGAAAGCTGATGACTTTGTTTTTGTGTCCCTTAACTCAGGGGAATAATGCATCTGTGAAGATTATTGAGCGTATGAAAGATTGAGCAAAGTCTTCTGTGTGCACATCATCATCTGTTTCTCTATGTATTGTGTGTGAGATACTAGGGTGGGTATCAGTGTGTATATTTCAGATATTCCCTCTCTAATTGTTAACTTTTATGTGTGTGTGTGTGTGTGTGTGTGTGTGTGTGTGTGTGTGTAGTGTCTAACCCTGTGCAACATGTTTGACTATCTCACACTTGGCTAAAATTGTAAGATTGCATGCGTGTGTTTATGTGTGTCTGCACTGCATGTTCATGTGCAGGTGGCTGGACATAAGATTTCCTCAACCCATGAGGACCATAAGAGAAGTGTTTTAATGGTCACATTGAATCCTTTTCGCTCCAATTGGAATATAGACTGAGCAAGACCAATTCTCATGTCGCCATGTTGGCAGCTTTACAGCAATGATTTGAGCTAAATGGTACCGTACATACAGTATCAATGACAACATGTTGGTTTAGCAGGTTTAATCTTTCTTTAGAATTCTGCCTTCAACACAAAACACAGTGATGGGGAAATCATCAGTTTGGTTTGGTTTGCTTACAAGCTAAAGTGTTAGGAAATTTAGCTTTATAATGAAGGTAACCTGTCATGACAAATGTATTATCCTGAGGGTGGTATGGAAGTCTGTACCACATCTAATGGCAATCCATCCAGTAGTTAAGACATTAGGTCATTAGGACTGGTTATTTTGGAAGTAAGAATATTTGTGCGAAGTAATGGTTTTGATATTTAAGTACAGAGCCAACAGACCCATCTTTGGTCCAGTCATGATCCTAGCAGGGCTAGAAAATGTTTTATTTTGACAGAGAGAACAGCAGCAGCTGAAACTTGTCATTGAGTGGCAAACTGCACCAAGCATTTGCAAAGACTGGATTCAAAGCAGAATCAGACACCATTTAAGCAACAAAACAGCTAAAAATACAATGTGTTCTCTCCCAGTTTCATCTCAGTGAACTAAAATCAGTTTGCACTGAGTTCAGTATTGTTGTTTGTGCACTTGGCTTTTCATGTTTGTTGTGCTGACAAACTCATCTGCTCCTTCCATTTCCACTTGCTGTTGACAAGAGAGAAGAATGTCAAAGTTGACACACACATCAGTAAAAAAATACAAAGTATGTGACAAGCATTGGTTCACAGGAAATGTAAAAAACAAAGTGACAAGGAGATTTTAACGGATCAGCGTGGATCGTGCTGATGCACTGTTGCCATGTTACCTCATATGGATCTGGACGCAAACTTTCTATGAGCTAATTTTTTGCTCACTGCTGACTCTACATCAGCTTCTCTCTGCCTCCATCCCCACCCCCACCCACCCTCACCCTCTGGCCCTCTTCAGCTCAGTCTGTGTGCGGATTATCGCTGGATGAGCAGTCATAGTATGAGAAGTCTAATCCGTCATTAGGAGACAGAGTTACACAGGATTTAAAAGACACAGAACGACCTGATGTGTGCCTGGACACAAATACCAAGTTCAAAGAGAATACACATGCATATCAGCTAAAATATATGTATATATAAATTCTGGCTCCTCTTTTACACTCCCCGACTCAACAAGATTTTTTGTGTTGAAAACATAGCTTGTCTTAAAGCATTTGCATCTCATCAATAGTCAGTTGATTTTTTTTAAATAATTTATTCAGTTAACATTGCTGGTCTCTGGTTAAAAAAAGAAATTACTTTCAGATCAGTAGAGCAGTTTTCTGAGAAAAGGTAGTATTTGGGAATTGTGGAGGACTGTGTTCCAAGCAAATCTGCATATTCAGCTTGGAATCGGTGAGTTGATCACCTTATTGTAAACTTAACTGAGTAGTCTCCAATTCCTTATTACCAACACTTCAGAATGAGATGTGAACACTTCCTGTTTAATTAAGTAGTGCTTAAGAGGATGATCCTGCAGTTGCTGACAGAACTCAATATATCAGCCTTCAAATGCATCCTGACTCACTCTGAGGTGCAACCTGTGTCTCTTGTGCCTCCTCAGTTTCCAAGGAGTTCATCCTGCTGGGTGGCTGATTGGCTGGCATCTGCCCTTCATGATGGGTGAGCAAAAGGGCAGGAAGGACTGCAGTACTCTGCACATCATTCCAAAAGATCTGTTTAGGACACTCAGCCTCTTTTTAGGTCCAACCACACCTGCTACTGTCTCAGCTCCTCTTCAACGGCTGTCACACATTGATGACAATCCGTTCTCCCTTCACAACTGCTGCTCCGTTTGTTTTACAACTGAAATGCTGTTTGGCTCAGTCCTACATCGAGTTTCATATCATGTGGTTGCTGTGTAATTAAATACTAGGAAGTATGCCCATGCACTTATATTGTTTGATGCATCTGCCTCAAATACGTGCCTGCACCCAAGTCCTTTTAGGTCTGTTACTGCCCTTGTTAGCAGGTGGATGCTTGGAAGTGATCAACAACTGGTGGCTCCAGAATATTCTTGAGTTCAAACTAAAGATGTAGCTTGAAGTTATGTTATATGGAAAATTAAATTATTGTAATATTGAAGTTATTCTTATGGGTCTCAGAAGTCAAGGCCATCGTGTCTGTGACAGCCGCAATCAGTTGCTATATTTAAAATAAATCAAAATTCACATGCGTAAAGGTTAAAAGACTTTGGGAGCAGCATGGAATAACATCCCTGAGGTTGTGCCAACGTTTGAGCCTGTCTGTGACTGTGTCTCTAAGCATTCGTGATAGTATTGTGCATGTGAGTGGTGTCACAGTCTGACCTTTAGAGAAAGGTCAGTCCATTTGGAAAAGGAATAGAAAGACCACACACAGACACACATGATGACTGCTGATCCACTGCAAACAGCAAAAGCAGAATTTTGCTGACCTTTATCAATCTATATATCTATTAAGTAAGGAGTTATCTGGGAACTGATGTCATTCGTACTGTGAGTGGATCCATGTAGTCTGTTCGAAGCAACTCTTAACTCAGCAATTGATGGTTCTCTGCTCAGCCTCCTCAGCTGTTTCTTTCCATGCATGCCTCTATGTGCTATCCTCTTCTGCCTCAGTCTTTCCTGCACTTGTTGGAAATTAGTGTGGCATCAGTAACCTTTCAAAAGACAGGCTTGATTCTCTGACATGAAATGGTGAGTTGAAAACACTGACAGATGCCAGAAAACATCTAAATCGACCTCATATAGATCTTTAGGCCCGGTACTTAAAGATCAGTTCAGTCTGAGGAGCTGTGTATTTTGTTGGTTTAATGATGTACTGCTGGTCTCTGTGTGTGTGTGTGTATGTGTTTGCTTGCTCACATTGCGTCTGTGCAACAAGTCTCCTGAATTAAGTAATATTTTGCTGATCCAAATGGGCAGCTATTGTTGGATGGACATAGCGCCTTCAAAAATAAAAGCAATTATCTTCTTGGCTGTTAAGGTTTGATAAACTATTTGGTTAAAGTGATTGATGCAGTATTAAAAGACAGCAAGAAGCAAATACTGAATGTTGGTAGGAAATGGTAAACAAAGGGTCAGACACCACACTGTTAAAAGAAACAGTGACGGATGTGTGGAAGTTAAGATATAAATTGGATAACAGCATAGTTTTCATTTGAGAACGTATGTTTATACATTAAAATGTAAAATGTTACACTACATGCTCACTGGCAAGCATGACAGTATCGAGATTTCAAATGACATATGACAAAATAATTACAAGACATTGTGTTAATGTAAACATGGAGCCAACAATAATCAGTGACACAAATGGGACTCTGCTGTGTAACTAATCCTAATTAACTGACAGATGAATACTTAATGACTGCTTTTGTGCTTTTGAGCCTGAACACATACCAACATACACACACGCACAAACACATGCACACACACTAGTAGGTCATTATGGTCATTTATTTCATGGATGGTGATTGTATGCTAATGAAAATGTTATGCTGCTGTGCTCATGTGTGATTGTTTTTTAATAGGCACAGAGATGATAAGAAGGGTTTTATCAATGTCAGTGTGGCAGTGAGGTGGTTAATGTGCAGAACATACTTTTGACATAATGATAATTGAATATGGGTTATATTTCCATGTATAGCTGTGGCCATACACTGTATGATCTTTTTCTCTTGATAACCAGGGACTCATTCTGAAAAATCTCTCTTAATTACCGGCAAATGGCAGTTTGTGACAAATGTGACACAGGCAATTTCAGAATATTTGAACTGTGAAGCTTAACGTTTGCTTAATTGCTATTGTTTCTTTTTATTTAGCTTTTAAACCCATACGGTTTTACCCAAGCACTTGTTTGTCAACCACATGGTGACTAAGAAGAGAAGAAAGTATGACAGAAAACTAGAGATGGTGTGTTAATTAGATGACTTTACTGGCTAATTAACAAATGATGAAGTGTCATGGTGCCCCTGGGACGAACACACACACACACACACACACACACACATAGAGGAACAGCTGGTGAAGTTCCCCATTACAGTTTGACAAGGCCAGATCTGAAGCCCAAGCAAACACACATCTACATACATGTCTGCACTGGCGTCTATTCATCTTGACAGTTGGACTCGTGTGTGTTTTTCTTTTTTAACTACATTTGGGCAGATTGTGATGTCTTCACCCAACTGTGTATTTTAATGCCAGTCCTCTCTTAAAGTTGAGGATGGAAGTGTTTTTTGTGACTTAGCCTGGTAAAATAAAATGTACTGTAATTATTCAGCCTTCTTTGCCAAAGCTTCAGTAAGCAACTTCATAGAAAAGCAGCAAGACTGATGCAACCTCCCTTGTCCTCATCCCTCCTTCTAAGAAGAAAAATCATGACAATATATACATAATGTCCAGATTGTGATGCACGATTCTACTTTTTCACATGGATCAAATAATATTTTTCCACAATTCAAACTAAACTGGTACGTAAAGCTCTGGCAATCGGTGGCTTTTATTTAAACATGAACATTCTATAATTGATTTTATAATGCTGAAGCAGAGGTGCTTACTGTGGTATTGTTGCTGTTCGGCGCACTCCCTCTCTGAGAGATTTTGTGTCCAGATAACTGTGGTTTCATGTCATCACAGCCCTCTAATGGGGCTCTGTAGTCTTAGCTATTTATCTCTCCAGATCCACACACTAACGTTTTGTAGATACATCAGGATTACCTATTTTAATGATATGGTGGCTACCCATAGAAAAGGGAACAACAAGCTTACTTCTCATCTACCCTGTCCTCTGTTACTTGAACAGACGGGTGACTTGTAAGGCAGCTCTGCAGGGAGTCTGATTGCTGTACCCCCTACCACTGACTCGACAACATACAACATTAAGCTGTGTAACATGTCAGCCTGTAGAAAGCTACCAATCTCTGGCTGTTCCACCTGAATGACAGATGCAGTAACCCATTTATGTGGGTAACTGCATTTATTTTTTATTTCTGGAATATTTCACATCCACATTTAAGGTTTATTTAAGAGAGATAGACAGAGAATGCAAGAGACAGAAGCAGGGAATATGTTTGTGGGCAGACTTTTTCTTCGTGG
Source organism: Remorina albescens (assembly GCA_034769265.1). Classification (NCBI taxonomy): domain Eukaryota; kingdom Metazoa; phylum Chordata; class Actinopteri; order Carangiformes; family Echeneidae; genus Remorina; species Remorina albescens. The sequence continues at coordinate 15,286,247 of CM068492.1, read as the reverse complement.
GAGTAGTGGGCTTTGTGGTGCTTACACAGATTGTCAGTTTTATCTGTCTGTCTGTTTTCAGCCTGATAAGCACCATTACTCTGTTTACTGGTCATGGCAGTGGCTTCATCGGTGTAAACACCCACACACAGAGAAGTCAGCTCCATTTAAACACTGTGATCCTTTCTTACTGACAGTAGTTCTTCAAGAGTCCCCCCATTCTTTGAAGTGAAACTGGGGGAAAGTAAGCGGTTGATTTCCATATGTCATTTTCTCACAAAACACATTGCAAACTGGCACTCACCTGCCCACATGCTGAAAATATACCTTAATAATAAGCACAGAGATTTGCTGGTTTTATCCGGGTTAAGGATTGGTCTCCTGATCTGAAGTGGAACCACAATAGAAGTGTTTTTTTTAATTAATTTTCCAGAGCATGTACTACCAGAAGAGATACTAGAATCTCTTATACCAGCAGCTTTAGAAAACAGACTCTGTAGCATACCCGAATTGTGTGTTTTAGTTTTTTTTTTGTTTGTTTGTTTTTTTTCCCCCATCCATCCCACTGCTGCCAGGGGAGGAGCAACGAGTTGTGAGATCAGAAAGCTTTAGGACAGTGACAGTCTAAAGGGCCCTTTATATACTGCAGCCAATGAATGCTGTTAAGGTATCAATGATGCTCTCCTGCTTTCAGGGGACAGTCTGCTCAAACATATCTGCTCAACACTTAAGCTTCAAAGATAAGGAAGTGACAATCTTTTCTGAACAAGCTTCTCAAAGGTCTGCTTGCTGAGCAGGAGTGTTTGCTGAATGGAAAGATGATGATGAGGGCACTGGCACTGTCCTGCTCATCTTTTCAGCTGAGCCCAAGGAGACAAGCTATGAAATCAGCCCCACTGTCTGTCACTGAGCCAGAGAAGGCCTCTTGCCTTCAGGCTAATGTACTAAGGACAAAATAAAGTTTTTTTGTGGATTGTTTTTTTTTTTTTTTCGTTAACACCAGGTTTGTTATTTACAGGCTGTGTGCTTAGCCACCATTATCAGCAGCTCCGCTCCCCCAACCACTGATGGTTAGAGTCAGTGGAGCGGAGATCATATCCTGATTTTAAGTTTAGCTTTAGGGCTAACCTGGTTGTGAGGCCATAATGAAAGATCCAAGGTTAGAATGGCATCAAGAGACAAATAATCTGCTGCTGTGCCAGTGTCTTAGGACAAATTTAGGGAGCGGTTAGGTGAGATAAGTGGAAATTTCACTTAGGTTCAAATGATTAAAAACTGATCAGCATCAGTGTGAGGGTTGGGAGGAGGCAGTGCTGCCACCATAAATGCAGTTAGTAGCCAAGCATGAAAATGTCCTTGTCTGTGTTAGTGATTGTGTTGTAGGTCTCTCACTTTCTGTTTTTGAATGGCTTTTCCCCCTGCCACAGTGTTTTCTAGAGCAGCAGTGATAAACCTTTCATGACCAAGTGAAATGTCTCAGGAGCTAAAAAACAAACACCATTCATACAAAAATGTTGCAGATTATCACTTCAAATGGTATGTTGTTGGTCAACTGCATGCTTTTTAGTCAGCAACCCAGGACAAAGGAGCATTATTAGTCAGTCAGGTTAAGAGTACTTTAAATGTGTTTCTATAGCAACCTTCAGATGAGGTTCTGTTTAATGAAGCCAGATATACGGAAGTTGTGGGATCATAATTAGCTCTGTACCTTCAGGGAAAAGAAGTGGCAGCTTTACATTGCCTTTTTACTGTGCAATCTGCAGACAAGATTTCAGCAACAGCAGCATGATAATATCATGCTTTGGCTGATCAAGGGCTATGGATTCATTTCAAATTACACAGACATGATACAATGTTAAGAAAGTACTGCTTTTACTTTTTACTTTTTTTCAAATTAATATAACCGAAAATGAATTGTTTAAATCCTGTCCCATTTTTGGTGTCCTCAATGAGTCTGCTGAGTGTTTTCTTGTGAATCGCTCCCAAGCAACTGTTTTAAAAAGAAAAGGGACGTTGGTATCATTTGAATAAATATCAAATATACAGTGCATATGGCCAAATCCCACCCTTCCATCCCTCTGTCCCTTTCTCACATCATCCCTCCCCCTCCTCATTAGCAGTCTCCTCTCTTTCTCCCTCCCATCATTCCATCCCTCCTTGTGTCTTAGTCAGATGGAGCTTTGCAAGGCGTAAGGTCACTGAAATGTCTCTTTCTATAAACACAATACCCTTCTATCTCTGTATCTTTCCCTCTTCAATGCACATTTGCACTGTTACTGGTCTCTTTCACGTGACAATACATACATTATTAAATTGTTCCTTTCTTCCACCTTTTCCTCTCTCCCAGTAGCCTGTCTCTCTCACCACCTCTCTTCCTCTGAATACAGTAGATATTTTATTCTTTTTGTTCAGACTCATGGTTTATCAGATACAAGAAAGTGACCGACTTTGCAGTGTGACTTAAAACTGCAAAAATGGAAAAAAAAGCAAGGCAACACAGCTTTTGTGCTGGTGCATTAAACAAGATGTCTTCACTGCATGAAACACATACACACACACACACACAACATATAATTCTTCACCCATGAGCACTGACATCCTGGTTCCCTTTCATACGTTTCATATGGGTTTATACTGCGCACCCCACCCCATTTCTGCACACTCTCTGGACCTGTAACAGTTACCACTGACCTTCCCACTTGCATAGCTAACTTGTTGGTCAGCCGGACAATTTACTTATTGCATAATTGCATACAATCTACATAAGAGCTACACTATTTACATTATATTAATATAATTTTATAAAAAGCCTTGTTGCCTTGTATATTTTTATAGAGTTTTTATGTTTGTGCTGGCTAGTTTTGGCTTTGTGAATGAGATGTCTATGTAATGCCTGGAAGTATTCTATTCAAGTTTGGCACAAATGGGGCTTTGCATATTTGGACTCATCGATGAACTGATTAGATTTTGATGGTAAGAGGGTGACCTCACGAAATGTGGCTTTTCATTATATGTGCCAAATGAATGGTCCTAGGTGACTGTGTATTTTACTGTGTATGGGTGTGATGGCAATAAAGCTCTTGACTTGGCTCAACTGCGGTAGAAAAGGAGTATAATTTGGTTTCATAGAACATCCACTGTTTTAAAGTCTGCTATCCCAGAATATAATTTTAAAGTTGGCTTGATGATATGCCATTTGTATGGTCAAAATGTCTGGATTTTTTCAAAATGCAAGAAAAACAGTCAGTAGCCCAGTGCAATTTTTCTCATGATTGGAAAAAAAATGTGGCAATTGTGTTTTTCCTTTGGTTGTGTATGCTGTGAATTCCCCATGGACAGATGGCACAACATAATACATTAAGTGGTACTGCTGGTGGTGTTAGTGAACATAAGGGTAACAAGTCTGTAACAAGACAAGTTGATACACAAAACTATGTCTGATTTCCACTGTTCAGCTACTGTTTCTGGTGTTCCCATTTGGTCAAGTTTAAAAGCAATGCTAGTCTCCATACCAACTATCAATGCACCAGCATCACCTGGATGACCTTAGGTTTTCTTCATTGTGCGTTTCTGATGTATTTGACCTAAATGAGTAACTGCTATAAACTTTGTTTAAGTTTGCACCATGATAAAAAAAACAGATAATTCCATCAATAAATGGCTTGGTCAACAGGAACAAGAAACAAATGAAAATGAGAAAACTTGATCTGTGCGGTAAACACTAAAACATGTGGCTATCTGGCACCTAAAACACTAATATAGTCTCAAAAAGCCCATGGAACAATGATATTCAGTCTAATTTGTGTAAAACTGTACAATATTAGACATGACTAAGTTTTGGTTGTGCTTCAACACATGTTATTGGGCGTTAGAAACCCCTTCTGAGTCTTGCGCTTTGTGTTTTCTGAGTTTTTGAAGTTCACTGTAACTACTGTAGTGGAATAACATGTGTCTTGCAGGCAATGTGACAGGCCAAAAAAATGAATGACAGGATAAGGTATACAGCTGTGTGTTTCACCCACAGAGGAAAACAACAGAGCAGCAGAATCAATAATACTGGTCTGTGTTTCTAGTTCAACAATGCGTGCCCACTACTGTTATGATGATTAGTTGTCGCACACTTGTCAGGTCTGCAGTCCCTCTGTACAATGATGGCTGATTCTGACTCTGTGTACATGTACGTATGTATATTTTGTTTAGTTTGAATGATGCTTTTGCTTCCAAAAGTTGAGCAGGTATCAAATCCACAATCATGATCATGGACTCACAGCATGTCTGCTGGTTAATTTGAAGTCATGCAGGTGCATGTTTCAGAAGATGGAAAACCCATTTTTCTTTTTTTTAAGACTTTCAGAGAAGTTGCTTATGTATGTGTACGTTTGAGACAGCTGTTGACTGTTCTACTGTAAATTGATACTGTTAATTCATAAGATGATGATTAGAGTGAACCCTTGGAATGAGTTCCCAATGCACCCTTTGCAATAATGTTGTTTATTCAGGCTGACAATGCTCTGCCCGCTTCTTTGTGTTATACTGCTGATGCACTGCTCATTAGAAAACAATGCTGCTCATATAGCATGTAGCAATCACAATATTCAAGTTCCAGGTTCCTCAGGGTCTGTTTACTGCTTCCACTCTTCAACCCTCTCAGTGCTCAGTTTAGAATATGCTTGTGAGAATGACATACTCAGACCTGAGATGCTAATATCAAATAATTATAACTAAATCAGTTCCACATAAGTGCGCAGGCCTGATTCATTTTAGCAGCATGAATGAAGTGAGACGTGACCACCATAAGAGAAATTTCTCAGATTTTACATTTGATTAATGTAATGTGAACAGTCGGTTTCCCCTTCGCAAGGACTGTAATGTAGTGGGACAGAGTTGGCGGTGTGTTTATTTGCAAACTGGTTATTCTAAAGTGAAATTTATTGCACTAATGTCAGTGCAACAAAAGTAAAGGGGGGCGGAGCGTGTGGTGCTGGACAGGGGCTCTTTACTATTTGGGTTGTAACTCACTTATATGAAATAGTGGCTTATTGAGGCCCTACTTTTTTATATTTTCCTTCCAAGGTATAAGCCCACAGCTCAGTAAAATTCATCCTCCCAGCCTTTGTAGGGTTCCGACCCTTGTGGGGTACCACTCCCTCAGAACTTTAAGGCACCAGCTATGAACCACAGCATTTCCAGTGGAAGCTGGCTGGGGTGCTTGTTCTGTGTTTATTTTACATCTCCGGTCTCTTCCTTTCATCTCTCCATTGTCAACATTCAAATTCAATTTTTTGACATATCTCCTCCAGCAATTTAACCACCTGATGGTTATTTAGTAGTTTCTTGGATTCTTCCTCCCTAAATTTTCTCTAAGATATATTTTCAGCAAATCAAACTGTATAACTATTAATCCTCAGGTGTACATGGTACTTTATATAAATTAAAGCCCTCTTGTGTGTTTTTTACCACATTATGTATTGATTTGTTGAAGAACAGTTGAACAATGCATAATACACACACTAATTGTTCAAATGTGGTCACCCACAAGTTTTTTGTCTCACTGTAACCTAGCAACAGATTGTTCTCCTATTGCTTTACTGTGTTTACAAATCTGAATCTGCTAGTGTAGCTTGTTGTGTGTATCTTGTGTATCTTGTCTTCCACCTCCTGCGCCCTCTATACTTTCATTACCCCTACCCGAACCAGGGTCTGTATCCCATCCCTACTTTTATCTCCACCTCTTCTATTTCTCCCCCCTACCCCAAACCAGGGTCTGTATCCCCACCCCGCTTTTACTGGTGCAGTTGGTGAGAGGTCGGTGTAGTTGACGGTAATGCTGTTTCAGATAGTTGTCTTGGTGTGAGGAGCGGTGATAGCTGGCATCAGGGGAGTGACTCTGGGACGCCAGTGATCACTGTCTAGCCTCCTGGAGGTGTCGTGGGACCAACTAGACGAAACACCGGTGAAAGGAGGTTCCCACCTGATGACCCCAAAGACATGTTAGTTATCACTGCTCACTGGGCTAGTTAGATATAGTTATCTTTAGGGCATGGAGGGCAGGTCGCAGGGTTGCTGTTAAGGCTAGGGAGTTAGTCACCGAGTCTGGTCCTTTTTGTAGCACAAATTTGTGTTTACTCTGAATACAAACTGTCTAAAACCCCAAATGTTGTCTCCTCTCCTGAACTACCACACTCAAATAAACAGCCTCCTCTCTCCAAAAGTGCATCTACAGTATGATTGTATGTGTACTTATATCTTTGTGTGCGTGTGAGTGTTTAAAAGTGTGTGTGTTATCACCAACAGAGCAGTGAAGTTAATTGGCTTCAGCTGAGAGGCGAGGCAAGACTCTGCTTGAAAAGCGCACACAAAACACACAGCACATACACATACTGTCAGAAAAACTCCCATGGTGACATACACCACACATGCTCAAAAATAAAGACACATACACACACATGGCTCAGCTGAAGCCAAACAGTGAAGCATATTGTTGTGTCTTTATTTAGACCCAAAGCTTCCAAAGGGTTCAAAAGTGCCAGATAACAATGTCTGTTATGTGTGTTTGAGAGTGTATACGTGTGTTTAGGTCACCAGGGTAATGTGTGGGCCCTGGAACAAGCTTTGTGGTTAGATGGCCCTGGTGCATGGCAAGAAAATTTTGCCACCCAATTATATTTTTACCTGCCAATCTTATGAAATAGCTGAAGTGGGCCGCCTGCTGAAGATGTTTGACAGACTAACGGTCTGCAACCACAACAGCACCCACATGTTCCAATGTTTGTGCAGGTTTTTCCTTCCCCACATAACTCTTTCCCTCTCCTTATTTCCTGCCTTGTTTTTCTTTCCTCCACTTATTGAATTTTTCTAGTCTCTCCTCCTTTGCTTTTGTATTTTTTCTTTCCATTCTTCTTGTATCCTGCTAGGCTTCTTTTGTCTATCACTCACGCATAAAACCATACTTTTACCAATAAACAACAAAAATACAAAAAGAGAAATCTAAGGCACTCATGTGAATGAGTTGTTTGTTTGTGTGTGTGTGTGTGTGTGTGTGAGAAAGAGGGAGCGATGGTCAGAGAGGTTTCATCTCAGTGAAACCCAGACATGCTCAAGCACCTGTACTTAGAAACCAGCTCTACACTCACACTGACATACACAGATACACATATCCATCCTAATCCAGCACCACTGCCTCTTAGGCACTCCTTGGTGAAAAGAGAGAGAAGGAGAGAGCGGAGAGGGAGTAAGAAGTGAATTCAGGGTTGAAGTGTTTTGTCTAAAATTTACTCTCCATCATGCACATGCTGTACATGCACACTCACCAATGTCTTCCAGTGGAAAATTACTTTAAGATTGTTTCTTTGCAAAAACAGTAGTAGAAAAAAAGCGGTGCATTTATCAGGGTATCAGATAGACGTGGCCGAGAAAGATTTCACTCACACATTTTGTACATTTTAACACTGTATTTGCCAAATCGATGCATTTTTCTCCTCAGCTTAGCCCATTTAAGATCACGTCACCACACTATTTACCACTGAACTTAAATTTTGCGAATTTTAAAACACTATCTCAGCTACGATTGGTACATGCTGTGGTTTTTTTTATTTTATTCTATTTTATCTTTTGCAAACAAAAAGGGAAGCATGCTGCTGTCCTTGGTGCTGATCCTGGGTCTGGCAGCAGTACAAGAACTGTCCAAGGTGCTTGCTCTTGTTGGTACTGTACCAGCAACACAAGAGAGCTACTAGAACACATGGAGAGAACACACATCCAGTCAATCTGCTGGTGATTGCTTTCTTTTGTTTTATAGTCACAGATTGCCCAGTCTTGGATCAAACTAGACAACACTAGGCATCCAGTCCGTCTTGTTTGTGCGATGGGAGTAATAATTAGTTAGTCGGAATGGTCGCCCTATTGTTTGTCATTGCAGCTGTGGCCCCATAGCCAGTGTTTAGCTTTGCTCCCTCCTGCTAGCTGTGGTGTTTTGTTTTGTATTAGTTTTCCTACTGAGTCAAATATAAAGAGAGGTTTGCCTGTGCCAGCCCTCTGTCACTTCTGTGATGCAACGCTACCTACACAATGTTGCTCTTTCCTCCCCAGCAATGCCCTGTTTCACATTCGTACTACATCTCAAGGCAGACATTTTACGTTGCTTACAGGCAAAAAGACTGAGTTATTGGGTGAACTCCACCTGCCCATGTTTGCACAGCACCTATACTTGCCAGAGTCCACAGCATCCTTATGGTTTCATTACTGCCTTACCAATCTCTTTCCTCTTCTTTTTCAGCTGTCAATGACAGCTGGAGAAATACCCAACCCTGAACTTAACCCTCACCCTACATTTCTTTTATCAGCGTTAATCTTATTGAAAAATAAATTATTCCTCCTTTCCCCTTTCTCCTATTAGCTAAAGCTCTACCTCTTTCACCTCGCTTCCTTTACCTTGTGTGTCTTTAGGGAATGTTTTGCATGCCTCTCTGGTTATACTCACAACTGAAATCGCTTTTTATATACTGCATTTATTCCAAGATATAGTGTGGACTGACAGAAAAACCCCTATGTGGCACTTTCAATCTGTAAGATGTTTTCCCCTCTTATCCTCTTATGAGTTAGAATGAGCAGATATGCACACACATAAGTTGATAAAAAAAGTTATACTTTTTTGTGCATTTTTACTGCCAAAGTGTCTTGAGTTGACACTCACCGCACCGAGACAGATCAACTATCTATATTGATCAGGAAAACAGCCGGAGGGTAGGACCTCTTCTTGAACCTGTAGGTCTCACCGCTAATCCCTACAATAAGAATCTTTGAGATGTGGACTGGGGAATCAGTGTTTGACCAGGATGGTGTGGATGTTTAGAGGCTAATGTTGATGAGGGCAATCATGAGTGCAGCCTGATTAGTGCTGAAAGCAGCTGTGAAATGGTGTGGTGCTGAGAGGCTGTCACTTTCTGCATAGCCACATGCATCATGGGTATCTGCAGTAGGACCAGCCTTCTTCACAACCCGTCTGGCATAACTGGCCCTGAACCATTAACCTATCTGCTACACATATGCATAGACTGAAAATTATACTGCAAATGTTCCTACTATATTTGCAACCAAACTTCAAGTTTGTCCCCATCTGACCTGTTCATACAATATATCCTGCTGTACAAATTTACACAGCAGGCACTGTAACACACTAATTACCTCTGAAACCTAACACGTAGTATTGCTCATATTTCCCTGTGCTTTCTGTAGGTAAACAGCTGGTTTAGCTGAGCCAGGCTTATGGAATTAGAAAGCTAATGGTAGTAGTTATTGTTACCTCCACCATAGAAGGTATGTAGACAACCTTGTATGTTTGGTGGTTTTGGTGGGTTGTTTATCTGTCAGCAGATAATACAAAACTTGAATGGATGGATCTTGGTGAAACATATTTGATATACTTGGTGAGACATATTTATCTGAATTAGCATAATTTGGTGCAGATTTAGTGGCACAGAATGCTGCATCTGTATTTTACAGCCACTCTTAAACATGGGCAATAGGACTTTACAGCGTGACATCTTGCCAGATAATATTATGTCTCACTAGACAGAACAGCTTAAAGTTTTAGCAATCTTTTAATCTAAAAGGGTTGTCATTTCAGTGATAATTTTCAGTTGTATGCACTAAAGTGATCAGTGTTTTTATACCAAAACTCTTTAAAGCTTAATTTTTAGCCCCAAATCCACCAAAGTAACACAAAGCTGCAGTTTACTGCAGTGTGTCACTTTCACTCTCTTTGGGTTCACAGACAGAAAAAGTTGAAGCGGCTGTCTTCTCACATTCAGCTCTGCTTACAGAATGATAACTACGCACACATGCCAAAGGCAAAGTAAGAACAGTATGCTGACTGAAAGATTGTATCCTGTGTTTGTGTGTGTGCGCATGCGCGCGTGTGTATATGTGTGTGGCACAGCAATTGTGTGTATCTGAGGTATTACTGCAGACATGCTTGGGAGGTTTTCATCGGCTGAAGTCTGTTGCCTAAATCCTGCAGAGAGAGAGGAAGTGGAGGGAAGAAAGAAGAAGGTGAAGCAGAGAAACCCGACAATGGGGAAAAGAAGAGCGCGATGGAGAGAGGTGTTTTTAACAGAATTAGATTGTTCCTGAGTGCGAGTCAGGCTCTCTGCTTCAGCTTAATGGTGATGGATGGTCCACCCTTCTGAAACAATGGGGCACACATAAATGTACAGCACAGTGAGACATACACACAAACTCACACACTCACACACTCACTTTACCCCCTTCAGCCTTTAAGGCCCTTTATATCTTACCTGATATAGTTATCAGGATTGGTTCATTTGAGGCATAATCTGTATAAATTGTACAGATTTCACAAAATAACATGCTATAAACCCATAAGTTTGATTGTTTATGAAAAAAGGAAATTTTGAATTGCTAAGGACCCTTTACATGTCAGTGATACCGTAACTTACAACACTAAAAACTTTGATTAGCTCATACTGGGTTTGTCATTGTTCAGGAATCTGGATTGGGCGAAGAGCAGGGCACTCTGGTTTCCAAAGCCCTGAAGCAAATGTTCCTGCCGGGGCATCAATCACAATCTATTAAAGATTAAGAGTCACACTAAGGACATGCAGAGATTTTGAACTGCAGGATTTAATCTCAAGTCAAGTCAAGTCAAAGTCAACTTTATTGTCAATTCTTCTGTACATACAAGATACACAGAGGAATTGAAATCACGTTTGTTCTTTTGTCCTCTACGGTGTAACATAGACTAAAGAAAATAAGGTGGAGAATATAGAGAACAGAGGAAAATACTTAAAAAAGAGGAAAAAAAAAGTACAAAGTGAATTAAATCTAGAAGTTAGAAATTAAAAATCTAGACTGTACAATAATGTATAAATAACATACCAAAGCAGCCAGAAATATTGTAATTTGGGATATAGACAATGTTATGCAGGGAGTGAAAAGGGAATGTGCAATTTGTGCATATTATATGCCAGTATTATTTGTCAGTGGGGGAGTGCTGGTAAGGAGTTCAGCTTCCTAACAGCCTGGTGGATGAAGCTGTTGCCCAGTCTGGTAGAGCTGGCCCAGTGGTACCCCTGGTACCTTCTCCCACATGGCAGGAGACTGAACAGGGAGTGGGAGGGGTGAGTGGGGTCTTACTGCCTCCCTACCATCAAACTATGACGCAGATAAGATACAGTACACATAGCCACTTCAAAAAACAGACCAGCTATCAGCACAACAGATAAATGTATAAACAGCTCATGTGTTAAATGGTCAGTTAGAAAAGACCGAATGAGTGAACACAGAGAAAACTGGGAATTAACTAAAATCTCTTTTTTTTTTTTTAACAATAAGATCAGTGCTTTAGTATTTATTTGTTATATAGAAAAAAATAACACCAAAAGGGATGTGATTGTTCGATAGGAACAATCACAGTGAACCACAGACTCTCCCTATTCTTCTTTCCTAAATGTGTGTTGAGCAGTTTTATCAAAGCTAATTCCTTTGGGGGTCAGTAAAGTTTTTATGATTAAGATTGTGAGGCTGTGATATACTGTTCATTCGTAAAACAGTTTCACATCCACTTAATCTGATAAAGGAAGAGATAGCAGCGCAACAGCAAAGTCACACTGATAATAATACATTTATGAAGAGTCTCTAGGTGAGTGGTAATGCATGAAACTCAAAGACACAATAATTCATATCTGTACAGGCAAATGTCAACATAAAAGCACCACTGAAATCAACTGTCTAATCCAGTTTTCTTCCACTGGTGATGGCACCACTACTTTAATTGTATGCCCATGTACTGTAAATACAAGGGAGCAACTATCTGTTGGCTGAAGGAATTTTCACAATAATCACATCAGGATCAAAATGATAAAATCTATGATTGGAAGACGAAAAAAGAAAAAAGAGTTAAAAGAAGTTTTTTTTTTAATTCTTTCACTATGCAATTGAGAAATTAGTTGATCCAGACCTCACTGCAGTAATTTTTCACTCATCACAAAATGGAAACGACTTACCTAGTGAGACAGGAATTACACATAATGATGGCACACACCTTTGTTCAGTTCTTCATCTTCATCCATCACAGCTAACTGTGGATACAAATGTGGACTTCAAAGGAAGATTTGAAGGTTGATTTTTATATTTCAAGAGACTGACTATAATTGTTTCCCCGTTCCTGATGCAGACGGACTATTGAATAAGAATGGGTGTGTCTATCTGGGTGGGAGTTGATTTCAGGGGTGCTCTTGTGAAGAAGCCACAGAGGTGGAAGCTTATGATGGAAGCAAATGACACCAGGACTATGACGATGGTGCTTGCAGTGCTGCTTCTTCAGACTTTGATCTTTAGGTGTTGCTGACCCAAAATAAAGCTATCTCCGCAGAACTCAGATTTTTTTTCCCTTTCAAATCCAGTGTTGAGTAAAAGGCTGGATACCAGTCTCTCCTCAGAACAGTGAGCTTCATTTGGACAGTTTAAATAGGCCTCAGATGCTTTACTCTGTAAATTTTTCTTAGTTGGAAAGAACAATAGTATGAATCTATTAAACTAATGCAACACAAAATAAAACTATTTGATTTGACAGTTAGTGCTGACCGAGTCATTTGTGCACAATCAGTGCAATACATGACTGCAGGTATGAACGGTATATGTGGCTTTTCTTATAAATGGGAATTTGAATGACATTAGACATAACCATCTTCTGAGGAAGTGTAATTTCCGCCCATTATGGAAAGCTGACCTCAGTTTGACTGCACCACTACTTTCTTTGATTGAAGGAAATTTGGCTGAATAGTTATCGATGTACGTTAAGTGGGACAATTTTGTTTGTGGATTTATTGTGCCAAAGCTCGAAACTTTACACAAACCACTATGCTTAGTACATCTTGGCTCATTTAATTTTTTTAAACCCCCAGTGGAACAATTTTACTCAATATTAATCATACTTTTATTTGGAGCATCAACTGTTTTATGAATTCAGCCACTAGTGTGAGTGCTCTTAGCATGAAGCCAAAGGTAGAATTTTAATCATCTTGCCACCTTCTGGTTATGTGTTCGCAGTAGAGTTTTCAGTGAATAGAAAGTCAATGATTGCCTTAATATTCTGTAATTGAAGAACTTTGGTGATTCTGCTTTCAATTATTGCTGTGGACTGACCCATTCTGCTGTTGACATCTTTGGCAAGGCTGACTAACTGCACCAAACAATTGGAGATAGGTGAGCTGGCACTCCACTCATATTGTTCAAAGTTGAAACCTATATAAGAAAAATCTTTCAGAACAAAGAAAAGCTGAAAGACAAATCAAAAGCTCAAATTATAACAATTTTTGACTCTATAGTAAAAGAACCACAATGAATAGGAAAGCAGATGTGGAGAGAATTACTGAGCTAATAGCAAGAAACATCCTTTGTTGTATTATCACCATTGCCGTTTATCTCCACGTCTGTCTAGACTTTTGTTGTATCAAGACTTTGTAATAGGTACTAAGTGCACTCTGTCCTAATGAACATATGAACTCTTGAGTTAATTGCTGTTGCCAATGTAGAGACATAAAGATGTGGACAGTAGTGGAAATATTTTAGTGCTTCAGCATCAGTTTGGTTACTTTTGTGAACTGAATATTCAACTGTTTTGATTACTGTAACCATCAAGAACCTCTCTGTAAAGGCAATAGTTGAATTCCTTTACTTTAGTGAATATGTGTGACTGCCTGTACAGCTGTATAGTGTGCACAGTGTTAGCAGCTGTTGCAGTTTTTTTCTCCTGCAGACTTCTGTTGCCCACCTGAGCTCAAAAAGGGTTCTTTTTTTCCACGTGAGATGTAAAATATATGGATGGTGAACTAAGCTGGCCGTTCATCATGTTCACATCCTGTAAAAATAAAATAAAAAGAACACTGCATTGGATTTATGATTTTGATTTCCAGTCTTCCTTATGTTAGAGTAGTCGGTAAGAGCTGAATATTTGTAATGTGTAATGTATGCATGCGTGATGCATTGTCTTTTTATAATGAATTATCCAGCCGCTACCTGTTTATGCATTTAAAATATGCTAGCAGAGCCCTTTACTACTCAGTAGTGTGTGTTTGTCTTTTCTCTCTCTCAGACACTTGTGCAAAGCTGAGGCTGTGTGTGCTCAGTGGATGCTATCAATGTCATATTTCCCACAGACGTTATCGCTGGCTGACATCCTGTCTGACAGTGTTTCTACCTGGCAGTGGATGCAGGTCCAATGTTGGCTTCTGTAGACGTTGGCTGCAAGTCCCACTGCTGCATCACTTTCCTCCATCTGTTTCGTTATGTTATTTTCATTGTCTAAATTGTCTGCTTTTGTGATCTCAAGCTACTCCATATCTGCTCTTAAGCTTCTCTTGGAATGTTTCATTTCTCTTCGGAGGACCTGACATTCATTTTGCATACTTTTTGCTGCATTTTATTTGGATTGGAAAAACTGCACTTTGCTTGAATCTGCCCTCTGACTGATTATTGATAAATGACAAACACCCTAATTGGCTGTTTTTGATATAGATTCTTCACAGGAACATTGGTGGATAAGACATATCTGTTTTTTCCACTGATCCTTATGACATAACTTGGCATTTGAAGACAAGATTCACTTCTTCATTATCCTTAATAGGACTTGAATGATTTTTTTTTTCTTAGCTATCCACAGGTAGCTCAAGCAGCCATCAAATATCTAAATACTTAACTATCTAAATCAAGCCACATAGGTAATGTTCCCTTCAGCTAATCACATGCTTCAAAGCTGTCATGTTCATTATATGTTGATTTTAATTTTACGTCTCTCCCTGTCTCTGTTTAACAGTTCTTTCTTTTAACTTCTCTTTGTGCGTAGTTTTCAGTTTCTAATTTCCTTATAGATCCGACCCAGCCTTAGGATCTGTTAAGTAAATGCCCATGAATGCAACCTGTGGTACACACACACACACACTGACAAACACACAAAGAGATGGATAAAAACATAGTGGTCATTCTCAGCCACCTGTGTGTGTGTGTGTGTGTGTGTTGCCCTTTGCAAGTGGGTGTCTTGTGATTAATTCCTGTCAATCATCCCCATATTCCCAAACTCTCTCTGTGCCTGGCTCTTTATCTCCCCTCTCTGTCCCACCCTCTTTCTGTTTCACTCTCTAGTTCACACTCATTTGCTCTGGTCAGTACCACAGATTCTCTTTGACATTTTTCCCATAATCCTGCAGTTCCAGGAAGTTAAGCCCTGCAGGGGCGAGACTGACATTTAGGAACTGCTCTATAAGCAGGATAGTTGAACTGCAGACTTCTACATAGGCGCACACACACATTTATATATACACACTGTTACAGACTTAGACTCTTGTGGTGATGTTCTTTACATAATCACCCACAGACCATGGATCTTATTACATATTACATATCTAGGTACATGCAGATACATGTTAATTACTAATTATTTAATAGTAAAAAACACGTCTGAGGATAATTTGAAGAATTTGGTGACAATGTAAATAAAGTATTTATTGAACACCAACTACTGTAAGCTACTGAAGCAATGCATGGATCTAGAAGATTGCAGCATTACATTAGGTCATCACATTCAAGTGAACCTTTGACAATTTGGACATAAAATATAAAAATAGATTGTTTTTAAATTGTGTCATAATTGGTGCACAAAATGAGTTTTGGCCAAAAACAAGTTTTGTGACTTCATGGAACCCTTGACCTTTGACCACCAAAATGTAATCACTTCAGTCAGTCAGAAGAGGAGAGATGGATGGACAACAGGAAACATGAACAGCCTAGTCATGGCTGTCACTGGTGTGAAAAAGGTTAGAGTATCTCTGGTGTTCTCAAATACAAATCTGGTTGACTTTCTCTTATTTCTCTGAAGAAATAGAAGAATCCAAATTTCTCTGGATTTGTAATGTTTATGAATTTTAATGTTAATTGACATTTATTGATTTTTATTCATCTTCGAGACCTTTTTAAGTGAAATTATAATCAAAACAAATGGATGGAATTTATTAATAAAATTTATTTAACTCCCCAGTTCCAACACTACTCCTACATACAAGCAATAACTGTGTGCAGTGCTAAAAAAATATAGAAATTTTACTTCAGTATTTTATGTGTGATATTGAAACATTGTAGGAAAGTTCTGTTCTCCTAGTGTATTAGTTGGACCTATTTTTTTAATAAAACAAAAGTCTGTTTCCCAATTGATGTATTTTCCTCATCCTTAAATGAACAAGAACATAGAAACAGAACTTGCTCACTGATCTTCTCATGTGGTTGAATCAATTGTCAGTCCAAAGGCACTTTTCTACTTGGTTCCATGGATGTAATTTTTTTTTCTACACTCTTCCTCACCACAATGAACGACATGCACCCCTATTTCGATCACTACTTGATTTTTAGGACAATTCGCCATGCATGTGCTTTCATCATTATATGTGGGCTCATTGAAACAATAGAATGCAAACAAGCCAGTACTGTAGAAGGTCAAAAGAGAGGATAGAAGTTAGGTTGAACATGAACAAAATTATGTCAAACATCAAAGAGCTGAAGTTAAAAGAACGAAGTTAGGATGCAGCATTGGCTTGAAAAAGAAGACGATGGGGGGGGGGGGACTGGATAGAGGATGAACAAAAGGAGTAAGATAAAATGTCTGCATGGAAGCTAACTGGTTGTGCCAACCAATTAATTTTGTAATGTTTTGAGCTTGAAAATGATTTGTGTCATGCATATAACCATTCATAAGATTGGATTTGACGCCACTGTTTCATTTTTACAGCTCTGATTTAAGGATATAAAAAAATGCAGCTTTTGGAACGATCTTTAGTGGGTCCTTAGTGGATTTTCTTGGGCATCTTGCCTGTGTTTCCTTCAGAAATTTCTGCCATTCCTCCCTCCCTCCTCCTCTTTCTCAGTTCTTCCATTCATCCGTCCTTCCGAAATCCCCTCAGCTTTTTAGTTTTACCCTTAAAGGCTTATTAGCGCTCCCTAAGTGTGTGTACTTGTCTAGCTGTCTGTATCCCCCTCCTCTTATCTCTCACTATCTCCTTCCACATCTGACTTCACCCACTGCCCCATAACAGCCCCTGGCCATGGAAAGTTTTACAGATGTGTGTTGGCAGACATTGTGTGGTCGGGTTTATGTGCGTGCGTGTGCATGTGTGTGCGTGCATGTGTGTGTTGGCAGACCTTGAGACCTGTCAGTATCTCCCTGTGTAAAATGAGGACACTGGCATCCTGCCGACCTCTCTTCCACCCTCGTTCTCTCTCTAATAGTTTCTCTCTCACAAAATCATGCAAACTTGCAGAGAGTTTAGCAATAGCAGCGCAGTAGCCTAACCAGGGAACAGGTCTGTAACCATCAGAGACTGTTGCATCAGACTGGCAGGTTTGCTGAGCATTGATTGGATGTGCCGTATATGTCTCTCACATTTGCTAGAGAGACCTGCTGCTCTACAAGTAAACTTGTTGCCCATTTTAGCCAAGAGTTGCTGCTGAAGTTTGCTGTACTGCCGCAAAATTAAGCCTGCAGAGCAGGTTTGAAACAAAGATTCTTCCTGTGTGCGCATCAGCATATTCTGGACATAAACTAAAAGTTGTGTATGCCTTAAATGCAAAGTTCTTGGGCCTTTTAGTAAAGCCATGTCTCTGATGTCATGACATACAAACTTGATCTCATCAAGACAATTTTACTAACCCACTTACCCAGTGGCACAGTGATGTGATGAGCAATAATAGACAGGAACAATTATGTGCAAGTGAAATTAAATCAAAGTGCATCAATTCAAATCATGTGAATGGTTTTCATTCCATTTGTTTTAGAAAATTAGGAAGTTGGACCAGGTGTTTCTCAGTAATGAAACACATGCTCTACATGCCAGGTAAGAGCAGCTTTATTTGGTGTCCAAAATGTGCTTGCACAGCTGTTCTTGTGGAGTTTTTATCGACTAATAAGAGGCCCAGACCTCACTACCATAAAGAAAAAATGTATTTCCAATATTTTTAACCTTTTCCCTTTTTATGTCTTTTGGATTTGTGTGTTCTTGTGCACCTGCCAAAGTGGTAAGAGCCTGTGTGTTTTTTACAGCCTTAATGTAGAGACTGTGCTGTGCTCTGATGTGATGGTTCAGATGGAAAGTAGTGATTACAATAGATTAATCGTCATGCTGGAATGAAATACTGACGCTTATAGCAGTTACTTGCTCTAATTTATACAATCAACTCGAGCAAGATAAAATTGATTTACCTCAGCAGAGGTAATATTCTCATCCATATGATTTGCTGTATGTTGTTCTGAGAACTGACAGTTCTTGAACTATATTGTATGTATATACGTTATTCAGACTCAGACCGATTTAGGATTAATGTGAACTGATGGTATCATAAAGTACCAGACTGTTTATTGCTGCTGCAGGTGCTGCACAATGGACAAATGACATACGGTACATACACATTGTTGAGCAGTAATATGTTTAACTAGCATGATGGAAACTGTTCATAATCAACGAGAACTGGGGAAATTTGGAATCTAAATTTCGTAACTACATCATTTGGGATTTTATCTGATAAAATGTGTGTCATTCACACAAACTGTGCCCATTCCAGCCATAAATATGTCCTACACCATAGAGTGTAATTTATTCCTGACAAACTCCTACTCACGAATATACTTTAACATCATGTGGCATCTGGACTGTGATGTGACTGTCCCGTATGAAACAGACAGTTGCCACAGGGAAAATAAATTTATAGTCATCGTGCTTCTATTTTTCTCTCTATTGTTTCATGCCCTCTTTCTTTCAACTCTGTCCTCTTGTCTGTTTCTCCTGTCTTTCTCACACACATGCCCAGCGTCTTCTCGCGACCTTTTTCTTTACACTTTATCAGTTTGTCTATGTTTCTGTCGATCTGGCTGGAAGGAGAGCAGATGGCACTGATCCATAACGTAGTTAAGTGACTGACTTCAATGAGGAAGGACACACATACAAACGGAGAGAGGCGGCAAGAAAGATGGAGCTGAAGAGCGCACACCAAATGAAAGCCTGAAAATTCATAATATCTGAGATACAGCTCAGTAAGGAGCTGCAAAATTTAAAACCCTTTAGGACAACAAAGAAATATGAGTGCTCCTCAGTAGTCTCCATCATACCCTACAAAAACCAAGCACCCTGGTGAAGGCAAGAAGCTGCAGTATGTATGCAGTATATCTCTAACACTCTTAGTAACATCTCTTAAAGCAGCATAAGAGGTCAGTTGGTATTAGACTTTATAATTGTCTGTCCTCTTGACAGCCAGGGTATTGGAATTTACATCATTATCCATTATGACATGTAGAGCTGAGCAATTAATCAAAATATTCTCAAAATGACAACATAGCCAAGTGCTATATCTAAATTGCAGAGGCTGCAATTCTTTGTGATTACGGTAAAGTGTGTCAGACAGTAAATGTCCCAGCCCACAAATCATCCTCTCCACATATAAGGGAATATGCATCATTTTTATATGTAGATACACTCACATTTTTGGGAAGTCATTCAGCCCTATTATCCTCATTTAAATGAGACATATTGTATTTGATTGGAATACATTTTAACAAACAAGTGATAATGCATTAATGAGGTCAGAGGGAGAGAAAAGACATTCAAATTCAATACAAACACAGATTCAAATGATCTGTGTTTGTACTAACACCCTTAAAAACATACACAACATGACCGCTCAGGGTTATTGGCAATGCATGAGCTATAAAGCTATAAAGATGCAGATAAATTGCAGAAAATACTACAAACAAGGAACAGAAAAAACAGCTGCTGAACTTCACTGTACGACAGCTGGCAAATATGGACAGTGCAATTTTACAGAATTAGACTGTTACGATTAAAATATGAGCAAATTATTGAACTCATTTCACATGTTGTTGCCTGGCCTTAATTCAAACCTCCCTCTATAAACTGATTTCCCCAGTGTGTATAATTTAACACACTGGGACAGGCACCTTGATTTGGAGCCATTCCTCTCAGGAATAATAGCAGCATCTGTTGTTACAGCAAGTGTACGAAAATTACAAACGTTTACATTCAAGTGACAAAACCCTCTAGCCACACTGACGACATTCAATTATACCTCCCATTAGAACCTGGCAATAAAATTGTTAAAAATTCAGCGAGCTGTAATTCCTCCAGAATGTGACATATTGGACGGCAAATGACCATCTTCAGTTCAGTGATACTAAGACTGTAGCAGTTCTGTTAGGCCTCTCTGACTCTATCAGGGCCATGACACATCTTTAAGCCAGAGACTGGTATGTGTATGTGTGTGCCATCTTCGATTCAACCTTAACATTTGATTAACAAATCAATGTTGTGGAAGTTTGCTGTTTCCAGGAACACATTGCCAAATTCAAAACAATCCCCTTTTTACTGCATTTTTGTCGTCTTAACCCATGAGGATTAGGCACACTGTGTGCATGACAGAAAAATAAAAGGCATCAATCTATGAAACCTTTTCATGATCAATAGGTTGTCATAGAGGATTCTGCATCGTTTGAACCCCTGTGGACAAATTACATTTAGCTGCTTTACTTAGAAAGTTGTATTATCAAAAAGAAATGGGGATTCATTAGTATTTTGACACACAGTCAACATTTTGGTGATTGTGTAGTCTGTGCAGGCTGCATTCAAGAAATAGTTAGAAAAATAGGACATATGAAGATAAATGACATAATGAGTAGCCAGTGATGCCAAGGATGAATTTGAAATTGCCCTTTTGAATGAATGATGAGCTGGACAAGCTAAATTTAGCTAAGTATTGTAATTCAGCATCCCAACCACCAGAAACCAAAGTGAGTTCCCTCAAACATGGAAAGGATAAGGAGTCACGGGGTTTTCAGGAAGTCCTTGACAGATGGACGTAATCAGAAACCTGGATTATAAAAGGATGATGTAAAGAAAGGAATGCATCATCAGGGCATCCTGTGATGTTTCACCAAATGATAATAAAATATGGTATTAAAATCGTATTTGTAATCTGGAATTTGTAGTTTGTATGTAACCTGCTCATGGTAACCTGCATTAATCAACATTGGAGTTAACAGTATCGGAACAATTATAAACAGATACAGTATATCCCTTCTCTACAAACTGCCATTGATTCCTTACAGCCAACCTTTTTCATTGTAATTTGGACTTGTGCATTCCTCGGCTTCGTGGCACCAGAAGGTTATTAGCTTTATGTTGTTCACACCAGTTCTCGGCGGTGTGCAACACTATGAAGCCTCTGAACTTCCTTGATTATGTCACACATCTCCAGGTTTTACATGCTGCAGTCTTCTTCCCATTTCTCAAAATTATGATTTTGTTTTGCCCTTCTTTTCCTGCTGCAGGGATTTACAGTGGGAGTGTTTTGAGGGGAAGGAACAGAACGGGGATGAAACAGTTTTATGAGCATTTCTTTTGGACAATGCACAGGCTGTGTCAGTTGGGATTTGGTCAAACTCCAGTTCCAATTATTGGATAATAAACAGGTCAATACTTTGTCAGCTGATTAGCCACTGACTTGGTCTCAGGGGGCCAACTGTGCCTTTAGGGAAACTTTCAGATGGACTCCGGCTTCTGCTCAAAGCTTTTTATTTAATGTTACAGTTGCATGAAGTGACACATTGTTCTTGTCAGGTGACAATGAAGACATTGGGTTGCTGTTGGAAAAAAATGCTTTTTGTAGCCTTATGGTCTGTCAACACTACTTCACAGTTCCATTAAAGACCAAGGTCAGTTTTATTACAGCAGAATATACGATTGAACAACAGAAGCATGGCAGTAAAAAGGTTGAAGTAAAGCATCTGAGACACAATGGTCAGGATATGAGGGCTTCTGAGTTTTAGGTTTAAATATGGTAATTAAAAAGAATTTCAAATGAGAAAGAGCAGTTATTGTACCTTAGTGTATACACATATTTATATATGCTTTAATCCATGCAGAAAGAGACAACAATAAGGGTGGCAGACACAGTGTATCGAAAATACAAAACTAAGAATGGTGAGTGAAGTAAATTGAAAACAGACAATAGCTGACCATGCTCCTGCAGAAAAGAAAGAAAATCCTCACCAGACTGGAAATATAATCTCCTTATCTCTTCATTTCCTCTCCCTTCAATCTTTTTATGACCCGTTTCCTTTTTTTTCCTTCTTGTTTTTCCCCACTGTGTATCTCTCTCCTCCGTTCTTCTCTTCCTTTGACTCTCTTCTTTCCCTGTTGTTTCTAATCACCTTCACATCTCTCTTCCACTCCTGCATTTTCCTCCTCTGTCTTGAGAATTGCCAGCTATGGTGAAAAAAAGTGTAGTTTGTATCTATTGTGTATGTCGACATCTATTAGCTGTAAAGTGAGAGCCAACTGTTCTTGTAAACCTCTCTGGCTTCCTCTTAAACACAAACTGAAATGGGTTGTTAAACGGTGGAACTTATTCTGCCTCAGCTTTTCAAATACAGTATTGGCTGACTTTACAGATGAATCACTTAAATACTGGACATGAGAGAATGTTGAATCATGCTAGATGACATGTTAAAGATGGTAAAATTTTATTGTAAAGGTCTTTGGCTTAGAATTTTGAGCTACTCGAGAACTATTTGGTTCCTATAACACATCCAATTTTAATCTTGTTTTGGAAATGTTTTGCAAATTACTGAAAGGTTCTCACTTTGTTCAAGTTCATCTTCCCTATCACATCATATCAGGCTTGTTCATGCTGCAGAAAAATAATCAAAATCCAATCTATGGCAGCATAATTTGAACGTCATAATGTTCCCTCTTTCAAATCACTCAGCGTTCTATCTTGAACTAAGTAATCTATAAAAGAATTTAAATAAAATGATTATGTTTCCAGTTGGTGTCCATGCTCATCTTGTACCTGCGTCACTGATGGCCTTGTTACTTTTACATTGTCGATGTCAACATAAAAAAAAAAGGCATCAGGGAAATTCAAAAGTTCACAATGGTGCACACCCCATGCAGTCAGGATATAAAGTGGAGAGCATGGGGTCGGTTATGCATACAAAATATTTCTGAACACCTTCCCAGCTGGCAACAGCTAATGGCACTGCTGATTTTTTGGGAGGAGGTTGGCTGATAGTTGGCAAAGCCAGTACCTGATGGGCTCTTTGGCATACCTTTGTAGTAAGAGCCAGTGACTGAATGTGTTCCACTGGATTGACAGTGTGTCATGAAGGGGGCGGAGGTCGTTTCTCATTACAACAGTTTTGCGAACATCCTTTGGTCCAACTCTGCCAGCAAACCTCTGCTCACTCCAAGGTCAGAGCTTCTGTAGCCTCTCTCAGACTCCACATATCTCCTGAGGTGATATTGCCAGCCCTGCAGCATGTAATGGCGCAAAAAGGATACTAGCTGCAGCAGTCTGACAGACAATACATAACATTGTATTGTAAAAATTGATGCGCAAGAGCCTCCACAAGAAAACTTGTCTCAAATAAAGGGTTCCTTTAATGTCATTTTAGCATGCACTTGAGGCAAGGCAAGTGTATTTATATAGCACATTTCATACACAAAGACAATTCAGTGTGCTTTACATACACACCGAGAAAAGTAACTTGAGTACAATCAAGAATGAAATAATGTTCCTGCCATACCAACAGTGCAGCTAAATTAAATTAATAAACACAATATATCCAATAAAAGCACAATGTACATCTATGCACATTTCAAATTGTCCCTTTTTTTTTTTCTTATTGTTTCTACTCGTTCTTTTAAAGTTCATCCTTTAGCTCTTTTTCAAATGTTAATCGGCTTTCCACAAAAACTTTAGAAAAGTATACACAGTCTTCAATAAAACTGGTATCAGCTGGGAAAAGCTGTGTCAACATTGTGGTGGACAAATCTTGAAATTTAATTTTAGAACTATTCCCTTTCCCTTTCATAGGAATCATAACCTATATTTCACTTCAAACACTAATATTTGTCTACTTACCTTGTGTAGCTAACAGGGATGACCTTGATGTCCTTGATGAGTCCAAGAGCAAGTTAAAGTAACAAATCTGTGTGTTTAATGTGTCATTTGGTTTAGAATTTTTTTTATTATAAAATTACTGACAAACATCTAAGGCTGCTTTTAAAGAAATAGATATAATAAAGACAATTTTTAGGGCTGAAATCATAACTACCCTTTGATTGCTCACATACAAAAATCTGCATGTTTTCATGTTTATTTTCTTTAAATTAGTTGGCCACAGTCACTGAATACACTCTACATAGCAGATTGATTCAAGGCTCGTGTTTGTAGCGTAACATTGAAATATGTTTCTGACATGGTCAAACTTGAAGCACCGAGTGTTAAATGAAAAAGGTTGACTCAACATCTTGACAGAGAGAAGTTTTTTCTTGATGATAAAGCACTTTGTTTAAGTTACGATATGGAAACTGCAGTTTTTGCTTTTTGGTAATCGGTTTTAACAAAATTCAGCCACGTCAACTGCTGCTTGAACACGGTTGCAATTATTTACGGAGCTAACACTGAGTCTCTGTAAGGTTGGGCAAGCTGGGGAAGTTGAGCCATGTTCTTCCAAATGCCCCGTTTTCACAGGAAGTCTCTTCCCATAGCTGCTGAAAAAATGGACTGATCCTAGGGGACTATTGATGTACCTCATTTTCTCATAGTAAAAGTAAAATTGGAATTTGCACAATGAGAATTTATTCAGAAAATAACATCGATTGATCACTTTACTGGGAGAATAGAGCACTTTGAAAGTCAACAAAAAACATGAACATCTACTATCACAAATCACCAAAGTGTGGTTTCACTCTTTGTGCGAGTTGTACTCACTGCTAACAATTTTATGGGAATCCTGAAATTGCAGTTACATTCATTGGGCTCTCATGGTTTGACAGAACAGAAATAGTTTTGAAATCCAGCAATAATGGATTCGATGGAGGCTACTAATAGTATAATATAGTGAAATAATGGATATTATCACATACAGCCATGCAATATGTCTGTGCTCAGTAAACATTTGGCTACACGCTTCCGTCCTGAATCTTTTCTGTGTGCTCTGTTCCTGCTCTCTGCTGACTGCAAGGTTATCCCTGCTTCTATGGATGCACAGCATTTTGAACCATTTGAGTATTTAAACAATAACATCTATCCCTTTGCCTCTTGCAGTACATCACTTTCATTTTCATTTTCATTTTTTATTGGGGGGGGGGGTAGTTGTTGCTGTTTGTTTGTGTGTTTTAAATTGACTTGCCAGCCCAGTTTTTGTTGTGGCCCACAGGAAAAATTGTTAGGTCTTTTGATAGCCACTTTGCCTCTGCAAGCAGTTATTTTCCCCAGCCATGGTGTTTCATACAAGCCTTACTACTAAGCAGATATGTTGTCTCCACTGTGGATAACAGCCGTTTTTTCCTTGCAGCATCATATTTGCCACAAAACCGTATGAATATAAGAAGCAAAGCAAACATCAGCACCTTTCTCTGGCTTAAATTTTGTATAAGAGGAGAGAGAAATCATGTGTTTTTGGGCTGTGTGGCACAACAGTGTCATTGAGAAAATGATCACATCTATTTTTAAATGTTACTCATAAAAACAACATCAAACTGATCCATGTTATATACATGTAGTAGAGATTTATTTTACACATCAGCCTCCTTATCTGTACAGTATCTGTAGACAGTAAAGTCATTTAGATTCTCATCCAAACAACACAGGAAAAAAATGAAGGTGAGCTAAGGAAGTAAATCTATGGTGTAACTTGTGTCACATGTATGGACGAAAAGAAGGCATTGACTAAAGGACTATTGACTGAATTGAATGAGCCAGCAGCAGCTATGAGTGGGCATATCATATATTGGTGAAAATGGAATAAAGGATTTGACTTCAAGGTTACAGCAGTCATCAGATGGATAAAAAGACACTTGATGGGTGAATAAATGATGGATCAATGTTTATTAACAGCTTGACATTTTTCTTTTTGTGGTTGCCTTCAGGTTGTGCCAGTAAAATTGATGGGTTAACAGAAATTACTTTTATAATATAATGGGGGAGACATTTAAAAGATATAGGGCTTGTTCTAATTCTGAAGAGAAAGTGTAATTTAGTAAAATGGCTCTTTTTTTCATCTCAGAAGCATAGTAAACAAATATTGGATATTGGCTGGACTAAAGGGATAGATGTTGAAAGGGACAGAGAAATAGAAGTTTTAAGGTCGGATGAGAGCAGATGAAGGAAAGAGAGTGAGGATAAATCAGAAGGTTGGGAGTCGGAGATCCAGAAAAGCATTGGAAAAAAACTGAGAAAATGTGGAGTCCAATTGGAAGAAAAGGGGAAGAAGAAATATTTCACTGTGTGTCTGCAAACTCAGACCTCACCAGTATTCATGAACAATGATGAAGCCGTTATTTAACATATGTAATCAGTGCATATTAAACACTGTATAGATCTCTGGTGTTTAATAATACATTAGGCCATATCAATTCCCACTTTAAGTAGCCTTTCTGTGTTTGCTTTTCATACAAGCAAATATAAATAACCCAATTGCGTGTTCTGTCTCTGCATCTGCATTTAATTTGTTTTTAACTGTAGAATAACCCATTAAACTGGAAAAGGAAAAGTGAGGCTGCAGACAAGACGAGAGAAACTGTAAAAACATAAACTGACTTTCTTAGCTATCTGCAATTAAATTCAGAGTTAACCTCATATTTCTAAACTTATTCTGTTTGGATAAGTAAGAATTGCAACATATTTGATCATGAAAACCATTACACCAGTAAAATCTATCGATTATGTTTTGTTTGTTTTTTTTCCCACATAATTACACACATAAAACAAAAGATCTGAAATTACAAATAATCCAGCATTCTTTTTATTTCAATATCGCAATTAAACTTGTACATTTTTATTTATTGGTTTCAATTTTGACATCATTGTACTGTACAGTATTGTATTGTATCAGAAGAGTGTACCTGCACCTTCAGTGTTTTGTATGAATTATTAAAGGGTGGGAGAGATAAAAGAGAGAGAGAGAAATGGGAGATATTTGCAGAAGGTGGTTCCGTCTCTAGCAAAAATGTTCAGCAAAGTTGAAATTCTTTTTCCAATGAAAGTCTGCTTAAACCTACAGGGAACCATTGATCCCAATCTGTTTATAATTGATCCACCTTAAAACCTGCAATCTATATATATATATATATATATATATATGCTAACCTGTGTGATATTGAATTGTACAATTTAACATTTATTAGAAAACAAATGTGCTCCGAAATAGTGATCAGTTGTCAGCAGCCATAACAGAGAGCAGCGCTGCTGTTTGCTACTATTATAAAATACTTTGTTTTTATTTTTTTGATTGGGCTGCAATAATTCCCAACGCATATCTCAACACCATTCCTTAGAAATTACACTCATATATCATTAGTCTGGAAGAAGCAGTATTACATCTTTAAACAATTAAAATGAAGATATGTTTTTCCTAAATGTCAGTCCACACTATTTTCTCTGCAATCTCCACATGTAGCAACTAAAAAGCACAACTGCGCTTTTTTTAATGAAACCTAAAACATTGATTCAAACTAGACTACATAGTGTTTTTTGACATTCAAGAGACTCTGATCCTTCCTAAACCTTAGCTGCTCTGCTGTTACTATTACATCACAAAGTAGTGCAGTTTCATTTCTCTTTATTCTTAACCATAGAACATACCTTCAAAAACAACATGGAGGGAAAAATGAAAACTGCTGGACTCTCTGAAATAACACCATGAAAAGAAATGTTTAATGAGTCTTTGTGTTTAGAGGTTCCCGGTGGTGGTGGAGTGCACACCATGAAGGCTTTGTCTTAACTGCAGGAGCCCGGGCTCACTGCACATCATCCCCCCCCCCCTCTCTGTCTGTAGCTGTTGGATAAAAACCCAAAATAATTTGAAATAAACCTTAACCCCCTTACAAACCAAAACTGGAATCTGGATGGTTTGATATATTCTCTCCTGCAAACTCTATTTTGTAAATAATATATTATTCTTAAATAAATATATTAGAAAACCCTTCCAGTATTAAAATCCTGCTATATTGATATGTAGATGTTACAGCTCTTAAGTTTTCATCACAGGAATCCACCTTTTGATGTAAAAACTGCAGTTGAGAATTTAAGGAAGAAAGGACATACATTCACATTCACTGACACACAAACAGACATGCTGATATGCTTGGTCACGTTCAGAAGATGCTTTGGGTGTGTATTTATAGGTGTATGTGAGTGTGTTTGTATGAGAAAGAGAACAACTAGAGGACATGCAGCCTGGAGCAATGAATTCCAATAGCTTGGTACCCCAAGGATACGCAAACCTCTGAAACCACACATACACACAAATTCAAACCATCAGATCAGCAGGCAGCCTGTATAAAGCAATGTTTTATTCAGAACAATACAGGAGCCTAAAGAAAATGCTAATGAAGAACTTTGAGATGTCTTACATTCTGTACACTCAGAGATGGATTGATTTGTTATGTGAGTTTGTAAGAAAGTCTTTTTTACTTAAGTTTTTGCATTGTGTTATTCAAGGCAGAGCCACAAACACAAAAAGCAAAATTCTCCGTGAAGCTTTCGGAGAATTTGGGAATCTATCCATATGTCTCATTTTGCATTCTTTGGTATTTACACTTAGTACTTTGACTGAAAAAGGGCATTCATACTGACAATTATGGCAGCATACAGTGTATTAGGAGTACCTGAATAGTGTACATGTGTGTCGTGGACTGACAAATCAATTGCAAAAGAGTAGAATTTTGATGAAAAGGTGTCATTATATCACCTCATGAATAATTATTGGTACCACTGTACTGCAGCCCGAAGGAAGCTGAGGCAAATTTTTTTGGGTTAATTTTGCAGTATGTAATGATTTGTTCCTGTGTAGCAAACCTCCTCCAGAGGTGAGCTTCATTTTCATTAAGTGGATGACTACAATTTTTAATAAGGCTACCCATGTGAAATTCATGCATGATGCAAGTAAGTATATAGCGTACATAATGTATTATGTGGAAGTGTGCGAACAGAAGTAGGTTATCCAAAATGAGACAGCGGCTTTCGTGCTTAGAATTAGACAACATTGCTCATAAATGGTTGAATTCTGATACTCTTAACGTGTCTGGTTATGTGTAAAGATTAGATTCAACTGCAACCATTCCCCATAAATATGATTACAACATATACAATGCTAATAGTTTGCAATTTATCACAAATGTACATGCACTAAACACTTCATCCACATAATAAGTTGGAGAAGACAAATTGAGGGAAAAATATGCAAAAAAAAGAGTGAAAGGTGAAGCATGGGAATATTTTAATGTTTTCTTGATAAACTACCACTCATTCTATGCTTTTAGTGAGTAGGCTAAGTTCACCTCTTACCCAGGATATGCTGGGATTGGCTCCAACCTACTTTAACACATACATTATGATCAACTTATCACTTGGGTATACAATATATTATTCTAATTTTGATAGTTTCTTATTTATTTATTTGATTAGTCCAAACTGGGTGAGTTGCTTTTGCTAGTTATTTTTATCAGTTTACATTACATTGAAGATCTGAATCTTTTCTTTGTTTTGATTTCCTTTAGTCATCAGCAGACATAAAAATTTAACGCAGTCACAGACAAGCAGGCAGCTAGCCAGTTAGATAAATGTTCAAACAGACATTCAGAGACGGCCAGATCAACATAATGACTGTCTGATATGCAAATACGGCAAACGCTGATTTGCTTCCTCGACAGAGAGAGGTGTGGAGTCAGTTCATTTGTCTGTTATTCAGTAAAATGAGGAGGAAGTTATAACTGATCTCTGGTCATGTGTTTTTGTACTTCCATCTTTGTGAAATATTTTGTTTCCACATTGAGAGGGAGGATATTTTGAAGCGTGATGACATTCTGGGTAGTGTTCATGTCTTCAGGCTGTTTACAAATGTGAGAATTCACATAGGGTTAATGTCATGCATACAATGGTGATGGACAGCTGGTGGGGAATGGATTTTGCCAATGAAGGTCCTCAAAAACATAGAATAACGTGTGAGTAATTGTGTCGTGTAAGATTATTAAAGTACCTGAAAGAATAATAAATCACATGGTCAAGCTCCTAGAGAGACATTTATGGGTGACTCATAATGGCCCGATTCAAAGTGCACAACCAGGGGACTATTAAAAAATTTAGATTTCTTACTTTAACGCGGTTTGCACACTCGTTCACTCTCACCCACGCAGATAGAGAGTTAAAGTTTCGAGGAGAACTGCCTTTGCATCTCATTGACAGGTTGTGATCTTAGAGTTTTTATTCCAATTTCCTTGGCTCACAAGCTTGCCGTTAGCATAGCCTCCAGCTAAGCGCCTTTGATTTGAATGTGGCATGCTACTAGTGCCAAGAGGCCATTTCAGGAAAAGCAAAATGTAAACTTTTTTTTTTTTTCCGAGTCAATTACAACAATTCTTATATTTTTCTTAGCAGATTATTTCCCTACTACTGCTTCGTTCAACCAGCCATTATTTTCACACACAGCTCTATATATATGTTGTTATGCAATTTCTCCTTTAGAATTACTACAGTCAATGAAGCACAATTATTGTGAACTATATAAACTCATCAGCATATTGGTGGTCCAGAAATGTGTGTCTGATAAAGTAATTCAACTGAATTTCAAAGGGGATTGAAATATAGATACATTACTAAAATGTTGCAGTTGAACTAAAACCTCCTTTCAGTATATGAATACCAATATGTGGACGGCTGTGTTATCAGCTGACATAGACCTCATTTGTTGCATGTACATGTCCAGTAGACACAGGTATGTTTAAACGGGGGGAAAAAAACTGATTAGGTTATTACCAACAATCTTCTAAGATCAAGTCTATCTCTCCCTCAGTTGTGCCATGCTTTCTCAGAATCATCTGCCCCGATCTTCACTAACATATTCAAGAGCCTTGAGGTTTTTGGTTTTGTCCACTGCAGCACAGCACACCTTCCTACCTCCAGGCTTTGTCTGTACTGGATGAGAATCAGCCACATTTTTTCGCTCATCTATCTCTCTGAACAGAAACAGTTTCTCTCTGACAAATGTTTCTGTCTGCAGCAGCTCTGTGCAGGCTGGAGATTCACTGCCATCACTCGTGTATCAGTATAACCTGAAGCGTTGTTGTATTGTTGAAATCTAGTTTTCTGTCTGCTTTCACTCATCAAGCATAGATCCTCATTTATCAATATTCTTGTAATCTAATGATCTAGATTTGAGGTGGCCATGGAGAGGGAGAGTGACGGGGAGAAAGAACTGAACAGAGAAACTGACAGAATAAACTCTGAATGGCTCTTACTTTAATTCTTTGACAGTAAACACCTGTGATCAAAATACACTTAATCTTTTTCTACTTACATAAAGTGTGTTTTACAATCGTTGATATTTTTTAAGATCAGGAGAGACTAACAACTCCAGTGGGACTTCCAGATGCATGAGGGTGCTTAAGGAGAGGTGGGGTTACATAAAAGACAGTAAGTCAAGCTTTGAGCGCAGATTATCTAGAGCATGAAGGATTTTTGTTTTAGTTCATCACTGATGTAGTTCAACCTCAGATTTCTACTGATATGTCTGAAAGAGAGAAAAGAGATACTACAAAGAAAACTGTCGCTCATATTTGAGGTCTTCTGTTTCCATATTTTCCCCCCACTCATTTTCATTCAGTCATAATGGTTTTTCTGTATGCTTAAATATTTCAGGGACTTGGTAGTTTCCCTGGGGCTGCTAAAATTGCTTCCCTGTCAATAATTCTTATTGGTTTCACACAATTAACTAGCACACTAAGGCCACAAGTATATTAGATGTATCAGAATTCACTATTTTCCACAGACTATAATAAGAGACTCTTTCTCCAGCCAAGATGAAGTCATATAAACATCAGCAGAGGCCATGAATTGAACATCTTGCACCTTCGCAATGTTTCAATGTGTCAAGTTACATCCAAATGTACCTGTAGCCTGGCTCTAAAGCACATTTCTGCCTCAGAGGCAGCTTGGGGTATTAAAGTCAGTGTCTCCGGTGTACCAACCCTTGCCCTCCCTCATGCACGGTTAGGTGTAATACTGCTTCATGAAGTCAATGTTGGTTTATTTGAGAGGTTCTCTGAAGACTAAACAGAAGGGAACTACTTTAAAATGGCCAGCTGGTGCCACAGTGTTCACGATGACAGATTATTAATAATCCACATCCACCCTCTCAAAGATATTTTAGAAAGCAGCTGCTTCCATTAAACTTTATCCTTGGAAAACCAATGGCACTGATTGTCCCTGTGGGTGTTTCAGATTCCTTGGTGATTCCCAAGACCCTTATATCGTCTGTTCAGCTGCAGTCCAACTTCTATATCTATCTGTACTATCCTTCAAGCCGAATGCCTGACTACACGCTCTGTTTTATCTTAACCTGAAAGAACAAAAATCTCTTATCATTCTGAGCCAATTTCATTTACCAACTGGCAGAAAGAAAGTACATTTCTTCACCCCATCTCCTTTGAGTCACCAAAGGACACGCATGCACCAAACATGTTCAAGTGTTGCCCCCAGTTTTGTTTGTGTGAAGATGCTAAATTGAGGGTAAAAAACTATTCAGATTAGATTCACCACCTGAGCAAGGTCATGTGGATACTGCTGGTGAACTGAGAGAAAGAGGACACCTCCCTAGCCAAAACTAACTGTCTTCAGTTAATAGCAGGGCATGAGAGATAGGTCTTGAAGCTGAAGCAGTTAGATTTAAAAACCAGCACTGATATTCCCTGCGCTCAAATATCGCATGCTGTTAACCAGCTGCTTTTAACACCTCCTCTCTTGTAGCAGTCATTTGCACTCCACAGCCAATGGCAGAGCATCACATCCTCCATTCCCAACAGACTGTGAGAGGTAATAACCTTGCCCCCTCACACCTTGCTCCTGACAAGAGAGCATGGTGCAACTACATCAAATATATCACTTATAGCAATGTGAAAAAGTATAGCAACTGGAAACCCACCCCGCCCCTGCAGTGTGCACAC
Source organism: Remorina albescens (assembly GCA_034769265.1). NCBI lineage: Eukaryota > Metazoa > Chordata > Actinopteri > Carangiformes > Echeneidae > Remorina > Remorina albescens. Next base: position 15,253,191 of record CM068492.1, on the reverse strand, counting down.
CTTTCACCAGCTGATCTGAAGCCACAGGGTGTAGAGAGGATGAATAGAGCATATTTTTGGTCCAACATCATTGGGGACTAATTGACTTTGTTCCCCAAAGATGTGTGCACCCTAAAGCAGCTGAAACCTGGCAAAAATCTCTCTGTCACCATATCTGACTCTGTCTCAGAAGATAAAAGGTAAAACATTAACTGCAACCAGGACATCTGACCTTTCAAGAGAAGACGTGCTTCATCTGTATACACCCCCCCCCCCCCCGTCTCTGTCCTTCCATCATTTCTCATCAATCTTTATACCCCATGTATATCCAAACAGTCCTGATTGGATCCTCGTTGTGCCGTCCACCTGCCCCCACCCCCATCCCTTTTTTTAATTTTATTTTGTAGTTCATAAAAATTGGATTAATTTATTTTATTTATCTCTTATATTGTTGTATTTATCTGGGACTCTGCTAATCATCAAAAAGACTGATTGATATTTCAATAATACAGAGCTTTTAAAATGAATTAGTCAGTATTCCTTTCAATGGAAAGGAGACCATTACATTAATTGAACCACTGTTTAAAATATAAGTAAAAAGTCAGAATTAGCTCTCTTTATCAACCCTTGGTTAATGAGAGAAAGACAGCGAGCATTCACTCTATTTTAGTCCTCTGAGACTCAGGAAAGCTTCTGTTTGCTACTGTAGTGGCTAAGATGAAGATCCGCTGGTCTCCCTGTGTGATACTAACTGAAACTAAGAATCAATGTTGATTTTAACACAGCTGAAAGGGGGCTCTCATCAAGGTAGACTGTATGTATAGGTTTGCTTAGCTTTAGCAAGCCTTATAGCTATGTAGGTGAGAGATTAAACATCTTTCTCTGTACAGTTCTGCATATTCAATGAGTGGAAAAGCCTACGTTCAACACTGACAGCTTCTCTAAGTGAGACATCATACATTTTGCCATGAATACGTAGCCGTATTCAATGAGTGTAAGAAAGGTGAAGGTGCTATTGAATGGCAGCTTGCAAAACAGCATGCAGAATCTTGACTCGTGTTTGATTGCAGGTATTTGTGAAGAGTGTAACACAACGCCTTAAGGCCCCTCAACCTTGTACGGGAATAGCTGCACCTTTTTTGTCTTTGTAAAGTTCTGAAATCCTGAAATCAAAAATGGGAAACTTATTTAATTATGCCTGTTCACTGATTACACCTTACTGCTCTCTCTGTCATAGTCCTTCTCCCATGACGGCACACACCCACTCATGCACATTACATTAACTTACACATGAGAAAAAAAGCTTTGATTACACTTGATTGTGATTGAATTTCTGCACATGCTTGGTTTTATTCAGACTATGTCAGACGTTATGAGATAATTAGATCAATTATATGTACAATTATGTCTGTGTATGGGATTAGCAGGTAACGTTGCTGGCCAACAGCAGAGCTGAGCACTTAGAGCAACTGTCTCTTTTCATGAATCCCTGACTTTGTGTTCTACTTTATTGTTCTTGTTCTGTCTGTCATGGGCTTGACCACCCTGACACTTTGTCTATTCTTTATCACTTTCCAGATGATTCTTGTATTGACACAAATACAGTATGTCTTACTGGGGAACAACTGAACATGCACTGCCCTTCACTTGATGATCTCAAGTGTCTCAGTCTGTGACAGTGGAATACACCAAGAGCAAAATGGAAAATATATGACAGCTATCAAATCGGTGCTCAAAACTATATCTCTCTGCAAAACAATGCATCCTTTTCAATGTCTGAGTTTTGACTAGAAGTTAAGGTATACAAAAGGCAAGGTATTTCAAACACCAAAAGCAAATCCATGGAGGAAACGTTCCTAGAGCTGCAAAAACTGGAAGCAAATTGATTTGCATGGTTTTACTCTAAGGAGAAAATGTGATGTGCACTGCAATAGGGGTTTGCTGTGCCCTTGGTGAGAACACAACACTTTGTGTGGAGTATGGTGAGATTGGACACATTATTGTGATCTTTCAGGAGAAACTGTGCAGTGAAAATGATGTTGTTTCGTGTTTAGTTTTTTTCCTGGAGGGCTTTTTTTAGTCTCCTAAACAGATTCATATACCGATGTAATGAATAGAATGCCAGACACATGTAAACCTCAGTCAAAGCTCTTTTAAACACATCAGAATAAGATCATCCGACTCCTGTTCCAGAATTTGCAAGTAGCAGAGGTATAACATGAGTAGCTTCTGGTTCAGTTAAGCTGTTTTTTTACCTTATACAGTCCACACACACAACGTTCCTTATCACTGCCTGACATATACAGTAGGAGCATTGATGCTGCTAATCACAATGTAAGATCTTTGCACACACAATAACATTCTCATGGCATCTTTGCCTACAGCTGTATGTCTCTGCATGCTGCTTCTTTTATACCTACATTACCTACATTAGGAGGCCAAAGTAATCCCTGAACAGTGTGATGTTGACATTAGTTAAGCATATATGAAAAATGAATACAAGTGCATGTCTCTTTCCCTTCCACCGAGTCATGTGTAAAGAAATGAGCAATATAAGTCACAAACTTTTAATAATTTTTTTGATCAAATTATTTTTTGTGCTATCAGTCAAACTACCCATATAAATGCAAAACATTAAAAAAAATGTTTTTAAGTGTTCTGTCTTCACATAAGGTTCAAGATAATATTGCACTCTGTCAAGCTCCATTACTGACATAAAGAGATTCTAATATAGCACTCCAGCATGTAACCTGTATGCTCTGATGGGTGCACTCTTTTAACACTCATTTTATGAAAAAAGTTGTCTATGATAAATAAAAACGCCTCTCTGAGAAATCTCATTAGTAGGTGTTACAAGAAAGCGGAAAATGCATCAGTCAGGAAGGGACATTTTGTTCTCATTCAGCAAACCTGTTCTGACTTAATTCACACCGGAGCTGCAGACAAAGTGCATTCTAGTTTTCGGTGGCAGCTCTAACCCTGCATTGCAACTGTTGCTAGGTAACTTGTCCTGTGCCTGTTGATCTTGAAGGCTGGTCATTTCTACATGGTGATGTTAGTGAGGCCATTGTTATGTGAACAGAGCTAAAAGTTCTTGGAAGGGCAGAGGGGACAGTGACAGGTCTCACACTCTACAAAGGGTGTGATTTGTGACTCATTCAAAGACGCCAAAAAAGCCTACAGCTGATGAAGCTCCATGTGCATATAATGAGTCTCCTCTGTCTGTAGGTAAATATTCATGCTTGGGATTTCGACATTCAGGTCAACTGGGGCTATCCTTGACCAAAAAATATGATTGTGAGCCCATAAAGCTTCTGTAATGGGGAGTATTATTGACCTTTGCTGAAGTGTGTGATTAAGTGAACAGGAAAAATGTTGAAACAATGACTATTTGAGGAATAAATGAATGTGTTTTTGAAATGTACTCACTCATTTGCTTGCTGTCTTGTTGTCATGGATATGAGGAGTGGTAGGGATCTCTTCAACTTATGTTTGGCAAAAAAAGGAAATAATTGTTTTGTAGAAGTGTCGAACTGTTCCATGTTCTCATTGTTCACTTCATTAAACTGAAAGCTATGACTTTGACCCTCCCATACCTAGTCTACCTAGCTGCACATGCAGACCCTCACAAGGGCTCCTTATTTATTAGGTGCAGCTGGTGACAGCTGCTCAGTTGGTGCTGGATTTATAACTCCAAAACACCCTGCGTGTGTGTGTGTGTGTGTGATTGAGGATGTGTTTGTGTCCTGCTCTGATAGTAGAGAGGAAAGAGGTGGTGGAAAGAGGGAATGAGATGTAGATAAATAACCGTTTTAGAAGATCCTTCCTCTCCTGCCGGCAGTGCATTTGGTGAGACAGGTAGAGAGAGAGAGAGAGAGAGAGAGAGAGAGAGAGAGAGAGAGAGAGAGAGAGAGAGAAAGCAGGAGAGAGAGATGGGAACAGAATAAGTAGGAAAGCGCATCAGGGTGAGCAATACAATACTTAGATTCAGTCCATCTCATGCAAAATGGCTGCACGCCACAGTCCATCACTGCTTTATTAGAGACAAAACCTGAGACCACACACTCATGCAGACATACACACACACACATGCATACATGGTGCAAGAGAGTGCAGTAGATTGTCTCCAAATCACCCCCATCCGAAAGTAATGCGTTTCAGGGAGCCACATCCACTTCAGTCTTTCAAAACCAAATGCCTCATCAATATTTGGCTTCGATGCGCAAGAGCCCCACCAGCATAACTCTCAGACCTGTTCTGAGCAGTTTAATACTTCACAATTCTGTGTCACTGGTGAAGAAACCTTATTTCATCAGCTGAAGCACAAAAATGACAGCGGGGTAATTCACAGTGTCTGATCATCAAGAATATTGCTTCTACGTGAACTTGAGGGCAAAAGGAGATTCTCATTATGATGCGAATCATCTCTACTTCTATCATCTGAATTTGTATTCAATAAATTAGGGTCCATCACGCAGCCAAATCCCTTGACTGCTTTCTAAACCATGCATTTAATTATTCATTGTGACTGTCAAAAAGGCACATGTACACAGCAGCAGACATCCGTTGCACTCAATTTCTGAAAAGTTTCTCCTTTCTGACACACAAAATTCCTGCATCACAACTTTGAAGTCTGACAGCAGTGAAATCACCTAAGTCAACTCTTCAGGAATGAAGAAAAATAGGCCAATATTTTCCCCAATGCCGCGGTCATTGGATCTAGTCAGCAAATAAAGTACTAGCCTTGAAGTCAACATGAGGACAATACACAGCCTGTTATCAGTGTGTCAGAGAAGCCTCATGCGACCAGTGACTGAATGTTGCACATATTGTGTGTCTGCAGGACACGGACAGAAATGTTATGCCTCCCCTTGTCTTTTTTTCAATCAGATGGCATCTGTATCTGTTCTGCCAATAACCAAGGGTAACACTCCTCATGTTGTCTGCCATGTGTAAAACTAATCAGAGCCAAAAGCTGGTATGTGAGAGAATGTATTTGTTTGTGTATGGTTGTGCCCGCTTGCAATAGCCACTGGCATCATGTTGTAAAATCAGTAATGCTGTGCTTGCCGTGTTGTGTAATGCCCCCTCTCACATAGACACACACACACTCATATGTACTCGTATACAATCTGTCTCTAACCATACACTTGCCACAAAAAACATCACTTGTGCACAGGCAGCTGGTGATGAACAAATATTCTCTCTGCTGTATAATGTGTGTGGTCGTAAATATCTGCATGTATGTGTGTTTTTGCAAAATGGGAGCCGTTCATTTGTGTCAGTGGCAGGTGCCTTCCCGCCCTCCGGCACTGTAGCTTCTGATTGGATATCTCATTAGTCAATTACCTCATCAGCGGATGTCCCATTCAGGGACCAAGCTTCACAGACTAAATAAATAAATTAAAAAATTTAAAATGTGTTGGGGTTTTTTTTTTGTTTGTTTGTTTTGGGTTTTGTTTTGTTTTGTTTTGTTTTTTTTGGGCGGGGGGGTGCTGTTCTTCATAAGACTTCTTTCAAGGGATTCCTATATTCCACAGTTGGAGCTAAGGCACCTGCCAACCGCTTTATGCCAGTCCCAGAAGGACTCAAGTCAAATAGTCAGAGTACACATCTGGCAGGGTCTCGTCGCCACCCTGCTGAGAGGATGTTGCTGTCCTGCTGTTCTCAAGCATAGCTGCTCCATCTGGAGTCCCCTCCATATCAAACATGCTTCAATTGCAAATTTTGGCTCTGTTGGCAATGACATTGTAGCATTCAAAGGTTCATGTTAGTCTGTGTGAGGCATCTTTTATGGGGACTCTCCCTTGGCCCTTTTTAATTACGGCTCACGTCTGTTGGATATGTGGAAAAAGAGAGAAAAAAACTAGAGGGTTGGATGACTTTTTAATGAAAACATACACAATGCTGCAACAGACATTTATACGTGTGAGCAGACAGCATTTTGTAATTGGGAACCCTGTGACATTTACTGCTGTTCCATTGTGTGCAATATTCTGGAAGGAAGAGGACAATGAAGTGCCAAATAATGGGTGACTGTTTCTGACAAGTCATCGCTGAATAAGTATTGGCTAATGATTTGTCAGCATGCTTCAATAGATGTGCTTGCTGAATGATAGAACAGCATCAGAAAGTACTTACCCCCATTTTGATGGTATGGTTAGGTTAGGTTAGGTTCTTTAATGTCCCCATGGGGATAATAGTTTTCACACATCAGTCAGAGTTTTTGTTTATGTGTTACAGTGCAGCATAACAAATAACAAATAACAAAAGATACCAAGTAACAATAACTAACACACATACCACAGGTAACACTAACAAACCCTCTCCCACACATACCACAGCAAAACATATAGGCATAGACATGACATAGACAGTGTACAGGGGGTGAAATATCAGGTCTGCATAGTTTTGTTTAAGGCTGTGATGGCTGAGGCGACAAAACTTCTTTTAAAATGAGCTTTTTTCCAGTCCAGTACTCTGTATCTGCAGCCAGATGGAAAAAGTATGAAAAATTGGTTCAGGGGATGGTCTGGGCTGTTTACTATAGCATGTGCTAGGCGTGTGATGGCGAGTTCATTTGCTTCAGACAGACTTGGGGTTGGGAGGTTGATTATTTTGGATGCTATGTGTGGGATTTTTTGAGGAGTTTGTTTTTGCTGGTGACAGTGAGCAGGGTGAAGAAGCAGGGGGAGCAGTACATTGGGATGGGTTGGATGATGCTTTGATAGAGAGTAAGAGGAGGTGGGGGGCCACAGACAGTGATTTCAGTTTGCGGATAACGTAGAGTCTTTGGTGTGCACGTTTGTGTGTGGTAATGACATGTTCGTTGAAGTTGAGTTTATTGTCCATGATGAGTCCTAGGTATTTGAAAGTGTTGACTCTTTCAACTGGTTGTCCTTTGAGTGTGCAGTTGAGTGTAGGGGGTGTTTTGGATGTGTGTATGACCATTTCCTTTGTCTTGTCAATGTTTAGCTGGAGGTAGTTGTCTGTGCACCACTGTGAAAACTGTGAAATTGGCTGTTGATATGCTGTGATGGAGTTGTTGTCACTGAGTAGTCCCACTATGGCTGTGTCGTCTGCGTATTTGTAGTATGTGGTGATGGGGGATGGGCTGCTGCAGTCATTTGTGTAGAGTGTGTAGAGAAATGGACTGAGGACACAGCCTTGAGGGGCTCCGGTGTTGGTGGTGAGGGGTGATGATGTTGCTGTGCCTACTTTCGCTGTCTGTGGTCTGTTGCTGAGGACGTTGTATGTCCAGTGAACATGGAGTGGGGTAATGTCCAGATGTTGGAGTTTTCTGATGAGCTGGTGCCGTTGGATTGTGTTGAATGCTGAGCTGAAGTCGACAAACAGAACTGATGCGAAGTTATTTGGTGTCTGGAGATGGTGGAGGACGGAGTGGAGGAGGCATGCCACTGCATCCTCGGTCCCTCGTTTCGGCCTGTATGCAAATTGGTGAGTGTCCACTTGTGGTCTGATGGTTGGCAGGATGAGGTGAAGCATGATCTTTTCCAGGACTTTCATTATTATGGGTGTTAGTGCTTTTGGACAGAAGTGGTTGGGCTCTGAAGGGTGGGATTTTTTGAACTTGAGCTGTGCGGTATGATTCCCAGAAGATGGAATGGAAGACCGGGGAGAGCTCCATGGCACAAAGCTTTAGCACCCTTACTGGGATGCCATCTGGCCCTGGTGCTTTGCCAATTTTGCACCTGGCCAGCTGTTGCTGTACGTCCTCCTGAGTGAAGATAGGCTGCTGGGGTTCCTGCAGGGGGAGTGCTTTGAGTAGCTCCTCACAGACGGCGGTGTAATCCTGGGTATGAAACCGGTTGAAGAAGCTGTTCAGGGAGTTGGCAAAGTTGAGTGGGTCTGTATTTGTGAGATTGTGCTGTCTTGTTTGTTGGCCAGTCAGTATTTTTACTTTTTGAAATGCTGGTTTTGTGTTCAGGGTCCTAAACTCTTTCTCTATACTGTCTTTATAATCATTTTGGCTTTGATAATCATTTTTTGTCTGTCTATTGAGTACTTTGAGTGTGACCCAGTCTTTTCACTGAAATGCATTCTGTTTCTCCTTCAGAGAGTGTTTGATGTGGGGGGTGATCCAGGGTTTGGAGTTTGGGTATCTGGTGACATTTTTCACAGGGATGGTGCTGTGAATGCAGAAGTTGATGTAGTCTATGATTACAGTTACCCTTTCATCCAGACTGCCGTGGAAGATGTCCCAGTCTGTGCAGGCAAGACAGCCCTGAAGTTGTGCCATGGCATCCTCTGACCATTGGGTGGCGCTGTACATTTTTGGTTTGATACATTTCAGTTCCGGTTTGTACTGCGGGAGGAGGAAGATGACGTTGTGGTCAGACGAACCGAGTGGTGGGTGAGACCTGACTCCGAAGGCATTGGGGATATTGCCATAACATAAGTACAAGATGTTATCTTTTTTCGTGGGAACATCCACATACTGGTTGAAAGAGGGCAGGCTATCACTGAGTCTACAAGTGTATATAAGTGGCTGAACTGACAACAGTCACAGCACTTCACACAGTATTTATCCAAGCGTGCACAGGTGAAAGAATTGGCCTTCTTTTATATTCTTCATAAGTCTACCAAAGTCCATTTTCATGGATGTATTACAAATTAGTGCCACTCTATGAACTCCTTGGATAATACTGACAACAGGTTTTTGCTTTTTTGTCTTGAGAGAAATTGACTTAGTGTTTAATGATTTGGGCGAACACCCAGAGGGATAGACACAAATACAAGAGCCGTAAAGTTGCCAGTGTCCTGAAAAGGAGGTGGTGGTGTTGTTGTTCCTACAAGGCATTATGTTTTGCTGTCTGTCCAGAGCTGCTGTTCACTTTGACTCAAAGATGAGCTGCACACATTTTAAAGGACAAAAGGCAAAGGTCAAGGTCACTGCAACCTCATGAAATATTTTTGGGCTGTAACTCAAGAATTCATCCTTCAGCAGTGAAATTGGACAGTTGGAGGGGGCATGTAAGCACAAAATGGTAATTCTAGTCTGACTGAAATGAAAATTGTCATTCAGTGGAAAGAGATAGGCCTCATTCTTTTAAGTTACTAATGAATTCCTTTTAAACTTTGATTGCATCACTGTCACTTTTGCTTTAAGAGAAATTGGATACATGACAAACACAATACTGAACATAATCTGTGTTCGGGGCTGTTAAAAGATGTGTCATGTTCCATCGTACCAGCCACAGTTACAACTTAAATGTTTATTTATGGGAAAAAATTGCAGATTGATTAAAATACTTGTCAGCTGTTGACTTTAAGATTCAAGAAGACCGGCTGTGCTATGTCTAATAATAAAAAACAAAATGATTACTTGGATCAGAAAAATTGCACAGTAATAAATACAAATAAACCGACTTAATAAATAGAACAATCATATGTGTATGCTTGTTTGGACCAGTGGTGGTGTTTTGTAGGGAAAAGGATAGATAAGGACAAGATGACAGATTCACTGATGCCTTTAGCTGCTTGCAGTTTGTAAAACAGCTTACTAAACAGAAATGTTATGGGAACCGCAGTTTCATGGGTTTCCAGGACATGCTTGCTTGCGTACATTATATCTTACACTTCAGTATGTATACTTTTTGGGGCAACTACAAATAACCATTGAGGAGAATGGATTACTCATGCAAATCTCACCAACCCATCCAGCTTGGCCATCTTCCTCCTTCCTGTTTTCTGTCTTTCCTCAGTTTCTCAGTTGCTCTATTTCTCCCTCTAACACAAACATTTCAACTTAATTTTTTAAGCACAGTCCGCTCCTTCCACCCCCTTTCTAACTTCTCCTCCCCCTGTCTTCACTTCCTATCTACAATTCTATAACATGTCTGTTTTACAGCTTGTACCTCCATTTTTCCTTTCATTCTCTATTCTCCATCTCTCTCTTAGTCTTACTTTGTTTTTCTGTCTCTTCCTTGTCTTCTTCCCTTTCTCTGTCCCATCCTTGCTCTCCCCCTCCCACCCTCCTCTTGTTATACTGCCACCTTTTCTTTTCCTCTTGGCGTCCTTTCCTCTCTTGGGACTAGCCCTTAGTCTTATCTTATATTCTTCTGCTCTGCTTCTCTCCTCATTGCATCCCTGTAAATCCCCTCTCTCTATCTTCCCCTCCCCAGCCCATGTTCTTCCTTCCTCTCATCCCATGTTCTTTCTCTTCCTGTCTGTCTCTCTTAGGACTTGAACATCACACATGGCTTATTGATTTCTGAAAGCAATATGCAGACATACAGCCAATTTAGGGTCCACAAATCTGGACACATAGGATTTGAGACACATATGTAGTTGAGTTTGTGCATGTAGACAGTGGGTACAGTATGCATTTGTACGCCCAGCAACAGCAGTCGTGCGATGAATATTTAGCTCATGGCAGAATGATTAACACTGGGATTGTGATGGGGAGAAAGAGAGAGGGGGAAAGGAGAGAGAGAGCCTGTGCCTGTAGATGGCAGAAGAGTGCTTTAAGGGAACATGTGGGAGTTGATTTCACACAAACATACACACACAGACACACACATCCAGGCACATTCACTCACACTTATTCTCATTAATCCTCACACAGATGCATTTATAGCTACACCTGTGAGGATATTCCTTCGCCTTACACAAATTCCCTAAACTGATTTCAGACAAACACCCAGGCTTACACACACAAACAAAAGCTGTCGGTGATGCTGCACTCAAAAAATCTCAGAGGCACTGTTGTTAATGTAATACTTTGATTATGATGTTGGAATGAAATTGACCAGTAACATGACTGGTTTCTTGTGTGAGGTTTGCAGATTTCCCCTGGGTCAGTGTTGGGACTGATCACATTCTAAAAGCCCCTCTGTTTTAATACTTGATTCATATTCCCATCATTTTTTTAAGGTTTGCTTTTATTTGCCTGGTATATTGCATTTCTGTGGCATTTGGTTTTTTTTTTAGTTTCATTGCTTTATAAATTAATCTTCTGGAGCTGGTTGGTAATGTATGCTTCTGTAGCCTATAATCAACCGTAATAATCTGTATTTGATTATCAGTTAAATAGACTAGTGAGATAGAATGAGACATAAGAAAGAAATAATCTAATGACAAAAAATCATAAATGTAAAAAGAATATAGCCCAGGTTAATTGAATAACTTTTAACGCTTATAAATTAATCAATTCTGTCGTTGTCATTGTAATGTAATGCATTGCCTTAAAATGTGTTCTTTATAGAGAAGTCTAAGAGCTGTTTCATTTTCTGTGACTGAATTAACGTCACGAGTCAATGTAATTCAAACTCTGATCATTCTTTCTACAAACAGCGAGGTCGGATTATACCCACTGACTCCCAGCTCTCTTAACTCACATGGCCTCAAGATCAAGGACTCAACTTCATTTTGAGTCTGGACACGGCCCATACATAACCTAGGAGGAAAACCACATGCCATGCAGCAAGAAACGGATGGGTGGAGATGAGCTCTGATGCGATGGCTTCCTCTGAGTGTAAATAAAGAGTAGGTCTTTGAGAAAAACACCTGCTGGTCCATCCAGTAGTTACAATTAACTTAGAATAACTTCGAATCAAACTATACTTTAATTGCCACAATGTGCCTTACGAGCATGTGGTCGCTCCATATTCACATTGTGATATTTAATACAACTTTGTTGTTTTAAGAACGTGTCTCCATTTACTCTAAACCAAGAAAATGTGAGTTGCCAAACTAGCTCTGGAAGTACATTTAAGTGTTATATGAGCATGTATTTCCCAGGCTGTTTGAGGGCATCTTTGTATTTGATATTGTTGTACAACTAAGGCTTTGAATAATATATTTCACTGTATGTTTTTTTAAATGTCAGATACATTATTAATATGATTATTATTCATTTTGATGGAATTTTTGCCTATTGCATAATTTCCCAATGTGAGTGTTTTGACACGAGAGAAAAACCAGTTGCAAGTAACAGTAGTCATATCGGTGAATTGCACTTTTACTCAACGAGCACAGGTATTGACTAAAAAATCAATTGCATGCATTCAGGACTTGACTTCAAGTGTTTCTTCACCAGGGCAATGGATACAGTATATGTTAAAAGTGCCTGTATCTATCATTTGCCACCAAATCCCAAACTCTTTCTTTTATTGATTTGATTTGATTTCAAAAGACAAGTGGTGCAATGACTGGAAAGCCACTATTGGTTGGTCCATGTGACTGATCATTAGACAGAGCCTTTTCAGGCCCTGTTAAAAGTTCTGACAAAAGAGCTTTCCTTTTTGAGTAAATTTGGTTTACAAGTAGAGTGATTTATTTTACCTCTCTTGAATATCTCTGTTCTGATCAAATATGGGGGGGGGGGTAGGTAAAGTTTGGGCAGGTGCCCATTTCTCACTGTCAGTGGATGCCTCCGCATTTTCTCCATTTCACACGACTGCAAAGACAGAGCGCAATTTCCACTCCTCAGCCCTCTTTAAAATAATCCGTCATCCGCCTAAAAAGATGCCTCGTTGAAATAAAGAGTCCATGTTGGGCAATTATTTCCGGCCAAAAGCACGTGAATGGGAGCGGGAGCTTACGAGGAGCACTTGAAGGCAGCATCTCTATACCGGCGGGGAGAGGAAAGAGACGCACCGACCGCTACACCGGGAGACAAGAGCTGAGTGATCCGAGCAGAGGGGATGATCTATGTCTGCTCTGGTTTTCTGACAACAGGACGGATTTTCATTTGAACTTTCCCTCATCGGACCTGGACACACAACTAAACATCAACTGTCTCAACACAACGAAGCCGGCTCCGCTTCTGCCTGGTTGGTAAGGAATGGAGAGGCTGATGCTTATGTGGGGAAAAAGAGAAGTCAAATAGAAAAAGAGAATGCTGCCAGAGTGATTGGTTTCTCTTCTTTCAGGAGGAATAAACATGATACATTTTCCTCGGCGTTGTTTTTGAGGAGGAAAGAGAAGAGAAGAGAAGAGAAGAGGAAGGTTTGACAGACGCACCAGTCAAGCGACGGAGGACAGGAGGGTTAACTGGACACAGAAGAAACCCAAAATCTGTTCTGCTTTCCTTTCCTTTTCTTTTTTCTTAATTTTTTTAAACATCAAGGAGACAGAAACAGATTCGTGAGAAGAGGAGACTCATACGGAGGAGAAGGGCAGAGGAGAAGGAGCCCGGCCATAAAGAGGGATATCTGAGGAGGAAGAGGGGATGCAGCCCGGAGGAAGTGTGGACCTGAAGCTCTTACTTCCTTTCTGTGACTCTTTCGGGAAGGAACGGGACGGGATAAAGAGATATTGACGACAAGCATCAGTAAAGCCCCGCGGAGAGTGGATTTAAAGACAGAGAGACAACCTGTGTGCCCGTCCCTGCTCCCCCTCTCCCCCTTCTCCCCCTCTGCCGCTCGGCTGCTCTCTCCCTGGATGTTGACTGAATTCGTTTTTCGGATATGAGGGATTTATCTAGTCTGTGTTAGGAGGAGGCAAGGAAAACGCACGCCCCCCCCATCCTCCCTCCCCCCCCCCGGCTCTCTCTCTCTCTCTCTCTCTCTCTCTCTCTCTCTCTCCCTTCCTCCCTCTCTCCCTTCGTTTTCTGGATGTGAAGCAGCATGCGGCCCGGTGAGAGCTTAGAGGGCTCGCGCTCGGCTCGCGGAAGATGTATTGATGCCAATAATATTACTAATAGCGGCACGGAACGCTGTCTCGCGCACCCCTCGCCGGCAAAGAGGAGGATGAAGAGGGGGACGAGGAGGACGGGAGGGATGGATGGGAGGATGATGGACAGGGGGATGACGGTGATGCGCTGTTTTCTGTGGAGTCTCGTTCTCTGCTCGCTCTCCTTGCGTGCGCAAGGTAAGAGGATGCGGCACGCGCGCACACACACGTTCAAAACACACACGCCCTCAGACGTGCGCTCAATCACGGTCTGTGGGTTTTTTTTTTCCTACTGCAGTCATAAGTAAAACGTGCGTGTGTGTGTGTGTGTGTGTGTGTGTGTGTGTGTGTGTGTGTGTGTGTGTGTGTGTGTGTGAGTGAGTGAGTGAGTGAGTGATAGGGAAAGAGGGTGTCTGCGCCCCCGCACAGGAGGATGTCTGTGAGAGTTGTGCATGTGGGCGCGCGGGCTGCGTGCGTGCCTGATTGTGTGGTGTGTTGCGGAGGTATAGAAACTGGCTCAGAGGGAGGATGAAGGGAAAGGAGGGTCGAACCGGCAACAGCCTCTTTCCTTCTTTTCTTATTTTCTGCTTATTTCAGTTTTCTTTCTCTGTCTCTCTCTCCTTCTCTCTCCCCTTGCCTAATTGTCTCTCTTTCTCTCTGTCTCATACATTCCCTATCATCTCTCTCTCTCTTCCTCTTTCCCTAGTGCTCTCGCGCTCCCCCCCTCTCTCTCTTTCTCTCTCCCTCCTTCCCCATCCTTCTCTTCAATACAGCCATTGAGCTGGTAGCCAATAAATATTCTTGCGGTAGCTCTTGGGCTGTGGCAGCGAACGTGAGCTGCTTATACCAAAGTGTGTGCGGGACTGTGCGTGTGAACGTGTTGTTTGTAGTGATCCGGCCAAAGGCTTACACAGCATTTTATTTCAAAATTTCTATCCTCATGGGCATTTCTTCATTTTCTGGTGTATTTCACTTAAAAGATGTTATATAATGGTGGTGTCTCACTCTCTCTCTCTCTTCTCTAAGACACACTTTCTGTCCTTGCCCCCCCCCCCCCCCATCATCTCCCTTCCTCTCCCCCTCTCACTCCTTTCTTCAGTGAAATAAAATGTTAAAATATTCACAGTGTAGCACAATTTCTCCCACTTTCTTTGTCTCTCTATATCTTGGCCTTCCTCTGCTTTTCATTTATAGTTTCTGTCCCTGATGTTGTTCAGAAATGTGTGTGTGAACACACATTCGAGTAAGCACACACACGTGCACACATAAATATACGGATAAATACAGTCATGCAAATGCACCCACTGCTGCATCAGGTGGCATGGAAACTAACTGACCATTCATCACTGTATCATCAGAAGAGGAAGACAGAGTAGCAGGGAGTAGAGAGATGACATGTATGGCAAGGAAGAGAGGCAGAGCGAGAGGATGTAAGGGTATGGCTTGTGATAGGTTTCTGAGGGGGCAAGGTGGGAGGAGAGGAAAGGAGGTGATGAGGGAGAGAAAGGGAGAAATATCCCAATAGAAATAGAACAAGTTCAAGGTTGGAGCAGGATGAGATTACAAACTAAGCATATGCCGGAGTCGACTCAACAAACCTCAGCCTACGTCCTTTCTATTATTTCTGGCTAAATCAACTTGGTCAGATCTTTTCAGAAAAGTTATTGAGATGTGTTGAGTAGAAAGGAGGAGAATGAGATTCATCATTCGGCAACAGAAACCTAAAAAATCCAAAAAATACAGCTTTTGGTAAGCTATTGAGAACCATTTGTCTTTGTCATCGTAAAGTCTGCATGATCCTTCAGTGTAAGGAGATCATGTTGTAGGCTGACTGAGCATAAGCACTATGGATTTCTACAGTGATTAGACAAATCGATGCCAGGGACATGTAGACGCTTGGATTTGCAGCATCACAGACTTCAAGATTGACGTTTCACTCCTTTTTTTTTTTTTGGAAAGTTTTTCTCATTCTGGTTAACTTTTACAGTCTAATAGTGATTTGTAGGGTAGAAAGGAAGGTTTTCCTCAGGCATAAAATAACTCCTTTTATATAGATCCTGGCACTGATCTCATGGCTTTAAACTTTTAATTTAAATTAAAATTTTTGAATTATGATATCTTCAAAGCTAGCAGGAATAATTTTGGTTAAATGCAAATTGCACTTAAGATTCATAAAATGGCAGAGATAGATGCAGAAGTTGCAAATCAAACCTTTTTTAAAGTGTACAGGCTGAACAATAAAGTAAATACATGTATAATTAAATGTCCCCTTGATCCATGCTGACATTTTGAGGATTAAGGCTTTGAAAAAAAGGCTGGAAAATTAAAACCAGCCACCATCCAAATGCTGTAACATTTTGACTGTGACCCCTAAATTAGTGTGCTCCTGTGGCCATTACCAGGTTATCAATCATTGTATGGACCTACAACTCTTTAGTAAAAACTCAACATTTAGATTGTAAAGTAATTAAATAGGTGTTAATGGATACACACATTGCTGTTGTCAGTGGATGAAAACATTTCTTTCTCAACTCCCTCTGGAAATTGATCTAATCCTTGAGACAAATTTGTTAAAGTAGTAGCATCTTCTGGCTGATGAAAGGTTTCAACAGTAGAGCTTTCTTTAGCCTGTCTGTGTGTTTTACAGGCTGTTATAAAAGAGTTCATATTTTCTTTAAATTTGCAAGTGTCTTGGGAGGGTAAAAATTGAAAAGCAAAATGTTGAATTCATGTCACAAAAATAACTGAAAGTTAAGTTTTGCTTGAAGTCAGATGCTAAAAACTGCTGTACTTGTCCTCTTGTCTTTTTTTCCACCACTGATCCCCTCTTCTCTGTTTCATCTGCTTACCTCCTCTCCACCCCGCTGCTCCGCTCAGCTTAACTCCACCTCTCTTCTCTTCCTTTTTCCTGTCCTCATGTTCCTTAGTCTCTCTCCCCTGCTCAGCATTTTTCCTCTGCTCTCAGCTCCTCTTTCTGTCTGTCAGATTTGTCCTTTGGCTCCGGAGGATTAATTTACTCACCAAATATATTAAATTGCATGTGTGTACATGCTCTCAAGAAAAAAAAGTACATGCACTCTTTTTTCATAGTTTTGACCAGACCAGAAATGTATTCTGGGTTACATCCAGATTTCCAAAATCCGAAAGCTGCGTCCAACCTCAAGACCGGCCCCTCTGATCGCCTTTTCAAACTTACCACAGATTTTTTTACTGACAGTTTGGATTTCATCAGCACTCAATCAAATAACAAGCACTGATTAAACAACTAACACTAATTATTAATTAAACAGCCAGGTATTCCATGTCCGATCATTGATAAAGTGAGGAATTGCAACTGGTTTTTACTGAAGGCGTGTCTCCAACATGTGACCACACAATAAAACCAGAAGCCTAAAAATTGCTTATTTAATTTATATTGACCATCCATGGAAGTGTAGTGCTTTGTTCTTGCAACATAGCTGAATTGAAATTTATCAGTCAACCCCTGGCAGCATTGAGTAATTTAATGCTGGTCATCAGTGTTAAATTGGATAGGCTGTCAGACACAGTGAATTGGTCGTTCAACCAGTTTTTATAACCCATCACAGGATATCAGATGGATTGGTGTAGTCTGCAACTCTGATGCTGGTTATAAGTCATAGATTGATGTTCTCCATAAATATGCCGTTGCTGATCATTTACCTTCATTAGTTACTGGTTAAGTATTTTTGTAATCATTCTCTGCTGTCAGTTATCGATTGATGTTCTCCATACGATTAGCAGAATGTGCACTTGGTGAGCCCGGAACCATCTTTTTGTCTCTTTTGTGATATATACTCATAAATTTGGGCTATTATTACAATTTGTACACACTGAAACAGATGAGTACTCAAACCCTGAACATTAGTGCAACACAGACTCTGGGACAGATATTAAATCCTGTGGTTTATGGTTGGTTTCTCAGGGAGAAGTATGTCTGTGCCACTGTCAGCCTCTTGATCATATAAATACTTTTGACTTACTAAGGGAGGGAGAGAGAGAGAGAGAGAGAAGAGGGGAAGATGGTGGGATGCCAGGCTGCAAAAGAGACGGATGGAGTGAATAAGCCAATCGTGTGTGTGTGCGCGTGTATCCCTTGACTTTGATATCAATAGCCTTTCACCTCAGTCCTCTCAGCCTTCTTTCTCCTTTTGTCCCTTGTGCTCCACTTTGGTTTGTTTGTAGTTTATACTTTTACTACTAATGAATAATACTACTTTTATTCATTTTGTACTGTTGCATCCTCAGCTCCATCGTCTTGCCATCTG
The DNA here is from genome assembly GCA_034769265.1 of Remorina albescens. Taxonomy (NCBI): domain Eukaryota; kingdom Metazoa; phylum Chordata; class Actinopteri; order Carangiformes; family Echeneidae; genus Remorina; species Remorina albescens. The sequence goes on along the minus strand of CM068492.1, from coordinate 15,235,288 downwards.
TCACCCTTGACTTTCATCCACCTAATCTTCTGCTCCGCTTATAACCTCTACACAGTGAATTTGTGATTACTTGTTTTCTTGTGTTCCACCCACTTATAACACCCTTCTCCTCTCCCATTTTACTTCCCTGTCAGCATTTGATAATGGAGCCAAAAGTAGACTTGCATTGATGTAGCACAGGGAAATATGAGGGTGGTGATTTGACTATGACACCAGAAACCACGGATAAATATACTTTTGTTGATATTTTTCATATCTAATCAAGATTTTCATCCAATGCTTTTAGTCCCTGAAATAAAGCTTTGCTCTGAGCAGAGATCAGAATCAGAATCAGAGTGATCCAGCACACCAACACCAACAGATTTTTTTTTGTCCAATTTGTGGTCCATGCAGAATGAATGAATATATATATATATATATATATATATATATATATATTTTTTTTTTTTTTTTTTTTTTTTTTTTTTTTTTTTGGGGGGGGGGGGGGGGCTAATCGCCAGCTCCTTTCTCCTGCTTTTCTTTCCTTATTTTCTGTCCTCCATCACTCTAGCCTGTCCTTGTGCCCTCTTCTCCTCCCAGCTCCTATCATTTGTGAAACTGTTAGAAGTGTGATTGCATAAATTTAAAAAAAAAAGTGTGATTGCAATAGGTGGGTGCTCACAGGGTACTGCTCTGTTAATCCCTTGTGTGATTCCTCTACTAGTGAACACATTTAATTCCTGCAGACACATGCTGTCCAAATGGTGTGATTTTAAATTGTTAGTGAGCCAAATCTGCTTGTGTATTTCAGATTTGTGTTTGCCTGCTATGATTTTAGGAATGTCAGCTTGCACACATTGAGCTCACTCATGAATCAACAGGCTGTTAAATTGAAAGAAGTGCTAATTTTGCTTTGCAAATAGGAACAAAGAGAGATTGCACAGAAGATAGCTGTCCCAGCTGTTCCAAGTCCCACGGAGCCAGAACAGCTTTTTATGTACAATTATTCTGTTCGTCCCAGGTCTAGCGTAAAGGTTCATTTGCAGAAATGTGTAATGAGTGAAATTATAATCCATTATAATTGAAGACAGAGACATCACCAAAGATAACACTGGATTTTAGCTGTAAAGACATAATCCTATGAAGAATTCTATTAATTTTATTTTTCATAGCTTTTATTTTGTGACTGAAACTCCATTATGTGTATTTCATCCATTATTCCAATAAATCCGTATATATTTAAGTATATACGAATCAAATGGACTATTAAACCACAAAGAACTGATTTAACTCCCATCAAACTGTATAAATAAACAGTCTTTTTCATTTAAATGGTGACTTTGTGACGTGTGAGGCTTCTGCAGAACACTGGCACTGCATGTCTCATACAGGCACACACAATGTGTCACTTTCCTATAGCTTCCTCATTATTTCAAAGATGATTAGAAGTAGACATGACATGAACATGTTGAGTAGACAAGCACATGCACACACACGCAAACTAATAAATACACAAAAATATGTTGGGCAAACCAAGATAGCATGTGTTACCCCGAGGGTGTGACCACAAACACTCACATACAGGATACCGCCACACACACAATCGTCTGCCTTTCTAGAAAAGGCAGAGAGAAATTAACAAAGACAGACAGTCTCATATCCAGCTGGTGCTCCCTGTTGGGGTGTTTGTGTGTGTGTGTGTGTGTGTGTGTGTGGGGAGGGGGGGGTTGCTCTAATTTCTATGAAATGAGACACAGCCTGTATGGAGTTGGGAGGTATTTCAGCCAAAACTGAAGCATTAAAATGGAAATACAATAAAATAGGAGGAGAGATGGGCGGACACATAAGCAGCACTATCGGTCAAAGGTTGGATCCCTGGTGACAGTCTGTCCCTTTCACACTGTCCTTGTGGAAGATACTGATGCCCTTAATGACAGTGTGCTGGCCTCTCAGGAAAATATAGCCTGTCACTGAAATGAAATTCCTACAAGACTGACCTGACAACAGGACTTGAATAATAAAACTAATGCAGAATAGAAGAGTAAAAAATAAAGTCTCCTTCTTGTAATAAAAGCAGGCTCTGTTGATAACAAAAGGTCAAACTGACCAAACCATGCAGATGTCATGGCAACCACAGTTGAGTTTTAGCTTCATAAATTTGGTGTCAGTCCTGTCACCTCGCCTTTGAGTTGTAGCTATTTTAGTGATTTGGCTGCCAGCTTCTTCGTTTGAGTTACTCATCTTGAGAGGAATTGTCAAGGAAACTGCTTATCACTCTTTGTCATAAGCAGTCAGATAGCAGTCAGAGAGATAACCTGTCAAACTATAGATGTTTAAAAACCTGCTTAAAAAACATAATCATTAAAAAGTTCAGTAGTTATTTTTGTTTTGATTGTTGTTGTTTTTTTATGGTATCTTCAGCTGAGCTAGGCTCATCATAACTGTTAGGAACAAATGAATGGGTGTAGTGTCTGTCGGGGAATGTTGCTGCAGGTAATAATGTGCAAATGCTGTACCAGAAGTCATAATCTTTGTCATGATTAACATATCAGGTTTTGATTGATATTTCATTTCAAGAATGTACTCCTCTCATCATAGACCTCTATACCTGGTTTTGTTCTTTCTCTTTGCTAGAGCCAACATCATACAATTGAAGACATTCTCAGTTTCTTTATGTGCTGTTATGAGTTTACTGATGCCACATTTAATACTTCATGGTCTGTTATATCGTTCTCTGGTTTTGTGGCTATGGTGTCTCAGTAATGATAATGTTGTTCATGGGACTATGTGAACATTAAATTCATTTTAGGCATTGCTGTATTGCTTCACTTAGCAATAGAAACTGTGCACTAACCTGCTCACAAAGAAAAAAGATTTGCTGAAACCAAATATTTTACTTCCAAACCAAATAACTGTCTTTTAAAATCACAAAAATGTGGCTCTCCACAAGTACCACAAATAAAAAATGGGGCTGAAAACAAACGTTAGACATGATGCGCGCCAGTTTAGGTGAGAAACAGCTCAATTATGTAAGATATTCATTCATTAGCTGCAGCAAATGCATGGAGCCTTAAGGGACGTATTACTAAATAGGCACAGTAGCCATTTTTGACAATTGGATTTTTCTAGTAATTATTCCTTGTGTGTGTGGAAAAGTTAAATGATTTGTATATTTGTATACTGGTGGTAAAGACCAGTCATGTCTCTAAAGATACAAACAGCAGCTCAACATTCAGTCATGTCATTCGATGATTGTTTGATAGGGGAAGATGCAATATAGGCATAGATCATTTTCTAACGATTTTCAAATGCAATGCATCACAGCATTTATGACAATGAGCTATACATGGGACACACAGACACATGAAGACAAAAGTAATGTGATCAGTCAGTTTGCCAGACAAATCAATCCTCTGTGAACTGAATTACATTCTTTGTTGTCAAACTGAAAATCTAGTTGTAAACATTTCAACAGTTTTGAATAGCATATAGGTGATGTTTTGTGTTTCAGTTCATTTTAATGATATAAATGACAGTAATTGGTTTAATTAAATTTATAGGGGATGTTTAATACAGATTCAACAAAATGACTTTCTATAAATATATTAGTATTTCTCACACACATGGGTGTTGGGGGAGGGAACAAGAAAAAGAGAGAGACAGCGGGTGTGTGTGTGTGTGTGTGTGTGTGTGTGCGTGCATATGCGTGTGCATATGCGTGTGCCTGTGTGTGTGTTGAGACTTTGTGTGTGATGACAGGTATGCCCACAGAAACATTGCTGTCAGCAGACATCACACCCACAGTACTACCTAAACACACGCAGTCTCACAAGCACAACACCTCATGCTGTTGTGCTCACGAGGATAGTAAAGTGTCTAATTACGTTGATACATGAATTATTTGCATCTTGTTTTTAACATTCTATAAAAATTCTTTAAGTACAGCGAGATTTCACAACTTGTCCAAATCCTTGTGAGCAAGATAGCTTCTGTTTGGATTGTTATCATTTCTGTAATCATTTCACTTATGCTTGCCTGCATATGCAGGTTCGCCTCCTGTTGTAGCCTTGGCGCAGAACCTCAGAGCTCTGCAGGTGATGAATTTCCTTCCTGAGTGATGATGTATTTCCCATCTTAGACTTGAGCCTTGGGAGCCTATTTGTTCTGTTGTTCACTCTGTCCACGTATATGTGCGTCTCTCTGTGCACAGGATGTGTATGCACGTGTATGTGTGTGTGTGTGTGTGTGTGAGCTTGTCTGCTTCATTCCCAGAGAAGAATCATTTCCCCAGCAGGCCCTGTCAGGCTGTTTCTGGGTGCACTCAGTTCACAGCTGGAGGCTACTGCTGTCACCTGCTCTCCTCTCCCCTCCCCTCCCCTCTCCTCCTCTCCTCTCCTCCTCTTTTCCTCTCTCCTCTCCTCTGTCCTCTCCCCTCCTCTCCTCACCTCTAACCTTTCCTCCCCCACGCCTCCTCTCTACTCAGTTTTTCATTATCCACTTACCTTTGTGTCAGTCACAACATTGGAAAACTATGTATCCCCATACAACACTAGCTGATTCACTTTTGTGCAGCTTTCTACAAAGCAAGTAAAAGTGAAGGGGAATTGGGCTTTTATAGTTGGCAATAAAGAGACTATGCAGCCAAACGATTGCACTGAGAGTCCAAAAGTCCTATTTTTACATCAGTATTTAGTGCAAGTCTTCTCTAAAATTGCTGTTTTCAAAAGCTTTCATGCTTGGGTGGCCACCAGCATGCCCCAAAAAGGAGGACACCTCGGCAGGGCAGGCAGGGATGGAAACCAAAACAGCTCCAGTCACTGCTCGTGTGTGTGTATGTATGTACCATAGATACACACATAGACTAAATAACTCATTAGAACCAAAATTGACTCTGAATATAGACTGACACAGACAAGCCCAAACTGTGTGTGGAACAGAGTGAAACTTAATATTGTGAGCTAAAAAGGGCACACAAAGAGCCAAGAGCTGTAAATTTAATATAATAACATACCAATAATTATTTTTTTGACTTGTTGATATGGGGAACATGCATTTGTCTTATATGCAGTGAAATTCCGTTTGCATGCAGAGTGCACCCCCCGGGGTGACAGCATGCAGCCTTTGTCCAGGTCGCAGACAAAAGCTCAGCAGGGTGTTGCAGTGGACAACAGTAAATGTTTTGATCTTTGACACTGGCCGTCTGTTTCCCGTACTCTCCGACCCCACCCTGCTCTCTGTCTAGCTCACTGTCTCCCTACCTCGTTCTCTAGGGGGCAGCAGGTCAGACAGAGAGCAGATGCTTAACCATACGACCACAACCAAACCTGACACCACAACACACACACTCCCATTCTGTCATCTTCTCCCTGCTAAATGTATTTTGTCTCACTGAGCTATTAATCGTCATGCCTATTGTTGGATTCAAGTGATACTGTTTGAAAAGAAGGGAGGAATTAAGTTAGAGTAATCCAATTTATTATTTGCAACATAATGATTGATGTTTATTTAAATAATATCTCACAGGTTCATGTTGTAAATTTGATGTTTACTGCTGATGTAGGTGTTGGTAGGACTCCACCTGACATTCACACCATGGTTGAAAAAGATGAAGGACCTTCTTGGTCACAAGAATTGATTGTTGCTTTTATTTATTATATATTATTGCTTTTGTCAGGCTTTTTACATCCATCATCCCACTTACAGGGCTGAACTTTGGTTTAATAAGTGTCTGTAGCTAATGAAATATGTCACCTTTACCAAACTTAATCACTTGTTTGCGTTTGTTTTCTGATAAGACAGGTTCATGTGAAGAGCCCTGGCACAGAAAAAGACATAGATAATCATTAAGTTAAAAGATGCCTTTCTGCTTTGGCCAGCTTCCTGTGATACACTTTGTTGCATTTGTGCCAGTGTTCCCTTAGATTTTATGTGGTTTCAGAAAAATAAGGCTGCAGTTAAGTGGTTATTTGGCTTCAAAAGGATGGTAAACAATTAAATTTTATATTTTGTTGCAAATTGAAAAGCAGACCCATAGTTTTGGTTCACACTTCATTCTTCTCCGTCCATTTTCCCCCAATGAATAGTGGAGAAGAGCGGCAATATAATTGCAATGATCAAATACATGTCTCTTTCTACAAATGCTATAAAACAAGTGGTCAAAGTGGACTTGAAATAACTAAACATACAATTTTTGAAGACAGTGCTCAAAAAATTTTAATTCTTTTTTTTTTCCCCCCCAAGGAAAGTAATTCAGGCTCACTTTATTGCCACTGTGAGAGATAGCCAAGAGCTTAACACAATTTTTTTTTGCCTGAACAGTAGTGTCATTTGACACAATATTGCCTTTTTATATATATATATATATTTGGACATGTTGATTATATCACAGTGTGTCGGTGAATCAAGCTCCAGTGAAGTGAACCAGGACAAAATAACAGAGTCACACCTGTTGGCTTCCTGCTTTACCATTTTAAAAATAAAACCATTCCAGACGTGTATGTGAAACAGGCTAGGGACAACACTAAGAATTAGGCCATATAATATCTATTATTTCTTCCTTTTGCATTTACCTTGGCTTGTCTGCCCGAACCAATTGGCTTTTTTTTTTTTTTCGGTCTGCATTTGTCCTCATAGTTTAGCACCACAGGGTGTGTCAACATTATATGAGATTGATGCACTTATAGTCTTGCAGCTAAATATTTTATTATTTCAGTGTGTGTGTGAGACCATCACCAGCCCTCCCTGGAAGCTAGTCTGTGGATCCTTACTGAGCGGAATGACCTTTGTGTGGCAGGGAGGGCAGTGCTACACCTCAGTGAATACAGGGGGAATAATGGACAGAGAAGGTGGAAAAGGATGGACAGGGGAAGGGAAGCAGGTGGTGCTGGTAGGAACTGGTGGAGTGAAGGATGCTGTGCTTTTCCTGTTACCTCACTCAGGATTAAGAGAGTCCAGAGAGTTTCTGTGTAGGTCTCTGGAGAGATGGGAGTCCAGATAGGTGAAGGTGTCCCAACAGAGGAGCCGAGTCAAAGATAGGATACATAGTCACGGAATGAAAGAACAGCTCAGTCCATTTTAGGCAGGATTCATCAATTTTTCATGATGTGACCCAACATGAGCTGGCAAGTGACACCACACATGCATGTGGGCATTCCCTAAATATGAGTGAGACCATCACCAGGGCCCAGAGTTGGGTCAGAGGCCCCGGCTCCCCATGCCCACCACCCTGTGTGGGGGAGCGCGTGAGGTACCAAACCCAGAGAGCCACTGCATCCAGCCCCAAGTGTTCCAGGCATTTTGAAAGGATTACAAATGGTAATCTTAACACATCTAACATTGAACAAAACTGTCATCATATAATTTCACCTTCTGTTTCATGATAGAATCATACTATAGATATTTCTTAAACATGTCCACATAATCCCCATGCTATCAGTTATGTGGTCCCATAGCAACTCTCAGCTGTGCCAAATCATGTTTTCACCTTGTTGCAATCTTTTGTAGGTAATTTACTGTATGTCCTTCAGCACACAAAGGGAAAAAAGGCTATTCTAAGTACTTGTCAATGTTCACAGGCCTGGTAGAAGTCGAGCTGAAATGAGTTTCTGAGATCAAAAGAAACAGAACAATAAAAGGATAAAAGGGGGTCGAAAGATAAAAGGAGTCACTGGATCAGAATTGAGTCTTTATGGGACAAAAATCAACAAAATTAAAATCCATTCAACCACAAGGAACAACGGACTCCAAAAATGTCACAAAGGTCACTGTGCTCAAAAGATTCTCTTTACTTCACATAAGTTATCAAGTTCAGATTATATAAAAAACATTTTGTGGCGCTATCAAAGCCAGAGTGGAAAGTTTGGATTTGGGTAACTCAGATGATCTTAAACAAGGTCATGACACGAGGAAAAGATCACAGAGAGGTTGAGGAATTTTGTGACCTTTTATGATCCAATGGTTCTTCCCTTATGATTTATTATTTATGAGGGAATGTTATATGGACTATTTGTTATGCATGCATACATCAAGTGTTTTGAGACAGCATTAGCTAAGAGTCAAATGTGAGTAAAATTCCACCTGCAAATGGGAAACAAGCCAGTATCTGACTGACCAGTTTTTTTTTGTTTTTTTTTCTGATCTCTAAGGCACTTGAGCTGTAAATTAAACAGGCTGGGAACATTTAGAAAACCCCAGCCGCCAAGGTTTAAATATTAATTGGATGCCCTTTGCCTATGCATGCAGTATTTAACTTGAATGACTGTACATATTTAAGCACTCACATTGCTCTGGTTAAGCCATTTTAATCAGTGATTGAAAATACAGGCCAACTGTTGTCCCACACACTGAAATTGAGGAGGATTATGGATAATGTGGACCATATCCATTCCTTTGTAAATGCTGTCTTCAATGTATGCAAGATGCTGTAATATATAGTCTTTGGTAGTCCAAATTTTGCACATCTGCTGGTTACTGCTGTTGTCATTTATGGAGATGACATTTTATTTGTTGACTTGTGTGAGATGCAAATGAGTTATATATCTCCAAATGTAATTATTTTTACTCATGTGAGGAGAAGAACTCTGTCCATAAAAAAGCTGAGCATTGGAATTTATGTGGTCTTACTGCCCTGCCTTACTGACCTGTCCACTTTGTTCATGAGAGGCAATAGCTCAAATTAATAACATGTCTCAACTAACCACCATCCTAACGATTTGCACAGTGCAGCACATTTTTTCCATAAAAAACTTAAAATACTAGCCCATATTTGCTGCATTTGCGCTTATTTCTAATCGCAGAAGTATAAAATGTGAGTAGTTTTAAAATTACTGAAGGCAAAGTATAAAATCATAAATATTTTACATGAGTAACACACCCTGCCATTTGGTAACTTGTGCTTTAGTTTAATAAAATGATATACACATGTACAGCTGTTTGGTAACTTGAAATCTTTAAGATCTTACTCTAGATAGCTATAGCTATAGCTAGATAGATGTAGCTATCTAGAGTTCAGTACGAAAGATTCTGTTGAAATTTTTCAGGGAAATTATCAGCAGCAGAGTATGTAGTTCAGCAGTTAGAATAAAAAACATTAAGCAAAATAGATGAAAAGACAAACTGGAGAACGGCCTTTTGACAGTAAACAAGATAAAGACAAGATAATGTCATTGTGACAAATAATAATAATAAAAAAACAATTCCAGCTGAGTGAAGCAGTGTGGGGAAAAAATCAAGGACCGCTGGGCTTCCAGTTTGTATGTTATCAAGAATTCTATCTGCCAAATGATCCTTGACCTTGAAGACACAGGTTGACTGCTTAATGAGATTGACTGACATGTTGTCAGCAAAAATAGTAATGATGAAATACTCCAAAGTAATGCGAACAGTGTGTCAAATACTTGTGGACCTTACGCAGTCGAGAAAATGAGCTGTCACATTTGGTTTTACACAGAAAGGTGAGGTGTCTCTTTGCTTTTGGAGATATTATGCTGCTGCCGATGTGCAGCCAGTCAACTTAATACACCATGATGTAGTGTCAACTGAGCGTGAGGCGTAGACTATCTCCGCTTGAATTGCTGGCTTCTAAGGATCAGTTGGCAAACATGACATTTTCATCTTCATGTGGGGTAGTTTTCACAATGCATAAGGGCAAGGGATTTCATTTAATGGCTCATGAACCTAAACTCATTTGGATCTGTGATTGACGCACGTATCCTCAGTAGGCAAGGTATGCAGGTACATGTGCTTGTCTATCCGTCTGCTCCAACATTTATTACTGTACTTGAACATAATGCAGTTGTCAACGTGGATCTGCAGGCTTCTTGTAAATGAGCTCTAATGACGTGTTTTGCATGAAGCAACATAGGTTTCTAGCGTTTGTTGTAGTTTTTCATTACAGTCAGTTTTCTCCTGATCGTCATGAAAGGTCAGTGATCCACTCTGCATCTCAATGTCAAAGGCCGCTCGTTCACCCCTTCGCTGCATATATACAAAAAGTTTGCAATCTGTGTGATGCAGGTAGAGAAATCGCTGTGATTTCCTCCTTCTACAGCTGAGAAAAATTATGATAACAGAAGTAAAACCAAGACGCTTGTGGAGGTAATATGGGTGACATTTGTACTGTAGGTTTGCAGCTCTCATTTTGAAATTCTAAGGAAGATAGCGTTCAGTGAATGAATAGTGCTTCCTCTGCACTTGCTGATTGCAGTAGTTGCCTCACCCCCTTTAATTTGGTTTAAATGGGACTAAATTGATCTCTGATGTTGCTCTCTGTGCTCTCGGAGTGAAGAGTTATGAGCAAGAGCATCAGGAGAAATAGGTGCAGCAGGCAGTGCGTAGAGATAAAACCGTAGTGGAAACAGTGGAGGGCTAAAATTATAATCGCACCTCCCCTTCACAGCTCAGCAGACTCTCAGGATCCTGCCAAGATCACGTTTAACACACACACACACACACACACACACACACAGATATTCCTCCTCACATAAATATCAGACAGTTTGCCTGGAACACCAACACATAATCTGCATCCACCTCCATACACACACACACACACACACACACACACACAGAAGGACTTCCCAGTTGAATGATGTGGCTGTTCATTTTTTGGGTATTGTTCTTGTATCATTTGTAATTTGACTCCAAATTCTCAATGGGAGTCAGTATTGAATATATTTGTTGTTTTCAACATACTGCTGGCTATCGTTGAGGGAATTGATTTTTTTCACCGCATTCACGCAACTGTTGCCAATATTGCGATTAAGGCACACTTCTGATTACTGAAAGCTGATGCATTCATAAATCCTCCATAATAGATCTGTTTACTTCTATCATCTGAACCATAATATGTAGGTGGATTTTTTTTCCTTTACAACGTCATATTCATAAAATCCATATGCTGTATGTAATTGCAAAAAAGTAATTAATCAGATGCCGCCATATACATTTTACAGTTGCTGGAGACCGTGGATGCAGCTGGAACATTTCCTGCAGCTACAAGCATTTGGTTTAAGACATAATGATGTAGTGATGATTAGTAAGTTCGGGGGTCTTAAGAGAGTTAAGTAGTAGGATTCAACTTTCTTTTGTTTAGCAGACACTTTTATCTAAACTATTACAAAACTGTTTTGTTTTTATAATTGTGTTCCCCCAGAACAGACCAGGCTTGTGGGAATATCTTCTAATACTTAATGACAACAGGAAGAATTAACTGATAAGAGGCATGAGAGTGTGAAAGCAAACGGGGCATGCTCTCCCAATCGGACTAAGTCCTAGATTGATTTAATATCATGGAAGCAGAACAGCTATTTCTAATATCAATTGAACATCTTAGTTTTGTATTGTGTTGGTATGAAACTATACAGTGTTTTGTAAACACATATTCCTTAAACTAAAAAAAAAAAAAAAACAGATTAGATAAATAAAATACAAACTGAGTAGTAATATTTGCCATGTCTCCTCTAGTGTGCCAAAAACAGGATTCAGAATTATTCTTATCCTGTAAAAGTTGAAAGAGTGTTTCTGTGAGTGGCGACTTGTAAATGTGTATGGAGAGTGTGTGCTTGTGAGAATGTGCGTATCTACTTGCTTGTGTCACTCAGGTGGTTTATCTCAGCTTTGTCACAGAGGCAGCAAATCTCCCTGTAATTACAACCCGAACATCCCTGACATTTTACCAAGACTCCCCCAGGTGTATGCATGTACGAGTCTGTGGGTGTGTGGGTGTGTGGGTGTGTGTGTGTGTGTGTGTGTGGGCGTGGGCGTGGGCGTGGGCGCTGAACATCTTTTGTCTTGTGGGGCTGACACAGCTGGGTGCTCTTTGCTAATTAACGAGAAACCTCATAATTACTGTTAACTGGCCTCCTTTAGCTGATGGAGTGAGAGAGTTAGGAGACCAGAAGACAATTCACTGAGGAGGAACATTAAAAAAAAAAAGCAAATATGTCCTCAACATCAGCTTACTTCAAGGAGCTGTCACCTCTCTGCACATGAGAGCAAGAGAACAGTGAAAAAAATCACCAAATCTACCTGCAGCAATACATCCAAAAGAAATGCATTGAAAAACTGCAATGTGAAGGATCAGAGTTGGTCAAATTCTGGAGATTTTCCTACAAGAATAATTCTTGTACTTGATGCGTGGGGAGCACAGTCTTCTCATGACAAGGAATTTTGGACCAGATTGAGTGAACTGGCCACAGCGGTCATATCCACCACTTTATGTAGACAAGGAGTGCACCTTTCATGTTGTAAGGTAGTTCAGGATGAGTCAGAAAGTCAGATTAGTTTGAAAGAAAGTAACATGCTGGAGCCTTCACTGGCAGCCTAACAAAGCATGAGGTTCTGGATTTTATCTTATCTTTTAGACAGAGCCAGGCTGACTATTTCCTCCCAGGAGAGATGTTATAAAGCGCTGTAGTATAAGTTGTATGAATCAGACCTCCTCTTGAAGTACACAGTGGTTGACACTGTGACCTTTCTCCAGGTAAAGGCGAAAGGGTTCTGTTTTTTTGTCCTTGACTTAAAAATGGACTTATAAACAAGGTGAAGACAGATCACCTTTCATACAGAACATGCTGTCTGTCCAGGCTTACAGTATTTGAAGTGAAGACTTTGATAAAAACGATCGCAACAATCAGCATTTGAATTCCTGAATTGGGGCCAAATCTAAGAAAGACCGTTGACAGTTCAGTTCAAATCAGTTCATCTGTGAGTCCAAGTGAACTTTTTTCGAGATGTAATGAAATTATTTCCACACATTCTTCACCATGTTTACATGAATAGAACTAAATGGTGCTCATAGTGACCTTCACCTTTGACTTCTATACAGTACCACCAAAATCTTCAAAAATCAATACAAATTTCTGGAAATAATCTGAAGCTGTTCCTGAGATATCATATTTACTTTAATAGGACGTTCATCTGTACACAATATACATGCCACCCAAAAGTCTAGTCTCTCTCACCACAGTTGTCGTCACTGTAGAAGCAACAATAATGAAGCCCCATGAGTCTTGTTGCATACTTCCCAATTAAGTACAATTGTTGTCTACAGGTGTGAGCAACATGAAAACTCAGAAGAAACATCGCAACAGGAAAAAAATATCCCACAGTCATTGTTGCTTTTTTATATATATGGACAGACACACAGTAGAAGAAGAGAAACACACACAAAAATTAAAGTTGGACAACATGAACATGGAGATGAGAGAGAGACAGGAGGGGTTGTTGCGTATCCCTGGCCTAAATATCACTGCTGCCACATTGTTTTGTTCTCTTCTAACCATGTTGCCTTACGTGCGTGGTCTGTCTATGAGAGTGTGTTTCTATGTGCTTGCTTTTTATGAACATGTAATTTCATGTTTGTGTATTTCACCAGCTCTTTGGTTGCCTCTGGAAGATTCTTGAAGTCCTGCCTTAAAACGTCAAGTAGATCAGTTCCAATACATACACACACACACACACACTGGGAGTCCATGACATGAGATAAACAAGCGTCACATTGTGTTTTCTTTGTGATGATGTTAAAACAGATAGATAATCCAACTTCTAACAGCCACATCAGAAAATAAGAACATAATCATTAGTCGCTTCATGGATAGAAGTGGGCTGCATATGTCTGTGTGTGTGTGTGTGTGTGTGTCTCTGAGTGTGAGAGCATACCTTTGTGTTTTCTGAATAATTTTCAGTGGGTCTTAGTAGTTGGCTATTGATTTGTGTGTATCTGCTTCTGCGTGTATAATGGTCATGTCACGCTGTGTTGATTTTCATGTCAGACAGCAGCATTGCTCCTCACTCCATTACTCCCCATTCTGTCACTGTGTGTGTGCGTGTGTGTGTGTGTGTATATTTGTGTGTTCGTTTGTGCGTGTCTGTCTACATCTGTAATTTTTTGCCCAGAAATGTTTTTGAGCTTTTTTTTTTTCTTCCAGGCTCACAGCTGTTTAATTGTTCTTTTAATCAAGTTCACACACACAGTCACACATGTACACTTCTCATAATACTGCGGTGAAATAAGTGCAGAGCTAAAAACACAACTCAACGTCACAGTGGACTGTCACAGGAGAGTTATGAAACCTGCTGAATTTTAAAATTTCCAAAATAAAAATAAAACACCTTGTAGAAAACCTCACAGTGATGACAGCAGGAACTTGCTGCTCTGTGCCCATTTCAAGGATGCAACATCACTTAAGATGGCCAGTTGGAGATTTCTGTTTCCATGTTTGAGCTATTCCAATCTACAAGGTATATGATGACTCATGGCCTCAAACAGACACTGCATTGCCCCTTTTTCTGTCCTGTACTTAACACGCTGCTCCATTATTACAAATAATAGTTAATGCAATATATTACATTTGACAATTAAATATGGTTGCAGCTGTGATGTTTGTCATTTATTAATACATCATTGATTACGTTTAGTCTTTAGATGTCAAAAGTTTACAAAAAGTGCATTTATAATTGTATTGAAAGGTAAAAATCTTGTCTGTTCACATGAAATAATGAACAAAATCTTGTCAGGTCTACATGCCAATATAACAACATTCTATACTTCATATACTTTAGGCATCATCAGCCACACAGTGAACCAAAGATGTTCACAAGTCTTTGGTCACGAGTCCAAGTCAAGTCTCAAGTCTATAAAAAGTAAAAGTCTCAGGTCTCTCCTGGTTGTAATGAGCATTCTATCATCTATCATCCAGTGTAGTGGTAACCTGATAAACCTGTAACATTAACGTTACGTGGTGAACAATAAACCTGTAACCTGCCTGTAAGCCGACAGTATAACTATGTATTTTTCTGTTTAACATTAGCCAGTAGATGGTGGCAGCGGAACGTAACGTTACCCGTCCATTTTTTAACGTCATGTCAACACCACTCAATGCAAACAAGTGTGACAAGCAAACTAAAACGCACAAATCTTTTCAAATATTCAGTTACAAAGCTCGTAGCAAACTAAGTTAACGTTACATAGCTGATGCTAAGCAAAACATGTTTGCTAACCGTCCATATGTGCTAATGTGACTTAACGTAAGTTACCAATCTGGGTGAGTTAGGGTAGTTGATCCAGCGTCCTTAAATTTGGTACCACAGACTTTGCTGTCTGCGCTTCTTTTGTTGAGGCCATCTTTTTTGAAGTTTTTATAACCAAACATAATTACAAAGGGTAACGTTACAGAAGCAGCTGCAGGTGTGCCGGTCGCCATATTTACCGTCATCTGAGGTACGAGTGTGTGAGGCGTGCACCCGATGCCTCATATGGTTATTATGGTAGTGACATTAACCTCATCAGATGTTTCAAAGTTTCCTCAATGTTAATACGGCAGAAAAAGAAACCATAATGATTGTTCACGAGTCCCAAAACACGAGTCCGAGTCAAATCTGAAGTCTCTGAATTGTGCGACTTAAGTGCAACTCGAGTCCGAGACACATAATCGAGTCCCCATCTCTGCAGTGAAGTTGATCCTCTGTTTGGATGGACAGCATCAGGTCACAGCTTTTGCAATATAGGACGATTTATTCAAATATAATATGATTTTTCTTCATTTACCACATATTCAATGATCATAACTGACTTCTCTGTTCACTGTTGGTGAGTTGGTGTATATTATGTTGTGCTTTTCTGCAGTTTTTGTACACAGCAAGGCATAGCAGCATGTTGGAAAAAGTCCAACAGAGCAGCGTGGCAGTGTGTGCATTCACTCCGCTCCCTCTTTCCTGTAGTTCCATCCATATTGTGGATCACGGAGGCAGCAACCAACTGTTTAATGTCTGAGACTTTACCTGATGGAGTCATCTGGTGACACCCATTGGTGTCAAAGAGGTCCTGAGTTCAGGAATTTTTTGTTGTACCATAGAAAAGTTTTGTCTGGAGGTACACTACGGCTTTCTGCTGTGACTCAGAAAATCTCCACACATGCCAGTAAACACCCCATGGGTTCTGTGGTAGAGCGGACCCATTACTCGCCGTCCGTGGAGACGCTCCAGGATTCATCTCAGAGTGACATCATCACCACAGCCACTCTCTTTGTGAACTACAGTGCCTTTCAGGAGTTTTTCGCGTAATTTACTTAACAGTGTACCTTCTTTTTCTTTACCAGCCTGGTCTGCAATCCACTGATTGCCTACGCAGAATGCCTTCTACCGGGCCCCAGTCAATAACCCTGAATTTCCTCTTTTGAGCTGAGGTTTATACATGTAAGTTGAGAAAATAGTAGTGATAGATAGTTTTTTTTTCTCTTTGGTCAAAATAAAATAATAATTCTCATCTGTTACAAGTGAAATATGACTCATGAATGCATAACATTAATGATCACTAATGATGAACACTAATGATCATCTTTAGACTTTAACTCGATTTTAAACTGTTGGCCGAAAACTCTCTCAGACATTGTATTGTCTGCTTTTACTAAGATACCAGTTGGACTTAACTAAGAAAGAAAACTTTAAAAAACAAACTGGAAAATCAAGAACAAACTACTTCAACCAAGGTTGCTTTAAAGGGCACAACATTTTTTTAGACAGCGTTTTCTTTCACGATAACCATATCTGAGGGGTCTTACCCTTGTACGCAGCATTTATACAGCCACATCCTGCAATTTAAAATGCTTAGTCCACCAAGCCCTTTTCAGTCCCTAGCCTCTACAAAGAGGAAATGTAAGGTCATTGGGTTGTGCTTCAGAAAATCGACACAGAGGTTTTCCCATCTCATTTACTGATGCTTAGCTGACAGTTAGTACTTCTTAGTTCAGCTTTAAAATGTGGTTCTTGTGCAACTGGTATCTGAAAACGGAGATAGATAACTTTCGACAAACATTGTGTGGAATAATTGGATTTTATTTCTGGAGCACCATTATTTTCTTTAAACAACTGCTTATTATCTGTGTACCGCTACATGAACCCCCACTTAACACCTCCAGCCATTTCTATTCTCTGGCTTTCTGACAGCCGTAATGGATGCTGAGGTCTAGGACTAATATCTATACACAAGGTCCTGCTAATGTATAGTGATCCCTTCACTAAGCCTTTTATCGCAGCAATTAGCTGGATGTCTCTTAACGGCCAGAGGAGAAAAGGGCTTTAGTGGGACCAGCACAGGTGTGAGAGAGAGGCAAAAAAGAAGAATGGATTCAGGAGCTGATTCATTCACAGGCTGAGTGAAGACTGAATGAGTGACATAGGTATATAAATTGTCATCTGATTTCATTCCAGCTCAGTTTCATATAAACATGTCATCATCAAATCCTGGGTTTTTGAAATTGTGAGAGTATGTGAATGAAGTGTTTCTGAATGAGGTTTTGTGTTGTGGAGAGAATCCACACAGACATGGACATTTGCTATGCCATGGGACCACACTTGACTAAGAAACAAACATTTTCTAAATTTGTTACACCAAATCACAGTTAACCCCCAGACTGTGTGTGTGTGTGTGTGTACACAACAGACAGCTGATTTTTTTTAAACTCTAATGCTCTTTCTCCAATCTAACATCAATAAAACACACACACACACACACACACACAATTGATCTCAACTTGGAGAATTGAACTGATTTGTTTTCCCTCCACTTCTTGAACACAGCCATACAAAAAGACACACATACAAATGGGTACAAAGAGAAACATGCATCCATTCAGTGAGAGAGACAGACAGATGGACTTGCTGAGAAGAAAAGTTGTACTTAAAAGAGACACAACCAGAGACAGACTTACATATGGAGGAAGAAGAAAAGGGAGACAAAGAGGTGTGTTGTTAGAGGGGTCGGGGGTTATATCTGTCTGATGGTTGCAAAGTTACTGAGGAGATCCAAGCACCAAATATAATAGATAAGATTGTCAGCAGTGAGTACAAACCCTGAGACAAAGGAGGAGAGTTACTGCTTATGTATTTGCTCCAGCAGACACCTGAAGGTGCCTTTGGGTCACATCCAGTGTTGTTTCTGTTTAATACTAGCACTTTCAAAGGTTCGTGACACCGTACTGGCCAGCTACTCAGTTTCATACCCAGTATCCTTTTTTAAGGCAGTCTTTGAACACCTCATCATGTGACTTCACCTGATGTCAAATTAATGGGAAACCCACAAAACCATGCGTGGCTTGGCATCTCATCTGTACTGTAGCATCAGCTCAGAGCGGGATCAACTTTGACAAGCTATATGTTTCCTCTGAAAATTGCAGTCGAGGATATCTGTTGCAAATCTGTCAGTTTTTTAGTCCTACATCGCTGAGGTCTACAACCTGAGAGCAGCCGGTTTGACTGACTAAAAACAGCCCCCAGAAGAGATTATAAATTTAGACTAAGCTGCCAACACTGTCACTTAATAAATATCGACACTTGCAAACAATTTGAAACAGTAAAGCAAGTGCTGTTAAATGTTAAGGCTTTTCACGGCGTGGAATGTAAATAATAATCTGTCTGAAGTCTTGGTGTGAGTGTCTAAAGGTTAATGATGAGTTCTCTACAAATGGATGTTGTACTACAATAAACACCCAATACATACGTGTTGTGTAAACATTTTGCGACTTGCCGAACCTTTAAATTAACATTTTGTCCTCATTACCTTCATCGAAAATTAAATCTGCATATAGCTACATGTGAATCAGGTTTGCACTTTTATCTTAATAACATCAACTTGAAACAACATTTTTTTTAACCATAAACGTCCTTTTGTTGTCTAAGCCATACTCATAACTCAAGATAGGAGTTGATGAGCTGACTCCTGCTTTTTGTGTGGCCACAATACACGCTGACAATTATACCAGTACACAATTATAGTATTTTCATTCAATTAAAAGGATGCCCATCAACAAAATCCAGACAGCAACAGTTCTCACCACAGTGTCACCAATAAAAAAAAAGCCTAGGTCGAGCTTTTTAGGACATAGCTATGGGGTTTATACATTGCTTTATATCCCATCTTAAACCTTCAACCAGAGCTAAGCTAATGACACAGCAGCAGCCCCAGGAAGATGATGCAGACTCTAGACAGTAATGCACCAGATGGGTCAGGTTCAAACTCAGAAACTTCTTGCTGTGAGGCAACATTATGCTAAACATTGAGCCACCATGGTTAATACGATTTGATTATTCCTATTATATTATGAAGCTGAGGAGGAGAGTTGGTGCCTGTGTTTTGAAGATAAAAACATCATATTGAAGTGCCACAGTGTACCCTCTGTTAAAATACTGTTCCCTGCTGCTGGAGTTGTTTGTATTGTGAATGATTGAATTGTCTTTCAGTCATCTGTCTCATCTGGCACAAGGAACAACAGGGGGGTCTTGTTAGAGCAGCTGACATTGATTTTGATGCTGTGTAACCTCTGACTGTGACAAGTTAAAATTGATGCCCCTTTTGTGCTCTGACATATTGCAAACATGTCAAGTTGCTTTGGCAAATATTTCAAACGCACTGATAAATCTCCCAAAGATTTACACTGTATTATCCTAAATTTTCTAATTAACAGAGCCATAAATATACAGTTGATGTTTCTGTTTTCCTCTGTCCATCTGTCGACTGGACTTTCCAGTTTTAAACTTGACCAAAGTCACTTCAATAACACAAACACTCACACATACACACACAGACTCCCCAGTTACATCTTATGCCTCCTGCAATACACTGATAAGGCCTTCTCTGTCTCTCTCTCTCTCTCTCTCCTTGTCTCTCTCATTCTTGTTGTCTCTTGGTTTTTCTCTGTCCCTTTTCCATTTTGTTATGTTTTATGCCATTTATCTCCCTTGTTCTTACTCCCTCCCTCTGTATCTCTGTCTTTGTTTCGCCCCATTTCTGTTCATCTTTTTCCTCTCCAATCTTTTTTCTTTTTTTGTCTTTTGATCCTCACTGTATTCTTTGTCCTCATCTCTTAATATTTTATTCTTTTTGCCATCATCTCACATTCCCAAATTCAGTCTATTTCTGTCTTTTATCTGTTCTCTTTGGAAATCCTATATTTTTATGTACAGTTGTTTTCAGTAAGAACATTTCAGACTGAAATCCTGAAAAGATATTCATTTGGGCTTGGGGCATGGCAATTTTATGTCCAGTAAGAACATTAATTTTAACATTATCTACGACATTATTCTCTGAATCAAATAGAGGCCTGCTGGTTTGCAAAAATGTGCTGAGCACTATAGATTTATCAGAGTGCCCTGAGGCAACATATTTTAACGGCCTGTTATGCCATAAAGTGGAACATATATCAGCTGAAGTGCTGATATTTACATTTGTTCATACAGTATTCACAAAAGACTCTTTAGAAAAAGAAGACTCCTCTGAGGTTGTAAAGTCAACTCTGTTATCCTGCTGTTTCCAGGGCAATGCAAAGAACTTGATGAAAAGCAAACGATCATGTCCGGATCAAGCTCAGATATTGAAGTATGAATTAATATTTACACAACTAGTTTGCTCAGCTAAAAGCCCCTTCAGATTGAAGTCATGTCAGTGATGTAAGAAACATTTTACCATCACATTGTGAAGCGCCTCTTCCTCTGAAAGTACAACTTCTGTTATTTGTTGTCATTATTGTTATTTGTTGCCTGAAAGCTTTGGACACTTTGGACAAATTATTGCAGTGAGTGTGCTGTTGGGAACATTAATGTTAATGCAGGAAGAACCACAGTCCTTGTCTTAACACAGATTGTAGGCATTTTGTCATTTCACCCTTTGCACCACCGTTATAACTATAACCACAGGCAACACCAACATCTGGGGAATTATTGGTAGAGTAATATTTAGCCTGATCTCAGTGGATTTAAGATTAGAGTACATAAGTTTAAAAATTCTGCTTCTTTGCGAAATGTTTCTTTTCCCTCTTCTAAGTGCAAAATGCATCAGTTGTTGAAACCTTTGCTCTAAAGATGTCTCAAATGGTGTTGACTTCAGTGATTACTTCATCTGTGGAGGGATATTTGCTGGATCAAATCAAGTCTGTAATGGGACAATCAACTGCTTGTAAGTCTGATCACCACCACAATTCAGACAGAGCAGCATATTGCTGACTACAAGAGGCTTTATTTACTGTAAGATGCTCAAAGTGACTGTTTGCCCTCTTTGGCCAAATATCTACATCTTAAAACAGCTTAACACAGCAATTAGCAGGGGTAAATTTCTGTATGTTGTTGTTGCCTCCAAGTGCACACAAAAAAGCAGCCCGATCCCAACCCTGTTCATTAAAGCATGGGCAGGGTCAGTGTAGTTGTCACTCTGTCATGTTTTTCATTAAGATTACTTGTGCGAAGTCAAATATTAAGTTTTGATACTTTCTCTTATTTGCTAAAAATACAGAGAGTAATTCCATTGATTAGACAGTGATGTTTGTATCCTCAGTGGCTTGGCCAGCACAATGCTCTGTAAACTCCTGCTGAGCTTTGTCATACGAGATGAAAAACCTCATAAATTAAGAGAAAAATATCTTAGAAGACAGAAAGTAGAGCTGGGTGGTATGACCAAAATTCTATATCACGGTATTTTTCAGAATTACTCCGGTCTCACTGTACTTTTTTCATGCGTGATTCAGTGTTGACCATATTTCCTTCTTCTTCTTCTTTTATTGGCGGATTGCAATACCAGCTTATAGGTGCATACCGCTACCTACCGTACCGGAGTGTGTAGAACGGGATCCTGTTTACAATAACACACAAAAAAGGAGTTCATTCACCTACTAAATTCTGTTAAACAACCTGGTGTTTACTAAGAATTTTAATACCTCTCTCTGAATTTCCCTCACCCTATCACCACTAGTTCCTCGTATTCCTTCCAAATCCCAACCCCGTTTGCTCTCTCTCACCCTTTGTTGTATCCTAATTCTTTCAACCTGATATCCGACACAGTGCATTAGTACGTGCTCAACATTTTCCATTCTATTACAATGTGCACCACCACATTTCCCACTGATTGAGAGAAGATTAACTGCATATTTATGGCGACAGATTGGTGCCAAAAAGAACTGGCGTGATAAAACATACATTTGAGCATATTATATTATTTCATACGCGTAGATATTAACTGTGAATGCGCACTCAGAGGAAACTGCTCCCCGAGCGAGGGGGAATATGTGACCAGCGCACCAAACAACCACTCAAAAATCACCCCGCTCTCTTGAAGTTGATTTCTGCTCTCTCGCTCGAAACTTTTAGCACAGTGGGGGAGGGAACCATATGTAGCGCGCTGGTCACATATTCCTCCTCACTTGCAGTTAATATCTATGCGTGTGAAATAATATAACACTCCCAAATGTATGTTTTATCGCACCAGTGTTTCTTGGCACTAATGTGTTGCCATACCGCCTGTTCAGAGCTTCCTCTATCCATGTCCACCACGCTCAGCAACTCCACTATTATTTCCACTCTGTTCAATGCATTTTTAGTGGCGCAGCAATGAAAAGAGTCCTTCGTGAAACAATTTACCAGTGCGCTGCGTTCCGGACATGTTTAGGCTATTTAAACCGGTGTTGCCGGTATATGAAAATTCATATCATAACAAATATAAAAAACGGTTTTCGGTACGAACCGGTATACTGCCCAGCCCTAACAGAAAGCCATAAAACTGTAGCTGCATCTCATCAGTTTGAGATGGAAAGGTATAAGGAATTTTTTTTAAATATTAGGATAAGGGATGTAAATAATACAAATTACAACTAGAAATACAAATGACCTTATCTTCAATAAGGGTTGTTTTAAATGAATACTGGCAAACTGACACTGGTATCATAGAGTGATTTTACAATAAATAAAAGGGGAGCATTATTGGAGAAATTCACAGCAGATACAATAGAATAGAAACATCTTCAATATCTGCCTTTTACACAAATGAATTCAATATCATTTTTTTGTTTGCAGTAATGTTTTAGATTAATCATCTAAGCCTTTAAGAAGAAATCATAATGCGCTTTTAATACAGACTATCCAACCAGGCAAAGATTACTAGCTGTAATTTATATCAGAAGTCAAATGATGCTATCAGTTCTTACTTTACAAAAGAGTTTGAATGGTTTGAATTATGGTGTAACACGGAAACAGTGAACATTGATGTTGTCTCCCATAGACAACATTTACATTACACACACACATACATTACACTCACATTGTCTGCTGCTGTTGAAGTTTATATCTAGTTGTACATGATTGCGTCTGTGGGGGAACACCAGTGTTTCTGTGTCTCACTGTACTCTGTTCATGTTGATCATTGTAGAGACCCATTTTATGTTTAACATAGGAAATTCATTCAGCTGTCACATCTCATTGGCCACTAGTGCTCCTCTTAATGCTCCTGTATACAGTTTACTCAAGGTTGTGATGTCACAGCAGCTTTTTCCTGAAGAAACATAAAAGTAAGTTAAATGGGCCGGATGACTCTGCAAAATACACATGTGCACAGGATGTGTTGTCACACACACACCAACAGCTCTCAGACACTTTACACAATGTTTTGCACATGTCACATAACCTACCAGGCACTTTCTCTGTTTTGTTTCCTCAATCCCTCTCTCTCTCTCTCTCTCTCTCTCTCTCTTTCACACTCTCATACACACACACACACACAAACACAACTCTTTCCTTTGCACTCAATTGGCTCATGGCACTCAGAACAATGACAAGTGCAATGAGAGGCACGTAGAGTTTGACTTGGGCTCTGGTGTATGTGTGTGTGTATCTGGGTGGGTGTGTGAATGTCTTTGTGTGCGAGCGTATTTGATGTCAGCAGGGTTGATTCACACTCACTTACCCCCCGACAACTGGAATCATACCACCCGCCTCTTGACGAGCTCACATCAACACACATACACAGAGCTAATTAGTAGTCTTCATTATTGTTGGATTATGCTGTTCAGCTCTGCAGCTACAGGGTTTTCTTTATGGGTGGAAAGGAACTAAGGACTCTTAAGTACATTTAGCAGACTGCTTGTTTGACTTTGAATAATGGATTTCAGCACAAGACTAACTAATGAAGCAGAGCAGCGTTATGCATATCGACTGCCACAACATACACGTCGCCACATCTCTGCTTAAAGAAACATTTCATTCACTGCTTCTTTGGTCTTTTGTCATTCTCTCAGTCTTATTAATTCTGCTGGGGCGAAACACCCCAAGAGAGCCGTCACACAGGTAATCACACGGGTTGTACACAAATGCCCAGGTTAGCCAGAAAAAAAAAATGAAGGCAAACAGTAAGGGTTTTACCCAAAGTGTCTGCTGTAGTTATCCATTACAGTTTAAGGAGAGACAGCTTTGGCCTAGCATACTAATAATTGTGTGGACACAGACTCCCTGTGCAGGGAAAGATTGTTACATTTTGTGTACACTTCAAACTGCAGTTTGACTAGCCTCCAGTTGTGGTGGAAACATTTATATTGTGCTGCTCCACCTAAACAGACAATGCTCTTCACTGTTTGCCTCCCATTTGCCTCTTCACACCCACATATGGGTGACAACAGAGCTGGCTCACCATGGGGAGCAGTCAGAGTTCAGTATTGTATTGAAGACCAGTGTGTGGCGTGGGCAGCAGGAGCTGGCAATCACGCAGACAACCCTGCAAAGAGTGGATGACCAACTGGACCCCCTAAGGCACTGAAAAATCCCTAAATATGTCCTTCCCAAGTCACATCCTCCAGCTCTTCCCAGGGCAACCTAAGGCATTCCCAAACTAAATTAGATATAATCCAATGAATAGTCCCTATGGTGTGTTCTGAGTCTGCTCCTGATCTCCATCCAGCTGGTGACAGCTGGGAGGAGTGTCCCATACTGATCCCCCCACCCTATCAGCTGATGTTTCTAATGTGAACGGCTGTAGTTAATCTCCGTGGTCCAACTGGCATATTTACAACCTGCTTGATTAATTAAACATAATTTCTGTGCCTGAGATGTTGAAGAAATCTCAGGAAATAACTGAAGATTACAGATGAATAACCATCTGACTGACACAGTTTCATTCTTTCTCTGCATACTTTTGGTTCCATAGTTGCAAAAGGAATTAGATTGTCCTTGTTTTTACCAGATTTGTTCATACAATACAATGACACAAACCACCATTTTATACCAATAAAATGTTGGTTTGTGTCATTGCTCAAGGATACTTTTACAATATTGGGAAATTCATATAATATTTAGTATTTTATAAGACTGCGTGTATGCTTTTCTCTTTTGTGCAATCGCTGCAGTGCACATTAGCTCAGATGTGTTTGCCTCTGCTCATCTGTCTGACTGTGTGTTTGCGTGGGTGTGTTTTCTTTTTGTATGTGTATGTGTTACTCTTGGGCACGACTCTCTGCACTGCTGGTTTGTTACCGCTTCCTTACATCAGTCCAAAAGATCTTAAAATCTCCACAGCTTCTTTCGATTAAAAACTGAAGTTAGGTTTGGCATTATATTGCAAAGGTTACTTCAGATTTCTATTTATGAGAGACATCTCTGGGTTTAAGGTAGTAAAAAGAATTGGCCTAATATTGGATAGGCAGAACTGAGGTTAGTTCAGTCTGCTGCTGACTGAGGGATGCCCTGGAATTACTCCTATGATGAGGTGTTTACACTTTCTAAAGTGGTGCAGCTCTGTGGGTGAATCAATTCACGAATGCAGAGATTTATTTCCAAGTCACAAAACTCACCTTGTGTGTCAATGTTTCTTTTAAAGATGAATGAGCTTTTGGGTTCTAGGTTCTCCTGGCTTTACAGAACTGCATGCCTAACAATTCATAAACTCCAGACAGCCATGATGGTCTCACACTGACAATGATGGCCATCAAGCTGGGAATGAATGTCTGCCGTGCTGTGCAATGTCCAGCACGAATCTCGAGATGCTGGCAACTTTAGCATAAATGCCAACAGCAACATGTGCTTTGTTTATGCGTACGACTTCAATTTTGCCAGCTTGATATTTTATGGTGAAATATGCGTGCTGCAGTTTTTGTATGCATTCTGCCAGAACGGCCACGGTAGATAGAAAGGGGATGAGCAGCTTGAGCAGCTGCTGAGCCAGATTTAATTTGGAGAAGGTGGCAGCTTGAAGAAAAATGTCTTGATGTCGCTCCAATCAGTGAACTGATCAGTCAGTTTTTGTGCCAGATACTGGATTGGTTTAATTGTGTTAGGCTCCAGACTTCACACAAAATAGGGTGTTGGGGCAGCACTAAGTGTTTGCTTTGTTAATGAAGAGCAAAGCCATATGATGGACAGTGTATGGTTTTAATGGTTTGAAAGGCAGGGACTGTGGGGCACAGATCAGATGTACTGACTGTGATACTGAATTACAAGAGTTGGCCCGCCTCTGGCATGATGTACTGCATGCTGATTCAACCTATAAGATAGCCGCATCCTTTGAAAAACAGCATGAGCGATTGCTCTCTGCTGCAGAGTGGATTAAATTTTCAAGATATTCACATTTGCTTTAAAACTAGAGGGAAAGAAAAAAGGAAAAGAAACCCATAGTACATGTAGAAGTCATTTATAATCATATAAGATATGGAGTGTGGGGCGATATTGAATCCCAAGATAAGCTCACACTCTACAGCTCTAATGCAGGAAAGGAACATTTTCCTCTGTGTGTGTGTGTGTGTGTCAGCATAAGACCCTTGGGTGCCAGCTAGCCTAGTTTAAGGTGTAATGTACACACATACACACTCAGAGAGATGGCAGCAGAGATGGCATCATCCTCAAGGGTGAAGTTGTGCTGACCAGATGAGCTGTTTTCTTTTCATCTCATGTGTGTTTGGCTAGTGCAGGCTTTGGATCTGGTTTGGGCTGTATGATGTTATATTATCTTCCTTGGTTTGTGAATGTGTAGTTTTGTGTTTTGTGGGTTCTGGAGGGTCAAGAATTTGACCAAGCACTTTCAGAGCATTCAAACTAACTTTGTTGCTGTAAAAACCAGGGCTGTCAAACAATTAAAATGTTTAACCTGATTATTCAAATGTTAGCTGTGCATTAATCACAATTAATCACCATACCTTACTGTAATATTACCAAAAAGTTCACATTTTCTTTGTATACTGTTGGAACAGAAAGATAAATGACAGGAGGCGGATATATATGTGTATTTGTTTTTGATTTATGACAAATCCAAATGAAGGGGCATTGGTCTTACTTTTCTTTATATATACATATTCAGTAAATGTAGAATGGATTGATTGAATAAACTTTTTGGGCCTTATTAAAAATGTAAAGCAGTTGCCTTTTACATTTATTTAAAATTAAATAAAGTGTAATAGGCCTGAGGGAACACAATGTTTACTTTGGAAATATAGCTTGCTTAAAATGTGAATATAAAATATTTGAAGTCCACTTTAAACATGCTGCATACATACTAACATACTTTTGACATGTCTAATCAGCCGTTTTTGAATTATTATTATTATTTTTAATAATTAAATTAAAAGAACCCTCAGAAACGAATCATTGGCGTCCACTTCCATGACGTATGCAGTGTAAGGAAGCGGGAGGTTCCTGACGGCTAGACGGCAAGTTAAGGGTGCAGAGAAGGGACAAAATAGCAACACGTGATTATTCTGAATTATTAATATATTTTAAAAATGCATTAAATGCAGCCTTTTAATTGATCGCAGTTAACACGTCCACACTGACAGCCCCTTTAAAACTAAAAGAGAGAACAGGACAAAAGCGAGTGTGGGGCTGTTCAGTTTCATAAGTTCTGACAGAAGGAATTTTCCTCATTTCAGAAACATGGCAACTTAATTAATGAATGTCTTCTTCAGTCTTATTCTACTCAGATATATTTGAATCCGGTTTTCAAAAACCCAATATTCGCATTTATTTCAGTTCTAAATGCTTTCAACTGTGTTTTGATCACATTTTTATAATTCCAGACATGTTCACTAATGAATTGAAACTGAATTGTGACTTATCTTTGTTCACTGTAATGTATTTCTTTTGGCTGGAAATACAGCCATCAAGTAGGCACTTATAATTGAAAATATGACTCAGTTTAATTGTAGCTCCCTTTTCATGGTTTTTGCAATCTGGTATTTCTGAATGAAAAATAATGATTAATGGCATTTTATTGTTTCTTTGTTATACTTCTTGTTTCCTGGTGTTTATGTGTTCCTCCTTCAAAGAACTGAAACTGAGATGAAAGTAGAAAAAGATGGAAGAGAAATATTTATTTAGTTCTGTATTCTGCAATCCATTTGTCTGTTCCAGGCCGTTGACAGTGCTCTCTCTCTGTCTCATGCTCTGTTTGTTTCTTAAATATAAAAATATGTTCCCTTTGAATTACTTCCATGACTATGCATGGATGTGTGCAGGTATGTGCGTCTGTCAGTGTGTGGACGATGAAATGAGAATGAGAGTCAGTCTTGCTGACCTCATGTAGTTCCTCAGTTTCTCTTTTTGTTTTTGTTCAATTCATTCTTTATGGTGAAGCACGCACACACGCAACATAAAAACAAATCATAAATGAGTCTGCGCCTTGACTTAGCATTGTAAACATATATTCAACAGAACTAATATTAGCAATGTTTTGTCTAAAATTGACTTTTGTTGGTTGCATGTTTGCGGATGATGATTTGAAAAGAGAGGATTTTTTTTTTTTTGGCATGTGACCTCTTTACACTGGAACACACTCATAACCTTCATTTATAGTAAATACAGTACAAAAGCAATTTTAGACACGGCACAGGGATAAGGGGTTAATCTGATTCATGACTAGAATACATAATGATGTGGAATAAACATCGGCATGACTGATGTAGAGGGTTCAGTAAGGGATTGCTGTGAAATAAAAAGGAAAAAACAGAAAAGGCAAAACCACAGACACAAAAAGTGAAAAAAGGCAAGCAGAGTGTAGTAATACACAGGAGAGAAGAAGTGAAAGCGAGACAGAGAGATCGCAGTAGATCCATGAGCTGGAGAGGAAGAAAATGAGGAGGCAAAATGAAGGGCTTTGATTTATACATTTAAACATTAATGACGATCTTCAGTAGGGAAAAAAAAAAATATCCCTCTGCTGTTAACATGTTGCTCGAGAGGAGCAAAGAGAGAAAGCCAGAGCTTGCAACATGTCTCTTGGTAGAAGTCCCCAGAGGCTCAAAACAGCTTCCACACAGGAAATCAGCCCAATAGCTACAGGCTTGGTAATAACAGCTCTCTTCATCAAAAGCTCCTATTCACAGAATCTCAGTTGGAATTTAGTTGGAAATTTTATGTCGAATGTCTGAGAGGATTCAAGAACAGAGGAAATAAAGAATGTAGTGTGTGTATTTTTGTGTGTGTGAGAGGGGAGGAAAGCTTCAGGGAATGAAACACATGTGACTGTCAGTGGAATGAGATGAAAAGCAAGAAAATGTGCTTATAGTACAAGATGCTCCTGGGGCGTGAACACACACATGCACAGACACACACGTCTTCACATGTGTGTGTTCACACATGTTCATAAAAGCTCAGGGAAGTCATTCAAGTACAGTGTGAATTAAAGTCACTGGTGCAGGAGTGGTTGGATTATCCAAGTCTGCATTTTAAATTGCTGCGTTTTCTTCTGTTTCCTGAAAAAGAACCTTTTCCTCGTGCTCTACAGTTTGCTGACTCCTCTCCTTACTGCTTGGAGGTGTTAATTTCTTGACACTGCTCTCGATGCCTCCGACATTCAGGCACATAACTTTGATCTCACTCTTGTCATTGCAGCAGCATAGAATATTCCGGGATGCACAAGAGAGGGATTTGATCACCACTTTTTTTGGATGCCTTGGTTTTGGATGTTTCCAAATGTTCTGTCATTGTCATTGTACACTAAATAATCAGGACTATTACTTTTTTTTGCCTTCATGAAGCCCCCTAATCGTTTGATGTTTTTGAAAGAAATCTACCTTCGTCCTCACTGCATATCCATTTTCTATTGGTCCCCCTCCTCCCCACGCTGTGAGCGTTCCTACCTGGCTCACCCCCATCAGTGCTTCTTAACTCACCCCCCCCCCTATTGCCTTTACCTCTGTCTCTCTCAGCATGGCCTCAATTCACAGACAAGCTCGCATCTTTTGCTCTCTCTGCATCTCTTGGCAGGTGTAGCTGTGATGAGCTTCAGGCTACTGTGTGCGAGCAGCACAAGAAGTGTGTGCGTGGCTGTGTGAAGCATGTTTTACGTGGCTGCCTCTGTTTCTCTGCTCAATTTCCACGTAGCTCTCAACCCCCTCCCTCTTTCTCTTTCTCTCTGCTTTTTGTCTGTCTTCACTGCATGCATGTGTTTCTCTCACCAGGTGTATTTTGTTTTTGTCTTCAGGCTAATGTATGTGTGCAAGTGAGGAAGGAGAGCCAAGCACAGGAAGAGCGAGAGGGAAGATGGCCTAGTTCTTGCAGTAAAACGAGAGGCAGAAGTAAAATAAACTGCAATCAAGGCAATGATAGTAAAATCCTGATGCAGAAAACTATTAAAAAAAGATTAGAAAAACGTGACTTGCCTAATTGTGTAAGTCTGTGTGTCTTTATGTGTGGTTGGGATCTTAATTGTGAAGGACGTGTTCACCCCTCCCTCCCAGTTGTCATCTCTGCTCCTGCAGATTCACTCCCTGCCAACAAGCACCATGGTTGTGCTGAAGAAATTGAAAGAACTCTCATTGTATTAATCAAATGATCTGCTTCCTGCTTTTATTGGCCCAGTGTGTGTGCGGCTGGGGGGGGCTTGTGCTCAATTTCCCACCATATCTTAAGAAATCCCCTCCAGCAGGGACATCAAACGCAAAGCAGACTTGTGAGAAGGAGATGTAATGGAATATTTTGATGGAAAAGTAAAAATAGTACTGAGCCTGTGAGCCTGTTATCATAATTCATTTAGTCATTATAGTATGTAAGGAGGGAATTCCACGTTGGTTACCTTAGATTCACAGTATACAAAAAAAAAAAGAAAAAAGCAGCCAATCAGTTGAAGTGTTAATTAAATGTATGGTCAGTGTCCAATCACCAAGGGTGTCATTTGGCCTCAGCAATGTATTCAGTGAGTGTTGGCTTGTAATGAGCCTTCAGAGATAGCTACCAAGATTCACCAAACATATGGCTGCCATTTATTCAGGACCATGGGCAAGTCCAACAGTAATCCCAGAGATGAGTATTATTAGATTAAAAAGCTGTTATATTGAAGACATTCACGACACAGCCTCAAGTATGTTAAAAAAACCTTCACTCTGTTGTGTGATATTTAAACATCTCATTCATTCCACTCTTCTGGCGAGGCTTTCAGCAAGAATTTGGAAGCTGGCAGTGAGGATGTATACCCATTCAAGAGCTGCGAGGTCACTCATTGACGTTGCGTGATGGGGCACAGTGGAGAGTTGTGTTCCGTGCCAAAAGTCTTGGATGAGGCTGAGGTCAGAATTTGGTTTAAGCCCCTAAAGCTCTTCCTCAGCAAAGTGGAAATTCAATGCTGTCATGGACTTTTCTTTATGCATCAGCAGCGTTTTCACAAAACTGTGGCTCAAAGTTGGAATCATGTTGTAGTCTTAAATGCTATCTGAATTATTACCAGCGAACCTCACCAAAACCAGAACTAACAGCCACCAGTATCTTGTGCACAGTAACTCTATCCATACTAACCCTGACTATGCAATAGAACAACTATAGTAGAGATTTGAGGCAATTGCTGATAATAATATTTGGGCTTTTCAAAAATGGGATATTTTATTACATAACTTTTACCACTTTTGAGGAGTATCCAATAATTGATCGCATTTTACATGTTTTTTTCAGACTTGCAGGATTTTTGTATCCCAATATTTGCTTAGCCGCAGATTTATACACCATTAAAGACACATACTGTATGTAATCTGTAAGATACTATTGCCAAAATGTATCTGCTGATTCCATTCATAGATTCCCTAACATGGATTGTTTTTTTCCACATACCTCTGGCCCTGTGGTGCACCTTTGAACCTTTAGCTCCTCACACTAACAAAACACCACTGTTTATGAATTCCCACTTTCATGGAAACATGTTAAACATTTAGCAACACACTGCAGAAATTTAAATATGAAACAACAAGTTTTTGCAAACAGGTCTTCGTGTTGTGGTTTGAAAACTGTTTCCACTGCAATTTATTGGTTTTCCCAACGCAAAGGACTAATGTACATTCGCCAGTGGGCTGACAGGGGACCATGTGAGTGATGTAAGCTAGAGAAATATCAGTAATGTGGGAAATAGCTGCTGTCTCTTCTACACCCTCTAACTTCTCTACTTATCAACTTCTTGTTTCTCCCTCCCCTCTGAGCCTCTCAGTGCTCCCAGTCCCTTCACCCTCCTCCCATCATTTCCTCCATCTATCACACCCAATCACACCCATTCGTCCCAAAATACACAAATACACTCTCTCATGTCATTCATAACTTCTTTCCTACCCTTCCTATCCTCTTCTTTTTCTCCATAGTTTATTCATTCGTTTCTCTCTCCATCTGTTACTCACTTCACAAAGCTTTTCAATTTCTTCCAGCATCACTTTACTTTCCTCCCTGCCCCACTCCCTGTTCACTTCCTTGCTTCCTCATCTCTTGCTCTCTATTTCCTGGAAATGGGAGAGAGAAAAAGAGAGACTGAAAGGCAGATGAGATTGAAAAGAGATAAAAAGGATGGATCGAGCGGGGAGGGATCACTGAAGAAGAGAGGGAGTTGAAGCAATGAGATGATCAAAGAAATGGAGACTCCAAAGAGAGTTCCTGAATTAAATTGAAGATTTAATCAAATTAATATTGAATTGAGAGATAGAGAGAGACTGAAGAAGAAGAAAGAGGAAGAGGAGGGGCAGGTTGATGATAAGTGAAATACATACAGTATGTAAGGTGACTGGACAATAATATTCTGGCAAAACAGTCTACAACACTTGTGTTTGGTGAGAAGATAACATGTCTTTCATTAGTTTAATGCATCAGCAGTGTTCGTTTTCATTAAAATAAGCAGCATAATGAAATCCTAATCTGCAGGAAATCATGTGTAGGCCAATTCAAACTTCTTGAATCAGCATCATATCAATACATACATAGAAAATCTACAGATGATGCATGCAACAAAATAACCTTCTGCAAAAAGTTAATGCCAAATTTCCCTGGCAGCTTCGCTGTGTTTACTAGCCAAGTTTACCCGCTGGGGAAGGTGGCTGAGGAGACAAAGTAAGCCAGATTAATTGGTTACTTCTGTTAAATTCCTCAACAAAACAAGTCGAGGTAAAATTTGCTAATTACCAGGACTACTCTTGTGCCTAATTTTTTTTCAAGAACTGAGAGGCAATGTCAAAACACAGAGCTGTTGTTGCTCTACTGAGCACTTCTGTGTCTTTCACTAAGCTGTTATGGGTTTTTCTGCCTCAAACTTTTTCTGTTCACTCTTATGGCTCTTGATGTTTTCAGAAGGAAGCTGCTATTTTCAGTGTAAAATGTCCCTCTGTTTGGTATGCATGCCTTCTAACAACAGACAGCTATCAAATGCCAAATATATAACATACATTCATGCATACTACCATATCCTTCAGGAGTTGGTGAGCACTGAAGCAGAGCTAGCAGAGTAAATATTATCATGATATTCTTGCCAAAAAGCCGTAAACAAATGAAATCTTAGGTTATAATAATATTGATAAGGAATAAATACTTGCATGCAATAGATAAAATAGGTAGTATGGAAATAATTAAGTCTTGCAGTTGAAGTGTTTGATCGATGATTCAAATGAAGGTTTTCTGGCCAAGGTTCTTCAATAAGCCTTTGCGAAGGGTGGGAGCCCTGACGGCAAAGTCCCTGTCCTCTTTGTTTTTTGGCCTTCACTTGGGGAATAGCTACCAAAGCCTTAACAGAGGATTTCAAGCCGCTTGCTGGTGAGTAATGTAGTAGATGAGCATCCACTTAGTTTGATGCCAAATCATTCAGGGTCTTAAAGGTCAAGAGGAAAATTTGAACATCAATTTTAAAAGAGACAGGCAGCAAGTAAAGGAATAGTAGTCAGTAGTCAGTCAGTCAGTCAGTCAGTCAGTCAGTCAGTCAGATGGCTGCATTTTGGACACCAAGAAGTGCAATCAGATTTTCATCAAGGCGAAGGTTGTTCTTGCTCTGCTGGTTGTGTAGTCGCTCGCAAATAAGCTTATGACCAGAATCAACCGAAAAATCTTACTGCTGCCTTGTACAGCTTTTTTCCAAAGCCCCCAATTGGCCAAAATATGTTTTAATGCAAGATTAAGTTCTTTAGCAATTCCCAAATTCCCACTTTGTATTCAAACATAAATATTTGGCTTTGCTCCAAACTAATCGTAACCCACTCATATGATTAGAAATGAGGAAAAACCCTCTGGACATTTTGAAAAACACAATATTTCTGTTTAGGCTCGCTAGGCACAGAATTTACTGAATTTGGCTCCAGTGTCATGCTGGAGAAGCTTAGCCTGTAAAAAGTCAATCACAAGCCATATGTAACACCTCGCCCCTCCAGCAGCAGCAGCTAGCAATAACCAGGCCGTGTGCATGGCCATATGAGCAAGTCACTTCTTTTAGAAAATGACAAACCCGAGCGTAGGTGTCGACCAAACAGTCCCATTACAGCCCCCCCCCCAAAAAAAGAAAAGAAAACAGTCCTATGACCAGGAAGCAGCCAGTTTCACTGTCAGACCGGCTGGAACAAAGTGAACTCTCTCACCTCCTTTTCTAACTGCCTCTATGGTGAAATAAGCATCCCAAAGCTACCCTGCAAAAAGGAAAACCCAATCTTTGAACTCAGGGTTTCACAGGGGACGATAGTATGTAGCTGTCATGGATAACATTTCTCTTTCCCCTTCTAGGGTTCTGACAGGACAAATTCCAAAATCCTGCAATGTCTCAGTCAGTGATTTGGAATTTTGTAAGTCCTTTACAATCAGTCACAGCATACAGGCCTGAGTGACAGCAGAAAAACCCTCGAGATATGAACCTGCCCGGGGTAATGGTCTTGCTTTCTTTTATACTCACCTTTACCTTTCTTTCTCCTCACATTTTACCCTGGCTGGCCTGGTCCTCTTTTTCCCAGCATGCCTCTATTTTAGTCTCTTTTGCAGTGCAGGCATACGTTTATCCCCTCAGTGTTCTCATCTCTTAATTTGTTTCTATCTTTCTCAACCACATCTTTCTTGATGACTTTGGGGAGCACTGGTCGCTTTGGCCATCAAGTAATGACGTCCTTGATCAATTGATTCTGTGAGTGGATTTCTGCGCACAACAGCATGTGAATGTGTATTTTTTTCAAAGGTCTACCATTTTTTTGTGTGTGGAGCCTTTTAAGGCCTATTGCTTTGGGATCAGTGTATGGCTGAGCATTGAGCTTTTAATACCCCTACTAAAGCTATAGGAGCCAACATTCCTCTCCCGTTGTCCTCCCTCCCTAATTAAGCTTTTAATACAACTTAGAAACCATAGAAGACAACATTACTATTCATGAGCAAGAAAGAGAGGTAATGGGTGAGAGGAAGTGGAGGAGGAGGACAGGCTGAAGCACTGGTAGGAAGGATGGGACAGAAATAGAGACAGTGGGATAGCAGAGAGCAACTGGAAGAGCTAAGAAATAATGAAAGAGAAAAAAATGACAGAAAGATGAATGAATTAGAGGAAGAATAGATGGAGTTTATGTGAGAGACAATTGGCAGTCATGCTGATTTAAAACAAGTACAGTATTTTCCATAATGCTGACCATTTTAAAATGCTAAATGAGCAGAGAAAATGTCACAGAGGCTCAATGGATTGTCCAAGTGCAGACAAGAAATTAATATTCTGACTACTTTGTACTGAAGTTGAGTAACCGATTAACCGCCCTGACTGGGAAATGTCAGTAGATCTCCTAAGATAATATTATCGGACGACACATCTCAACTCATCTTGAGTGCAGCAGAGTGTTGCAATTGTAATTGGACATGTGATTTACAGGTATCCAGAGTATCTGCGTGGTCTGAGGTCATTGAATGTGGGGTGGAAACAGATTTGATTTACAAGCACCAAGAAAATGAACACAAGTAGCACACAATATTGTTTGGATTTTGAATTCATCAGCTTCACTGAGTGTCTTTATCTGGTGATTCATCTAGTGGATTAATACAGTAGCTCCATAAAAACACGTAATTTCATCTCCAAAAATAATGTAATATTATAAAAAACAAGCAGCTCATGTCATCAGAAAGTTGGTTACATGTTGTAGCTAAATGCTAACTGTGATTTTAAAGGAAGTGCTATTAGCTGACTAATAAAGACACATTGGTTTTAATGAACACTTTTAGGACAATTGATTGTCCTGTAAGCTGCTTTGATTGGACTTGTTGAGGTAACACCCCAACATTTCTCTCCTTTTCCTGGAATAGATTAGCTGCAATGACGCAGAGAAAAGCAACTGAGATATAAACAGTAACACAAGCACAGAGAAAGATCAGAGGCCTTTTTCCACAGTGGGACTACAGATGATCTACAAGACAGAGAAAATAAGGCAGTGAGCAACACAATACAAATAGTCATGTTTTTTCTTTTACTTTGGTTTCACCATCCTCCCTCTGTTGTGTTTTCTCTGTGTCTCCCATGAAGCTGTAGCTCTAATAAACAAATGCTTTCCTGTTACCCTGGATGTAGCAGAGTCAGTATATGTATGTGTACAGACAATCTTAGTGTTTTTCTTTTTGGTTATTGCAGAGTGAGCAAGTTTAAATTTTGATCACATCTGGATAAATGTACTCATCCGTCTCATCTTCCTTCTGTTATGAAGGAAAGAATGAAAAGTGTTCTTACGGTCTCGGTTGTGAAAGTTAAATGTGAAATGACTTCTTAGGTCATTTTCACCACCCTCATATAAACACACAAACACACACACACACACACAGGAGCTGTGCATAGTAAATTCTCACACCAGCTATAGAACTGTGTCTACGTGGTGAATCCAACTTTTTTTGCTTGAAAATCGCACTTTGTTTTAATTTTTCTTTCACTCTTTTCTGTGCGACCAAGGATCTAAGGTTGTTGCAGAGCTGTAAGCTTTGGGCAGCTCCAAAGATGTTGACTTTACACTAACCCCTGACATTTA
Organism: Remorina albescens; assembly: GCA_034769265.1. NCBI lineage: Eukaryota > Metazoa > Chordata > Actinopteri > Carangiformes > Echeneidae > Remorina > Remorina albescens. Next base: position 15,198,323 of record CM068492.1, on the reverse strand, counting down.
TCTTAGAGGGACTAACAATAAACACACATATACGCTTACACATAGACATGCATACTAACACACACACTTGGTCTTTTTAAGGCCTAGTGGTTTAATGTGAGCTGTCAGCTCTGCCACACTGTTTTGACTTGTTACAAGGGAGAACACTGGAGGGTGGAAGCATACATGAGTCTATGTGTTTTTGTGTGTGTGTTTTCATGTATGTGTAAATGCCTGCATGTGCATGTTGCTTTCTTCCTTGGGTTTTTGTGTGTACGTGTAAACTCATCATTCTCATGATCGCTCTTTTCATTTGTTGTTTTTGTTTTTTTGCTCTGAAAACAGATTTGACATGGTCCTCACACACACAGACTAACACAATAACTGCACATATATAGTACATGCACCCATACACAATCACACATGCCTTAGAGGCAGATTCTATCAGACTGCTGATCAGTGTTCCAATAAGAACATCTTTCACGTCTACATCTGCGTAATCTGTAAAAGAAATCAAGTGCACACACACACACATTAAAATAATGTACTTCATGATTATCTCCCCTTGCTCTTTCTCCTCTTTCCAGTAACATCCTTCAAATTGATCGCCTCCAATTTATGTAAGTCATGTACATCCAGCTGAGAGTCAGTAATCTCTCCAGACCATCAAGGTCACTGTCCTTTTTCAGTGGCGGTCATTTTACTTTGAATGTGAACGTTAATGAGCCTTTCCATCCACCACAAGTTATTTAATATTCTTAGACCAAGTACAACTTTAAAGGGAAAACACCCTCCCCAAACTATGCTATTAACTGCAACATGTTATCCTGGTCCAACAGTTGATGCAATACATGTAATCCTTGCATGGACATCACAGTGTGCATATGTGTGCTAGTGTGTGTGTGTATGTGTGTGGGTGGGTGGAAGCAGGCAGTGGAAAAATACTTGTGAATTCTCAGGAAAGGTGGTAAAATCTGGACGTGGCTAAGTGTCACAGAGATGCACTTTCCTCCCTTAACAGCCGCCTTCAGTTTGCCCCTAAGCAGAGCGCTTAGCCACAGAACGCTTTGGTGAAAGTTTTCAAAACGCACCCATTACTTGCACAGAAAACTGTGGTTGCACTGGGCAGCCCCCAGGTCTGAATATATTTAGCAGTATTAAAACGAGGTAGGGATTTGCCATGTAAGGGCATGCATGCTGAGTGAAACCCTTTGCGGCATAAGTAACAATTTAAAAGAAACTGTGAAATTGAGGTCAAAAGAAGAAGAGATACCTGAGTGCTCAGGAAATTTTGCCAGCTGCGATCTTGTTGTTGCCCTCAGAAAACATACTGACTTTTAAGATATGAGTAGAACCAAAGTCTTTATCTCTTACTGTCATTCTCTTAGCCTGTCTCTTGGTTTCTCTCTGGCATTCTCATCATAGCAGTAACACCCATTGCCCTATCTGTTGCAATCTGTAATGTGCACAATGTTCAAAGCAAAGCTGTGGTGTTTGTGTTTGGGTGATAAGTGTCTCAGCATGCCTGTCTGTTTGTTGTTTCCTTGTGAAATGTCTCATCCGTGGCCTTGGATGCTCTCTCTTCTTCTCTCTGTCAGCCCTCCAGAGAAGTTGAAATCTTCCTTCCAGTCAATTGAAGCCATCTTCATGTCTAGCGCCCTGCGCTGCTCCAGGCAACGTCCATGTGTGTCTGTGTTTATGAGTAGGAAAGAATATGTGGTGTTGTATATGGGTTTGTATGTGTGTGGAGGCTTCAGGCTAGCCATGACTGTGTGATGACTGCGGAGCATATACAGCAGTTAAAGCCATCCTGCTGTTTATACGTCAGCAGCAATGCAGTATGTTATAAACTACATCATTTAGCAAAAGTTCAATTATCTTGTTCATTATAAGTGTGTTAATCAGGAGTGTTATCAAAGCTGGTCATGTGAATCCTTATTTCCCAGAAAATGATTAAAATGCATAATTCTTTGAATACACCCTCGTGAGCACAAACTAATAAAATGCTCCCGGAGGTGCTTAAGTGCCTGTGTTGAAAATCGTAGATGCTACTCTTATACAACTCATGATGTCTGTAATAACAGGAAGTCATGTGCAACAAGACCAACAACCACTCACACTCAGACCTACGGACAATTTAGTGTCACCAGTTAACCCAAACGTGTCTTTGGACGGTGGGAGGAAACAGGAGTACCTGGAAGAAACCCAGGCAGGGACAAGGAGAACATGCAAACTCCACACAGAAAGGCCCCAAGAGCCGAACCTTTGACCTTCTCACTGTGGGGCAACAGGTTTGACCACTATGCTGCCGTGATGCCAAGTTTTAGTGTTCAAAGATCCAAATATTGACAGGGAATTTCATTAACATTGCTTTCATTGGCTGCGTTTACTGACACATAATCTAGCCTGAGTGTTATTTGAAAGAATTTCATTAGTCTTTGTTTCAACGTGAGGTTTTGGTTATGTCTAAATTCAGCTTTTAATTGTTTTGACTGCAGTGGTCGGGCATTTAGACATCAAATAAACAGTTGGAAATGGGTTCCAGCCCAAGGCCTGTCATTTCTGGAAATGTTTTATAGATATGTCACTTTTTCATTTGTGTGGCTCTTTTCTATCTATAAAATACATATATTACTGCTAGAGAGACATAAAATCATAGGACAGTGAAATACAATAGGTCATATGTGAGCATATATTTACGTGCACATTATTCATTGTCATGTTATGTTCATAGCTTACTGTGTATTGGTCATTGATAGGTAATCATATTATACAGTAACCCCTCAACTATTGCGGGTGTTACGTTCCAGAACCCCCCGCAATGTGAAAATCCGCAAAGTAAAAACAGGATTGGCTAATGTGATTGATCAGGGTATTGTAATGTATATATTTTTATATTTTTATATATTAAAGCTTTTATAAAGCCTCCACACACTCATAAACTTTTTCTACACTCTTAAACACAAATAAAGATGCTGAGCGATGTAGTGGACGTGTGCGTAGGAAGCAAACTGAGCGGCGTGGGATGATGAAAGCTAGGATGCTGGGAACTGAGGCTGCGGTCACTAAGCCAATCAGCATGTACGAAATCATCTGGGAAGACTAAGCCAAATTTCGATCGGCCGCAGAAACCCACGATGTACCGAGGAAACCGCAATATTAATTTACATTGAATATTTTTAAAAATCTGCGATGCACTGAGGCCGCGAAAAGTGAACCACGATATAGTGAGGATTACTGTATCTATTTTAGATTTTAGAATTAGAATTTCAATCCCTTAATCCTGTTGGTATCCGTTAAATTCCCCTAAATGCATTTTCAGGGTCGTTTCCACATGACCAAGCAGCATATCTGTATTTCTGTGGCGGGATGTGGGATGCTATGAAAACAAGTCTTTGCACACAGATGTGGTTTCTGACTTCATTCAGTTAATTACATTAATTGGTTAATTGAACAGTCAACTATCCAATCATTGCCTCCAATAGCTGTTATGGACTTCGCACCATCCTCAGCCTGCACTTGGCTTTTGATGCACTTTGAGCATCTGTCTCCAGGATGAATGGATGGAGGCAGTAAATAACCAGATGAAGGGAAAAATAGGGAGCAATGACAAAGGCCTTGATGGATAGATGGATGAATGAAAGGGAGGATGAAACTGAGGGCAACTTTTCATGAAAGGCCGTGATCCCGGATCTATTCCCTGTGCTCATCAGCAAGCAGATTTACTAACCTGTGCTATCTTTTGATGTCACAGCTCACATTCTTTGCCATTTTTGGGTTAGTTAAAATGTCGCAGGGTGTCATAATAGCATAGTGGTCAGACCTGTTGCCCCACAACAAGAAGGTTGCGTGGAAACGGGTAAGCAGAAGAAGACACATGAATGAATGACATGTCGCAGGTCTATGAGCATCAACCATGTGGACCCCAGAATGACTACAAGCAGAACAAATAGAAGAATTATTTTTGCATTTGGATCTTAAAGTGCAGCGAATGGAAAAAAGGGCAAAACAGAGTTACCCCAAAAATTGCCCCACAATGCAATTCTGACTGATTTTACCTCATGGTTCTAGATCTAACCAGGCCAGTTCATTTTGATTTTTTTTTTTTTTTTTTATGTAATCCCCTTTCCCTACTGCTTCCTCTTTAGTTTCATTACCTTACACACATACAAACACACACACACACACATATCTTACTCCTTCTTCTTCTTTCCTTCCTTGCTGTATCACCTCTGTGGATGTAGTAGTCATGCAGACAGCTAATGTCAAACCACCAATTACACAGTCCGCATGGTAATTACCACCAGACCAAGACCTTCTTTTTGGTTTGTTCACACACACACACACACACACACACAAAGGGCAGTCACCCCTCCATATATGTTCTTCATATTCTGGTGCTCAGACAAATAACTTTCTTTCTTTTCACGCTGCTGTCACTGTCTATACATTTCTCCTCTCTCCTCTCTCTCCCTCTCTCTCCCTCTCTCTCCCTCTCTCCTCTCTCCCTCTCTCGCTCTCACTTTTTCTCTTTCTCTAATACCATTATTGGAACCATCAGCCAGAGTGGTGGCATTTACTGGCCCCGATGCTCCAAGATACAGACACAAACACACAAACATGCACATATGCACACAGAAACACATGGGCGTGCATGTGTACACACACACACACACACACACACATGCATGCTGTCTATATGGGCAGGCTGCCAACTGCATGCTAAGCTAATGAGACTGGCAAAGTGCCATGTTACCAATATCAGTGTTAACCTTCCTTCCATTCTCTCTGAAACACACACACACACACACACACATGCAGAGTCACAGCCCTAAAACAGAATCAAATACACACAGACACACTGATAGACACAGGTGATCACACAAAAAGGAAAATTCCACATGCAGACAGTAAGGCCCACAAAGAAATTTAGTTCCATTAAATACAAAAGAGATAATGAGCTGGCAGGAGTTTAAAGTGAAAGAAAAGGATGAAGCAACAACAACCTGATGCGCCAGATTGTTAAGTCCAGCTGCTTTGCAAGGTGAAAGAGATGATGGATGGATGAAAAATATGTTGCCAGAATTTTTTACGATTTTGCATCCTGAAAAACCTCATAGAAAAGGAACATTCATCCAGGAACAAGATATTATTACAAAGTCCCAACCAAATTTGTTTTTATTCTTCATAATGAAGTGAAAATGTTTTGTTTCTCCTGTTTTAAACCTTATTGGCTCATTGCTGATGCCTTCTTTTCAAGATTAAAGTCTTACTTCTTCCTCAAATCTTTTACTGAAGGCATCTAACAAGCATCCTTCATCCTGACTTCTCTTAAAGAAAATGTATCACTGTTTCCACTTTTACCATTCCTAGCCAAGTAATCATGACTTCGTTCCAATTGAAGAACTAAGAGTCGTGGCTCCATTTTTCAGTCCCACTTTTAATTTGGGTTGAAAGCCCTAAACGCATTCATTAAAATATCACACTCCCATCCTTCCAACTTGATAACAAATGTCAGAGATAATTGAATTAATGTTGCGACACAGCACCCTCAGTGGACCCTCCTGCCCACTGATGACACCAAAAATGGGGCGTGAGCAGAAATCGCAATGCATTTGTTTCGTTGTGCCTGAAAGCATGGACATGAAATTTTCATGAATTGGTTGCCTAAAATCTATAAAAATTTAATTCCAAATCATACACTTGCTATGGATACAAAAAGCATTCCAACTGGAAACAAAATCACCAGAGTTGTTTTTTAATCTGTTTTTGAGAAACAGGGAGGGCTTTTTATATTGTATTCATTGCATTTGTTTGCTACCTTAATCTTGTGAGGCCCATTTTGAAATAAGGAGAGGTTAAGATGTTTTGAAAGGGTAAGAGCAGGGGGCCGTGAAATGCTAAACTTGGACTTCTGATAAACAAATCTTACAATGCTACTCCAACATAATAAGATCAAATCCACTTATCAGTTCAGTTCACCACCACCGTCAGCCCCCCCACCATGTCTTTGAAAAACCTCCTGAGCTTTTAATGCTATTTCATCAGCTACAACGGCACAAAGTTTAGAGTATGTGCCTGCTTACATTTTGTCAACTTTTGTCTAAATCGAAACTTTGTAGGTTGAAAACTGCAATCCTGTAAATTAATGTGAAAAGCACTTTAATTTAAGGTTGGCCTAAAAATATTAATTATAGTAATAAATGAAAGGTAAAAATAAATGTAAGTAAATTTAATCCACAGCTAGTGTAAGGAAGCTTAAACTGATTATAAGTAGTGTCTGCAGGAGCAGAAACTCTTTTTTTTATTCTAATACTCTGTCTCTTCATCAAACTCTCTTTTGCAAATGTGAGTAGGCCTGTTTGTGTTTGGGCCAAACCAACAATGCCTTCAGTCTGGCTATTTTTTCAAGTCATTCATCATTTACTGAGTGGAATAAATGTTACAGGAATCCTGGGGGGAAAAAAGAGAGAGGGAGAGATTGTTGTTCAATCTGGCTGAGTGAAAATCTCCCAACAAAATTTGCATAACTCTCTTTTTGAGAGAAATGTATTTGCAAGTAAAGGAAATATCCAAATGCTTTTGCTCATTTTTAATTTGAGTATTGCATTGAATTACAGAAATCAATTTAGCTCATACCGCATGAAAGGATACTTAAAATTGCAAATCAGGAAACAGGCCTTGGCATCCTCATTGGTAATTAGAATTAATTACTTTGACAGTATCATATGACAGATTATGAACTTTGAAAGCACATGTCTGCAAACAAACTCTGTGTTCTCATGTAATTATTCACTCTGCTGGGTGTTTTTCACAAACATTACAGCTACTCGAGCCACATACATTTGGTGTGCTACCCACATATTCTATTTTGAGGACAAATACGTGGTCATGTAAAGTGTTGAGGCTGTGAAAAGACAGCAGGAGATAGGGAGAGTCTATCCAGTTATGTAAGCTGCGATGAGACCACGAGGTGACTTCAGTCTCTTTCTCACCTGACGAGCTGCATGCTGTCCTTCCATTGCTCCAAAAAATTTGAACTGTCTTTTCTTTTTATCTGTTTCCCTTACTTTCTTTTCTTCACGTCAATCCAATTTTGCTCATACTTCTTCCTTTTTTTTATAGCAGAGCTCTGCAGTACCTTATTCACGTTCACATTTATGTTATCTTTTCTTGCTCTGCCCTAATTGCTTCACTTTTTGTTTAAAATACCTCCTTTTCCATCTGTTTCCCCTTCTCTATGCAGCTCTGTTGCTCCCTAAGCCTTTTTTTTCCCTTTCCTCCCACTTTGGCAGCCCAACCCTCTGTCTGTTGCCAAGGTTACCAGACAGCAAGGGAGGTAAGGAAGAAATAGCAGAGAAACTAGGAAGGAGGGAGCGGAGACTTTAAGAGGAACAAGAGAAATCGCATGAGTGAAAAAGAGAAAGAAGTGATGGGAGTCATCAACAAGTCGAAACAATACTCAAACCTCCACCATAAAGTTTGAATTGTGGTGATTGACAGTCTGCTGTTTTTGATTTTATAATGTAGTGCTCAGGAAAAGTAGAGGAAGTAAAAAGACCCTGAGCTAAATAACAGCACGTCATGTTACTGTATAATATCCCCTGGGCTCAGGTCGCTGTCCAAGGTCCTGAATTCGCTCTGGCCATTGCCTAGGTTTATGCCCTTCTTTGTGCACCGTCCTTGGTTCTATATGATTAGAGGAAAAAAAGCATACTTCAACCCTGAGTCAATCCTCATACACTGGCAGAAGGTTAAAGAGCAGTCTGTATACAAAAGAGTATCTCATACTCATGAAATTCTGTTAAGTGCCGTGAAAACAGTTTTATAATGTTATATGGTCTTGAATGAGCCTGACAAAGTCTTTGTTAAAAGACAAGACGTGATAGGAAAGGTTAAAAAAAAAAAAAAGGGGATGCAATAGTTCTATCATGGGACGTGGGGGATCAAGTGTTTTTAGAGTCTAGAGAGTAAAAATCAGGATATGCCAGCTGCTGCAGTATGATTTAATTTGTATCTCGTGTGTTTCCATAACTTAGAGAAAGCATAGTAAGAAATCCATAAAAAGTTGCAACAGCACCATGTTCTGTTGCTCTCTGGTGCCTATGGCCCTGATAGGTGTAAAACTCTGAACTGTTTGCTTTTCTGTAGTCACATTGGAGGGTCGAAGGTAAAGATATCATTTCCATACAGAGATCAATAGTGTCAAAGTGTCCTCTGAGTGTGAAATGAGATTTCCATGGCCCAGGATCCTGTGGTAACTGAATTTGATCCAGGGCAGCAAATGGTACATTTTTCTCATTGCTTTCTATTCATGAAACCTGTCACTATCATAATTCATTGTTTTGACATGGCTGTCTTCAGGTTTCATTTTCATGAATTAAACATTGCCTGGAAACAATGAATTTTCAGTCCAGACTTCTTGTGATCGATCACAGTAAAGATGTGTTGTTTTACCCTTGTATGAACATAGTCACCAGCAGAGGCCAATACAATTCTCACACTTGGTCCCCAATTAAAGTTTCCTGTGGTGTTTGAAGTCAGAAGTCAGGTATCACCTTTACAGCCAAAAACTGACTTGAGAGTCAGATATGTTTACAGTTCATAATGGATATACAGTACATTAAAGAAAATTGTCCTTTCTGAATGTTTCACAGAGATGACATTAGATATACTTTTCTTTGTTGATGTCAGCTGAAGAGAAAAGGCACAGCTTGGACATTTTTGTGTTTTTTAATATGAAAAAGAAACAGAGACAGAAAGGAGAAAATTGATAATGTGATTTAATAGAAGCCATGCTCACTGAGCCACCGCGATACTCAAATTGTAATGTTTCATTTATTTTTGGTGTTTATTAAAAAATGTACTGTGTTTGTCAAATCTTAAAGGTCTTTTTACTGTCATCATTTCAAATGTAGTGATACTGCCATCATCAGTGCTTCCAGAAATTCGCCAGGTTTTCACAAATACACTTTATAAAAAAATATGAGAAAATAGAAATGGCCTATATTAAGCTGTCAATATGCTTTTGAGTTGCCAAGAAAGATTTTCCAGAAATATAAGAGGATAACTCAAGTGTCTTCTCCAAAAGCAATTGCTGAAAAGAAGCTACAAAAACTGTTCACCTTCATGTCTCTGCTGCCCTCCTGAACTTTGCTTGACACTAATTACTTATTCAGGATCACTAACATGTAAGCCTAATACAGAATATTCTGCTTATACTTGTGGATTGCATTTATGTTCCCAGCAAAGTAATGTAAAAAGTCTTTGGACAAAGTATGTGGGATGGAGTATAGCTCTCAGCTCTCTCAGCTTTGTCACTGGAGCAGATGTTTAGTATTATTAGTTGGAAGTTTGTTTGCCTTTAAATGCAAAGTACAGAAGTATCTGTTTGCATTGTCGCCTTGGTCCATGTCTGTCAACAGTTTCCTGGCTGCTGTATCTTCACATTGTTTAACCTGACTCAAGCCCATATTATGTTGCAGCTAATGTATCAAATGCATATAAAGTGGATTATATTTGAAGTGTGATATGTCCCTCATATCAGAATGTTCCTCTCACTCTGTCAGTATGTGTGTTTTGAAAAACGTGTTGGTGACACAAAAACACTTTTCTCATCTACACACAGATTCAAAGATTTCCATATATGGGAAAATGATAGGCCTTTTCAAATCAGTATTTCTGAATTCACTTTTTATGTTAACAGTTCCTGCCGGCCTTATAAATGACAGGGAGCCAAAAATCTAAATGGATAACTTTCCTCAATTATTCTTCAGTTTTTTTCTTCTTTAGTTTGTTCATCTTATGTTTAGTTGAGTTTCATGGTGGAATGCTTTTACTTTCTGACTCTAGTTTGTGAATTCAATGAAGTTTCAACCCAAGCAAAACAGCAGAGACAAAGCTTTGGGAGATGATGTCATCCATCAACAAAACCTGGAACAACTCCATAGACAGTAAATAATGTAACAGCAGACAGCGGCAGTGGTGATTACTTGCATATTGAAGGAAGTCACAGATGCAACCCCTGCAGTCAGACACTCAGCAACTTATTTTGATGTATTATTTCAAACCTAATTCTAAGAAATCCACAAAGTTTATTTCCAATTCACCGTTGGGGCACCAACTCCACAAAGCATCATCTGGTCAGGTCTGATAATGACTTACTGTGCTAAATAACTAAAATGGTGCAAAGAAAATTTGGCTTTGAACTTTGTAGGACAGCTGCAACTTGAAGGTTAGAGGTTCGGTTTAGAGTTCCAGACAGCTTTGAAAAATATGTCAGAATGGTGAACAGGTGACTCCCGCCTTACTCACGACATGCTGGTTTTCTTAAGCAAGTAGCTTACCACTGCCGCAGTTGTGTTTAATGGCAGTTATGACTCAGCTGCTGGAAGAGATTGTGTGGGGGCCCTGTGGATATGTTGGAGGGTGCCATTGGAAAAGTGCATACAGTGTGTTCAGCCGAAGCTCATCTTAAAAGTAAGTATAAGATGAAGGCTCCGTCCTGTGGGTGACAATTCTGCTTGATCAAACTTTTGCATGTGTGCCACACAGATACCAGTCAGCTTACTTTAGCAGTTCAGTTATGCATTAGACTTTTAATATTAAGAACAATCCTTTATCTCATCAAATGACTTAATACACAAGATTCATGCTGTTGCTAGAGATGCATGAGTTGAGTAATTACTGTTCAAAATAATGGAAGGAGGTGAAAGGTACATTTACCCTCTTAAACTTGTGATGCTAAAAGGGCTAAATGATCCCTCTTATCTTTTCAATCAATGACGAACACACTGAACAATCACCCTTCAGAAGGGTTCTGCCATAGCTGTGAGCCTTTATTTCTTTATTTTACTAAAGAATTGTGAGGAAGCACTTATTGGCAAAGGGAGCACAGATGTTGCTTAAGAGGATCCTGAGAAGACCTTTTCCATCTTCTCTATAATGCATTTTATTGGCGCCCGTGTGTGATGTCCTTCGGTATAATTTATCTCTAAGAAGATAAAGACATTACAATAGATAACAAAGGAAAACAATCATTTTAGATATTGACCAGGCAGTACCTTACAAGGCATGTTGTGTATATCTTACTGTTCATCACTGTGTGTTTACATTCTCTAGCTACTTTATAAAACACACGTACAATTTAATGCAATCTATTAGAACAAATTCTTCATGTCTGGTAATAATAAATTTATGCTGGGGTTGTAGTTGGTAGGGGTTTTGGACTGGCTGCACATTTTTTCTCTGCTCATGCTTGTTAATAGGCAGGGCAAAATATTATGCAAGACCTCTCAGGATAATGCAGTCCACTCCAACATCGATGAAATGAAAATTTTCATCTTTGTAAAGGTGGAATTTATGCTAAGTGTATTGGATTACAGTAAAATGACTACTGAATATCCAGCATGCAGTCCATAATTATATCACCAACCTTGTGATCCACATATGTTAGCATTAGTACCACGAAAGCAAAACACTGGAGTTCTGAAAGTGCTGTTCAGATTAAGCTAAAAAAAAAAAAAAAGGACAATCCTGTACTGGTTTCCTTCATAATATAAATATCTGTTACAGTCCTTCCAAGTGTCCTTGCAATCATTGACAGATATTGTGTGTGTCCACAATACCTGATCATAAATCACTGCATACTGACACCCAGCAAACGCAATATTGGCCAAGATTTCATGTGCACTGAGCTCTTAATTTTGCTCACATTTGCCCTTTATGTCACTCCCAATCAGGAAGCAAAGTTGCATAAAAAGAGTAATATGAGCAGAACATAATTATATGCACATGGTTGAATTAGGTCATCACTGCTGAGCCCACAGTAATTGCAATAATTTGATTACTGTGTGTGTCTAAGTCTGTGTGTCAGGATTGCCAGATTTGGTTCTGGAGTCTTTCATTGATCCATTTTGGCAGCGCAAGATGAACTGGATTGCTGCTAATCTGGCAAACCTGGAAATGTCAATTGAAGAATCTCTATTACTGGGTGTATGTATGTGTGTCTTTGGGTGTGTGAGTGTTTGGATATTTGTGGTTCAGCCTCCAAATCTGTATGATGAAACCTGTGACTGTGCACAATCCGCACAAAGACCAGGTGAAGTTAATAGAATTTTGCCTTCGTAATAAAACAGATGGAAAGGTCAGGAAATTGTTTATGTTTTGTTTTCCAGCTATTTGACTACTTGTGATAGTTGAAAGATGATTTATGTGTAATGGTAACACTGAATAAAAAAAAATGCCAGTTGACCGGATAAGAGTTGGTTGAACATTGTTGGGAACATGGCACACGGCTTCTTCGTGGCCTTTAATCAGTTCAGAAGGCCCATAATATAGACCCGTGTAGAAAAGTAACGAATCGTGAGAACGGAGTATATTTGCCCCAGGCTGCCCTTGTGGTGACAATCAGTACAAATGTGAACAGGAGTCTGGAAAGGTGTGTTCAGCTGATTTTCCATGAATAAGTAAAAGTAAGTGAAGGTTAAATCTCTCTTCCTTTCTTTTTTTATGATTGATATGCTCCACACTGGTATTCCAATGCCCTTGTACATCTGTAGCTCAGCAAATGGCAATAATAAAGTCTTGAAACAGGAAAAATATTAAGTGGAGCAGATGAGCTGTTGGTCAGAGCTTCCCATGTCACTCCATTGTTACTTGATTCCTTATAATGACTCAGAACTATCCTGAAGTCGGTTTATATCAAAGGTTTGTTTTTCTCCCCATACTCTTGCTCGGAGGCCTTTAGTCTGACAGGAAGTGTTCACTGAATATTCATGCACAGAAACCCTTGCAGTGATTTCTGATACACTTTTGCTGTTGAGAGCTGACTAGGTGAATCCAAATGGAGTTGCTTAAAGTAGCTACCTCATACAAGATGAGTTTGAACGTTATGATTCAGTGAACAAACATTACAACACACTGCAGCAGTTTAATTGAGTTCTCTAGCTCATCGATTAAAAATGTTACATTTATTTTACATGTACATGTTATTCCTGTCATAAATATATTCATGTGAATGTCTTCAGGTGACTTCTTCTTTATTCTCTCTTTGTTTCTCTCCACTAAAAGACTCTCCCATAAATGAGTATGAGTAGCTGTGAGTGAGCTGATAACTGGAACACAGAAAAGAAAATGAAAACATATTATTTATTTTAATGGTTAAAACAAATTTCTGTTGTTCTGGAGTAACCTTCATGTGTTCAGCCTTTGAAAGAGCAGGGTTGTTATATAACTAACTGTTATTCAACCACTAATTGAGACCAATGCTTTGTCTCACAATAGCATAATAAGAGAGAGAAGTGTGTGTGTGAGAGAGAATCAGAGCATTCAGCATGTGCTGCTTTTGCTTTACTGCATCTGTCTCATCATTATATCGTTAATAACTTGATGAGCACAAGTGCCATTAAATACAGGGTGTTTTTCTACTTAAATGGCTGATTGTTTAATTGTTGATCTTCTTCATAATTTCCCTACATTCAGATTTTCCACACATGATTTATGAAAAAATGTATTAATATAAGTATATATATATATTTACATTAACCAAAATATTATACACACACTAGCAGGTAGCTATGACGGCTTCACCCCTTCAGATGTGGGAGCCAACATGCAGAGCTGAAATCAAATTTTAAAGGGTACTTGGTTCTTGGTATTTTCGAACCAAGTTTTGGTCTTCAACCTCACTGTATGGTCCTGCTAAAAGAAGCATCAGGTCAGAAGATGCTCACGTGGATCGTTTCAGTGACAAATAATCTGGTTTACTTTGAATATTCTATTAGAAAATAGAATCAAACACAAATCCCTGAACAAGGAGGGCCACTTCATTTAAATGTTGTATGCGAGATATCATTGATGCATTCATAAATGTACTGATTGCACTGTTTTGAAATATTGTGAAGTTGCAACTCTTTGTTTGCTTTGCTGAAGTAACATCAGCCAGCATGGCAGGGAACAAACAATAGACTATGGCTTGATGATGATGATGTGTAAATGCAATAAGACTTGTAATGGGAATTCAGTCAAATGAAAGAGGAATGTTTGCCTCACCAGCATATTTGCCTTCTCTACTCCACTCGATACACTGTATCTAGAGAGAAGTTAAAATTAAATTTGAATACTGAGAGTGTATGCTGTAATTGCCCTCTTAGTTAGCTCATCCCTCCGTGGCTCCATGTGTAACACCAGCTGTTGCTATACAGAAGACGATGGAGGGATGGAATGGGACCAAAAAAAAAGTACACAGGCTTTCTGTAGGGTTGGAATTTCTTTGAGAAGTAAATGAAGAAAAAGGACAAAATTTTATATCTCGTGCCATCTTTCATTCTCTTGAAATTGGTTTTCATCCTGCTTGTTTTAGATGGCGGGAGTAAGAAAAAAGATATGACGGAGAAGCAGAAAAGACGCAGATAAAAATATAAGTACAGAGAACAGGCAGCGAGGGCACCAGGTGAAACACAGCAACAGATGGAGAGAGAGATTGACAGTGAGAGAAAAACTGTGTGCAAGAAAAAAAATTTGAGTAGGCGGGGTAAACACAGGGAAGGGTTACTGTTCCAGTGCAGCAGCTGGGTTGAGTTCAGTCCATGTTTCAGTAAAAGACTTACAGAGACTTCACTGTAAGATAGAGGAGAGATAGAGATGAGTATGTGTATTGTGGGTGTGTGTTTGTGAGTGTAGGGCCTCATTAGTCAGATTGGAGATGATGACATTCAGCAGACACAAATCAATGGTAACCCCCTAAGACAGCAGCTGTCTCCCTGTCTCATTAATCCTTGATGCTGTGTTGTAGCTGCCAGTCAGTAAGGGTTTTAAAGTATCTGCAATATACGCTCCCTATAGGTCTGTGTGTATGTGTATGTGTATGTGTATGCAGGGGGCTTATTAGATGCATTTAAAATGATGAGCTGATTGATAAGATCAATACCAAGCATTGTACCATGAAGACAGCAATAATTCACTCTCCCGCTTTCTCTTCCTCTTTTCAAAAGGATAATTATTAGCACTCAATATTCAAATACAGTTTAAAATCGTACACTGATGAGCTTAAGTTGTCCCTGATTTTCTCCAACTCCCGCTCTGAGTGTATAGACACACACTCAAGCTTGTGTTTACCAAAACAGTGCCCTCTGCTTGGCATTCTTCAGCTGCTCTCAGTGACCTACTTACTTAGAAAGCACATTTTTTTAAAAATTCATTAGCTAAAATGAGTGCTTATTTATTCCATTCACTTTCAGTCCTTCATTGCTTTCTGCTCCTCTCCCTCTCCCTTACGCCACTGTGGCTTTATAATGCCAGAGGTCCTCTAAGCTGCCATTTAGCCCGGCACCATTAAAACCAGTATGCTGCAGTTAGAAACATATCCTACAAAGATTATGGGATATTATTGTAACTAATATTAATTTTGATATTTTAACCTACAATGTGATGTGTGCGGTGCTAATTTCCCCTGAAAGAATGATAATAGAACATAAACATAACATACACATATAGAAATATATATATAGATCAGAGAAGATACTCTTTTACAAAATAAAACGTCCTACTCTCCATGCAGAGGTGGCTTGGTTTGAAGTTTATCTCTTATGAGATGGCTCAGATGGCTGCCAATGGCCTAAGTCATCTTAAAATGAACATAAAGCATGATCCAGCCACATCTGAAGGCAAAAGTGGCTGTAGAAGGACAAAACACGGACTAGAATGCGCTTTGCTCTCAAAGGGATTCATAGTGCTGCACTCCTGTAAACAAAGAAAATGATGGAAATCATTGTGAAAAAAAAATGGCACTTAAGGGAGAAGTTCAAATCCTGTCTATTTTTTTCACCCACACACTCACCAGGCCTATTGCTGTATAAAGCGGCTGGTAAAGTGACATTTTTGGAAAAGTAACAAAAGCTGGCAAATGGCGTATGTGCAGAAATGATAACTTTGTGCTCTGTATACTGAGGCTGTTGGGTTACGTCATCGGCATGTTTACAGTGAATGGATATTTGTGATGGGCACAGCCCTTCTTACAAGGAAAATCCTAACCCTAGGTTCAGGAAGTGAACCCTGCTCTGTAATACTCTTGTTGTCACCTCGAGTGTTGTCAATCTTAATCTTAGTTATATTTGTGTTGTATATACATCAGGACCATGTTGGTGCCAATGTGGCCAAAGAATTAAAAGACACATTAGAATAAAAGGGAGTAAAACTATCACAAGAATTGTTAATGACTTGGTGTCAAAATGTAATGTGACGAAGCAGAACAGAACTTATTATCAGGGTATTGGTAATACTTTTAAATGCTGTTGTGACTATAGTGCAAACTGCGATATTTACTTTTGCTGATGTTACACTGCAGAGAAGTTATAGAAGAAGTGGTGGCATAAGGACAAGACACTTGAAATAATATCAGTTCAGAGCATATTGTCAGGCCATGTGTCCAAGAGTTCAGCTCATTGCTGCCATATTGAAACTTACATAGTTGGAGCAACACTGAAGGAGTAATATGTGTTTTGACTTTGAAAGCCTAATCACATTCAAAATGAAAAAGCATTAAGGTGGACTGGCATTAAGATGAAAATGTAAAAAAATAAAATAAAAAGGGGGATAATTTATAGTACCTTAAATTTTACCTTGGAGGGCATAAAAGCTTCAATTGTAAATGTGTTTATACAGCTCAACATGACTGTGGAATACTAATGCTGTCACTCTACAGAAACTGGCTATGTCCAGGTTTGATTTGTAAAAAGAGATTAGTCTTGGCTAAATGGATTTATAGTGTGCCATTGCTGCAGAAGACTTGTTTGACTGCCAGTGCAGCATTCTCTAGTTTTTGCGAGTTATTTTATATTTTCTCAGTGACAGCTGTTTCAAACTGTTGCCTTTACAACTACAAAGGATATGATGTAACCATCTTTTTTTATTCTATTAAACTGCAGTTGGTGCCCACATTCTGCCGCAAGTTGGTGGTTTGAAGTTTTGAAGCAAAGAAATGTCTGAAAGTTTGTCATCAGGTTACAAAGGTCCATCCCATTTATTTTGTTAAGGAATTAAACTCACAACTCACAATATTAAACTGACTCTCCCACACAATTCAACAATAAATCTTGGCAATCAGAGACTCATCATCCTCCACACTTTCTCCAACTCACACTAATCAGACTCCCCTAAACTACAATTCCCAGCCCTGGCACTGTACCAACACCTGGGTTTACACATCGCTCGCATCTCGCCTTGTAATTTCCATCCTCCGCATAATTCTAGTCAACAATAGTATAATGTACAGCAAACAATCAATTTGAAATAGACCAGCAAGCGTTTCACAAACAATTAGTTAACATTTTTTTTAACTCACTGCTGTCTGTAAAATATATCATGATAACTACAAAAGGTTTTACTAATCAAATTCAGAAAAACTGCTCAAATCAACATAATATCTCTAAACTATTTCCTTTTTGTCTATAAAACTCAGCATAATTCAAGCACAGCCTCTGTTGGCAAAAACATGTTCCCATACTGGACCATTATTTTCCCCATTTAGCCTCACCATTCCCAATAAATCTCAAATGTCTCACAATAGTGGAGTGTGATAGTAATTTCTCTTTTAATTTCATTTACTCCTGTTCCAGTTGTAAATTCTCTTCTACTGAGGAGGCACTAAAAGTGTTCTTCTTTAGACACTTTTATTAAACCCCAAAAACGTCCCTTTGTGGTTTGAGACAAGATGGTATAATTAAAATGTCTTCTTTAATATCTCACATTTCAAATCACTAGAGACTGCGTTGTATAATGAATTTGGCAGCAAAAAAGCAATAACAAACTCTGTATTAGATTTATTCAAAGTAAGTGAGTAATAATGGTAATTAGAGTCCTATTCCTCCAACAGTGGTGCAGTGACTGTAAACTCACACCTTACAGTATGAATAGTAATCACAGATTATCTATCGTCATACAGGCACTGCATATCTTTTAAGGATTCAAATGAAGTAACAGTAACCCAGTGTATTGTATCAGTTATGGTTCTGGCTGTCTTTAGCTTGTCTGAGTTTTTAATTAGTGATTGTCTTCCAACATTGGGGTTTTATCTAAAGGGGCTTTGCCGTCTGCAGAGCCCTCATTTTGTGTTCGTTTCAGCGGAGCATGTCTCTGTCTGTGTCTTTCTCACATTATCATTCCCCTTCACGTCTCCTTTATCCTTCTCTGATGATTCCCTAAACACAACAAAGAGTACCCTCTGTGCTCATCTGTTCTCCATCGGTACCATTGGTGTACTGTTTTCTCAAATCTTGTCTTTGTCTCCTCCTTTAATGTGCGTCCCTCTGCCTCACCCCTTGTCTCCCAGTTGCTGTTGTTCCCTTTTTTCACTCTCCTTATTTCTATCCCATCATCCCCTCCTGCATCTGACTGACAGTGTTAGAAATTGATTTTCAGCCCGGTGTGTTCCCTCTGTCTCTCTCTAGGCATTTCCCCTATTTAGCCTCAGCTACTCCAGGGTATAATCTGGACCGCAGGCTGACTGTCAGTCTGTGGCAACGTGGAGCAGTCTAATTCTTGGCTGACAAGCGATCCTGACAGCAGGAACCAATGGGACGTTTCAAACATGCTTACTCGTTCTTTCTCTGTCTCTCTCTCTTGTATTTTTGCCTTTGCTCTCTCTCTCTCTCTCTCTCTCCGTCTTTGTTTTTATCTTGCCCGTCTGTCCCTGCCACTCCACTCTTCATTCAGTTGCTCTTTTTTGTTTGGCTTTTGGTTTATTTACCTTACTTTCACTCTGTCACACCTCTTTCCCCCTGCATTTCCTCACTTCTGAAACCCCCTCAAGAAAAATTAGCAGATACAATCATTTTCCACAGATATGGACAGCTCATTTAAATTAACTAACAACGCACACATGCGCAAACACACACATCTCATTTCGCCCCAGGAGCTAGAGCTGCTGTGATCTGAATAATGATTGGATGGTTTGTCTGACTGCTGTGATTTGATTGGTCAGTTTGCTCCACTGGGAAACCCATTCTTTAATCATAAATGAGAAGCAGTGCGATTAGACGGAATAGCTCTTTAAGTGAATCTGGTATCACTGAGGTCCCCAGAGAGAGGGGAAGAGATGGCAAAAGAAGAAGAGAGCGAGGCAGTGGGATGAAAAAAAGACAGACAAACAGAATGAGGGCGACACAGAGCAAAGCAGAGAGCTGGTAGAGAATTTAAAGTGCCTTTTTTCCCGAGTTGGCCTTGTGTAATATCACTATACTGCTGAGGATAAGAGTAATATTTTATATTACACAATGTGTGCACACCCACACAGAGATGTGTCATATGGGGCCATCAGTAGCCCCCCAAGTAGGAACTGGGGAGGCCCAGCAACCTTGAAGGGTGTACCTCGGGTCCCATTTATATGAAGAATAGGATAATTTCACTGTTTTCTCATTTAGCAGTCACCACCATGTGAAAATGGTTTTATTCCTCATTGGATTCCCTGAAGAGAGTGACAAGCTTAATAATTGATTTCAACCCCTCAGGATCATCAAGCTTATTCTAGGATACGCAAAATGAAATTATCTTACTGTTTGGCAGTGGAAGATTTTTTATTCATTGATTTATATATTGATTTTGATTGAGTTTGAATAAGTTTTAGTTTCTGCCTTGAAAGATTTGGGGAGGGCTGGAAATATATTAGCCTTTTAGCATATGAAGAGCACATAGTTCTGCATCAAAGGCCCATTATGGGTATGCAAATCTCCATTCTGAAGTTATGTCAGATGCGAAGACACTGCAGCGATGATTCAAAGCCTCTGAAGTAATATTTTACAATCTTGGAAACTTGTAAAAGCAGCAAATGCTTTCTGCTATATCTTTGGTGCTTGCTCAGTGCTGTGGTACAAGCTAGCAGGTAGTTCCCTGCTTTTGTGTATTTAGTTACCTGCACTTTTGCCAGACTAAACTGTGTTTTATTGCTCCAGCAATATGTACTGTAGCAGTTCCCCTGCAGTACTACAACATAGTGATCCTGATGTGGGGCCTCAGTTTTTAACCAAGAGAAATAGAAAAAAGGATTAATTGCATTCTTGACGCGGGCTGTAAAATATCCTGAACAGATCAGCAGCTTTCAAAGACACGTTCATATTCACACCCACTGGCAAATCCGACCATCCAGTGCACTCTGCTTGTTTTTGTACTGTTAAAGGGAGTCCATGGAAACTCCACATAAATGGATGTGAGGGCACTTGCATTACACCAAGCGTTTGATGTTGTGCTCTTTAAACATATTAAACTGCACCTGCAGGCATTTTTAGATACCTGTGTCTATAGCAAGTTGTAAAGTCAGAAGTTAACTGTCTTGGAATTGGTGTGGCAAAAAGCTGGCATAAGCCACCTGTTACGCTGTTTTTTTCTGTTGTGTATTATTTGAGACATTCAAAATTAGATATTACTTGAGGAAGGAGCTCAACCCTATATCGCACAACCAGATTCATTAAATCCACTCAATTCAAGGAGCACAATTTCTTCTTTTTCCCTAAGCTTCTTTTATCCAGACAAAGTTTCGCTGAGCGCACATGCTCTTTTTCAGCTAAACCCTGTTCCTCATTAGCACAAGTATATATATTCACACCTGGAAGCTACCCAGTGCAACCACAAATCTGCTTACTGTACTGCCAATTAGCATCTGTATTTCAGTCTTCAAAAGTAGATGACTTGCTTTAAAAGAAATCCAAAATCTACTTTAAATATTACATATGCTCACACACATGCTCTGCATGTATGGATCCCAGTAGTGATCCAGATTAAGAATAAACCGTATTGAAATGTTCACCCCATGTGCACAGTGCTTTCATGTTTCAAGACATTGCTAAATTCTAA